>OX101727.1:10654330-11854330 GCA_944452665.1 Stenoptilia bipunctidactyla
TTCATATACGCTATATGTGCAACAAACCCTAGAGTATCCCCAGCCGCTAAAGATAAATTAGAACGTATACCTACCAACATTTTTTTCAAATTCGACATTTTAACTTTCGGGATTTTATATATTAGGTCATTGTTTATTCAAAGCTTCAGTATTTTGAATATTGTTATTTTGTATTTTTGGTATAATGATTTTCGCTGTTTTAAAAGCACGTATTTTATAACCAAGTTAACTTGCTAATTCCGCGAAAGTAGTTATCATGGGTTTCCGCAAAGTAACGCCTGATTCTATCAATTATGTAAGTATTTTAGTTGTAGTTATTACTAGCTGCTGCCCGCGACGTCGTCTGCGTGAACGCTATGCAGCACCAAACGCACCTACGATTATAACACTGCTAGCGTGATAATATGTAGCCTATATGTTGACCCGACTTCTTAACTATCTTCATGCCAAATTTGAAGTAAATCCATGCAGTACTTTTTGAGTTTATCCCGGAAAGACAAACAGACAAACAGACAAAAATTCTAAAAACTATATTTTTTGTTTCTGTTTCGATTGTAGATCATACCCCAAGTATTCTTTTAAAAAAATATTCAATGTACAGTTTTGACTTTCCTACCATTTTATTATATGTATAGATAGATGAACTTTCAGTTTTATGATGCGTATCCTTTTTAAGTGAACATACAACATCTACTCAATTAGTCAACGTTTGACAACTAGGTTTCAACAACTGGCAATATTTTAAGTTAACTTCACCCATCTCAAGTATTTTAATCTTTCTATTTTTAGAAAACTTAAAAGAATTAATCCTCTTCCATTCGATAATTTGAAATACTGTACAGATTCAGCTTTTAAGACAGAAGTAGGTATACTAAATTACAAATTACTATCGTATTATGGATTTATGGGTGCCATAACATTGTTGAATATGCTGCCGTAGTCTGGTGTACGTATAAGGTTAATGTTATTAAAAAGTGAAGCATAAATTTATGCATTAACCTGTAACGTTAGCAAAAAATTGTCTAGAAGAATTATTCAACTCAAGGCGATAAGAAATTATTAACATAAAAATATGTTCTAAATTGTACAATACAGAGTAAAATATGAATGAAATTCTATCAAAGTCGATTGTCTTATGTACATACAATTACTCGAAAAGTATATCCTCGAATCTAAAAGGTTAAGTAAGGTTTATTTTACAAGCACATGCTACTGCACCAACAATATTTCCTACCGTATACCAATCAGATCATATGTTCAATCATGTCGCATAATCTAATTACTTGCAGTTCCACTACGTCATCTAATGCAGATAAATGTATTTACTGTTTATCTGCCACTGTATCGGCTGAAAATTTTAATGATATCTGTTTTGAATGTATTGAATTTAAACTCATTTTGAATTTTAATGACGTTTGGTGATGACTGTTTTAATTATTAATTTTACAAGAAGGTTCGATACCTACAATTCCAGGGCACGGTACATTTATCTACAGTTATTCAACTCGGCCGCATCTTTGAAATAAATGCCTACAGCGCCGGGGTCCGTTCACATGCGATAGGGCTGCCCGCCTTCAGCATTTAAATTACAATTGCCTACTTTGTGTTTACTTCAATTTAGTTTGTGACTGCAAATACTTATACTTTTTTTATGTAAACAAATAAAATACTTTGTGAATTGAATGGGAAGTGTTCAACAAAAATACGTTTTGTGTCAAAAAACCATGTTTACGTTTAAATAACAAGTCGGTCTTATAAATTAGCGACCGAAACATACTTGCGCCTCGACTGAGACGTACAAAAAATTGTCTTATTAAATTTTAAAGTATACACAATCCGCATGTTACCGTAAAGCTCAATCAACATTTTTTTCGGCATGCAGACACTCGTGACTGGCTGCATGCCGAACGCATGCCGAGATCGTGCTGCGTAGGTATAGCTCGCGTTTCGTCCATTCATATGAAGTTAAATTACTGCCCAGTGGGGCTAGCATGCTAAAATCGAGCCTTTTATCGATATTTTCTTAGAATAAGGTATTTAGTGTATGTAATTTATTAAGATTATGACATATTTGGTTCTGTGGTCTTAATTATGGTATCAAATCGAGTAATTCTATCTTATGTTATATTATGGTGCGCATATTAGCTTACATAATAGGATAAAATAACAAAATAATATTTATATTGTCGATTCGACTATTTATCGATGGTTGCATGCTAGCCCTGCAGGGGATCTACATTAAACACACACGAGTAATTAGGCACTATTTTAAGCCTGTACCTGTTCCATCCTAAGTTCTTTTGCTGACATCTTCGAGCTCATCTTCACTTACCATCAGGTGAGATTGGGTTACTTTTATGTATAAAAAAAACTTAAATAAAAATACGAATATTTTGGCCATAACATATAAATATTCAATAACGTAAAAGAAACAACGAGATGGATTCATAAAGAATCCTTGTTTTGTAATAATATTTTCAACACACTTGCTCGTAAAGTGAGCCTTATTCTATTGAATTTAGAACTATAAACTGGGCTTTAAGTCACGCGTGCATAATATATTATACCCTAGTGCATAATATAATGAATCCTACAAAGTTGAATTGTACCTTAGTGCAAATTACATCCGAGTAAACAGAGCATATTTTATTGATCCGGGTTATACATTAAATTTATGAGCGCGCGCGTCGAGGCGGCGCGCGGACACGTGCAGCAGCAGCGGCACGCACAGCGCCTCCAAGCAACAACAGCGTGTGTACGTGTAATGGGACAGGGCTACTGACGCGCAGCAGCTAACAGCTGCTTCAAATAAATTTTATGACCACGTATGTCTGTCTTTTACTCACAAGTGTGTTGAAAAACGTCGTATGTAACTCGTGAGCGTTGCTAATTACAGTCGAGGCTGTGATTTGAGCCCGAGCCGCAGGCGAGGGCTTAATAATGAGCCGAGACTATTACAGTATATATAATTAATAATTAATTATATGCCAGTTTATTTTTTTTAAATGAAATAAAATATTTTCGAAGCATATTACGTGTCTTGGTTACAATCGTGCAATAATGGCTGACCGCCGCCAATCATTAATTTATCCGATGACTTCCGTGTTTTGGAGAGCTCGTTTAGCAGTGGATGGGTAGGCTTAATGTCAAAAGCCATCAAATAGCGGTATTCGCAAAAACTTTTTCAATTAAAGTAAATCAATATCACGAGATAAAAATAAATATTTAAATGTACCTACTTAATAAATTACAAGAGTACGCGTCTTGAGAAACAACTTTAAAGTTATTCATGAGCGTGATTCAATTTGTTTGTGCCGATGGTAAAGTAAGTGGGGAGTGCTATCGTAAAATAACGTGTATTTAGATTGTTTATTGGTTACCGGATTCACTTATAAAGTAAAGATAACTTACTTTATAAATATATTTGAAATATCTGGCTTCACTTAAAATGCACTGGCTTAAAGTTGTTACTTTCTTTTCAACCGACTTCCAAAACAGTTCTCAATTCGTCTGTATGTTTTTTTTTTTATTTTTTTTTTGTGTCTTTCCTACACAATATTTCAGAAAATTATGAATCGATTTTAAAAATTCTTGTTTCATATGATAGAAGATACTTTATTGTTGGTCCCATATAAATTTCAATGTTCAAATCCGCCCTGACTCTCAGAAGTCTAGATTATTAATAGTAATTATTGGCATATTTTACTGAAATAGTAACATATTTCTATATGTAGCGGACAATTTGCTTTACCAAACAAGACAATATAAAAGTTGTTAAATGCCGATCGAAACTCATTATATCTATTTTAAATAAAACTACTTTTTAACCGGATCAATCGCGTATAATTTATATTTTACATTTTAACTCGACGTTTCGGTGTCTTTGCAGACCCCGTGGTCAAAAGCGACAGGCGTCAGATTGATAGTGGAAAAAGCATGGTAGGTAGTAATAGACAGGAGATGCCCATTTATTCTATATAATTGTTTACTGTACGATATATGGGGCAAACGTGCGATGAATTTACGGACATATCCTTATTTCTTTCTAACAAGCGTACATTTGACATGAGTGAAAGACTCGAAGTCAAATTCTTCCTTTCCTTTTTTTGGTTTGATTTTCTTTTTACGCTATGTTGTCAGCTTGGTGAAATGCAGTCGCCATTTTACTTAGACGCGTTTGCGTCAGTGTGTTTTGTTTACTTTCAGGAAAAGTGCAAAATATTCGGGATTTTTTAGAGATTTGACTATGAAATGCTTTAATAAGTATCAATTTTATAAGTTTGATTTTAATTATCGTGTACAATATGCATAAGTGTTCGATTTTAGGCTGTGGTGCTAAAAAGTCGCAAAACATAAGTTTACACCAGTAAGTTATCTCAAATTCTTATGTTTTGTAATTATTTGCGTATAACATCATCTGGTTTACTGTAACAAGTACCTATAAGCGATAATAATTGAGTAATAGTGAATGTTTAGAAGGTTTTAAATTTATAACCTTGCTTCCTAGTTATCAAGTGTAAACATAGTGATGGGCATCCGCAAACCGTCTTTTTTATCGATATTTTTCAGTTTTCCCACTAATTTAAATATGCGGCGAAGGTGGATAAACGCAATTGGATTAGAAAATATAAGCCCACGTCATAGGAAGAATCTGTTTATATGTTCATTACATTTTGAGGATGATAACATCAAAAGAACACTTGGAGTCATCAGGCTAAAAGATGATGCAGTGCCCTCACTTTACTTATCAGTAAGTGTTTTGTAAAGAATTGTTACTTTGTACCTATTTGAATTTTTTTAAATATTGTTAAAATTACATAGTCATCGAAGGTTATCACTTTTGCATGATGATAATTAAAAGAAAATTTAATTTTTGGAGAATTGCTATTTACTAATACAAACTTTGTTTTCATTTTCAGTCTCCAACTATTACTACTGTTTGGAGCGTTGCTTCACAGGAAAGAATCCCACGCTACATCCGTGCGTGCCATAGAAGCAGCTACGGGAATTCCCAAAAGCACTGCACATTTAATTTTAAAACTCCAAGGGTTTCCTCCATATCACTACAGGCGTGTACAAACATTATTAGCAGGAGACTATCCACTGCGTGTTGCATTTTGCCGTCAGATGCTCCAAAAACACAGAGAACATCCGGAATTCCTGGATAAGATTTTATGGTTCGACGAGACTGTTTTGTCTTGTAAGTTGTAGTATGTTTTTGAACTTGGGCGTGACGGACTTTTCTATTTTATATCGAATTAAAATACAGGGAGCGAAATGACACAACCACCATCGTGCAATTCTTGACCAAAGACAACTTTATTTATTCTACATATTCCACAATCCACTTCCTGCCATAGACACTTAAGCTTTAACATAGATAATGTTACATGCCCCTTTTAATAAAAAAAAATACAGTTGACACATGTCACGGGGTCATGACGTTTGACATTTAATTTGACATTTGAAGTTTACAATCTTACATGACAGCTAACCTTATTTATTTTATACAAAGTAAACAATATACAATAGGTAATGTTTCACATTAAATCTTTTGAATATTATATCAATGTTCTAAATAAATAGCATTTTAGATTATCATAGTGAAGTGAGGTACTTACATCATTACATATTTTTCTATGAAATTAATATTAATCTGAGTGGAAATACATTTAACTTTTCAGTGGACATACATAAAACTTATTTTTCAGTGAAATTAATATTGATCTGAGTGGAAATACATTGAACAAGCATACTTTAAATAATACATATTTTATAGGTCTAACTTAATTGTTTTCTTTAATAATCTTCCTCGCGAACTATATCGAGGTTCCTGGTCATTATTCACAGTTGACATACATTGGTTTTCATGTAAGTTTAAATAATCAGGAATGTAATAATGTGTTTGCATATTCTCCCTTTCACAATTATTTTTAAAACGATCTGACTTATTGTTTGTAAATATTCGACTAGACTGTGTTGACTGAGAATTTAATATTTTTTGGCTAGGATTTTTTGTTATATTGGTATTTTCATACTGACCGTTTCTAGATCTAGACTCTGACTCTGACACACATGACTTGAACAACTTGATATGTTGAGTATTTCGCCTATAGACTGTTCCATCTGTATTTTTGACCAAATAAGATCTAGGATACTTAGTTTTAGATACTATTGTCCCTTTAAGCCATGTTATATCTTTAGGATTTTTCTTGAAAAATACTGTATCATTTGGCTTAAATTCCTCTGGCGTAATGGCACTTTTATTATAATATGTCTCTCTTTTTGAAATGATTCCTGACTTATTTTTGTAATGTTCTTTGAATGTGATGACTTTAGGCTTTAGACTATCTAAATGTGTAGGTAATTTAGTTCTAAGCTTTCTAGACATAAGTAGTTCTGATGGTGACTTTAGACTTACCCTTGGTGTTGTCCTATATTGAAGTAATCCTAGGTGAAAATCAGTGCCTGACTCTTGACATTTTCTTAATATATTTTTCACTATTTTTACAGATATTTCTGCTAACCCGTTTGATCTGGGAAAATGAGGACTAGACATGATGTGTTCTATATCCCAGTCACTAAGGAATTTTTGAAAATCCTGTGAATTGTATGGCGGGCCTCCATCACTGACAAGTTCCATTGGGATTCCATGTCGTGCAAAAATGGACTTAAGATGTTCAATAACTGTCTGACTTCTATGATCATTGTTTAATTTAGCTATTTCTATATAATTTGAATAATAATCAACTACCAGTAGATATTTTTTGTTGTTATACTCAAATAAATCTGTTGCCAGTCTTTGCCACGGTAGGCAAGGCTGTTCATGTGATAATAAAGTTTCTTTTGTTTTATTTTGACTATACATCATACATGTTTCACACTGTCTTATTGTCATTTCAATGTCATGGTTAATGTTTGGCCAGAAAACTAAACCATGTGCTAGGTTTTTTGTTTTTTCTAACCCCATATGACCTTCATGCAATATACTTAATATTTCTGATCGCATGGACTTAGGAATTATTACTGACTGATTTCTAAATATTATTTCGTTAACGGCATGTACTTCATCTCGAATGTTCCAGTATGGTAATGAAATTGGGTCACATTGAGATTTACTATTAGGCCATCCATTTTGGTAATATTCCTGTAACTTTTGTAATACAGTATCTGACCTAGTCAGTTCTTTAATTTTATTTAATTTATTTTGTGTGATTGCTAAATTTGATGTTAAAGATTTTACATGACAAACTATATTACTGTCTAATTCTTCCATGTCAAATTTTTCTATAATAGTTTTAGATGATATGGGTGCCCTTGAAAGAGTATCTGACACATACATTTCAGTACCTTTAGTGTAAGAAACATCAATGCTATATGACTGTAAAGCAATCATCATTCTTTGAAGTCTAGTTGGAATGTCTGACAGAGGTTTTTTGAATAATGTAACTAAAGGTTGATGGTCTGTCTCTACTTGTACTGTTTTTCCATAGATGTACTGATGGAATTTTTTACACCCATATAAAATTGCAAAAAGTTCTTTTTCTATTTGAGCATAGTTTTGCTGTGTGGTTGTTAAGGACTTTGATGAAAAAGCAATTGGGTTTTTCCCATGAAATATGACAGCGCCCACAGCACTTTTAGATGAATCTACTGACATTCTAATTGGTTTATTGACATCATAATGTACTAGAACTGGTGACTGACTTATGAGATTTTTTAACTTAATAAATTCTTTTTCATGGTCCATTGCCAAATGTTTTGTTTTTTAAGAAGACTTCTAAGTAAATTTGTCTCATTGGCTAAGTTTGGTATGTATGATCCTAGGTAGTTTACCATACCTAAAAATCTTTGCAAATCTTTAATATTTTCTGGTCTTGGCATGTCGACTATAGCTTCAACTTTAGATAAATCTGCTGAAATACCATTTTTATTGAAAACATGACCTACCTATTTGATTTCTGACATGTCAAACAAGCATTTTGACTTGTTAAACTTCAAATTGACTTCTCTAGCTCTTTTGAAAACGTTTTCTAACCTTTGATTGTGCTCAGCTTGATTGGACCCATATATCAAAATATCATCGACAAAAATTAGTACTCCTGGTAATTCTCCAAATAAGTCTGACATTACTTTGTGGAATATTTCTCCAGAACTGGAAATACCGTATGGCAATCTAAGGAATTTATATCTACCATATTGAGTGTTAAAAGTACAAAGTTTACTACTTTCTTCATCTAATGGGATCATCCAATAACCTGAATTTGCATCTAGTTTTGAGAATACTGACGCGCCTGCTACTTTAGAACGTAAATCATCAATTGTAGGATAAGGAAAATGTGGTCTCTGAATGGCTTTATTAAGAGGTCTTGGGTCTAGACAGATACGTAATTGACCATTAGGCTTTTCTACTGGGACTATAGCATTCACCCAGTCTGTAGGAATTGTGACCTTTTCTATGACTTGTAAATTTTCCATTCTATCTAGCTCAGTCTTAAGTTTTGAATGTAAAGTATAAGGAATTCTACGGACAGGACATATCTTAGGCGGAACACTCCTATCAATGTGTAAATGTGCCTTTAGTGGCAGACAACCTAAACCCTCAAATGTATCAGAGTAAGTGTCTAGTAGAGATTTTACTGACCTTGGTTCTTGAGTCTTTAATTCAAGTAACCTTTTGACAATGCCATTGTCTTCGCATGTCTTCCAGCCTAGTATAGTCGAACATTCACATTTGACCACTGCAAATAGTATATTTACTTTTATTCCATTTTCAAAAGTACAAGTCAGTGTCACATTACCTAAGTTTTCTATTATTTGTCCTGAAAAAGTAAAAATGTTAATATGTGATTTGTTAATAGGAAATTTATATTTACTAGTTTTTTCTAGTGATTTTAAAGTGTTCAAAGAGATAACATTTAAATCTGCGCCTGTGTCAATTTGACAGCTTATTAATTGGTTTCGACATTTGAGATTAATTTGCCATTTATTTTGACTGGACTTGTTATTTTGACTAATTGTTCCAATAATGAAATTTGACTGACTATCTGAATCTTTTGTTAAATGATTTTGGTCTTTATCAGATATGTTACATTGACTGAATGAATTTAAAGCACTTACATTTTTTCTGTTATAAAAACAATACTGTGCAAAATGATTGGGCTTCTTGCAGATGGCACAAAATTTTCCCTGCGCTGGACATTTGAATCGGTGAACCTGTCCACATCTCCTGCATGTCGTTTGTTGGTTGTTCTTTGTTTTGTCTGAACTTGGTACTGGACGATGAGATTGCTGCCTTGGTCTTGATAAACTTCTGTGTCTAGTTTTCGACGAGTTTCTGTTTCTTGATTCTTCGTTTTTGTTTCTTGCTATTGATTTTACTTGTGCGTTATTTTCATGCTCTCCTATGACTTTAGATCTTTTTTCTGAAAGTTGTATTGTTTTAGCAATTGTTACTGCTTCATTAATGTTTTCTATCTTGTCATTTTGTAATAATTTTTCTCGAATATTCTCATTTCTGATGCCAATTATGAACATATCTTTAACTAAGGTTTCTTTTAAAGTTTCAAATTTACAGCTGGCAGCTAAATTATTCAGACATGTGACGTACTCATCCAACGACTCTTCTTTTTGGTATCTGGTGAAGAAATTATACCTTTCTACAGTAGTGTTCTTACAAGCATTGAACTTTTCGTCAAATTTTTTCAATATGGACTCCCACGTTTCAGTTGACCTTTCGACATTGAATGAATCGTAAATTTCTAGACCTTCATCTCCAATCGCATTTAGCAAGATTGCTATTTGTTTTTTCTGCGGCAGCTTCTCTAAATCGTTTGCTTCCCAATAAATTTCAATTTTTTGTCTCCATTTTCTCCAATTGACTGAGTTTGAGCATTCTGTACCGACTCCATCTTGAACGCTTAGTCGTAATGGCTTCAACCCGTTGGCTAGTATCACATTTTGTGTCATTTTCTTGTCTTCCATAATATTTTCTTTACTTCTGACACCATGTTTTGTCTTGTAAGTTGTAGTATGTTTTTGAACTTGGGCGTGACGGACTTTTCTATTTTATATCGAATTAAAATACAGGGAGCGAAATGACACAACCACCATCGTGCAATTCTTGACCAAAGACAACTTTATTTATTCTACATATTCCACAATCCACTTCCTGCCATAGACACTTAAGCTTTAACATAGATAATGTTACAGAGACTACCTGTAAGAAGGATGGCCATTTGAATTTACATAATTTGCATAGTTGGAGCATACAAAATCCTCACCTGATGAGGGAAGATAAATCCCAATACCAGTTTAAAGTGAACCTGTGGACGGGCATATTAAACGGGAAAGTAATTGGTCTATTTGAAATCAATGGAAACTTAGATGGCAATAAATATTTAACTTTTTACGGGATGAATTACCTGAATTATTAGAAGATACGCCACTAAGGGATTTACAAAACATGTGGTTCCAAAACGATGGCTGTCCAGCTCACTATGCCCGTCCTGTTCGAGAATACCTTGACCAAAATTAGCCAGAGCGTTGGATTGGGAGACTTGGCCCTATCTTATGGCCACCCCGTTCACCTGACCTAAATCCCCTGGATTTCTTTTATTGGGGTTGTCTCAAGGACAAGGTGTATTCCCAACCTATTGAAACACTAAATGAACTCCGCGAAAGTATTCAGGAAGCTGCAAACGAAATAAATAATAAAAAACACGCGCGACGCATAAAACGATCATTTTTAAGGCGATGTCGAGCCTGTATGTAGTAGTGGTGGCAAGCAATTTGAACATTTGTTATAATGTATTTTTGTGCAATAAAAATGTAAAATACAAGTAATATTATTTTATTTAAATTTGAAACATCTGATGTAAGCACTAATTTGCGGCCATAGCTGAATAGGTACCTAAGTAGTAAAGACTAGATAATCCACGACTCAAAAATCGAGACTGTTATCGCGTATCATATCATACCTCTTTTAAGTCATCTTTTTTTAGTCTTTTACTATCTCTCTCTAACGACCAGTAACCCCGGTCTATCTCACTCTTAACTACTTACGCAGGGGTACCTTTTAAATTCTGAGAACAGCAACAAAAACCCTTTTCTTTGTTCATGGCAAATGGCACCGACCAGGTAAATGTAAATTATGTCACCACTTGAAAATAGTATAGTACATTTTTAACTCCAATATTCCTTTATGTTTTATACCATTTTATAATTGGGAAAAGTGGCGCTAATTTTTAAAAAAAATCTGCCGCAGTAGGTTTCGTACATTTTTTTTACACCACAGTGAGCGAAAGTGAGTGGAAATGAAACAACTTTCAAATTTTTTTTGATTAACTGTAGTAAAAAAACTATTAGTTTTCTGGAACTTTTAAAGGTTTTAAAGGAAAGCTATACTACTCAGGCTTACGATAACAAAAAAAAACTATAAAATTAAAAAAAAATTACACATGGGAAAAAAGGAAGATTTTTTTTTTCGAGTAGTTATGACTAGGTACCTGGTGCCAGCTTATCGTTGAATTTTTGGACACGTTGTATGTACACAATGACTACGAAAACTTTATCGATATCGACATGTAATTTTAATTAGGGCTCAACTCTTCAGCAGCCACTTTTTAGCAACTGTCAAGTGTTTCATGGTTTTCATTCTAAGGGCATCTCCTGTCTATTACTACCTACCATGGGAAAAAGTTATACATCATCTCCATCTGTTTCTCAGTCTTTGAGCGTAGCGTTCTGGGTTAAAACAAAATGAGCTGACAGAGTCTTGAGTTTCAGGTCGTGCTGTTTGTTGGATGTTTTATTTAATATCTTTGAGAATAGGGTCCCATGCTGGTGATTACTATCACTATCTCGGATATTACCCTCAATTATTTCGGTGTTATTATATATTTATTGTCTAGATGATCATAACCTCTACATCTGAAATTGTTTGGGTAAAAACAAAGTGTATACAAATCGTCCGTTTCATGAACGACACATGAGATGACATCAACAGTAATTTGGAATATAAAAAGTATTTTTCAATTTTTTTTTCACTTACAGTAGACTACTAGTGGAGTACTTACTATCAATGTTCATCGATATTGAGTAGGTACGTCAATGAAAATTTCAAATTTCTGAAAAAATATGAATGATTTCGGAAAATGTTTGCGTTGATGACATTATAACTCAGCCAAAGTTTTGACGTCAAGTCGCCTATTTTAATGCTCTGCATTCGTTGATTATCAGTTGTCGCTATTCTCATTCGATATTTTGTTGATTAAAAATGTAATAATTCAGCTCAAAGATGTTTAATATAACCTATAGCGATCCCTCGAAAACTGAAACACCAAAAACCGAAAACTGCACCTGGTGTGTCAGGTGCAAACCAGATCAAAATTTATATATTAAATTTTCACCCTGAACATACAGAGATAGGTTTCTATTTATAATAGTGTTCCCGATCGATAGTCTATCGATAGCCTTTCTATCGATTTATCGATAGTCCAATCGATGGACTAGCGTTTTGTAGATGAAAACAATCGAATATTTAACTATCTATCTTTCGGCAACACTAATTTACAAAATCCTTGCTCAAAATTTATTTTTGACATTTTAATTAGGTCGAACCAACTTACGAACCAAATCGCAAGAGTCAATTCAATTATTGATAAGGAAAATTACAATTTTCATTTTTTAACAATAGCAACCCGACCCGGCTTATACAGCAGAGCACGCTTTGAGTCCCATGTTTTTCCGTCATCTTTATATTTGAGCAAATATACACAAAACCCTTATAAGTACATTCAAACCTTACCCTAATCTTGCTGTTCATTGGTGAAAATCGTATGAAAATTATTTTAAAAGACTAAACAAATATCTTCTTTTGTTAGGTTTATACAAATGTATTGATTTACTTAAATATCATATGACACAAAAGTACAAAATGAACACTGTAGTACAGAATCTTCAAACAAACTTTATTGCTAACTTAAACTGAGTTAAAGTATCTTAAGTTTTCACAATTCATAATTTAAAACACTTTTAAACCGGATTTATCGCGTAGAAGCGAGCGAGTGTGACCACAGGCTCTGCAAACGACGAGTTAAAATGTAAAATATAAATTATACGCGATAAATCCGGTTAAAAAGTGTTTTACTTAAAAACGCGTTTGTGTCAATCATACCTGATGGTCAGTGCACATAGCAGCACATAGGGCGATAAATAGCCCTTCTTTTCCTAAGCGTATGGGCGTGGATCCATCTCTACGGTGCCACGGCGTCATGCACGGCGCAACGCTAAGCACTTCATATTTGCTCTTAAAATTATCTCCATCATGATTCATTAAAGCCGCCATACGGTGGCGGTGCCGTGCGGTAAGTACGGCATACTTTTCTATAATTAAGTAACAGCGGCGTGCACGGCGCACCGCTCAGCACTTCAGCGGTGTGGAACAGTGCGACGTCGCACCGTGCCATGGCGCCGTAGAGATGGATCCACGCCCATACGCTTAGGAAGAAAAGGGCTATTATTTCACATTGCCGGAAGACACCAATGACGGAACTTGATATTTTGGTAGTAGACTTACGATAAGGGTCGACGCCAGTACAAACCCCGTAGGAAAGTCCACTTGGGGTTCGCTCAGATTAGTCGTTTTCGAAACAGTTTCTACATAACGATTTCCATAAAACTTAATTTGGACTAAATAGTTGTGTGACTGTTAGAAATTTATTTTTTAATTAACTGCTCACACTTACACTTGTTAATCAAAACGGTTAAAATGGGAAGGACAGAAGCCATCCAGGCGCCATGATACAGTGTAGGCTAGTGCCTGTAAACTAGTCGTTTAATAAAAGTTTTATATGTGTGCCACCCCGCGTGCTATAGAATATAAATTAAAGATTATCATAGCGCAGGGTAAGCTGTTTCAAGGAGACGATTCTGCAAAGTACCTTAGATTGTTCAAACAGGAAATAAATTTTTGCACACCGGTTATTTTAACGTAAAAATTCAATTATAAATTTTTGATTAATTAAAACACCTGCAAACAATAAATTCATTACATTTTTTGTTGTAAAGAGAAGGATTATAAAATGTATGGTTATATCGATTGGGCTCGTTAGAGTTAAAAGAGAATTTGAAACAGTAGATTAATAGATGACAACCAAATTATGAAAAAATGTCATAGGAAAGTTTTGATCGGCCATGTCAAACTCACCTACTTTGCAAATAGAAATAAAAAGAAAAACTATGATATTTTCGAAAAAATACTATAACTTTAATCGTTACGTTTAGTACTAATAATTTATCCAAGTAAAGGAAATGACAGCCTTTTGAAGTACAGGATTTTCATTATAATTTCACCTTGAAGTTTAACCTGAGGCCTTTTACGCAAAACTAATCAAACCAAATGAGATTAATTATGTATATGGGTACGGAAGCCACTCACTGTCGGGTGAATCCGGTAAGCGTTTGACGATATTTGCTTATAAAAACAAATTTTAATTTAAAATTCATAGAATGTAGGTAAAGATTGATGTAAACGCGTATGGTTATAAACATATAAAAGAATTAGATCAATAATATACTAATTATGGCTCCTATAAAAAGCTCCGATAATATAATCAATAATCAACGAATGCAGAGCAGTAAAAAACCGACTTCACGTCAAAACTTTGGCTGAAGTATAAGGTCGTCAAGGTAAACGATCTCAGAATTCATAAATATTAAGAAAAAATTGAAGTTCGATTTCGATGAAATTTATATGGGACCAAATGGGAGATACTTCCCTCATATGATCAAAATCGGTTCACCCAGTTAAAAGTAATGAGGTAAGGGAGAGTTGGATAACACCGCGCGGCTGATAATTCCGCGCATCGGTATATTTCAAAATCTATCCTCTAAATGTGCGATACAGTGGGTAAACATTGAAGTCTGAGATGCCTACACCCTCCCTCGCACAGCACCAGTTTGGCCTGCGCAACTATATGGGTGGGGGCTATGGACTTTAGAAGTTTTTTTCGTCACTCCTTATAATTTTGTGTGTGCTATCGACAAGAGGTAAACTATCCTGTACTTGTATTGTTATAAATGGAAACAATCCAATTTAAATGCCTATATTGTAGAATTATTATCACAATATTTTTTTATATTAATTTTACTTTTTATTATTTTGAGATTATAAAATGAAATTATGAAGTTTGATAATTTCGCAGCACGCCCCGGTATTGTAAACTATGAAAATATATTTTAATGAAATTAACTTGTCATCGACCAAAAAATAATGTTCCAGAAACTATGTGACCGTTTGTGGCATTTTAAATCCTAGACGAATGTACCAAATATTAGATTTTTATTTAAAGTACCTATATTTACAAAAGTCTGTTCAGGCGGTTGATGAATTTGAATGATGCTAATTATTGCATGGGAGGCTGAAAACATTTTTTGTCCTTTATTGACTATACCTACGATAAAC
Source organism: Stenoptilia bipunctidactyla (assembly GCA_944452665.1). Lineage (NCBI taxonomy): Eukaryota > Metazoa > Arthropoda > Insecta > Lepidoptera > Pterophoridae > Stenoptilia > Stenoptilia bipunctidactyla. The sequence goes on from OX101727.1 coordinate 10,669,797, forward strand.
CGTATACATTCTACGACAAATTATCCAAAATAAAAACTTACTTAACTTACTGAAGGCTGGCTGGTGTAGTGGTAACATACATTGCCTTCTATGCCAGGGGTCCTGGGTTCGAATCCCGGTGGCGGCGGATATTTGTGAAATGAACACAGATATTAGTCGTCAAGTCATGGATGTTTATATGTTTATTAATGTTTATATATCAGTTATCTAGTATCCATAACACAAGTTCTTTAAGAAACTTAATTATGGCTAGATAATGTTGTGTGATTGTTAGAAATATTTATTTATTACTTACCGATTTCTATGTAATTTATGTGGGCGCGGCTTTATCCGATCAGTTTGACAATGCGTTTCCTCTATTTTTTTTAATTTTGCAATAAGCAGTTTGTGTTTAAACTTTGGGCTTTTTGCCATACGGTATGATAAAGCTAAATAAAATTCCTACTAATTACTGCATTTGGTTTTCCAAAAAAATGTTATCTTTAAAATAAATGGGTCTAGGCCTTAGGGGCTCGGTATTGCCCAATTCTCCCCTAACAAACACAAAAAAAACATACAGACGAATTGAGTAGGTAGGTACCTACTTCTTTTTTTGAAGTTGGTTCAAAATAAACTCTTGATATATTTTACCTCTTATTGTAAAAATTTCACTGTCAATAAAAGTTTTAAAAATTCCCTTCAACGTCATTAGTGCCTACTTATGACAATATAAAAAAGTAACTGCAGTCTGAAGTGTTTATACCACAGTAGAAAATGTATTGTTAATATAATTGAACTTGTGGATGTTACTTAAATAACTGATAGAGATTATAATTATTTCCAACCAATGCTACGCCTCAGCACATGAGTAGATAAACGGTTTATCTACTCATGTGGCCTCAGGGCACTTATAAAAAGCTTTTTAACAAAAAAAAAACCGACTTCAAAACTCTTTTAGCACTAAAAAGATTAAAATAATACTTAATCTAATCAATCAAAACTGTAGCCTATATAACCTAACCTATAACAATTTTTTTCAACTTTTGGATTCGGTGCCAAGTATTCAACTTTCTAAGTAAGCCTTGGGCTCCATGGATCATAATCGTCCTTACGTCGTGTGATATCTAAAATTCTCTTACTTTAGTTTCACCTTCCGACACTAGATGGTGTTAGTTGTATATTAAATCGCGCAAGCACTGTTTTTAATTAGTTGTATAAGTGATTAATGAAGAATTTGGTCGTTCAATGGTGTCTTTGGTTCGTAAGTTTTCGTAATTGGTAAATGGTCGAAGTTCGTAATTGGTCGTTGTTGTTCTGAATTTTTATTATTCTCTTTACATTATAATCGAAATTAATACCTTATAATAAATAATCGTTAGCTTGACGCAGTTAGTTAGATTTATGTAATATATTGTTTGTGTGTGTTAATTTATAGTAGTTAAGTCGTTCAAATTCGATTGTTATTGGGCAAAGTTAGCTGATAACTCCATTTGGTTCTTTATTATTTATTTTTTTTCTCTTACTTAATTTTTTACCTAGTACCTACCTTATAATCATTATATTTCATTTTGATTGCATTAAGTTTCATGTTATATTTTGTGTATGTATAGTAGTTCGTATTAGTAATATTGTGATCTATTGCGTAGGGCTTGGCAGTTGGCACCGACTCCAAAAATTGAAAAAAATTGTTATAGGTTAGGTTATATAGGCTACAGTTTTGATTGATTAGATTAAGTATTATTTTAATCTTTTTAGTGCTAAAAGAGTTTTGAAGTCGGTTTTTTTTTTGTTAAAAAGCTTTTTATTTTTAAATTTTTAGTGCTTTAATTTTTATACGTAGGTATTACAAAATATGGGTAGACCTAGTAAAAATGCTGCTCCTCCTTTTTTGATGTCGGTTAAAAAGTTAACAGGTTGTACGTAACTACGCATTATAATATTCTTGTTGGAATTAAGATTATTTTTGACTTTTTAGTGATTTGGTTTTGAATAAAATAGCAAATATTAAATATTATGAGGTGTACGATGCATGTGATATCAGTATCAGGATACCTCTTAGATATGAGGACGTTGAATAGCAGATGCTGCCGCTGACGCTAACAACAAGGTTACACAAAGCCAAGATGCAAAAAAAATATCCTAACATATTTCCGATACGGGTCAACTGCCATAGGATCATGTGGATATCAGTTATAAACTACAATGAAAGGTCAAAACATGCCGAAAAAGTATCCATAACTTCTTACCGTTGTGGAGACGTAGTTACCCTCCATCATCAGCTGAGCAACGTGAGCTGATGTCTCTGATATTTTTTTTAAGAACTACATACAATCTAATAATACCACAAATATAAATTCATCAATATAAGTATAGAAAAAACAACTAATGTTGTTTACTAATAATTGAATATATTTTTTTGGTTTTTGTCGTTTTTTTCAAAAAGTTGTGAACAGAATGCCATAAAAATTATATGGGACCATTTCGAAATGATCCCCTTTCGAACAAAAAAATAATTTTGCAAATCCGTCTATATTTGAAAGAGTTATGAACGAACATACATAAAAAAAAAATATATAAACATCCGAATTGAGAACCTCCTCCTTTTTTTTGAAGTCGGTTAAAAACGAGTCGTGGCTTAGAACATGGCATTGTCAGTTACTTCAAAAGTTCGTAAAGTGGCTATTTTCAACAGCCCAACAGGCATCTTAGTTTAAGACAATTATTTCTCTTTTTTATTTACTTTTCGGTGAATAAAAAATGCAAATATTTTTTGAATATCATCTGGAAACAATGATAGTGACGTAACTCATTATATTAAAATAGTTGCAAAGAAGTTATGCTGTTCAGACAAAAATTATGTTCAAATATAATCAAACTGTATAGAATCATTGTTTGTACTTTCAATTGTGTTGATCCAATGGGGCCAGGATGTAGGCGGTCAGAATAACTCATTTCATTTTACTAAGGTAAAGCTTTAAATATTTACTTTACCTATCTTTAGTCCTAATATATTTTTTATTTTCAACCATTTTATCGAAAACTTTTCTGCCCCACCGGCCATCTGTTCTGCGAGATATGTGCCCTGCCCATTGCCACTTCAGCTCTGCAATCCTTCTGGCTATGTCGGTGACATTGATTCGCCTGCGGATCTCCTCATTCCTGATTCGATCCCGCAGGGAAACTCTGAGCATGGCCCTTTCCATTGCCCGCTGAGGAACTCTAAGCTTATTTATAAGGCCCATAGTTAGCGGCCACGTACTGGGAGACGCAGCGTAGGCAGGCCCCCCGCACGATGGACCGACGACCTGGTCAAAGTCGCTGGTAAACGCTGGAAGAGGGCGGCGCGGGACCGAGCGACGTAGAAGACCTTGGGGGAGGCCTATGTCCAGCAGTGGATGTCTACAGGCTGTTGATGATGATGATGGATGATGAACCATTTTATAAAATATACAAATAAACAAAGCAGGTATTAAGGTGGACTTTGTAACGACATATTGCCCCACCCATTGTTTTTAGAAGCAAACATCTACTAAGAGTATGAAACATTGGTATACAGGGTCAATTTATAATAGTCTGTGATATTTTAAAATTGGGTTAACAATGATGTGTTGGTTTAAATTATGAAGTAAATTTCTTTTTTATATTTTTCATAAATTAAAATTTCAAAATTATTTTAATGAATAAAATTTAAGTTTAATCTACACTTAATGACTAGGTACATAGCAAAAAATAAAAATATTTTCGTCTATTTCTTTTAAGAAAATCACTTCACCAAAACAATAATCTTACGCGAATAGTAGATACCTACGCATCCGAGCGAAGGTCGTTGACGCGCGCCCGTGTGTTTGCGTGACCTAGTTACCTACTTAGCGCGGAATCAGCTCTAATTACGTCATACATCAGGATAAAAGGTGATTCTAATGTCCCATCACACTACTGTTACAGGTTTTTGACTATCAATTTCACGTTAAACTAATTGTATCTAAATACTGTTTTAGTTTTGATCTTCATTAAATTAAAAATGAACTTAAAATAAAGCATTCGTGCTTGAAGTCTTTGTTAAAACAAATAAATAGATTTTACAATTAATTTAATGTTAGAATGACGTGTTTAGTCACTGGAATAACCTTATTTATAACTATGTACAGTGTAGGTGTAAAAATAACTTACATTTTTACCTTGCGTCCTGTCGCTGATGTTAAATACCGTGCTAGGTATTAGTCACTGATACCTTATCACATTCACAATTATAACTGCTGTACATGGAGTCCCATTAGCCCATATACTGAACACAAAACCTGTCATGTTTAGCTTATTAATTTTGACTATCCATAAAGTATCCTTATCACTTTTGATAACAGCGATAGTTGGACTCGTCAGTCCATAGAATGTGCTTCAGCAACCAACCATAGACTACACACGCGGATCATAGGTAGTTGCTTCAGTTCTTGCACTTTCGTAAAGTGGTAAGACTTGAGCCCTCTCGTCGCAGCAAGCGCCGCACCCACGAGCTGCTGACTTCGAAAACCTGAGCCGCATCGTTTGTGCTGGCTATCGGATGCTGGTCAAAACATTCCAGCACGTCTTCTTCGAGTGAACCAGAAATCGAAGTCTGCCGGCGTCTGTGACTGTGGATTAAACGTGCCAGGGTATATAGGTATTGTTTGGTAATGTAACTAATATTTTATTGTTTAATAGAAATAGATGGAAACTTTTTCTCATCTTGCTATGTAGTCGTAAATTAGAGATTAAACTAAAATTTTATGCACTTAGAAGTATTATGAAATTTTAATTTATGAAAAATGTTGAAAAAAAATTTTTTTTTTTTCGAAATTCAGACCCACTCCTCATTCTGAATCTGCTATAAAAATATAATTGACTATTATGTGGCGACCCTATATACGGTGACTGGTGGGTCACTTTTGAAATTCAAGCACCTGATAGTTTGAGATCATACTTAAAGAGAAAAAACATAATAACAAATAAATATTAATTATTTACTGAGTTTACTCAACCGAAAGTCAAAGAATTGATTATGCAACGCATGGTTACGCTAGCGTTGGCAGCGATCCGCATGCCAGGTCACGTGCCGCGATTGACTCAGTTGTATGTAAAGTAAATAGTAACATAGTAGTATCCCTTCCATGCTGGGCTGGGAGCGAAAGAAAAACATAGAATGTGCCAGTTGCTTCTCTTCCCGGGCAAACTGTAAAAGTCAGTTAAGGGATGGAGGATTTATTGGCGATTTTGCGGGCGACAGGCTGACCCCCTGTCACTGCTATAGTCTCTTTCCATCATAATAATTCCTCCTTTGTCAAACGTGACATCAGATGGTTTTTATAGCCTCTGGTGTTCTGCTTACCCCATTAGGGATACAGGCGTGAAGTTATGTATGTATGTATGTAGTATTTGTGGGGAATTCTAGTGAAAAATTAAGTACCTACTTATTATACATAATTATGATCAGAATCGGACACAGAGTACTCTCCTTCAATATCTTAAATCTTTCACCAGTCACCCTGTATATTGTGTATTATGTATCATTGGACAGTATTGTGTATAATACGTAAATATTATTGAAGAGTGACAATATCAAAACAAATATGTGAATAATAACTAAATATCGCTTATATATTTACGCTTTAAAACTCGGGAATCATCTAATTCCACATAAACAAATCCTTATAATTTTTTTTAAAGAAACTTACTAGCCATTAATCTGCAAGATATATTTATTATATTTTATTTTCTAAATAAAATACGATTTACTATCCACGTAATCTAAAGTAAACTTAACTTAAGGGCATTGTTGGAAGCTTGCCTGATTCTTGCTTGTTGACCGCATGAATCTGCACTTAAGTCTCTGGACTATCGTTACAGCTACTGAACACGTTTTGTAAATCATCCCCTAAATTCTACGTTTAATCATTCCCCAGATAGCATGTGGAGGTTTAAAGCTAGCAAGAATATAAGAAACTAAGCAAGGATTGGGTCAGCTAAATATGTGTTGCGATAGCTTTGTATTTTATTACTGTTATATTAAAGGGTTTATATTGTAGCTTTATTATGAATTATTCATTGAAATTTGTTTATGTCTTAAATTTTTTTAACGATCCTCAAGTAAATTCGAAAAAAGAATAAAACGCAGATACTAAGTATTTTTTCAGAATTTAAATCAAATTTTAATAAAAAATCACTTAATACGAAAAGTAAACAAAAACATTAAATAATTTTCCAATAGCGTGAAAGTAAAGTCGTTTAAAAAAGAGCAGATGAAATATATCGGTGGATTAGTCGCCCGGATGTTGTCGACCGACCAGCGTCGATATTTATTGGAAATTGGGAGTAGCGCGTAAATCCATTAGTTGCTTTTTGCCTGAAAAAGTGCCGTTCCAACTGAAACATTGGCTCTATTCAATTGCTGTACGAAAATTTATTCGCAGCCAATCGATCTAAGCAGAGAACGCACGGCTGGAGCTCTCGCGAGGGCATAAATCACCGATCTTGGCGATGCTTCTAATGAAAAGATCTTCCACTTTTCGTGTTTTATTAACATTGATAGAACATTTGTATGTTAGTCGGATGTTAGACGCTATTTACATGTTCTTTTCTGGTATTCGTTTACTTGGCTATCTATTGAAAACGTGATATGTGCCAAAGATCGATACGTATTTATACGCTACACAGAGTTTATAGGCTTATTTATTTAGCTTGTGGTTTTAAATCTAAAATTTAATGAAACTTTGTTTTGTTTAAAGCCTACGGTACGCAGATTTGATGAAAATATAAACACAATAAAATATCACAAAATTGCTAACTGGTTGATTTTCAACCGAAAAAAGGAGGAGGTTCTCAATTCATTTGTATGTTTTTTTTGTATCTTTGTTACACGATATTTCAGACAATTATGAATTGATTTTAAAAATTGTTGTTTCATATGATAGAAGATATTTCATAGTTGGTCCCATATACATTTCATCGAAATCAGTTAGGTACTTTCAAAATTTCAAACTTTTGAAAAAATATGTATAATTTCGGAGAATGTTTACGTTGATGACATTCTCAACTCAGCCAAAGTTTTGACGTGAAGTCGGTTTTTTGAATGCTCTGCATTCGTTGATTATTATAAAAACAATTCTATAAAGGTGTACTGTGACCTCAAAGTTTATTTTTTTGTTAAAATATCTACCAATCATACTTTTAGTTGGTTTCGATTTACAATTATAGTTTTAGTGTAATATGTGTTCGATCTTTGGGTTTTTAGGCTTTAATTCATACGTTAAACATAATGAAATAGTTATATTCAAACAACTGTTTAAGCTATTTCTGCTAACACTGCTTAAGATATTTCTTACTCAGAAATAATTGTATATAGTTATGATGAGTTCATAAATCGGCAATAATACTCGTAAATTAATGTTGTAATTTTTTCAAGCTCTCGTAACATAGATACGTTTCAATATGACCAAGTTACACATGATTACAGTTTTGATAGGGTATTAATATGAATGCGCTGTTAGCTTTTACTAAAATTATCTATCACCTGCTGACAAACAGTTCTACTATTCATTTTAATGTGTACACAGTTAAATTAGTCAGACATATTGAACCGTGGTTCTAAATAATAAAGATATATTCAGGCAGCTTATGAATAATTGATATATTTGCAAACATTATTATTCACTGATAGATCCTCAAATTGCATATGTAATTTTTTTTTATTTTATTTCATGAAAGTACAATTAAATTCACAATCTAATCATCACAATCTAAATAAATCATCAATCTACACCAATTCGATCGAAGTTCGAATGGATCGTCGATCGATAGCTTTTACTAGACCAAAAACACCGATCGATCAATAGGTGTGGTTTAGATTTCTTGTGACACCGCCGTAAACTTTTTCACAAGTCAGCTCAATAGTAATTACATTCTCGAAATAAATATCTCTCTATTTAAAACTAGCTTTTGCCCGCGACTTCGCACGCGCATAAAAATTGTACTAAGTAAAAAATCTTGTACTTCCAGTTCCCGTGGGAATTTCAGGAATTCCTTCCACAACACAAACCGTCACTCATTGAAGAACCTGTAATACAAAAGTATCACAACCGTGAACTCCAGGAATAAGATTTTTCATACAAATTTCAAAGTCTAAGAAATTCCTTTCTTAGTGCCTCAACCTCTAAGGATTTTATTTTCCAAATTTCAGCTCTCACCGGCCAGTAGTTTTGGCTGTACATTGTCTGTCAGTCACTCAGTCAGTAACGTAAAAGTTTTATTTATTAAGATAAAGGGACTTCAAAATTTTAGTTTAACAATACATATTCAAAATTAGACATTGTAATTTTTTCTAATTTCGAGTGCAGTACAATGCCTTCCTATTTTGAGCGCACTACTAATCATGTAAGCGTAGTTGTGTTTATATAAAGAACCAGGCTTTTGTTGTTGAAGCTCTAATCGATAATTAGTGATCTGAGTGATAATTATGGACCTGGGCGCCAATTAGCAACATGGGGAACTAAGGCTCATTTGCGAATCACGTGACGTAAAAAAAACAAAAGATTGCAAGCACATAATTTGGGGCGAGTTTATAAATGTCACAAACACAGCCCGTACTAGGTTGATCGAAGTATTCTAAATTCAAATTCAGTAAGATATGAAGGTGTTGCTTTTTGTGCTGCTTATTTATGACCAGTAAACTCGTTATTGAAATAAAAGATGTGAAAGGATTTTAATTACAAAACTCATCACAAATATCGAGAAAATGATTTTGAATGATTACTTGAACAAAACTATAAAAGTGAAAAGCCTACACGTCTCAGGCCATTGTAAATAAATAGAATTTAATGTGGTTATTCCTCGTCTAAAATGAAGCTAAAATTGTAAACTACTAAAGCTAATTTAATTTAAGCTTAAGGCTTATTCACTATTTTAATTATATTACTGTTTAAAGTATGATTAACTACTATGTTTGCCACATTTTACATAAAATAACATTCTGTTTCCTTATTACGATTCGACGTCACGTCACGACACGTTAAGTATGTGTGGATGTAAGAAAAGGAAATATTTATTTAAATTTAAATAGCACACTTACTGCAAAATATAGGAATTACCTTACCAAATATTTATTACTAGCAAATCCCGCAACTTCGTATGCGCTTAACTACCCTTCTCGTGGAAATTTCAGAAACTATACAACCAGACACCCACTGAAAAAACCTTTATACCAAGTATCACGCCCATGCACTCACAGAATAAGTTTTTTTCATACAAACTAAAAATCATATATTTCCCGTGCCCGTGGGAATTTTGGAATTTTTTTTCGTGGCACAACCAGTCACTCTTTGAAGAACCTTCATGCCAAGTATCACATCCGTACACTCAAGGAATAATATTTTTCATACAAACTAAAAAGTCCAACCCCTTCCCGTGGGAATTTCGGGAATTCCTTCCATAATACAAATAGACACTTATTGAGGAACCTTTATATCAAGTATCACATCCGTGCACTCAAGGGATGGGATTTTTTCATACAAACTAAAACATCATATATTTCCCGTTCCCGTGGGAATTTCGGGAATTCCTTCCTTAGTGCACCCCTACGTCCCCTAAATAAAGTATGTTTCAGCTCTCTACGCCCAGTAGTTACGGCTGTACGTTGTCTGTCAGTCACTCAGTACCTCAGTCACTCAGTCAGTAACGGAACGGTTTTATATATATTGATTTCTACGACTAAGACTATCAATAAATAATTTCTTTGTTACAGTTTGAACAATACCCCACCAAGTTGACGTAACTAAAGGAAAATATTTGAAGCAATCGGAAAATGACGGAGAACATAAGGCTCGAGCAGCATAGAGGGATGTATTGTGAAATGAACTGTGGATAGAGCGAAAACTACGTGCAAACAATATGGCTCCTCAGATAGCCGGCGTTCTGTTATGGCTTGCTGGAAGTAAGTAAACTCTCAATCATTTTAACAAACATATTTACAAAACCCTATGTATAGAAGTATAGTATACAGGGCGTCCCAAGTCTATGGGACATCAAAGGAAAGTATCTTAAATATCGTAGATAGGGTGTTTGTCTGAAAGAAAACTTTGTATGATTTTCAAATATTAGTAATTCTGCATGTAAAGATTTCACGTGTATGTTCACTTTATTGGCTTCAGCAGTTTCTTTTTAATTTGATTAAAATGATTAATTTCTCATCCTTCCTTTCTTTAAAAGTACTATGTTTCTTAAGAAGAATTATAAGGTTTTGTCCATTCTTTCGATTAGCATCATAAAAATGGGAGTAGGTTTTTTTTCATTTTTAATTCCCAGAAGCAAGTATTTTTAAGAAAATTTTCAAATGTACAATTAATAATATTTAAATTCAAATAAAGTTTTCTTTTAGCCAAATACTCTATTTGCGATATTTAAGGTACTTTACTTTTATGTCTCATAGCCTTGGAACGCCCTGTATAGTAGATATATAAAAAACAGCCATGTGCGAGTCTACTCGCACTTGGCTCGACGACGACTGTTTGAACCTAAAAAGGCCTAGAGCAGTTAATGCCAGGTCAATAGTAGAACTTTGCTTAAATATGATAAAGATTTTGCAACATGACTACATGTTGAAAAACTTAAACGAATGTTTTTCTATAAGATTTGATAGGAATTTAATCCTTGCACTTCTTGTCATACGGGTGTTTTTTGTATACAAAGCTGTAGAATCAAATTGTAAAAAAGATTTTGGTAATGATCTCATTCTGAAAAGACTAACTGTGCATTGGGCAAAAAAATATTTTTATTTGCTTTCTACGCATGTGTACATGTTAAGTGACACAAACGATATGTTCTTACAGAAATCGGGGCGCAATGTATTGTAAAATTTTTTGGAATGCGTATTATTATGACAGAATTACCTAATTCTTATCGAAAAAATATTTTTTAATTAACAGTTGATTTCCTATTGCTTTTTTTATATTATTATTACTAATATATTTTTTCTTGAATTAGAAAAATATAGTCACTATCCATCATTATAATACCTCCAAAGCCAAACGTGACATCAGAAGGTCTAGTGACCTCTTGTGTTCTGCCTACCCCATAAGGGATACAGGCGTTAAGTTATGTGTGTGTGTGTGTTTAATTATTCTTCGCTGAAAATTACTTAGCATAGTTTGTTTTTACGTTATATTGCTATACATTTTTGTTTTATGTTTTGGCGTTATTTGGGGGTCTATCTAATTTGCCAAATTATACATCCAAATTATACATTGCTGTCGGTTTTTTAATTAAATGAAATAAACTAAATTACCCTTAGAGAAACTGAGAATTATTAGATCGAGAAAGTAGCTAAACTTACCCCTGAAAACCGCAGCAACCTTTTCCTAGTATTCAACACCGTTAACTCAGGATACACGAGCCCTCAGCAGCAAGGAACTCATCATTAAGTGGGTTTAGGCGGTCAACCATCTTAATATTGACAGGGCTGGCTTGTTATATAGAATGATGTTCACTGAAGCTAGCAAGCTACTAGTTATTAATACTAAGTCATTTGGAGTAGTGTAGTAAGTCCTGGTATTAAAATATGTTATATATTAAATTGATTCGACGACCGGCTGGTGTAGCGGTAACGTAAATTGCCTTCTATGCCAGAGGTCCTGGGTTCGAATCCCGGCGGCGGCGGATATTTGTGTGATGAAAACAGATATTAGTCGTTAAGTCATGGATGTTTATATGTTTATTTAAGTTTATTCTAATAAAAAACATGTATTTATTCAATATGTATGTTTATTTATTTCTTAAGTATATCAGTTATCTAGTATCCATAACACAAGTTCTATAAGAAACTTAATTTGGGCTAGATAATGTTGTGTGTCAGAAATATTATTTATTATTTACTTATATGATCTGGACGCATTTAGCCCAAACTGGCCCGCGGAGACAGCCGATCGCCTAAAATGGAAAGAGAAAAGAGAGGCCTCTGCCCAATTTTGGGACACCCAGGCCTAGTAATAATAATAATAATTTCACTTTGGTCAGAAACCTTGAAAGGCTGGGATTCGGCGGCGGTTCGCTTCCAGCACGCATGCAAAAAGCGGTTTTGCTAGATACTGCCCGAATAGTTCGCCAGTTTCTGTCCCTCTTGCCCGACCGACTGGTCTTATTGTCGGGTCTTTCCGCCGAAAGGCGTGTACCTTTAGGTATAAATAATAATAATACTTATTATTTTGATATTACTAGGGTGAATCAAAAAGTTCTTAGAAACTTATATGTATTTAACCTTTTTGGAGGCAGTTCGATATTTTTTTTAAAGATTGACAATTACATATTATTTATGCAGACTTTCAATTGTTTTCGACAGATCGTTCTCAAAATATAAATTTTATTGTTGAGTGTTCTGATTAAAAACGAAACTATGGAGAAAAACGAGTTACGCGCGGTAATAAAGTATCTGTTCCTGAAAAAAAAGTCAACGAAAGAGATTTTTTCGGACATTCAACAGACATTAGAGAATGATGCTTTACCCTATTCCACAGTGTATTATTGAGTTGCTGAATTTAAAAGAGGTAGATCGAGCTGTAAAGATGACCCGCGTTCTGGACGACCTTCAACCTCCATCACCAAAGAAAATGCCAAAAAAGTGGAAAAATTGGTTTTAGACGACAGAAGAATTACAAAAAAATATTTAGCGAAGATATCGTTTGGTAGCATTCAGTCAATTTTAACCAATTCACTGGGGTTCAAAAAAGTGTCAGCAAGATGGGTGCCACGAATGTTAACCGAAGAAAACAAAAATCGACGTTTGGAAATTTCTAAGCGTAATCTCGAAATGTTCCAACGTGATTCAGATCAATTTCGCCGTCGTGTTGTAACCATGGACGAAACATAGGTCCACCATTTCGACCCGGAAACGAAAAGACAGCATGTCTTGGAAACGACCATCCTCACTACCAGTGAAGAAATTTCGAGTTTCTCCTTCCGCTGGCAAAGTTGTGGCCTCGGTATTCTGGGATAGTGAAGGAATCCTTTTTATTGATTACTTGCCAAAAGGACAAACGATAACTGGATCATATTATGCAAACTTAATCCCAAAATTACGTGAAGCGATGAAAGAAAAACGTCGTGGGAAATTGTCATTGGGCGTGTTGTTTCTCCAGGATAACGCTCCACTTCATCGTTCGGAAGTTGCGCTCACCGCAATCCGCAGTGCTGGCTTCGAAGTCCTTGATCACCCACTATATTCTCCTGACTTAGCCCCGAGTGATTTTCACTTATTTCCAAAATTAAAGGAGCATATTCGTGGAACTAAGTGTGACGATGATGACGCGGTTATGACTGCCGTAGAGGAGTTTTTAATAGTCGAGAAAATGATTTTTTTGCGGAAGGATTAAGAAAGTTGGAGATGCGGTATTCTAAGTGTATTAGATTAGAAGGCGATTACGTAGAAAAATAAAATATTTTTGTTTAATTTTTTTTTTGTATTCGTTCTAAGAACTTTTTGATTCGCCCTCGTATATGTTTTGCTATAAGTTTGTCTGGCTTTAAAATTTGTGGCATTTTGGTAATTTTTAGTATTTCATATTACATTAATTAGATATCATTTTTATTTTTGACGACCGGATTTTGACGATAGGCTGGTGTAGCGGTAACATACATCGCCTTCTATGCCAGAGGTCCTGGGTTCGAATCCCTGCGGCGGCGGATATTTGTACAATGAACACAGATATTAGTCGTCAAGTCATAGATATGTTTATATAAATGTATATTCTAATAAAAAAATATGTATTTTATCAATATGTACGTTTATACAGGGTTGTTTTTGGTCACTAGCCAAATTTAAATATTAGTTTATTTGATACAATATAAACGTACCTGCATATTTATTTTAGCGCCACTCAGTACAAAAAAGAAGAAATATGGAACCACAAACTTTTTAAAAAATAGTCGCCGTTGATGAACATAGCAACTACGACGCGGCATTTCATTGGTAATACTACTTCGTAGTACTACGAGATGTTTTGTAGTAGCGCCTAATCGACTTTGTTTAAATGGCTATTTAGAGTGACCATGTTTTGCTTAATATTTTAGCGGATACATTAATTTCCTCGTAAAAAAATAAACACCTTTTTTTTTGCAAAAAATCGCTTCCATAAATGATACTTATAGAGTAAAAAAAATTTGGCCGGTAACCACAAATCAACCCTGTATATTTCCTTAGTATATCAGTTATCAGTTAACACAAGTTCTTCAAGAAAACTTAATTTGGGCTATGATAATGTTGTGTGAGTGTCGGAAATATTTATTTATTTTCATTTAATTTAAATTTAAATTTGTTTGCGTAAATTCCTGATCTTATATCAATTTAAATTTTGGATTTTTATAACTGACATTTGATTTGATTTATAAGGTATTTATAATTTTTTTGTTTGAACTTTACTTAAATGGTTTTAAGTAGTGTTACTAACATCATTATGGACAAGAACTGGAACTGGTCTGAAATAAAACGATTTATTATAATTTTTTTATTTTTTTATTATTATTATATGCAGATACTATTATAATATACGCATATTCGTATCCAAGCTCAAAACATGTGGGTGTGACAAGGGCAAAAATTTGCCAACGTAATTCGTTATTTAATCGACTTTCCGAAGTGGTGGTAGATTCAGTTCAATTTGTAAATTGTTTGACTTATTTCTAATATATTTAAATACCTACGAAATAAAGAATATTTTGACTTTGACTTTGATCAATATTTTGAGTCTATTTTAGTTTACCTCATGTTTGCTACGTTGATATACAATAAGTTTAATTACTGCAATGAATTTCCCTTTACAATACTGCTATAGAAACAAAAAAAGTTGTTTCCGACTTTTGTTTTACCCAAAACCATTATGATAGTTCATTCAGGATTCATTAATAGACAAAAATACCATACTGAATTGTGTAATTAAGCTATTTTATTGCAGTTTTTTCCAATTAGTTTACTAGGATTAAATTTATAATTCCTGTTTCTTGTAAAATGGTTGGTATCTGCATAAACGGTTGAAATAACTCTAAACTACAAATTGTTTAAAACTAATACTGTCTCGTGAGTGGTTACAGCCGCTTATATTCAACAGTAATATTTCACTTGGGCGGTCTTGCGGTAAACTTCCCCTAAATTCTATAAAGTCTAATTCTAGTACCGACGGTCTTTATCTAACTATAGCCATGTGGTTGGCGCTTTTAGTAGGTATTAATAACAAAGCCAATGTTATTAAACTTATGCATAGGTCCTGTATACATTTGTCACAAGACCGTATTTTCAAACTTCATCCACATTAATACAAAATTGAATTTAATGACTTTTAAATTAAGAATCATTAGGTCATCCTTGAATTTTTTTATTAATGTTTTCAGGTCTACAAAAAGTAAAACAAATATGTAGGTCGAAAGGAAAGAAATAAAATACGTAATAGTAAAATAAAACTAAAAAGTAATAAAACTCTCGTTGTTTTTTTTACATATTTTGAAGCTGTTCTTTATTGAGCAACGTTTGATCAACCGATTCATTTATTGTTTTACAAAAATCAATTTAGCGGAAGCTACAAAATCTGTAATATTACGTATAGTACCTGGTTATCAACCGACTTCCAAAAAAGGAGGAGGTTCTCAATTCGTTTTTATTTATTTTTTGTTTCTTTGTTACACGATATTTCAAAAAAGTTATGAATCGATTTAAAAAAATCTTGTTTTATATGACAGAGGGTATCCTCTATCATATGAAACAAGATCATAGTTAGTCCCATATAAATTTCATTGAAATCGGTTGAGTACTTCAATGAAAATTTCAAATTTTCGAAACAATATGTATGATTTCGGAGAATGTTTAGTTATGAATCGATTTAAAAAAATCTTGTTTCATATGATAGAGGATACTTCATAGTTAATCCCATATAAATTTCATTGAAATCGGTTGAGTGCTTCGATGAAAACTTCACAATTTCGAAACAATGTGTATGATTTCGGAGAATGTTTACGTGGATGACATTCTAAGTCGGCCAAAGTTTTGACGTGAAGTCGGTTTTTTTAATGCTCTACATTCGTTGATTCATTTTAAATATTACGTATCCAATATGTTATTGGTAATTAGCAGAATCAATTTATTATCTAAATATATCCTACATTACGCAAAAGATTCAATTTTGTCGTAAGGTTAAAGCAAATGTCTTTCACACAAATTGCCAATTTATCTACAACATGAACCATTAATCTGCTTTCACATCGAACCGTCAAAAGGAATTAATTTGTTTTCAACACAATTGATTTCGAATATGTTCTTCTGACAAAAGCTGATTAAATTCATATTTTATATTGTCTCATACATTGTTGTGGACTAATTGGAAAAATTTTAAATATTTTATGAAGATAGTTCCGAGTCTTTACTTCACGTTATTTCTATCTAATAATACAAATTCTTTTATTTTAAACTTCAAGTCCAATGCAGTGAAAGTGCTGAAAAATACTCACCCTTTTTGTCGTATTTTTATTGTCATTTAAATTTGTTTTTTGATTCGATATTTAAAGAAACAATTTTTACTGTCGTAAAAACACAAAACGACTGTATTCTTATGCAAGAAGATCTCGCTCGACTACACAGATATTACATCAATAATAAAATAACAGTAAATAAAAAAAAATGCGAATGCATCACATTTTCTCGTAAAACTAAACCTATAAAATATAATTATACATTTGATAATGTTCAGATTTCTAGGACTAATCTTGTTAGGGACCTGGGAGTACACTTTGATAGCAAAATGTTATTATCGGAACATATTGACCATCTAGTAAACAAAGCATACAAGAAACTTTGTTTTGTCTTGCGGGTTTGTAAGCCTTTTAAAGATATCATTCCCATAAAAATAGTGTTTTTAGCGATGGTTCGAAGTATCTTAGAAAATGCTAGCCCTATATGATCTCCGCAATATAACATTTATATAGATGCCCTGGAACGCATTCAGAAAATATTTATTAAACATCTAAATTTCAGAAACTATACTGATATTTCTTACGATGATAGCTGTAGTAACTATGGTCTTTTAACGTTGGAGAAAAGGCGCATCTTCAAAGATATGTGCACATTATACGACATAGTTAATGGTCAGGTGGATTTCCCAGAAGTAGTCGCTCAAATTGGATACCGAACACCCTCAATCCGCACACGTCACACCTCACTATTCCATGTGCCAGCCCATTACACCAACTACGCCAATAACGCTGTTATCACTCGAATCACAAGCACATACAACAAACATTTCGATCATATAGATCCGTTTGGAAGCTCTAAGTCTAGGTTCAAAGCGGATGTCGTTAGTGCATTAGTGGACAAAAGTAATTAGGTTATTAATTACAATTAGTGATAATTTTGAAATCAACATATGTATTTATTTTCAAATTTAAAATTTCTTGTCTGCAATTTGTCCTTCAATATAAACAAGATTCTAAAACAATAAGCTTTGGATTGAAATAAAATATTCATTTATAATTTGCTTAACAATTATGAAATGGACATAATACAGTTTTTTTGCTTAATTTTTGTTTTTGTTTTGTTATCATGAAATTTTCTGTTTCATAATGTAAATAAACTTTTTTGATTCATGTAAACGTGCCTACAACCCTATACCAATCAATTTTCAAATAAGGAAAACCTGTTATTAGCCATGCTCAAAGTAAACACAAATGTATTGTAATTGCAATTATATCGCTGTTGGTTTTCTAATAAATAAATAAGAAACCAAAACAAAAATAGTGGTCATATTAGGAAAACAGAGACGGGAAGTTCGTTCCACACCTTGGCGATACGTTCCAAAAAGCAACTATCGAAGCGTTTCGTTTGAATTTGGAATCCCACTTTGTAGGGACGGAAGCTCTGTCTACATCTAGTCTGACGGTAAACAGGCACGGGTTGAATTTGTTCAAAATGAGCATTTGCGTACTCTCCAAAATGTATGCTGTAATATACAGCCAAACATGAACCTTGCGTAGATGCTCGAGACTCTATGTATATTATTATGCCATCGTTGATATTTTTTTTTACATGTTTACTTAAAATTTTGAACTCAAACTCTTCTCAGTGATACTTAACAAGCTGAAAATTCGATTCAAGATGTTTGATAACATACTTCTGTCTAATTCGAGATTGGTTTAAAAGTAACGAGAGAAAACTTATTTAGATTTAAGCAATTCAAAGCAGTTTTCAATTCTTTGATTTGAATGCACCGTCCCTAAAATTTTATACTTTATAGATTTTCACACATTAATCTAAACTTTTGGTAAATATTACATAGTGCTCTTTTGTTAAAATATATGTAGATAATCGATAGCAATGGGTTCCCTGCAAACAGCTTTTTAGTGACGACTTTACTTTGG
Source organism: Stenoptilia bipunctidactyla (assembly GCA_944452665.1). NCBI lineage: Eukaryota > Metazoa > Arthropoda > Insecta > Lepidoptera > Pterophoridae > Stenoptilia > Stenoptilia bipunctidactyla. The sequence continues at coordinate 10,688,187 of OX101727.1, forward strand.
CGATGGGGTAAACCTATCTGCCTCAGACGCCAGTGGTTGTGGGTTCGATTTCTGCCCGAAACAAGAAAAAAAATGTACCGGGTCTGGGTGTTTATCCTATTTACGTATTTATATTCTAGGTTCCCCCCCTTTTTTGTCTGGAGGAAAACGTGCTGTCACGTTCCCGACCGCCCAAGGGGGAACGGTGGGGTATGTGGGGATGACCCGGCAGAAGGCCAAACCGACCCACAAAAAATCTCCAGGTGTACCTCCCCCGCCATAATTGGGGCCCACGGTACCGCCAGTGGCATTGCCCGCGAGCCCCGGCGGATTGCGCTCAGCCTGAGCCGTGCGCCCACGTAGGAAATGGCTCAGTACACACGGCCATTTCCTCACTCATAGCCTGTATAGCCGCAGCAGGTCACCTCACCCGCCACGGCTGGCTATCGGGAGGGAGAAGGCGTCTCCTTCTCCGTAAAAGCTTACCTTACCTAAAACCTAATCTAAAACCTAACCTAAAACCTAACTTAAAACCTATCTTAAAACCTACCCTAAAACCTAACCTAAAACATAACCTAACTCAATACGACCGAGAAGCAATCCAAGACCGCCGACCCCAGAGTATGCGGTGCACGACCGGAGCTCGCCGCCTCTGTGTCCTCATCGGTCCTCTCTGCTACTCAGAAAGGTACCGAGAGGGCCACCCCGGGAATGCGCAGCTGTCGCCGATGCGGACAGACGCAGCGCGCCACCGTCGTAAGTGATTTCGCTTCAACCGGTCGCTGGATTGCGACGGGCTACTGAGCCCCCCCGCCACGACAAGGCACTTTCTACTTTGGGGGGTAGGTTCCCCCCTAGTTCACTACATGGTTTCTCATAACACAAGCTTCGCTTACTTTGAGGCCATATAGTTGGTGTGATTGTCAGGGGATTTTATTTTTATTTATTTATGTTGCCAATTGATGAATCTTGAGTTTGCAAAACCATTTTGCAATGCTGAATTTGTCCGAGGAGCAATTGGAGAAGCGAGCACCTTCAAAATATTATAAATTAGATTTGTATTTTTAAAACTGCGACCACGTTTTAAATTAGCTAATAATTCAACTTTGTAAAATGGTAACAGCGTAGAAGTTTTTACGCTTTATGTCATCCTGACAGATGTTTCATTAATTCCATTTTAATTTAATATCAAAATTCTGTTCGATAAAAATATAATGAAAATACTGTTTACTAACATAATGCTTTAATTCAATTAGGTTTATAATTATTATGATATACATTTTCCCTTTTCAATGCCTAGCCAATAAAATTGGGCTCTTACAGCAATGAGGTTATATAAATATTTTTTACTGATTCATAAATTTTATAATAAAGCTAAGTTTATACTAAAATGTTCATTTATCGAAACATTTACTTTATATATTTTTATGCCATAAAATTAATTATAACAAAAATGAAGTTTTGAAGTATTCACGTGTAAATTCAAATTCGAACTCAAACATATTTATTTCAGACATTTCATCCATATTAGGTGTCCATCCATAGTAGGTAATAACATGACCTTAAAAAAACAAGAAGGTAATCAATATATGTAAAACTGTTCCGTTTCCGAAGGAATTCCTGAAATTCCCACGGGAACGGGAAATACCGGGTGTACAATTGTTTTATCTTATCTCTCATACATAACCGATTCCCAGTTATGTATGAGAGATAAGATAAAATATTGAATGTGATTATTAATAAATCTAAAATCGACGTTATGGTTTCTAAGAACAGATTTCGCTATCTCTCATAGTTTCTGACTTCTCCATACTGACCGATTTGGATTGTACACCCTGTATAATTTCAATATTTTGAAATATTGCATTAATTCATCAATTATAATGATTCAGAGTCAAAATATTCGCTAGGCTATCAAATATTTACTTATTTAATAGCGTAGCTTTATTAAATCAGTCTAGATAAAACATATTTACGATGTTTATTAACAAAATCTAAACGGGCAACTTCACAAATATCAACAAAAAGTTGCTCTTAGTTTACGCTTTCAGGAGAAAACTTGAATTTATCTTGGAGATAAATTTGAAATTATCAAAGAGTAATAATTTCAAAACGTAAAATTTTTCAAATTTTATTTTAGTGGCAAGTTTACCTTTCTATTCTGTTAGGAAATGTACCTATGTGTATTTTTTATTTGTTAATATTTTTTTTCTTTTTCAACTAAAAAATCAGGATATCTTTTCAAAATATGTTAACACAAGTAACCTTAAGCTGCATTTTTATTTTAATCTGCTAGTTTAAATATAGTGTAAATAATAATAAAAAATATTTAGAAAATAAAAAACTTGCTTGACTGGGAGCAGAAGAAAAACCTAAAATGTACCAGCTGCTTCTCTTCCCGGGCAAACTGTAAAAGTCAGTAAAAGGACAGAGGTTTTATTGGCGTTTTTGTGGACGATAGGCTGACCCCCTGTCACTGCAATAGTCTCTATCTATCGTTATAATATCTCCAAAGTCAAACGTGACATCAGATGGTCTCATAACCTCTGGTGTTGTGCCTACCCCATAAGGGATACAGGTGCGAAGTTATGTGTGTATGTAATAAAAAATAACCATATTGAACAGTATGTTATTAAAATTACTTACCAGTTCGTATGGAAAAGTTTAACCAATAAATCTTCTATTTAAGTACATAAAATTTACGAGTTTGTTTGTCTTCTTTACGTGGTAAAACTTTGGTGGATTTGTTTTTGTGTCATGAAAGCAGGCTAACGAGCCCTGAGAGTAGGTAATCATGGATCTACGAGAAAGTAAGTGTTACCCGGGCATACCTAAAACAAATTACCATAGATAATAGGAATAATTGTGCGTTACAAACCCTAATCTTAAACTGTAAAAATCTATTCTTAATATTTTATCAATTTGTACTGTATGTACCTTTTTGTATTAATTCGTATAATCCTGACTGAAAAAGAGTACCAAGAGTTATTTTCCGCCGGCTTTTTTTTGTCTCTTGGTCTGCTGTAATATCTTATTCAATAACTATCAACACCTTGTTAAAGCTGAAGTACAAAATTGTGACGTCATTAAGCGGCCATTCGATGGTCTTATGATGAATAAAAATTTTCACTTCATTTCATTTTTCATTTCATTACGGGACCTTTATCTTGGACTAGTTGTTCTCTTTAACATTAATGATATTTTGTTTTAAAAAAAGGACCTTAGTATCTTTGGGTTGCCTGGTAGAAATCGCTTTAAGCAATAAGGCCGCCCACATTGTCATCGCTAATTTTGTTAAAATGTGTATTATTTAAGTTCATTGGCAATAAATAATATTTATTATTATTATTATTCGGTATGTCAAAATTAACTCGCCTTTCGGCGGAGAAGACCCGATTATTATTATTATTATTCTTTTTATATTCTTCTAAAGAATCTCCTTTTTACAAGGTGGTTTTTGCACTACTGCGAGCTTGTGGCCAAACATTATTATTATTATCTTCTTACGAGCTTTTTTTTGAAACGGTGATTTAACAAACGATTGACTTGAATTTCACCTGCTGGTAAGTGAAGATAAGGTCTCACTGGCCTACAAAGGAACTGATTCTTCGTTTAACATGACCTTGTGTTTGTTGTTATTTCATGTCAAGGTCAATTTGTACGATACCCATTTGTATTAATTCGTATAATTCTGACTGACAAAGAGTGCCAAGAGTTTTTTTTCCGCCGACTGTTTTTGTTTCTTAGTATACGGTTCAAAATTGTAACGTCTTTATTCATTTTTATTTTCTGTCTTTTTCATGTGTCTACTAATATTATTTTGCAAGAAATTGTGTAACTAACAAATGGATGGAATAATCATGGAATGGTAATGGAATAATCATCTATTTCTGAATTATTAAGTGGACATTCGATGGTCTTATGATGAACAAAACTATTTGAATTTTGGAACACAAACCTACTGGTTCAGTGATATTTAACGGCTTTTCTTGTATAACTTGGACCACATGCACTTTACGTGCCTTCTACTACGTCACTTTGACTCGTAAGTCCGCGTCATTATTACGTTTTTAAAATGTGAGCAAATTAATGTACTTAGTGGCATCAAAGATCGTATTTTAATCCTGAGTGGTATAAAAACTGGAAACACTGAAACTAATATATTCGCTTAATACTATTGTTATACCACCAAAAGAAAGAAAGCCAGTTGAAAGAGACTGTGATATCAAAAGCAAGCTAGGGCAGACGCTCAGCAATGACTTCATTTTTAACAAAAAAGTACATACATACATAACTTCACGCCTGTATCCCTTATTGAGTAGGCAAAGCACCAGAGGTTATAAAACCATCTGATGTTACGTTTGAAAAATTTGGAGGCATTGCAATAGTGGAGAGAGACTATTGCAGTGACAGATCTGTCTACCTATCGCCCACAAAGAAGCCTCCCATAACACCTCGGTCCCTTAACTGATTTTTACTGTATGCCCGGGAAGGGAAGCAGCTGGCACATTATGTTACTTTCGTTCCCAGTCCAGTGTAGAAGCAAACGTGAGACAAAAAGTCTTAGATATAAGTTTTTGTTACATACAGTTTCCCTTTATTTGCTTAATCTCTAACTAAATTTCGATGCCTGCGAAGTTTCTCGGCCCGATAAAAGTATCAATTTCCTTTATACTGGTTCTGTAGGTTATCGTTAAGGTAACCCCATTTAAATACAGTTCTAACGAAGTTCTGTCTTCATACAATCATACAATCATGCATCGGCAGCAATATATCTTCGAATAAAAATATGGGTGCCAACTCGTCATAACTCGTCATGTTCATTGACCTGGTCATATCAGAAATAAGCTTAAGGAATTTGGCTACTCGATAAGTAAAAATCGATTCACATACTGTGTTATTATTCTTAATCTTATAAACTAAGAGCGTGCCTGGCGATAATTTAGTTGCACTCTGACAGAACTCCAAGCGCTGAATGACAGCCACGATTATGGGATGGACGGCGGTGAAGGATACGAGAGTAAATAACGAGCATCGAGGACCCCTAATAAATCTGGCTGTTTGGTTTTATATGTGCGAAGGACTCTCTCATGAGAGTAACGACAATTGTGAATTGAATAAACGTTGATATGAAATCCTCGCTCTTTAGCTTGTTCGCCCACCACTGAACCTATAGTAATACTAACAAACTAATAACAGTAATACTAAACAAGAGAATGAACGCTCTTTCTGATAAAGGCATTCTCTATCCCTTTTTTATCGCTATGCACAGGTACAGTTCGCAACGTTTTGCGTAGTAAATTGTATGCAACGTTCCTCAACGTTTAATTTTTTTTGTTGTTGCTTATAATATGGCTTCAGTGACACGCGTCTATTGAATTAATGTTAAAGACATTTTACAAGGGTGATCATTTATGTACTCATTATATTAAGACTAGCTGACCCGGCAAACGTTGTTTTGCCATATAAATAAAAAAAATAGATGTTGGCCGATTCTCATAGATACAGGGACCGGAAAACCCCTTTATTTGATTAAGCCTATTGATAGGGTAACCCTATCAAAATCTTACCATATGGAAGTGTAACCCTATTGATATGGTAAGCCTATCGACGTTGTAACACTTTGAATAAAGTTAACTACTTTCGGATGCGCTTACCCTGTGATAGGGTTAGCCTATTTCTATCTCTTTTCCGCGCATGCTGTTGAATTCGGAAGTATAATTCGAGAAGTGCGAGATTGAATAGATATATTTGATAATTTGACATTCTTAGAGATTAAATTTTCCTGCAGGTTTTAAAACCCTAATGAATCGGTAACCTTCAATAGGGTTTTCGATAGGCTTACTGCTTACATGAAGCTAACTCTATTGATATGGTAAGCCTTAAATTAGGGTAAGTCTTCGATACGGTTACCAAATTGATAGGGTTTTTTTAAAACAAGTCTATGAAAAACCCAATCAAAAACCTCTTTAAGGGTAAGCGGTTCCGGTCCCTGCATAGATACCGGATAAGCACAAAAAATTTCATCAAAATCGGTCAAGCCGTTTCGGAGGAGTATGGCAACGAAAAGTGTGACACGAGAATTTTATATATTAGATTGATGACATCTTGAAAATAATGCACTTTTGAACCACATATTCTTTGGCAAAAAGTATTGTTTTTTAGTAAGGAACAAAACCTTAAAGTTATGGGAAATCAACAGGAACACCTTGTATATACTTTACTTTGAATTTTGAAATTTGTTACAATAAAGCAAACAGTCTGTAATGTTTGGTATTTTTTCGATATTTTAATCATCCTAATAGAATATGTGTCACTTGTCAGATCCCATATAATGTCAACATTATCCTTGATTGCATTTAGAGCATCCATTGACTTCATTTAAAGTGCATCTTTCTTTAAGACATGCCTTTGTAGGTCTTGAGTATGTGAATTTTTTTTATGTAAATCTCTGTATTACAATAGCTGTCAAGAATAGACAATAGCAGTCAAAATTCCAAACAATATATACAGTAAATCCTTTATATTTTATAAGACGTATGCTTTGGTTTTATGCTAAATTTATTACCTTTAACCTTTGGCACCAAGCCTGAACTAATATTGCACGTAGAGAGCTTAAAACCCGGGAGTTTCAGACTTGACTCTGCTTTTGACCTGTTTTGGCGCGTGAAGTGTTATGGCTGTGGTTAAAGATAAGATATACGTCGTCTTTTACATACTTTCATAAATTTAGTGCAAAAAAAAACAGGTGAAACTGAGATTTTTAAACTTGTTTCTTTGTTTAATAGGATTCTCGGTGTCACGTCACTTACTCGTTTATGATCAAAAAACGCAGTAGTCCGCTAAATGGAAGGAAAATAAAAGTTTTTTTAAAGTTTCTTCTGTTCTTCTTCTTCTTGCGAGTCGACACAAATTCAAATTTTGTTCGTCCAAAATTTCGCCACCTCTACAACACCATCGCTAGCCTCCATCAAGTCCTGGAGTGTGCAGCTATGTGGACATGCTGGGTAGGTGAGTAGGTGCGTCATTGTTTGCGGGGAATGCCCGCATTCACACTTATCGTCTGAGCTCTCAGAGAAACCCCACTTGCAGTCTTTGCTGAGACCTACCTGGGTTCGGAGTCGGTTTAAGGTTTTCCATGTCGGCCATGAAAGATCGTGTCCAGGCGGAAGGTTCTCCAAGAGTGGAACAAAAGGTGTTATTGAGTTCCCAAGTTTTTTCTGCCACAGTTCACAACGCACTTTAGAGACCTCACCCTGAATTGGGGTGCTACGTCTTAGGAAACTATTACGGCTCTGCAGCTTTCGGGGAACAGTGGAGTAACCATGCATTGGGTGGCGGGCATCGCTTTCCAATTTGGAGCGTTCGACAGAGCCAGCCACCTCTCTTCTGATGTCTGGGGGAGCAATTCCTATCAGGGGATACAGTTTCTGTACCTGGGTCGGCCTTAGACAACCTGTTGTTTTTTCTGTTGATATTTATTATTATTTTTTCTATTTGTATGATCTCAAACTATCACGTCCTTGAATTTCAAAAGTGACCCACCAATCACCCTGTATAAACCTACAATCATTTAGGTCTATATCCCGCAATATTTATAAAACTGTGCTGCTTATTACGATTATTGATTTAAAAAAAAAAAACTAAATAACTTAAAGTTATATATAACTTAAAACATTCTTGTTTGCATTGGTTTGGGTGTAATATAGTATATGTTTTTACGAACTTTAAAATTCAAAACTAATTGAATTTAGAATTTCAAGCATTGCGCTTACTTTAGGGCTAAATGGCGTTGTGTGAATACATGTCCAATTTTATTATTCATTGTTTGGAAAACATAAATAAATATAAAACCGGTTACAAAACGTATTTTATTTTATAAAAAGAATATAGAAAACTTAAAACAATATTTGTAAGTTATGTTTTGTGATCATAATATGTGCGACACGTCAATTTCACGGGAACTCGTCTATATAACCCTTTGTGCCTCTGAAGAAAATATTTCAGAACGAGGACAAAATATAATCAATACCAAGTTATAGGAAAATACCGAAAGTTAAGGCAGTATTTATTATGTAAACGGGGACGTTTCCCCCCCTCCTGGTAAAAGTTTTAATATTAAGGCACGGTTTGAAGTTATCATAGTTGCTCTTATCTTAGGGTCCCGTGATCTTTTATCAGATCAAATAAGTACCTAACCAAAGTGCAATTCAAAGTGGGATCGTGGAAGTAGACACGACAATGACCGTCATTTATTATTCCTGTGTCACCAAGAGTGGGAAAACATTTTGTGACGTCATGTCACAAAACCTAATTGGATTTCAATGTAATGCCGTTTATTTTATCTCACTTGAACTTATTTGCTTACGAAAAGGAAACAGGTGATAAATCGATGTGTGCGTCAAAAAGGACAAAAGGAAATTATTGTCTGTAATCACACAACGAAGCAACAATATCGGTAAAATAAGAAAAAAAAAATTAAAATTATTCAATTCCTTTTTCAATTCATTTTTGGAACTCTTACAAAATATATTTACTACATTGATATAATTTGTAAATGTTCTTCAAGTCGTTCTTCTTACTGTTGACGTCTGCTGGACCAAAGGCAAGGAAGTCAATTGAAGCGTTTTATGCTGACTCTCGATTTTTGATTTTTTTATAAATGATCTACGCTACTATCTAAAGCATACGACGTCATTATTTGGATTCGTAATTAATCAAAGTTATATGGCATTTTTTGTGTTATTGTGGCAGTGTGTGTGGGCTTATAATAATATCAGTAAATATCTATCTGGTTGCTATCTTCTTCTTTGAAAATAATGTAGTACTGAATATTTACTTAATATATCATATTTATTACATAATATATCGTGATTTTCGGATGACAATTTCTCAGTATTTTAGCGATCTAAGTAGAGTTTATTCTGTTTAATACAAATTGATTGAAACAGTTTGGATGAATAATGGAGAATTTAATATTGTAAAGTATTAATCTGTAAAATTATTTTTTAACGATTATTGTTTCTTTTTATCTTTTTCTAATATTTTTTCAATTGAAATTTTATTGTGTAATATTTTTAATTATTATTTAATTTATTCTATTTTTTTTTCTTCCTAGTTCTTTTAATTCATGTTTAATTTAATTTATAATTTTTGTAAGATTTATTTTATTACTTTATGTCTGTCTGTACCTTTAAATGATTTTAACTTAGATCGCTAAAATACTGAGAAATTTTCATGAATGATCTGTCTGTCTTAAACAGATTTTATATTTAAGAATGGTTTTTTAATATTATTAGATGTAAGAAATAATGTGAATTTCTCTGGCGGGCCTTATAAATAAATAAATAACAATTGACTCCTTTAATAGGAAATTAGTAGGAAACTTAAAAAAAACATGTCTGTTTGTATAGGAGTCCTCTGAAATATTTATTTTATTCCGTGTATTATTTTCATAATAGCGGCAACTGAAATACGTCAACTGTCTTACTATCACGCTATAGCATTATTGGTCGTGACGGCCAGCCAGCCTGTCAGCCAGTTCTTAGAAGCAATAATTTTTGCATGCTCTAAAAAGTAAAATATGTATGACCCATTTATTTCATTTTAAGATTGTACCATATTTTATACAAAAAAAGTGATTGATTGTTTGATCGATTAGTAATAGGGTTCCGTTTTACCCCTTTGGTTACAGACCCATAAAAAGTACGACCATATCTCTATTTTGAATTGTTGTGCAGGTTTATACGTGACCTCAAAAGTCGTTATATGCCGTACGAGGATCAAAAAATAAACATACAAAACTTTAATCAAAAAATTACGAAAAACAACTTAGTGAATTCCAGTAGTAAAAGTCTTCGAGATTTTTTTGAAACAGCCCTTCTTTTTTCACTCATAAGTACAATCCGCTAAGTATACGCTTCTTTGATGCCTTTTAGAGACTTTGAAATGAATAGATATTTATATATTTGAGCATAATGTTGAATTAAGAGTCCCTACGTGAGAGAATGAAATAATTTGTAACCATATGAGATGAAATATTTCTACCAAATTTTGGGGGAATACAAAAGAACTATGAATTAACAATTTAGATGTTTGTTAATGGTTAAAACTTCAACGGACATTACTTGTATATCCACAGTTAGATGATTAAACAATCAAATTACTAATTTAAAACTAAAAATATATAACAATTGAAAACTTAATTTCAAATAGTTTGGTTTTGTGATCACAAAATATCATTACTATCGACATTAATCGTCAACCGTCAGCCATTACCTATAGGTACATTTAATAATTTGTATTTTTAGTAACGACTCTATCAGTATGACGTATAAAAATCAGGGACCGGAAAACCCATTTATTTGATTAAGCCTATTGATAGTATAACCCTATCAAAATCTTACCATATCGAAGTGTAACCCTATTGATATGGTAAGCCTATCGACGTGGTAACACTTTGAATAAAGTTAACTACTTTCGGATGCGCTTACCCTGTGATAGGGTTAGCCTATTTCTATCTCTTTTCCGCGCATGCTGTTGAATTCGGAAGTATAATTCGAAGTGCGAGATTGAATAGATGGTGATATTTTTGATAATTTGATATTCTTAGAGATTAAATTTGCCTGCAGGTTTTAAAACCCTATTGAATCGGTAACCTTCAATAGGGTTTTCGATAGGCTTACTGCTTACATGAAGCTAACTCTATTGATATGGTAAGCCTTAAATTAGGGTAAGTCTTCGATACGGTTACCAAATTGATAGGGTTTTTTAAAACAAGTCTATGAAAAACCCAATCAAAAACCTCTTTAAGGGTAAGCGGTTCCGGTCCCTGATAAAAATACACAAATACTTCATCGGAGACTATTATCTTGTTTCGTAATTTTTAAATTGTATTTCAGTTTTTAAACTTTTTATTTCACTTATTTTGGAGTAATAGTGATAACATATTTGAACTGTGCTAACAAAGCTCTTACATTCGATGCTCCACGCGAAACCGTGAAGTTTTTTTTTTAGTTTTTACTTTACGTTCCGTTGAGAGTGCTGTAGTCAATTTAACATGACTTCGTGTAGCCTAGAACCAGCGAACAATTGCGAAACGAAAGAGGCTTACAACAAAACTCATTTGTCCAATTATGATTACTAGTTTAAACAGATGAACATCCATACCCACATAAATACATACAGGTTAAAATCATAACCCTCGCCATGGTCGCGTAAACATAGGCCCACGACATGTTCTGTTTATTTACGAGTATATAGTTGATATTAACTGGATAATTGAAGTATTTCAGTCATTCGAAATAAATTGAACCTGTCATATACAAAACAACTTCATCAGTTGCTTTTGATCTATAAATACATCAAAATGATACTAAGTCTTCGGTATGAATAATATTTTCATATTTTACAAGCAACAAATTGAAAGTGAGTGGAATTTGTTTTTGAATTTTGTCCTTGTAGGATCGGCTTAGAATAGCCCTACCGTCCCTGGATAAGCGTGTCGTAAAAAGCGACTAATCCGAGTGATTGGTTCATATGAATTCTACCGCCAAAATTACTGCTCCGGCGGTGATGTGTATTGTGAAAGTGAGGACAAATAAAGGCAGCCTACAAAGAAAACATAGAATAGAATAGAATGTCATTTATTCGCAGAATATGGTAGAAAAAAAGTTCTTAGATCTAAATGTATTGTACAGCTGCTGTACAATACATTTAGATCTAAGAACTTTTTTCTGTACTACAGCATATTCAACCGTCAATATCGGTCCACTTTTCAATTTAACAATTCAAGATAATTATATTACTTATGTCCAACTTATTTACTTATTTATAATTATATTATTAAATGTCATGCATATTAAATCATTGTCATTGTCATAGCTAAGTCATTTATAACTCTTCTTGCGCGATTTAATCGACGTACAGCGACATCTATCGAATAAAAGCAAACTAAAATTTTGTATAGGTATTATAAATGTGAATGTTAGGATGGATAAATGCATGTCTGGATGTTTGTTACTCTATCTCGGCAAAACGGCTTCATGGATTTGTATGAAATTAGGTATAGCGATAGTTTACAGTCTGGAATAGCGAATTGGCTACTTTTTATCTCGATATTCCCGCGAGATTTTAAATGGCGCTGGTAAAACCGCACGAAACTGCTAGTCTTTTAAAAAAATATATTCAACGAGAGTTCGCGGATATAAGCTTGTGATTCCTAAACAAAAATTCCTTTAGCAATCCAATTAGATTACATGAGCTTATGCCAGCACGAAAATGTAGCAAACAACGGGAAGTAGGTAAGTAATTGAAATTGAAACGAATCGCTTTAATCGAAATACACGCAGGGTTATATTTGGGAATTTAACATTCCGCCAGTCTGTTATTATGATGCGAAGGCTGATGTAAATTGAATTTAATCTGATTATAATGAGCTGTTGTTACTTCGTCTTGTACAATGGAGCATGATGTTCATATTATCACGTATTGTTAATTGTTTAACATCAGTTTAGAATAGGGATTTGATATTTTGACATTTTGGTACATTTGATTTTCCATATCAAGTTATCCATAAGCCCGGATAACTTATTCTATGTATGGGAGGATTGAGGAAAAATTAAACCCAAACCGATAAAAAGCACTGTCTTTCTGCGTCAAAATCATCACTGGTTTTCTATGACCACTGCCTCGAAAATAGAGGTTTCGAAAAAGTGCCAAAAAGTTTTTCAAAAGTTCTAATAAAACGTTACTTTCTTTTCAGCCAGTTTAAATTAAGGAAACTAAGGTGTATGTGTAAGTTTTTTTTTAGATACTGTATATGACAGACCTACATACATAGATAACTGTACACCGGTACTGTATCCCTTAGGGGTAGGCAGAACACCAGAGGTTATAAAAGGTGACTATCCAACATCACGTTTGACAAATTCGTAGGAATTATAATAGTGGAGAGAGACGATTGCAGTGACAGGGAGTCAGCCTATCACCCACAAAAACTTCAAATAAAACCTCTATTCATTAACTGACTTTTACAGTTTGCTAGGAAAGAGAAGCATGATATGTTTTCCTTTGCTCCCAGTCCAGTCGGAGGAATTTCAATCGTCCTTTCCCATTTTTTTATATCTCTTATAGATCCGGAATAATTACCTTTATCTACAAACTTAATGATTACACCCTGTATAAAAAATACGTTGAATATACCAATATCTTAATTATGATTCATAATATAAATTGTATTGTATTTATAATAATAATAATAATAATCATTTATTTCTATTTATGAATGACATATTCATTCAATTAAAATGATGTTTTTTACTAACTAAATTATACTCAATACAGCAATTATAACAATAGATACCACAACCTATTAGTCAGATTGGCTTTTTTGTACTGAAGATCTTGTGTATGTATTTGTAAAAGGACATGTTAGTGACCTATTTATAAAGTAAATCACATTAAAAAAGTGATGAGCTGTAGTCTCTATACATATATTATGAAAAAGAAAGTCTGTGTGTATTTTTAAACTGTGGCACAGAGGGCTAAGAAAGTGGTTTTCATTTGGTCTTCTAGGCATCGAAATTCACTACAAGAATCAAACTTAGGATGGCTCTCATGTAACAATTATCAACGTAATCAATAATCAGATAAAGATGACAATAGAAATTGTCCGATAGATTTGCAAGCGAAACTTATCTTTATGACCTATGAATCTGTACGCGGCAATTAATATTAGAACCCATCTGTTCTTTGGCCTACTGTTCCACTGAATTGATCTGAAACCACATCATCAAGGTGGAGCATAATTCATACCTGAAATCAAGTGAAAAAACGTAATCGAGTTTATATTTGCGAAACAGAGAAATTTTCAAAAAGTGATACGTTACTATATACTGGTACTGCTAATAAATAAAGAGATTATACACTTTTCCAAACACGCCGCCTCAGTCAACGTGCACACAGTAGTGTACCCGCCACCCGCTATGTATCGGTCGCAGTATGATGGATAAAGCCGTAATATAGTTATATTCCTAGGGATATAATTATGTACCGTAACAAAGTTATATGCAAGCTATTCATTACTATGTTACTAGAAATATTTTTATAATACAGTCGCAATCTAGTGATATGTTTATCTAACTAAACTTATCTAGTTAAATGGTAATAAATCTGACATAGAATCAAAGAAAACAATATATAGACGAATGTAATATAATCACGATGAAAGATATTAAGCTACCTACGAGAAGTGCTCTCGCACCAGAAGAGGATATCGGTACGGTAAGGTGCAACGACGAGCGCAGCGACGAAAAGCATGTTAGGTTACATACAGTTACGTACGTGCGCGAGCCGAGCGATGCGCCATAAACCTGGTCAGCTATTATAGTACCTTTCAAAACTGTATTCTTCCTTTTATTATTTTGTAAGTGTGAAATGAAGTATACATTAATAAACCCTGGACAATCCCGACATGGTAAAAGTCACACGTTAAGTCATCTCATCTTATTTGTATTAGCAAACCGGTCATGTTGTGCAAGGCCTTTCTGTATCAGACAATATTATTCGCTAATATCAATATTATTTTTACCTTTTTTAGTTAATCCATTTGATAATTTATAATTTATCCAATAATCCATTTGACCTTAGAAAGATTTGGTCAATAGTGCAATAAATAATTTGCAGACTTTTGGCCAGCTGAACTTTTGATCAAATGACCATCGTTATTTTAAACTTTAACACTCCAAGATACAATTATTACAATTAGTATAATTATTAAAATGATCATCTTGCTTAAACTAAATCTTTTGATAATAATTTTACTAGGATGATAGTAATGAATCGCTTTCTTATAATAGCTATATTATGGCTATATCTATCATACTTAGACATATCTATTGTGTTACGCCTTTGTAACCATACGTTGCGTAATTAATTCTTTAACTTTCTGTTAGGTTTTATTTTTTCTCTTCTTAAATGATTTCAAACTGTCACGTCCTCGAATTTTGAAAGCGACCCACCAGGCACCCTTTATAACACATTTTAAAAATAAAGGCGGGCTATTAAAGAATTTTCGTAAAAATGAGCTTGGATTTATTCTACGATCAGTACGAAGTACCAGGATAATAGGAAGCCAAAGGTTTAATAAAATAACCCTGATTCCTGCAGATGAATCGATTCATTGCGCACATATTCCCAAGTACAGACGTGGTGCCTTCATTCCAATGTATTGTACAAGATTTTCGTACTGTGAAATTTGAAATCTCTGGTATTTTGTCTTGATCTCAACACACGAGCAGATTGCGATAGAATTCAGTTGTAATGTGATCTAAATGTCAGTATACTATTTAAAAGATGAGAGAACGGTCACTAAATTCGTTGATTTTTGCAATCAAACATCTTTGTGTGCGATTTCATTCTTGCAATAGTTTCTATTTATCTGTATTATCTTACTAGGACGAAAATTGCAAAAATATATTTCTTCAAACGGAAAACTCTACTGAAATAGATACTATATCTGTGTTATTTATGATACATAGAAAAATATTTGCAACTAATAGAAAGTTTTCCCGGGCAGCGGAGATAGAACCCAGTTTATCGATTATCCCCCGTTGCGCCATGGAGATGGTATAATAATATGCTTAAAAATGTATCATAAGTATAAAGATATATAGGTATATTTTAATGATTAAGTATATTAGCGCATCTTCTCTTGCAAGCTTCTTCTCCACATCAATCCCAACAACATTTGTTGTACTTATAACTAATTTGATGAATAACCCAAAAAAAAAAACAAATTTCTTTCATATTTACCTCCAGCTCAGATCGAGTATTTTACTGAGTTTCATTGCATCTTTATTCTGACTTATGGGGTAGGTGGGATACACTTACAGATTATGTCATCAATTATGGCATCATTATGTCAAATATATCTTAATATATAAAACTCTTCCGTTACTGATTGAGTGACTGACAGACAACGCACAGCCAAAACTACTGGTCGTAGAAAGCTTAAATTTAGAACATACAATCCTTAGAAGTTATGAAGGTGCACTAAGGAAGGAATTCCAAAAATTCTCACGGGAACGGGAATTATTGGACTTTTTAGTTTGTATATAAAAACTAAATCCTTGAGTGCACGGATGTGATACTTGGCATGAAGGTTCTTCAAAGAGTGACTGGTTGTGCTATGAAAGGATTTTCCGAAATTCTCTCGAGAACGGGAAATGTATGATATTTTATTTTGTATGAAAAAAAATATTCCTTTAGTGCATGGATATGATACTTGGTATAAAGGTTGGATGTCTGTTGATATTATGGAAGGAGTTCCTAAAATTCCCACAGGAAGGGTAGTTAGCGCATACGAAGTTGTGGGAAAAAACTAGTACTAAAATTTTATGTCACTGTAACTGATATTTAACTAAAAAAATATTAAATAATTTAATTTTAAAATACTTATTTAATCACTGGATGATAATGTAGAAATAACATAATGAATCGATTAAAAATTGATTTATTCATTAAATCTGGGTAGTAGGTCCTTTATGTTAAATAAAACAGTTTTTAACCGGATTTATCGCGTAATTACATTTACATTTTTTAACCTGCGTTTCAAATACCTACTGCAATGATCGTGTATGGGTTTATTTTGATATAGCACCCGTCATTATCATGGTTACATTAGCGATTTAAATGGATTTCATTTTAACCAAATTAAACATAATATACATTCCATTTTGCAGTGAAGTTTATTTTGAGTATTATTTCATTAATAAACTATTAATAATTTACCTGGGAATATTGTTATTAAATTTGACAAACAGATTAACATAACAACATTTAATACACAGCTGTTTCAGTAATTATTTTCAACACATGGCAATTTTTGATTCGTAATGGAACCGCATTTCGTTTTTATTTAAAATGTAAAGTCAAGTGTAAAGTTCAACATGAGTTCAGTTTACGAACCATAATTTTTATAAAATATTACGAGAAAATATATTTGCTGCTGTACCTATTTGCTTAGTATTAAGGGCAGGCGGACCCTTAAGGGATCCTACTACCACAGTAACACGAATTAGCCGCCTTTTACGATAAAATCTACTTATCTAGAACTCGTAAAGAAAGCAAAAGAAAAACAAAGAATTTACCAGCTGCTTTTCTTCTCGGGTATTGTAAAAGTCAGTTAAGGGACAGAGGTTTTATTGGTGTGGGCGATATGTTGTCACTGCAATAGTCTCTTTAAATCATTATAATACCTCCAATTTGTCAAACGTGACATCAGATGGTTTTTATATCTGATGTTCTTCTGCCTACCCTGTAAGGAATATTGGCGTGAAGTTATGTATGTGAGAATGTAGTGATACCGCCTCCGGATATTTTATTCTTACTAACAATCTTACTCCTTTCCTAAGCCGATGTATTGTATAAATCAGGGGTTGTTATCTTGGACCGCAACTTTCCTCACGATCAAATGAGATTGAGGCGGGATAGCATACTTGGCTTTAGGACGGCAAGGACCTTAATCTTCGTGATATTTGGCGGCAGATTTTATATGAAGGGTCGTTACTAGGCAGGTGGAACCTGAAGGTTTCCTACCACCAAGTGGGGGCCACTTGGATTAGTCGCATTTTACGATACGCCTATTCAGGGGCAGCAGAGCTATTTTAAGTCGACCCTAGACGATTTTAATGTTTTATGAAGAGTCAGTTAACCTGGTGCGATTTTGAACCTTGTCATTACTTAAGATTGGGTTAGATTCAGTTCAAACGCGATTTTAATAATCTTTTATAATGACAACGTCTAAGAAGTCTTGTATTGTAAAGGGTGGTCCAACTTAAACGCACGATGTTAATTGTAAATAAAACAAAAAGTTATCAGAGAACTATATTAATATTGTTAACAATGACAGAAGGATCTATGGCAATTATGTGTGAAACAAAATATCGGCCAAATGATCGCCACGGTTTTGGTGGCATACTTCTATCCGACGGTCTATATTTTCAATGACTCTGAGACGCAATTGAGGTTCAATGTCGTTAATATGCCGAATTATCTCATCGTTTACCTCTTGAATTATTCTTGGCTTATTGATGTACACATTTTTATTTAAATAATCCCAAAGAAAGAAGTCCAACGGTGTCAAATAACATCATCGTGGTGGCCATATAACATCGCCACGACACGTGTGATAACACAGCCATTGAGTTTCTCCCGCAAAAAGGCCATTATTCCTCAATTTTGGACCACAAGAAGCTCGTTATCATCTCGCGATAGCGAACACCATTCACGGTAACTTCTTGGCCGACCTTAGCCGTGGCGAGCATTTGGCCGATATTGTTTTGACACGTAATTGCCATAGTTCCTTCTATAATAGTAAAAAATAGTCTGTGATAACTTTTTGTTTTAATTATACTTAACATCGTGCATTCTAGTTTAAAGTTATAATTATCAAAATTTAACGAAATTAAATTTACAGGTGTACTGGGCTTACGCGACGTCCAAGTGAGCGTCCCAGAAGCAGTTGGCATCGGATCTAGTGCCATCCTAGGATGCCGCTGGGCCCTGGAGACCGGAGAAACCCTTTACACTGTGAAGTGGTATCACGGTGCCCAGGAGTTCTTTCGCTTTGTGCCAAAAGAACTTCCGAACACGAGAGTATTCTATCAAACGGGTATCAACGTTGATGTAAGTAATATTTCATTTGTTACTGTGTTTCATCTGTTGATTTTTTAGCTTTTGTATGGCAGAATTATCCCAAAGGAACTGTCGTTTTCCATTAAAGTTGTATCTTAAGTTTTGTATACATCAAGTAGCTGTCCAGATTTAAAGTACTGCTGGAAGATAATGTTTGAATTTTTTTCTTAGTCAGACGTAGATTAAAAACTTATGACTGGTGAAAATACCTAGGAACACGCCATTATAATTTTAATCAAAATTTGTCTTAGAACCGTACTTAATTATATTTAAAAACAAATATAACTTGTGCTCATGAGTTGCTTCTACATAAATATTGCATTGACAGTACTGACAGTACTCTTCTATTGCACTTTTAATTTATTTGTGTTTTATATCATTCTATAGGTGATAACTGGGGTACATCAAATTCGACTAATTTACCTGATCTAAAAGATGTGTGGTATTTAACTGTTGTGTAATATTTTTATCTAAATAACACAAAGCTATACAGGCTGTCCAAAATTAAGAAATCCAACAAGTCTAAAAAAGTACTTTGGAGAAAAATATCCAAGATAAGCTAGTCTACCCCATTCGACTGCAAAAAACAACCGTTTTTATTTGGATTTATGGTTTTTCCATACAAAAACTCTAAACATTTCAAGGAAAACGCCTGCGCGCGCCTCTTCAACTATCTACACAACGCGCGCGCCTTACGATCAGCTGGGAGGTATTTTCATAATAGTTAAAAATAAATACATACATAACTTCACGCCTGTATCCTTAGCGGGATAGGCAGAACACCAGAGGTTATAAAATCATCTATTGTTACGTTTGACAAATTTGGAGGAATTCGTGTTATGGAGAGAGACAATCGCAGTGACAGGTGGTCAGCTTATAGCCAACGAAAAAACCTCCGATAAAACCGTAGTCCCTTAACTGACTTTCACAGTGTGCCCGGGTAGAGAAGCAGCTGGCACATTTTATGTCTTTCCTTTGTTCCTTGCCCTAGATAAAAATAAACATTAGATAAAATAAATAAAAATTGAAAATTGGAATTGGAAAAATGAAATTTTTACTAATTAATTAAATCAACTCAATAGTTCAATGTTCCTCTAATGTAAATCTAAAGTTATGTACAGAATAATCTTAAATACGAGAAAGTGATTGTCACGTGCGCACTCAAAATCACAATAACACAATGTAAACATCTTAAGGCGCGCGCGTTATCTGGACAGGTGACAGGTCGTGCGCGCGCGCTTTCCTTGAAATGTTTAGATTTTTTTTCCAAATAAAAACGGTTTTTGTCGAATGGGGAACACTAGCCCTGTCTAGACATTTTTCTCTGAAGTAATGTTTTGGAGACCCTGTATAACTTGTTTGACCTATGTTTGTCAATTACTTCAAGTAATTACCTCGGTTTGTCAATATCTTAAGAATTCACAAGAGCAAGAATTTATGTTTAGAACAATGAAGTACCTATCTTGTTTTCCTTTTTGCCCTCATATATTTTCTTATGTGGTTCGATCGATAAGTTAAGATTTTTAAAAGAATATTAATTATTTAATTAACATGTGTGACTACAAGTTATTTACTCTCTTTTACTATAAAAATATTAATAAAGAAAAAATCATAATTAATTTTTCAGATTTTGAATGGAATCTCAAATTTAGACTTTTTCTTTTATACAAGAATTGAAAAATAAATTTCTACATTTTCTTTTTTTATATTTTTTTCAACACACTTGCTCGTAAAGTGAGCGTTATTCTATTGAATTTAGAACTATAAACTGGGCTATAAGTCACGCGTGAATAATATATTATACCCTAGTGCATAATATAATGAATCCTACAAAGTTGAATTGTACCTTTGTGCAAATAACATGCGAGAAAACAGATTATATTTTATTGGTCCGGGTTATACACTAAATATTTTCAGAAACAACAAAGAGGTCTTATACCACTTCAAATCCATATACATTTAATTAAATGTTTGCGCCTTATATTAGTGAAATAAATTTGTATATTAAACAAATTATTCACAATTTACAATCATTTGTCATAAAATATTAAAATATTTGCATTTACCACTCCAAATTAAACATTTTCACTTAAAATAGGTTTTATATGCTATACAGACATTGACACATTTGACGGAAAAAAAAAAACCTACGCGCATGCGCGAGGTTCGGCGCCATTTTTCAATCACAATTCACAGCTTTGTTATCAAATGTGTTTGTTATTTTATGACCACGTATGTCTGTCTTTTACTCACAAGTGTGTTGAAAAACGTCGTATGTAACTCGTGAGCGTTGCTCACTTGTTACATAATATACTATTCTGTAATACTTTTAGGTACCTAATGTAAAACTACACAACTATGGTCCAGGTTTTCAATTTTTTGTTTACTTTCTTGTTATTTTAGAATTTATTTACAAATATAATATCTGTTGATGTTTTTATATAAAATAAGGCGTAATCGTTGATTACATATGTAGTGAAATGTATTTTGAATCGTAAATTGATTTTTTTTTATTTAATAAATATTGGACTTTTTTTTATATTGTAAGGATAGGACGTTTGTATTCCATGCCACCTGATGGAAAGTGCGCATGAAGACTATGGTGTTACACGTCCATCCACGAGAAACCTATTCACTCGACACTTAAAAGTTCCAGGACTGTAGTGGTCAGGAAAAACAGACGCAGGCAGATTGTTCCACTATCCACTATCTATATTTGGTAATCCGTACCAAAAAGGAACTATCGAAGCGTTTTGTTCGACTTCTTGGTAAATCCACTATATAGGGATGGAAGTTCTGTCTGCGTCTGGTAGTCCGGTGGTAAAAAGGGGTGGGTTCAATTTGGTCAAAAAGAGCACTCGCACACTCACCAAAATGTAGCCGATAAAATACTGTCAAACAAGCAACCTTACGACGACGCTCCAGGGTATTGTTGTATGGCATGTGTAAAACTATGGCCCAGGTTGAAACGTAAGGCAACAGTTGCTTATTACGATCAATTTTACCATAGTCGAGAGCTTTATTTTATAGAATACTGAGTACTCTAAGACATAAACACAAATTAGTTACCTTCAATTTAAGTCCAATTGGGTATTCTTGATGAACTGTAACCAACACTAATAAACAAAAGTTTTCAACACTCACAAAGCCCGCGTAAACAAGTTTTTCTTGGGAACATCGAATGGCATCAATCCATGGCGCTACCTGTCAAATGCACGTAAAACTAATCTCTTCGTGCCTTAAGCAAATGAAATAGTACAAAACAATAAAGTAGGTGTCGTTTCCTACCGCAACAAAAGGGTTCTTGTTCGTTCCATATTTCTGGACCATAGTTGTGTAGTTTTACCAGTACTAGAATACCTCCATGAAGGTATGTTATAGGGTTTACGGGACACCCTGAATACGTTTCATTCCAAAGGCTTTTTTATAACCAGGAATTGTTGGAGAAACTCATATATTACTCGAGAATAATCGTATGATAAAACTCTTCTTGATGAATATAGACGACAGTCAATATCATAACTGAACAGTGAAATGAGCTTTCTGCTTCAACGGCTTTTCAACCACGTGTTGCTATTGATTATGAAGAACTTTAATGGCTGCTAAAACATTTCAAACACAGATCTTTGCCAGCTTAAAATTTTATCTGTAATTTCATTAACACGGCACTTAGCCTTCAGGTGTTAAATATCTACACTAGGCATTATTAATTATGAGTTGTACTGTAATTTTTATTGGCTGATTTACACTGAACTGTCTATATTCTACTCTATCGCTTTGAATAGTTAATTAGATTCCAGGGTTATCATAGGTCCTGTCTTAAGTTTCCACGTTTCTCGCGTATAATTCACCCCCTGTTTCGAACATGGGGTCTACAAGGATTAATATAATAATTATACGTGATTAATCTAATTAAAAAGCAGATTTATATAGGTCATTTCTTTGAATTTTAAATCTCATCATAAAATCTTACTGATCGAAAATCTCTAAATAACAAGAATCTAATCGCAAAAGTGGTTTTACTTTTAAATTGTTCAATATTAAATATGCTTTACTCACTCACTTAGTCGAGCAAAAAATATAAGCTACTGAAAGAAAATTTCTTATCATTTTATTCCCTGATGTAACACCATGAATAACACTGACGACATTAATACATTTTCCGACTTTCATTGTGCATAGCCACTGAAGAAAAGAAAGGAAACTTTAACAAAGATTGTAGATACTTTAAAAACACAGCTTAAACGCAGTAGCTCTATTGTTACAAAACACAAAGTAAATGTTAAGTGAAAAGAAGAATAGTTTTCTCACGCAAGCAGCTTACCGTGGGAACGATCTTAAACATTACGAGTGGCTCACGATAACATATGGGTCAATAGTTCTGCAACATCTTGCTAGTTCGTTAAACTGCCGCCAGCGATTGCTCGGAAAAATCACTTAAGGACCTAGTCGTTGCGCGCTAAACCTTTAGCTGTTGGCATCGAGCCACATCCGGGCTATAACATTGTGCCAAAATAAAACATTAAAATCCCTTTCAAATAATAACGAATACTTAAATTTTAAGTTTTCGCAAACTTACAGCTTTTAGTTGAAAATCTTCTTAGTCTTTGCCAATGATTAAGTTCAGAGGTTTTTAAAAAAAGACGACTCTGCGAAGATGGATAGCAGCTTTTAGTGCAATATTAGTCTTTACTGACTACGAATGGTAAAGTGAACATGGGTCGTATTTGGGATTTACTCTCAGATTTGTAGGAGCGCTGAACGCATGAGTACCCGCCGATCTTATTTAGAGATGTCAGTGAAATTCAATTGGGTTTTATTGGGAAAAATTACTGAGCATGCTTCAGAAATGTATGACTTCGAGGAAGTTTAATCGGTGAAAGATTGTGTAGGTTTGCTTTTATTTTTATATATTGTAAGGATAGGACGTTTGTCTTCCTTCCTGGTGGAAAGTGCGCATAAAGACTATGGTGGTACACGTCCATCCACGAGAAACCTATTCACACGACACTTACAAGTTCCAGGACTATAGTGGTCAGGAAAAACAGACGCAGGCAGATTTTTCCACACCTTGGCAACCCGTACAAAAAACGGAACTATCGAAGCGTTTTGTTCGGCTCCTTGGTAAATCCAATATATAGGGATGGAAGTTTTGCTGAAGTAAAAGAATATTTTGTACACATATCCAGATGTGTTTGAAATAATCTTTACAAATTTTGACATGTGTTTATAAGTGAATCTTTTACAATGTCTAGAATAAGTATCAACCTATATTATTATGTCGGGTTCTCAACAGGACCATTTATGTAATGCAAAGTCGTGGTAATTAATTAATGGTACCGTCAACGTCAAGTTTATCAATTACCTTATGCTCAAAGCTTGTCAAGTCGTTTTTTGTTTGCAGCTTTATTTCATGCGATTTAATTACTAGAGGCGTTTTTGCGAAGAATTTACAATGTTCCTTTACAGTTGAAAAGCGAGTTTGCAGAATAGCATCAAAAAAATAAAGATGTTTATTTTATGTAGCTTTAATGAAAAAAGAGTCGTGGCTGTTTTGTTTTCGTTGATATTAGTTAGATAGAACACGGAAATATACGTCAAAGTGGACTTGTTTCGTCATTTAATAATCGTTTTTAATAATTATCTTAGTCTGACTTTTTTTCTATAACAATTATTTATTTTACAATTTCTCTATTTTCTTAAAGGTGTATCTATTAAAGTAATCGGTTTAAGCATACATAATTTATGAACATAAAAGTATCGGGATCCTTTCACACACATTCACAGAAGCAGCTTGGAAGAAGAAGTCTTGGCTTTATCTACATTTGATTCAAGCCATTACAACCTGGTTTATGCTAATTAAAACAAGCTGTCATTGTAGGTTTCCTGTAAGAAATCGCTTATAGCGATAAAGCCGCCTAATTTTCGATGTATGTAATATTGTAAAACCAAATATTTTATAATGACAATAAAGAGTTATATTATTAATAACAACGAAAAATGCATATTTAACCGCATGGTTAAAATCTTTAATAACCTGCTTTGCATTTATAATTGAGATCTTTAAAATCTGTAAATCATATTTGTGGAAAATTCTAATAAATCAATGTTTTTAGATAACAGGTAATGACAATGAATCCTAATAAATATGTCAATATGAAGACGATTCACATCTACAAGAAGATAAGTTGCCTGTGTGTCAAAATTATAATAGAAAAAACGTTTTATGATAACTTATTATTTATGCGCGCAATATGGTCTTCAGTATGTTTCTCCGACATCGAGCCATTTTTATCAATAATTAATGAATATGTAAATTAATATTTTTGTTACATTGCTTTGAAAATATCAAAATGTTGATTTATATCGAACGCCAATGCCAATGCTCATTGTCCCAATCATTATATATTTGTTTGATGTACATAATAATATCCATTGATATTGTCTACTGAAATACTGTAATTTTTTTATTATTTTAACTTAGCATCGTTTTGCCATATTTGTTTTCAAAGCCTGGCCATGTTTATTCTACAAAATATACCCTACTTAACTTTCAATTAATTTGCAACCGAGTAATTCGAACTCGTGGTTGTATAGCATTTTATTTTACAGCAGGTATCCCGTATAATTGTTGCCAAATTTAAGGGAGTAACCGGACCTGCAATAGAGAATTTTGTTTTATGAAATCGGAATATTCTATATCAAATTTATTTTAAGCTTTATTATTAGTGTTAAGATTTGGCAACCCTTGCTTGGTGGTAGGATCCCTTCTGGGTCCGCCTGGCTAGCGACCACCCTTTATATAAAGTCTGCCGCCAAATGTTACCGCTCCGGCGGTAATGTGTTCCGGCAATATTGTATAAAGAGCCAGTTCCTTCCTAAACCCGTGTGCTTTCATCTTCGACCTCATCGTCACTTACCATCAGGTGAGATTGAGGTCAAACGCGGGTTTAGTCACTTATAAAAAAAAAAAAAAAAAACCCTCTATAATTTTCATCAGCATGCTACACATACACCTTTAAAATAGACGACTTCAATACTGTTCTTTAAAATGATACCTCTTATCTCTAAGCACATCTTCGTAGAAATAGTCCTACTATTATATCGTTTAATCCAAAGTCTCTAAACTTAAAGGAATGTTTCAAGTTAAGACATGAAACACATGATCGAACCTTACGTACTAATGAAAATCACGGTTCACGCCTCATTTCAATTTAGGACTTTCCCACAAATCAAGTACGCTGTATACGTAGCAAGTATGATGTGTTGCTCTACTTGGTTACTTGATTATACAATATTTAAACCCTGCAAGAAATATGATTTTTTTAAGAATAAATTGTAATCGTTTTATTCTTCGTCACTGTCAAGTACACAACCAACTTAATCTTGAAGTACAGATTTATTGAATTTCTTCTTTATTTGTTTGAGTTTAATATTAAATTAAGTAATTAATGTTAAATATTAAATTAACTCTAAAAACTTTTTAACTAAATTTACATAACGTTGATTTTTTTGCGAAACCTGGCACACGGGTCAACTATTTTTGTTCAAAGAAACGGTATACAAAAAAATTATAACAATATCTTAAAAACTCAGCAAGTTTGAGGCCTCTCGTGTAGCTTGGTTATGTCGCACGAGTGTGGACACCCAGTTTGTGGCGCTTGCTTGCTACCGCTTCATGCAACGTAGGTACCTAATTGTATATTTGGATTGCGTACGATACGCGCTCGAGTGTATATTACTTAGGGATCTTTATAGATTGTTATTGAGGTAAAATATTTATAATTCATATAAAATCTATGAAAAAATGTCCCCTGGTTTCGTATAAACAAAAACTAACGTTGTTTATGCGTGTTATATGATATGATACGCTTTAAATAATAATTATTGTATTTACTTATATTGTTTTTTAGTCAACGGCCAATTTTTTTTCCATAATCATCATGCAGGGCTATGAGTATCTCCTGTGGGTGACGAGGAGGTTTAGGCCGTAATCCACCAAGCTGGCCCAGTGCTGGTTGGTGGATGTCAGATATTTCAGGGTGCCGAAATGGCTTCTGACAAACCTTAACAACTACTGTATACAAGTATACAGCACCCGGGACCGACTGCTTAGCGTGCCCTCCGAAGCACGGAAGTCGTCTTGAGAAATGAATGGTCGGCGGTCACCCATACTAATGCAGGCCGCACCGAGCGCTTAACCTGCGATATCGTTTGATATGCACAGTAACCACGGCGCCACGACGACTTCTTTTATATAATGACTTCTTTTACATAATAAGTATCATTGATAGAAACAATTTGCAAATAAAAAGGTGTATATGTTTTACAAGGAGATCAATAATATATTCGCTAGAATTTAAAACAAAGCATGGTCACTCTCAATTATGAATGAATGAATGAATGCACAACTACAAACATCCTGTAGTACTACATCGTAATATAATCAATGAAATGCCGTAAAACAATTTGTAAAAAAGTCAATGATGCCATATTTATTTTTTTTTGTAGTGAGCGATACTAAAATAAATATGCAGACGTTTATATCGTATCAAAGAAAAGGTTCGTTTAATGGCTGGTGACTACAAAACAACTCTGTATATAATTACACTTTCCTGTATTTCGATAAATATTTTATTTCCTGTTATCTAAATAAAAGCTTTAAATTTTATTTTATTCAGTTCAAAATTAATTTGGCGGGAAAAAATGCTTAAGTCGCCTAAATTGTCCGTATTATCATCTTAAAACCTTGTCATACATTTAATTGTGATTTACTATAAATAATATTCAGGTACTATTATTGTTATACAGTATGTCTGGTCACCGATGTCGGACCCGATAAGGCGAAGTAATATGATAAATTTTATTGACAAAACCACAGTAAAAAGGCATTTTGTTTAGAAACGGCGGCCATTTTAATTGTTTCTTTACTGAGTTCGGATGAGTTTATTTATCTAGCAATATTTACCGATGTGAAGGTTGTTTTTTGTACTGTTTCAATGTTTTGAAAGAACTTAAACCATTGATATACCTTTTTTATTAATTTTTATTATTTTTTACTATTTTTTTATTATTTTATTAATTTTTGAAGCTCTAGTACATTACCTAAAAACAATGTCAAAACCTAAGCTTCAAGACAAACAGTTTAGGAGTTGTGACTATTGAATATGTAATAAACTCATCCGAACTCAGTAAAGAAAAAATGCAAATGGCCGCCGTTTCTAAATAGCAAGGGCAAAATGCCCTTTCACTGTGGTTTCGTCAATACAGTTTATCATATTATTTCGCCTTAACGGGTCCGACATCGGTGACCAGTCACACTGTATATAACTTTCTTCTTCTTAAATCAAAAAGCTGAATCATGGCCATAAGTTTCCCTAAGTTTTGACTAACATTTCTGTTTTTCTATTTTAGTATTTCTGCTCAAACGAATACTTTCCATAATACTTTGAACATTGTCATTCAGATATACCGTTCCGGCGCTCACCAGGTGGTGCTTCGCGACGCCACTCGTGAACTCAGTGGCCGATATCGCTGCGAAGTATCTGCAGATGCACCATTCTTCCATACTGTATATAAAACTGCTTTACTTAAAGTTGTAGGTAAGTTGTTTTGAAATATTCTTTATTTTAAGGTGGTTTAAGTCCATAACGGAGTGGCTTAAAAAGAGTTTCCGCTATCGGATGAGTGTAAAGTGATCTTCGCTTGTTATTTCAGGATCGGGCTGACTAATGGTTATCTTACATATAAATTCTACTCACACTAAATACGGTCCTTCAATAATATTGAGTTTCATCAATGTCGGATAACGAGCCATTTTCTATTTTAATCCGCCTTCGTTTTAATCATAGTCTCGCTTAAATTACGTAAATCTTAAGTCAAAGACACAATGGGCCGTATTTGACATTGTATTTTCTTATTTTTAAGTCTCTCCAGCGGTGCGAGCACAGACCTTTGTATGGAGACGGTTGCAAGTTTTTAGTAACATTGTATTTTTTTATTTTACAGTTATTTAAGAGTACATTTGAGTTAAGAAAGTTTACAAATATTTAAAATTAACAAGGCACACATTTATTTAAGCTGGCCGTGCGGCAATGGATAGATTTTATTTATTGCTTACAAACCGTCTCCATATTATACGAACATTCGCAAACATACGAGTCGATAAAGTTCTGTGCTCGAACCGCAGTGTCTTTTACGACGTGAAACGTGACACCCTATACAAAACTATTTTATTTCTTTATATCACGGCATTAAGACATCACGACACTTAAAATAAGAGAATTCAATGTCGAATCGGGCCCAATATGTAGTCTCCAAGAAAAAAAACTTACGAAATCTAATAATCGAATCTAATATTACAAACTATATTAATGAAAAGAAAATTAATTTGGACATTAAATTTTCGTTTTAAACTAATTAATTTTTTGGAAGACCGATTCTGTAATTCATCCTCATATATATTCACATGATAAAACATGTGAGTAAACTAAACTTTTCAAAATATGTAAAATTCTACCAGTAAGCTTAAAACATAAATACCTACTAACATTAAATAATCGTTTCGGTGGGGAGCAAGAGCTGACGTTAGTAAATAATACCTACAATACCCGATCAATGGCCACCGGAAGATACGTAGTACCTAAAATATCTAATTACTATGGAGACAGAACGCTAAAAAAACGCTTGCCATACCTGTTAAATAAACTGCCGGAGGCCATTAGACAAGAAAGTAATAAACTTAAATTTAAAAAGAAAATCATACTTCATTACCAAAATTATTAAGTATAAATAATTTAAGCATTATATAATTTGGTTAATAAATAAAGTAATAATATGTATGTAACTTGTAAGTTTAGACTATGAAAAACTTTTGTTAATTACTATATAACTCATAGCATTTTATTAGTATGTTATATTATAATTTTAGTTTTCGATTATTAGTACGGAGACTCGATCCCACAGTCAAACCAACAACATGGTTTTGTGGGGCACAGTGCTAGATATAAGATTTTAAGTTGTTAATGAATAAATAAATAAATAAAATAAATAAATAAATATTTAACCCTCGTTTTTTATGTGAACATTTACTTCGTTAAACTTATGACTCTTACAACTAAGAAAAAAAAACAAGTACACCTTTTTATTAACCAATTAAACTTTGTGCGTACATTTCAAAGAGATTTTATAAATAACCATATAGTAAAGCAATACAGCAGTGCTAGCACGGATCTTTTGTCGATCGTAAGTTTACGAATGCTCGTATAGTATGGAGACGGTTTTGCAAGCAATAATTGAAATCTATCAATTGCCGCACGGTCAGCTTAAATAAATGTGTTCCTTGTTAATTTTGAATGTTTGTTAACAGGTTCTACTCTTAAATAACTGTAAAATAAAAAATTAGATTGTTACTAAAAACTTGCAACCGACTCCATACTATACGAGCATTCGTAAACTTACGATCGACAAAAGATCCGTGCTAGCACTGCAGAGAAGCAAACAAAAAACCTGTCAAGCAAATACGTGTCAGACCACGCAGTCACCAGTTCTGTAGTTGTTATGAAAGTTTAATAAATAAATTAATTATGAATGCAAGCGTAATGAAGGAATATTAAATTAAACAAAAAGTATAGTATCCTACTTGGTTGCTAAAGTCAGAAATAAACTTATATAAGAGTTTTTATAATGCATACACATTTTATAAAAGTACCATACGTTTGTTAGCCATGACACCTGATGGTAAGTGATTAGGAGGCCTAAGGGCGTGGATCCATCTCTACTATGACTATCAAATGGCACGGCGCCGTTGCCGTGGCACGACGCGGCGGCGCGGCGCAACGTTCTACGGATTCGTGCGCGGCGCGCCGTTCAGCGCCTCTTAGTTGATCTTAAAATTAACAACCATGATGGGTTCATTATAGAAAAGCATTGATTTGCACCGCACGGTACTACGCCGCGCCGTCTACGTGCCGTGCCACGGCAACGGCGCCGTGAAGTTACATGGTATACGGCGCCGTACCGTAGGGATGGATCCACGCCCTTAGGTCCTCACATCCATCCACGCAAAACCTATTCACTTGACGCTTAAAACTACTATGACTATCGGCAACCTTACGACGATGCTCTACAACGTGTAACATAATGAAGAGATAATACTTAAGGGAATTGTATGTTTGGTGATGTAGTTTATAAGTAACAGTAACATAAGTTTTATATCCTTACGGTTCGGCCGAATAACAAGTGCAAAGTTTAGATTATTAGAAGTGTCAACCCTACAAACAGCTGTTAGCTTTTGATGAAATCTATTCGAAAACAGATGGCGTAAAAGTAAAGTACAGATACTACAAAGTTCAGACGGTGCGGGAAAGGTCATAAGATCACTGACTACGGCACAAGTCTTGTTTTAGCTTGTCAAAATATTTTGTTGTAAAATAATTAAATAAATTTGGATGAAAGTCTATACCAGCACTGATCATGCTAATTCTTTAACTGTATATTCTACGTATGGTATAGAAGCTAATCCTTAAGTTTTATCTCTCCATATTGTTACACGTTGTAGACACTTTTTTTTTTGTTGTGAGGTCGTTTTTGTTTACGAGCAGGCCCTTCGGTCATCAGAGTCCATAATAATAGCTATGTATAGATCATATTTGGCCAAATATGGCTGTAAACTCCATGAAAAACAGAGCATGGGCTGTGTATAGACCCGTTCAGGGTCGAACTTTATGAGCTAAGGACGCAATTTGATGACTGAAATTTTATTTGCGTTACTTTCCGTTTGGATACTAATTTATAAAGTCATTCCTATTCAACAGCCATAATACGTACTTTCAAGCGTTGTTATGTACCATACGAAGGGAAGTATCAGTGAACATCGGGGTCAGCAATGCGTCATTAATCTTACTATCTAAGTTTAACGATACCCATGCATTTGCATGTCACAATATTAAGTGGCTCGTTTGCAGGGTTCAAACATAACATGTAATTGCACATTAAATGCCTTAAAATGTGCAAACATGTATGAGAATAACAATAATCTTAGAATTATCTAAAATTTATAGGATATGTAGGGTGTCTTTCTTTAAGCACGTGACTGTACAAACGGATATAGTCGTATAGTAAATACACTTTTTTTCCAACCTAAATTAAATGTGAATTGGAAAAGTCCTAAAACTAAACTTGGAAAGTTAAAAACAAATTTTATTGTAAATGACACGGAGAAGAGGTTTTTAAAAAGTTTTTTTTTATATAAAATAGACCCTGCCAAATATCTATACTATGTTTTGTTTTTTTTTTTTCATCTATTGTTACCTTATTACTGTTTCATTGTGCTGTTTTATAACACCACTGGAATATATCATCATATCATATATTCTATTAAAGGCAGAGCGCTTTACAACGTTGGTATTAATAATGCTACTATTATCAATAGGTAGAGTATGAGTCAAAACTGTCTGAATATAACCAATGTTGCATATCCAATTTCTATTTAACAAGCTTTAATTCAACTCTATACACTTTTCGAAATTTACTAACTGCGTTTTAATAGTGAAATAAAAATGGTTGTGAATGTTTTAATACAACCTTTTAATTATAGTCCGTCTACGTATTTTTCCTTAGTCAAAATTATCTATTTTCACCTACGGAGATAAAACTCAAATGATCTTACTAAAACTGTACTTATTCTAATATATTCTTAAGTTATTAGCTTAAATTATTAAGGTTTTATTTATTTCCAACAGAACCCCAAAATAAACATTAAGTATAACTCTTGCTAGTTACCTTAGCAGAAAATTATTGTCTATGTAAAAGTGTGTATATTCCTTTTAAAATATTTTTGACATACAAAGGAAACATTTGCTTTTTTATGTTAAGTAGAGCGACAAATCTAGCAACAAGTAAATAACTTTTACTCACAAGAAATTCTCGGGTTACAATTTTATGGCCTAATAAGTTTCACTGATATTAAAATGGCGATGAATTCATAGAAAATAAATCCGGAATTATCTTTATATAAAACTAGCCGTATCGCACGTGAGAGTTTCTAGATGAAATATAGCCTTCTTAAGCTTCCTTAAGAATGAGTCTATCAAATGCAAAAAGAATTTTTTAATCAGACCTGTAGTATCAGAGCGTTCAACCATGCAAACAAACTCTTAAAATATATTATGTTAGTACAGATAATTATTATTTCTAAGTGAATCAAAATTGTGGCGGTATACTATATATGAAGTTGATTTAGTCTTATGAACAAATTAACTCAATGCGGATATTTCAAGCCAATACTACACGTGACGTCCAAACAGAGTAGATACAAAGTTTCAGGAAAATCTTGTCAGCCATTTTGCAAAACGAAGACACGCCGGAAGACAGGTTTCGACCTTATGAGGTCATAGTATCACTACCTTAGTGAGTAATAATAATAAAGTACATATACTCTAAGATATACTTTTACTGTAAAGACTCGGTTGCCTGGAAGATATCGCTCTACGGCGATAAGGCCGCCTTTGTGCCAATATGAAATTAAAATTTACCTTTTTCTTTACTTTATTTTTATGCTGTTGGTGTATAAAGAGTTTATTATTATTATTATCACTACGCTTCCCGGCCTACTTGTTTTTATAGCTTGATTTTATAATAATCTAACTAAAGTGAAGAAACCTCATGTGCCATTCATAGAATGAGCGTATTAATTTTATTTATTCTGAAATGTCACATAATGCAAAGCAATCTTTTAGATCAACACATAGGTAGCCACATTCTGCAATAAAATTAAAAAACACATGAGGAGATAGGACAATATAATAAATAAATATAAATAAATATTTCTGACACTCACACAACATTATCTAGCCCAAATTAAGTTTCTTAAAGAACTTGTGTTACGGATACTAGATAACTGATATACTTAAGAAATATATAAACATACATATTGAATAAATACATTTTTTTTTATTAGAATAAACTTAAATAAACATATAAACATCCATGACTTGACGACTAATATCTGTGTTCCTCACACAAATATCCGCCGCCGCCGGGATTCGAACCCAGGACCTCTGGCATAGAAGACAATGTATGTTACCGCTACACCAGCCGGTCGTAGTTGTTGAATTATGTATTGTTATGTATTTGTTTTTCTTGCCTTTGAAAGCAACCCATGTTATTATTATGCTAGTTAGTCTTATTAGGAGTATGTTTTGGTTGTACTCTTTATCATATAAAGAGTATAAATTATTAATAAAGATTTTTTTGTAATCACAGTAAAGTTTTAGCTTGTTTGATGAATAAAAAATATTGATAAGTTACCCATCTGTGATACTATCATTGCTAATTGCTATAAATGAATTGAGGATCGAATAAAATAATGAAACGAACGAGCTTATTATACATTTATTTTGCAAAAGCCTGAGCTTTAATTTTAATTTCCAGAATTTAAACTTTTCATGTAGGTACTGTTACTGGCCACATTTTCGCCGCATATTAACTTATTATGTCTTTCATCCATGTCTTCTAGGCTGGACTGGGAGCGAAGGAAAAACATAGAATCAAAGTCAAAGTCAGTTAAGGGGCAGAGGTTTTATTGGAGGATTTTTTGTGCGCGATAGGCTGACTTGCAATAATCTCTCTCCATTTTTGCAATGCCTCCAAATTTGTCAAACGTGACTTCAGATGGTTTTATATACAGGGTGACTTGTGGGTCTCTTTTAAAATTCCAGGACGTGATAGTTTAAGTTCATACATGAAGAGAATAAAGAATTAAAAAGTAAAAAATAATTATTTAATGAGTAAACTTCTCCGAAAGTTAAAGAATTAATTAAGCAACGCATGGTTACACGCTGTGTGCGTGTTGCCTGAGGCAGCGCGTCGTGAAAAGTGTAGTGAGATCTCCTTATTTATTCATAGGGATTTCTGGTGAAAAATTAAGTACCTACTTTTATATCATATAAGTACAGAATGCTCTCCTTCAGTATTGGGTGTCACCAGTCACCCTGTATAACCTCTGATGTTCTGCCTACCCCATAAGGGATACAGGCATGAAGTTGTGAATGAATGAATGAATAAATTAATTAACTTATTTTAAACGATGCTGATGTCAAGGATAGTGCACTCGGGTGCAAGATACAACTGACCCTGCACACTTGTGATATTCCCGGTACACCCCATTGCTGATCAATTTAGCTTTAGGCCTACATTTTATATGAAGGTTGGTGCTAGAAGCACGGCGCATACAGACGGGGTTGATACCATCAATTAGCGGCTACTCGAATGACTCACCTCTGACGAAACTTTTATTTTGATTTAAGGTTACCTTTAATGCTTAATTAATCTTAAATAAATTAAAGACATGTGTTAAAAAAACCTGGCCGGGTGATTTCTATTAAACACATTTTTTTCTATTTTCTTTAATTTATTTAAGAGTAATTGAGCGTTTTAAATGCAAAAACTTTAAAATATTATTAAATACATTTCAATGCTTCACTTTAACTGAGATTTACAATTTCTGTAAATAAATTGGTCTATACCATTAGACGGAGCTACATAAAAACATAATATAACGTAAAAACAAAAATGTGTTAAGTAATTTCAAGGCGTACCGCCGCGCCGGGCCACGGTAGCTCAGTGGGAGAGCACTCGTCCGGCAAACGAAAGGTCCCAGGTTCGTGTCCTGGTCGGGTGATTTTTATTTAACACATTTTCTTCATTTATTTAAGGTTATTTCTTCATTGAACCACATGTACTTGAAGTATCATTGGTCATTAATTAGGGAGGTGGTAGTAATTTCGAACCTCGAATCCGTGATTCGTCTTGAAACCACAGGTCTTGATATAAGCTACGGCATGCGATTGTATAAAAAGTATAACTATTATCGGATATCAATATTCAACGTTATGAGTAAAAGCTACAATCAAGGAACGGTATATAAAAAAATGAATTTCACAACCATCTACGAACTTCCGTACACCGTATGTATGTTTACAAAATAGTTACAAACCGTTATTAGTAACCCTCTTATTTACTTAGAAGCCGTTTAAATGGCAAATGAAATGAAATATCTTTCAATATTAGTCAACACGCACACAGTAGTGTTCCCACCACACGCACACCACTACCCTAAGTTTCTATTGTATTACGCTTATGTAACTATGCGTTGCGTAATAAAATCTTTAACTTTCGGTTATGTTTACTCAGCAAACAATTAATATTTATTCTTTATTTTTTCTCTTCACGTAAGATCTCAAACTATCACGTCCTTGAATTTCGAAAGTGACCCACCAGTCACCCTGTATAAAATGTCATATTTAATTAATTTAGAAATTTTCATATAAAAAAAAATCAAGTCCAAATGAAAATAACATTAATATATTAAAATAAAATAGAATAAGTTAATAAAAATAAAATTAATTGATAAAATAAATTAAATGTTCACAAAGATTTGTCATTTTGTCAATTTGGACAGTCTTTTTTAAATAATGTTATTGGCAAGTTTTTAATGTCTATAGGAAGTATGTTGAATATTTTGACAGTCATCGTACAATGATTTTGATAAACACATAGTATTTAGGCGGGTGTGCACAGCTTCTTTGCTTGTCGCTTACGACCAGAAATCATATCCTAATTGTGAGGGAACAAAGGATGTTTTTTTTACAAACAAGACTTTGAATATTGAAATGCTGTTTAACTACGCCTTGTAGCTAATTCTACTCTTCGTGGACAAAATGCAAAATAGTTTTTTTTTTATATGGAAACGCAGCTTACTAATAGTATTCTGTTTGTACTTATTGTTTCCTAAAGAGTTAGTTTGAGCTATTATCTTGACAATGATACGAGAGAGTATAAGTTCACAATTCGAAATAAGTTTTTTTTATTGTAGTATTGATTTATATTTTAATGATTCAGTGTTTTCAATAAACTAAGTTTTTAACTTTATTTCAGCACTTTTAATTCTGAGTAGGCATGTCTATATGGTATAAATTACTTAAACAAGATAATATAATCTAGTCAAAAAGTATTTTACTAAGATAACCAGTAAACAAAATACTGTGACTACTTAGTTTATACCTACACACATAATTACCAAATCGTGAAAATAAGCGACTGTTGTTCACACTGTTCATCACCAAAATTACTTGTCAATTATCGCCATCTGCTTCTTTTTGCATGTCACTTTGTCTTACTGTTTGTTAGTCTGAAAATACAAATAGCGTCTCTGTAATAAAAATATACCGTTAACAATTGTATTAACCACACTCTCTTTTATTTATAAAAATAAATAATAAAATTTTATATGATTATTTTTTTATCTTTTTACGACAGATTAAAAAAAAAGCTTTCAAAATTGAAATAATATTTTCGAATAATTTGTATTTCAAGTATAAATCTTCTATTTGCAACTTAGTATTTAATTATTTTTTGTATTTAATTTTCCGGAAATTCGTATAGTATTCTACTTTACCAAAAATTCTCATATTATCTCATATATTATGTAAGGCGTGGGATGAAATCCTATTTTATATTCTAGCAAAAATTCAATGTTTTTTTTTCTAGGAATCAGCAATAAATCTTAACAAACAATCTGAGTTTATTTAGTTATGCTGTCTTTAAAAATATACTTTCTGAAGTATAACTTTTGCATTTCAGAAATTTCACAGACTTTTGATCCTGAAGTTCTTTGTAAAATATTATATTCCTCAAGAGAAATGTTATTAAATGCAAACCGACGGACAGTCTCTTTTGAAAAATGAACTAAATTGTCTAAAGTGGTTACCATATAAAGTGATATACAACTTGACTTGTTCATAAGCCTTTTCATACGTGCTTTTGTCATGTCCCAGTCAAGTTGTAAACATGTTGATTTATTATGTAGTTTTACTTATACATACTTACTCAGTACGTACGGACCTGGGTGAAGTCTGGCCGTTTGGAGTGCTATCATATTTCGATTGATAAGTCTTGATGAGTCGGTACAGTTAGGTGCGACGACGAGCGTAGCGCGGAGGAGCAGTTAGGTTGTATAAAGGCCACACGTGCGCAAGCCGAGCGAGCACAACAATTGAAGCCGTGGTAGCGGCCGGCAAAACACCATAACTAAATAATATGCATTAATAAATAAACTACCTTCCATGCTGGACTGGGAGCGAAACAAAAACATAGAGTGTGCCAGCTGCTTCTCTTGACGGAGGTTTTGTTGACGTTTTTGTGGGCGATAGGCTGACCCCCTATCACTGCATGTCTCTCTCCATCATTATAATGCCCCCAAATTTGTCAAACGTGACATCAGATGGTTTTATAGCCTCTGTTGTTCTGCCTACCCCATTAGGGATACAGACGTGACGTTATGTATGTAAATAAACTATGTCACACCAGCTATCCCCACGTATCCATTGATATCTTAATTTCATACATTTCCGTTAACATAGTATACAAATCACGAATTTTGGTTTATGCGGGTTACTTCGCTTTGCAGCGACCAGTTTGTATTGAATATTAAAGTGACAGACTATAATTGTTTTTTTTCATATATTTAAAAAAGAGAAAATATTAAACAGTAAAACTTTAAAGAATCCTTATTAATATAGTTGGGTTGGCGATAGGGTATAACTTTTAAAGGATAGGTATTATGAGTGTTCGAAATTCTTTCAAAACTATCATAAAAAATTGGGAATTTATTAAGCCTTTTTTGTGACAATTCACTTGCAAATAAATATTCGATGATTATTTTATGTAAAAAAAGTATATTTGTAGTAAAAAAAATTAAATTTCAGATGATTTTTTAATTTTAACATGGGTTTTAAATATTACTGAGGTGCAGCCGCTTATGCCAGCTAGTTAATTATTAAACAAGAAATGTTCAGACCCGAGTGACTAGTTACGTTTAAAATTATAACTTACTGGGATATGTAAAAAAAGTTTGAGTTGACTTATACACAATAATGATAACACAAAAAATGCGAAAAATGCGAACAAAATTTATGAAACTCATTAGCAACATTCAAACATTTTTATATGAAAAACATATTTTGATACATACATACATAACTTCACGCCTGTATCCTTATGGGGTAGGCAGAACACCAAGTTTAAGATTACAAGACCATCTGATGTCACGTTTGACAAATTTGGAGGTATGATAAAGATGGAGAGAGACTATTGTAGTGACAGGGGGTCAGCCTATCACCCACAAAAACGCCTTTAAAACCTCTCTTCCTTAACTGACTTTTACAGTATACCCGGGAAGAGAAGCAGCTGGCACATTCTATGTTTTTCTTTAGCTCCCAGTCCTGCATGGAAGCAATATTTTCGGTTACACAGTTAAATAAAGTGAAAGATAAATAAAGCGAAGAATGATTAAAATGCATTTCAGTCGTCAAGATTGTACTACCTAGCACGAGACTTTCGTAAAACAATGGATTATGCCTACTGCTGGACGTCTAATGGACTAGTATATTTGCGCAAAAAACAAGGTGACCCATACATTTTAGTGAAAAGTGAAGCCCAATTACAACAACTGAAAAATAAGTGACTAGTTAAAATTTCTATTATAGTCAATCCTATGTACATTAGAACTATAACACAAACAAACCTAGAAATAAGATATAATTTAGATAATAACACAAATCACACAAAACAAAACTCACACACACTTTACACATTCATGTCCACCCCACTCACAATCGTATTTATCATTGACACCGAAAGAAAATTTATCTTATCAAAAACTAAAACCATCATGTCAAAAAATTCTAAAATTAACCTTCACCAGTGTTTTATAATAGCTAGTAACATTTCTCTAGAGTCTTCCTACATATTAAAACTATATTCATACGCCATACGTATTAGAGACCCATATAAGAACATCGAATTAATAAACCATACTGCTCATTTTAATTTCAATTATGAATAGTCGACAATTGATTGATGATATCGATGGGACGTGTCCGGTCCGGTGTAAAGTTATTTCAGATCCAAGGTCCGTTACAACCGAACTTGAAACGATGAAATCGAAAAACCAAAATTTTAACATTATCTCGGCTAATATCAGAAGTATTAATAAAAATTTTGACAATTTCTTAATATATGTTACAAGTTTGAATACAAACATAGACATAATTGTTCTTTCAGAATGTTGGTGTGACGAATCTTCAACTCCACCTTTGATAGACGGCTATAACATGTTTTTTACCAAACGAAGTTATAATCAAAATGATGGGGTCATTATGTATATCAACAGTAGCATCAAACATTCTGTCCTAGAGATAGAATTAAGTGAAGCTAATTGCCTAGCAGCCAAAATAGAAAACATGACAGTTATAGGATTATATCGCCCTGCTGCCTTCAAAAATCCACACACATTTCTATATTCACTGGATACTCTTTTGACAACCACTAGAACGAGAAATATAATACTTACTGGGGACGTCAATATAGACACGTTAGATAACAAATGCCCAATAACACGAGAGTATTTAGAAATCATTGGATCTCATGGTTTGCTTAACGTTATCGATTCTCCAACTCACGGTCGTACATGCCTAGACCACTTTATGTGTAAATTAGTCTCATCTGCCCAGTGTTTTGTTCTAAAAACTGACTTAACTGACCATGACCCTATTTTCTTAAGTCTTTCGAGTTCCCTTGCACCAACAACAGCGTTCAATGAATCTTTTACTAGAACTAGAATAGATTATGAAGCATTGGAAGAAGCGATCAAATCTCACGATTGGGAACCGTTTCTGTCACTAAAGGATACGAATTAGGCGGCAATCTTGTTAACTGAAACTCTGCAAGATCTGATATTGCGAAACACTTCCATTAGAACCCTCAGTAAAAGAAAACGTCCTCTAAAACCCTGGATAACTGTAAGTATAATAAGATGCTTTAAAACTCGAGATAAACTACACAAAAAATGTAAAGCGAATCCGCAAAATATTGAACTAAAAAACCATTACATCAAATATCGAAACATATGCAATGAAACTACAAAATATCTTAAATATAACTACTATAAGGAAAAATTTGACAGAAACTATAAAAACAATAAAGCAACATGGGAAACGGTTAAGGAGCTGTGCAATATAAAACACCAACAGGCAGACGCCTCGCACCTACTAAATCTGACAACATCACCACAAGAGTCTCTGGACACTGTTAATCATTTTTTTACAACCATCGGAGAAAATTTAGCAACAGATATACTGAATAGAACGAAGTCGAATATCTCAAACCTAATCCAAAAACCAGTTTCTTCAAATAGTTACGATTCCATGTGCTTACTACCTACGGATTATATTGAAATTGACAAAATTATTCTTAACCTAAAAAGTAAAAGCGCCCCAGGTATCGACTCCATATCGACAAAAGTTTTAAAAAACTCACACGCTGTTTTGTGTACATTGATTGCCCACCTTTGCAATTTGAGCTTCACTAACGGGACTTTTCCAACTGTTTTTAAGAAAGCGGTTGTCATACCAATCTACAAGGGTGGCGGTATGGAGTCAGTATCGAACTACAGACCAATATCGTTACTCAGCACAATTAGTAAAATCATTGAAAAGGCATTTAATAACAGACTTATAAAATTCTTGGAATCTAGGAATATTATATCTGATACACAATACGGTTTTCGAGTAAATAAAAACACTGAAGATGCTGTGTCACAATTGTCAGAACTGGTAACGAAAACACTTGATGTAGGGGAAAGATGCGTTGGAATTTTCTTAGATCTAAAAAAAGCGTTTGATACCGTCTCTGCACCGCTGCTGTTGGCTAAGCTGGAAAAAATGGGTATACGTGGTCCCGCATTGGAATGGCTTACAGACTATTTAACCGAACGTAATCAGGTGGTTAGAGTGAATAACGCATTCAGTAAAAGTTCAACAATAACATATGGAATTCCCCAAGGAAGTACATTGGGCCCCTCTCTTTTTCTGGCTTATGTCAATGAACTTTGTTGCTTGAAACTTGAAAACGGAAGTGTTCTGTCCTTTGCAGACGACACCGTTCTCATATTTAAAAACAAAACGTGGTCGTTGGTGGAAAAATCTGCAAATGAAGGGCTCAGAAAAGTTGTTGAATGGCTAGATCATAATTTACTCACCATAAATGTTCAAAAAACAAAATATATCTGCTTTAAAATCACTGCAGCATCAAATCCACCTAATAACTTCACTGTAAAAGTTCATGTATCGGAATGTAGTTCACAAGATAAATGCGATTGTAAAGTTCTAGAGCAAGTTGACAGCCACAAATATCTGGGAGTAATAGTGGACAAGAACCTAAATTGGCAACCGCAAATAGAAGCTTTGG
The DNA here is from genome assembly GCA_944452665.1 of Stenoptilia bipunctidactyla. Taxonomy (NCBI): domain Eukaryota; kingdom Metazoa; phylum Arthropoda; class Insecta; order Lepidoptera; family Pterophoridae; genus Stenoptilia; species Stenoptilia bipunctidactyla. Next base: position 10,730,169 of record OX101727.1, read on the forward strand.
GTAAAAGAATTCGTAAACTCCTTCCTATATTCAGGACCCTTAGACACGCTGCAGATCCCGAACTCATAACCAAGATTTACCTTGCTCTCTGTCAATCAGTCTTGACCTATTGCATTACTGTCTGGGGTGGAGCCACTGCGACCTCCCTCTTGGTATTAGAGAGAGCACAGAGAGCTGTGATCAAGGTTATGAACTTTAGGCCCAGACGATACCCGACGAAAAAGTTGTATGAGGAAACACAGTTGCTCACCGTCCGACAACTCTTTATATTCAACTCGGTTCTCCGCCACCACAAACATATAAATCCCAATCAGGCTCACTCAAGTAAACGGAGATGCCGTACTCAGGTGCCCATCTTTAAAACTATGTTCACTAGAAATCAATCATTTTACATGAGTCCATTCCTATACAGATATATAAATGACAAAATAAATATAATTAAACTGAATAGAACCCAACTAAAAGCATCTCTCAAGTGTCATTTAATTCCTTTGAGTTATGACGAAACGGAAAATATTCTGAAAACAATTAAGTAAGACGAATTAGATAAAAACTTCACTACAGACATAACACAATTACGAACACACACACACACACACACACACACACACACATACAAATCACTCACATACACATACACAACACACACATACAACACACACGTAAGAATATAAAAATCAATAACTTGTGTTAATAATGAAATGAAATGCTTTGTTTATTTTATTATATAGATATTTCTTTCTTTTTTAAGTTAAAATTTTGTATTATATATTTAAACTCAAATTCAAAAATGAAATGAAATGCTTTGTTTATTTTATTAATTTTATTACATAGATATAACTTTAGTTTTTAAATTAAATAATTGTACAATATATTTCAATGTATAAAGATATGTAAATATTATAATTGTAGTTCCCTACGGGGGAGATCGCTGACTCCTAAGACACAGAGTATTCTAGTTTAGGAGTCAGAGTCTTCGAAATGATCTTTGTATATCTCTTTCTGGAAAATAAAATTTATTATTATTATTATTATTATTTATAAATCGAAAAAAGTGTTGCACACATAAGTGTAACTACATTAAAAATCTCTCCTTATCAAACAAACAGTTTCTGTGTAATTAAACGAGGCTGTGGCAAAACTAGCGCACTATTACACGAAATTGGCAAAAAGCAACGGAACAGGAATGTAAACACTTAAAACTTTGCATGTTGCGGAGTTCCGCCACTATTGAAACAGAGGGCGCTGCTTTAGGAGTAAACAAAAGCCAGAGCACTTTAGTTCAATCTACACGCCAGGTTCTCCGAATGCTGCTTCCCGAAAGTCAAATTGAACCAATCTAGGTATTTGAAAAATGAATATGCATAACGCTTGATGCACAGATATTTCTCCCATGCGGATTTGCAGTAAGCACATATCGAAGCTTATTGAGATCTATATTTTTGAGACGCTTTTGACTAAATTGGTTGCGATGTTGGATGTTGGTGCCAAAGATTTTAGACTTAGTTTCTTTAATACCAAAAAGTTAGTGTTTTACTGCCGCAGCCACAATACTCGTAAAATAAAAGAGGAACATAGTCCTTCATCAAGTTATTTCCACTAATATTTTTATTCAAGTGTTTTTATTAAATTGTACGATTAAATTGTACGAAGTTTCAAATTACTCCACAAAAACTTTATAATATTCTAAGAAGCAGCATTTTTCTTAAACATCACTTACACTTTATTATTAATTTTATTATTTTTAGTTTGTCTAAGGATGTTCAAACTTTTTAAGTTAGAATAAAACGAAACTGAAATTATTGTAAATATTATTTACATCACCGACAAAAAACTTGCCATCACCGATTACATAGAAGGGAAAAAAAGTATAGCCTTTTAATTTCCGGCCGAGTCTTTAGCGCCACATTCGGATGTTTGAGAATGTATTGAAGCATTACTCATATATTTTTTTTTAATATTCTTCTTATCTTATTTTTGGAAAAAAAAATCGGTTCTAAAGACGGAGTTTTTCACTTTCAAATTAAAGTGAAAAAGCACCTTTCAAAATCTTTCGTCCCTGTAAAATTATGTATCTACAAAAACGGCCGAGAAAGGCTTGCTCCAAATTAAGCAAACTTGTCACGGCGCTATTCCATCCGGACTTATCTGTAAATCTATGTTAGACTTCTTGTCAAAGGAACCCATAAATAAATAAATTAATTTTACTTTTTACCAAGAAATGACGTGTTAAGTCTTCTTGCGCACTTTTCATCAGGTGTCAAGGAAGACAAACGTCCTCAAAATAGGTAATATAAAAAAAAACAACAATAAAACACATGACGGCCAGCTTTTTTAATAGTTACGAACATTTCCTTCTACGCCGTACGTGCTGGTTTCAAATCCGGGTAATACGAGTATAATGTTTTGGTACTGTAACATCATGAATTTGACCTAGGTACCTACTTTTATACGTTGTGCCTGTAGGCCTAGGTAGAAAATTTGGAAAATTAGGATGCAGTAAGACTTGGTCTCGTCTAGGTATCGCCAGCGTGCTACGGAAACTGACAAACGAAGAGAGATTCGCTTAAAAAAACTTCGCGCGAACAGTCAGCTAAGAACTCATCCAAAACTTATCACGAATATCTACAAATATGGAAACTAACTTACTATGAAAAAGCTAATAGGTAGCCCAAAATTAAAAGTAAGTAAATTAAATAAAAACGGTATCAAAATCCATTCACCCAAACGTGAAATAATTGCAAAAAAAACATACAGACATACGGATCAAACTGATATCTACCTTTTTGTATTCACTAAAAATACCAAAAGGTTCTCGTAAATGGGACAAATATCTTTTTAATAAAAACTGCATCAACATCGGTTCAGCCAAACGCAAGATAATCGTTGACAAACCTCCTTCTAAGAGAACTTACAAAATAGAGAACCTCCTTTTTGTAAGTTGTGGCAGTAATAAACTAAAATCTTACTTTTATAATAAACTAGCTTTTGCCCGGGACTTCGTTCGCGCATAAAAATTGTTTAAGTGTTATTGTTTTTGTCCCTAAAATGGGCACACTGGTACTGTCATTTTAAGTTTGCCCTTGTGACTTATTTATTGTCATCGTAAAGCAAACTTTCAGGGGATATTGAAGTCGCTTGAATTCAAACGAGAGATCACTTGGTATTAAAGGAATACGTGGCACAAACACCGTCTCTCCTTCCGCACACCCTTTTAAAATTATGGCCTCCACTAAATTTTTATATAAGGCTTTGACTTTCAACAGGGTGCCGTTACACAAATTCGGTGGTTTTAGATTTCTTAGTAACATCACTGGTATGCCTATTCGCAATCCAAACCTGTGGTATGGAAGACCAGCTAGTTTCAGGGAATTTAAAAACTCGACCGGATAATTTACTGCGTCATCTGTATTGCACGGTGTATCTATAGATTTGTAGACCTTTTCTTTGCCATCGAATGAATCCAAAAGTAAGTCGTTTATAAATGCAGCTTGTTCATTTTTCGGTGTTAAAATAGCTTGTTCGCAAAACCATTCTATGGGCTTATAAGTTTTTGCATTTAAAATGCTCAATGATTCTTAAATAAATGAAAAATGTGATAAATAAAAAATAAAAATAAAAATCCTGGTCGGGTAATTTTTATTTATCACATTTTTCATTAATTCTATGGGCTTTTTAAGTATTTCAGAGATACCTGGATATATGTGTTGTATTAGCTCTTGGATATTAGAAACGAATACACAAAAATCTTCCGAGAATTCAAAAACACCATCACTGGAGGTAAGATGATCGCCATTTCCTATATTTAAAAGAGTGCTTGAAAATTTATCTGCAGTGGTATCACCCCCCAGATAGGCTCTCATATTTTTTGTCAACGTTAATTTTTTTACAGAAGACCATAAAGTTGACTTTTTAATACATGCTTGTTTTTCATCAGCTTGGGTCCCCCGAGGTACCACCGGTAAGGTTTGCCTTAAATCTCCAGCAAAAAGCACGGTCACACCATCCATTACATTTTTATTGCCCCCAATGTCTTGTAGAGACCTGTTTACAGCTTCGATTCCTCTTTTATTTGCATGGTTCTTTCATCCCAGAAAATAATTTTTGTATTTTTTAATACTTCGGCAAGGTGACTTTGTTTTAAAATGCTGCAAACGGGTGTTTTCATGCATGTAAGCTCGAGTGGTAACTTAAAACATGCTATAACTACCGATCCTGTGAGAATTTCATTAATTCCTTTCATAATACAAACAGATTTTTATTGAGAAACCTTTATAGCAAGTATCACATCCCTGTACTCGAGGAATAAGATTTTTCATACAAACTAAAACATCGTATATTTCCCGTTCCCGTGGGAATTTCAGAAATTCCTTTCATAACACAACCAGACACACATTGTGAAACCTTTACACCAAGTTTCACATCGGTGCACTCAAGGAATAAGATTTTTCATATCAACTAAAAAGTCCTATATTTCCCGTTCCCGTAGAAATTTCGGGAATTCCTTCTTTAGTGCGCTCCTGCATCCCCTAAAGAATGTATGTTCCAAATTTCAGCTCTCTACGCCCAGTAGTTACGGCTGTATGTACGTTGTCTGTCAGTCACTCAGTCCCTAACGGAACAGTTTTATAATATTGATGTGAAAGTTTGACATAGTGAACAATGTATAGTCTGGAGTAGCACATTGGCTAGGTACTTTTAACCAGAATTTCGTTGAAATTCGAATCGCGGGAAATTGCTTGTATTCGGTAATTATTCAGCAAATCAATCAAACATTCGGCTGAATACAAATGTATAGATAGTTCAACTCAGTTGTGCGCGCGGCGCTATGTGTGTGTGCGCGGCGCTAAGTGTGTGTGCGCTTGTAAATATACAACTTCCATTTGTGTGGCAATGACGCTGCAGTCGTCGTCACTGTACGCACACAAAGTCACTGTATACGTACAAGGTTTACCCACACATAGGGCCGCGCGCACAACTGAGTTGAACTTTCTATAGAATGTACGAAATACGAATGTTCACCCGAACATTAGGCTCATCTCTGATACAAAATAAACAGATAAATTGAGAATCTCATTTTTTAAGTTGGTCAATATACTAAAACCTTCTCCAAAACATGACAAATCTTTTTCTGAAAACCGCATCCAAATCGGTTCAGACAAAGGCGAGAAAATCGCGGACATACATACTTACAGGTCAAACTGAGAACCTCCTGTTTTGAATTCGGTTTAATACGGGGTCTGTCGTAATTAATAGATAATCCGTTATCAGGAGTTGAATCGGATGTTAGACCATAAGAAAATCGCATCCTTTTGCCAGGGTTCTCAGCCATATGAAAATTTCCCAATTTTTTCATTAATTTCACTGCCATTTCATCAAATATAGTTATTTTTTTCTGCATAATACTTCTTAAGACTTGTTGCATGTAATCTTAATGCTGAGAACCCTGGCAAGAGGATACGATTTTCTCACAGTCTTATGGTTCGTACAGATTGCATGTTTCGACACAAGGTGTTATTTTTGATCGCCCATAATTTTGAGGCTTTACTTACTAAAAAATAATACTTTTTGCCAAAGAATATGTGGTTCAAAAGTGCAAAGTTTCGTACGGAAAATAAAAACAAAAAAAAACATTAAATTGAAAAGTTATTTACATGTTATTTGATTCTATAATACATATTTCCATTAGTACCCCAGAGTTACGGGAAATCAAGCGGAACACCTTTTATTAGTAGTGTGGTACAGCTGAAACTAAAACATAATTTTTAAATCGCGGCAACATTCAGGGCTGACATGATACGTTATCGAAATTTTCATCTGCATTAATAAGTTTCTATACAAGGTGTATAATAGGTAACAGCCTTCAAGTCATGGATGTTTATTTGAGGTTATTTTCAAAGGAAACATTTCTTTTTTTCAATATGTATGTTTACATGTATTTCTTAAGTTTATTAATGCCTTTTTTAGTAATTTGGTGAGAATTTTCGAAATATCAATTTATTTATATTTCTTAATACTTTCAAAAAGTATAAGTAAGTTTGGATATTTTTAAGCTATTGCATAGCTTCTATCGCGGGCCTTGAGCGTGGGGACCGAATCCAGAAATTCCGTAAGGAAAAAAACCTAACACCCCCCACTCCGACCGGCACAGCGGTGATACTTTGATTTCATAACTTTACATGCGGGCTTTAATAAACAATCAGCACCCTACTAGGAACTTGTGGAACTTCATATTAGATCAAACATTACTGCATTAATAAAATAAATAAATAATTATAATTGCATAAGTTGATAAAAAATGCTATGCAATAGCTTTACCGCGGCAGTGCAGTCTCCGAGTGCCACACGTCTTTTTTTTATTAAAGTCTCCAATAAAGTAGACCCATCTAAAATATGACAACGCTAAATATCGTCAAGAGGAGTTCATAACTCCTACAGTAATAACCCTAAAAGTTCAACAAATACTTTCTACTTCCGACAAAGTTATTCGATTGCACTTAAATTCGCTATACCAGCAGTTCACAGTCGCCTTAGAAGGGCTTTTATCTAAAAATGCCATTTGAATTTTATCAAAGGATTCGTCTAGCTTTAGGCTACAAAATTTAAAGTTGGAATTTCAAAATTTTCCTGACAAAAATCTATTTTTGAAACGATATATGGGAATCCAAATAACTTGTTTCATTTTTGTATGGACTTGTTACAGCACCTGTTACTATTAATTTAATTCTTAGTTACTTTTCGTGTACATTACAACAAATAAAAATTATGAAAAAAGAAAAAAAACAACTTAATTGAAAGGCAACTGACGACGCCATGTTTATGGCAAGTATATTGTCACTGACATTCCTTTATTTTTAATTAGCAGATGATTTCGAAAAAAACTAGATTACTCGTCTTTGGCCACGCGACACCCCAACACCTCCACAAACTACAGGTGAGCCATTCAGCAGCAAGTCCTGTCCACAGGTCACTTTCAACAGGCTGAGTCCCACTCTAACAAATTTGTTAGGGAGACAGTCTCCTATACTGTCAACCCTCCAACGCGGCACTCATAAAGCAGACCGAAAGACGTTCTCACAGCCCCCCCTCCACCGCAGACCTGGTTAATCTTTTGAGTTCCTAGCCCTATTCATCCTCTACACTCGCCATTGAGCTTTACAGTGTCTTACAACGTCAGGGTGCCTGATGCGCAGTCCCAAACCCACGGGGCTGTAGGTCATTACACGATCTAGGAATAGCTTTCATTAGTTAGGGAGCGGAAAAGGGGGTGTTTAGTAAGTACAGGCTCACAGTGGGATCGCTCACTGTGGAAAGACTGTCTGGGTGTTCAGTGGCATCCGTCGACGTGCGGTGTCACTGTTGGCGGGAGTTATCCCCCGTGCATGGCCCATTCGTACATAAATATTCACCCCCTCCCTACTTGGAATTACCCTTAGGGGCGTCCCAGTAGAGTGTCAAATCATATCTTTGGCAGGAAAAAAAAAAAAAAAACTGAATTTATAAAATATTGTGTATTTTGATAAGTTTACCATACTAGTTTGAATTCAATTATGCTATTGTCAATATTTTGAATACTATAGTATTATTTGATATTTAATTACAAATTACATCAGTACCTAGTAATGACAGTAATGACTGAAATGTCAATCAAATCTACAGATAATATTTTTTAACATTCTAGGAAAATGGCAAATCTCTATAGGTTTAGAACACACTATATTGATAGATTGAGTACACATAGGAAGTACCTACTTGTGGCAATTTTTACATAACTGGAGATTTATGGCAGTAACATCATTTTGTTTTCTCATTAGTACAACAAAGTTAGTGATTAAACTTTGAATGTGGCATTTTTGTTTGATTTGTGAATAGTTTCCACGATCTTTCAATTTGGCACACGTTGCAGCCAGGAATGTAATGAGCGCTTTAGAGTGTAAAATGTGAAATGAAAAGTTGAACCAGAACTATCGTATTTCTAATTTATGTCATCATTTTTCGTATTTTATATTTTTTTATGTACTTTTATGCAGAAAACTTAAAGAAAATTCGCAAAACATTGTGTACAGCCTTATAAAATGTGTGAGCATTATATCTAAAAGATCCACATCAGACCGTATTCGACATTGCATTTTCTTATGTTTAAGTCTCTCCAGTGTCAAATTTTACGACGTGAAACGTGACAGCCTCATACAAAAACTATTTTTTTCTCTTTCTGTCTCGGCACTAAGAAACACTTAAAATAAGAAAATTCAATGTCGAATCGGGCCCAATATCCCCCATGATCATGACTCAAACATATTTTTGCTGTCCATTTTTCATAGAAACTTGTCAAAAAAGCTTTGATTTTTGCTTCCAAATTTGCGCTGTAGCTTGGTGCGGGTCACAGTAAACTGAATAGCGTTAAATCTGTCATACCACTTAGATTTTAAAGTTCAATTACAGGTTCAGTTACATTGTATGTACGTACAAAGGCTAGAATAATTTTTCACGGTTATTAATGATTTAATATATTATGAATGTTGTACAACTGAAATACTAAGTCATAATTTGTAAATCGCTGCAATTTTCAGGAGTTAAACGATATGTTACTGTAACTGTAATCCACACCAAACTATAGCGTAAATTTGATAAGTAGAATTCAATTCTGATTAAGCTTTCATAAAACGAGGCTTAGATAAATTTATTTTGTATACCTAATGTCGTCGTACTTTTTTCGGTCCGATTTAATGAAATAAATATCGTAGATTTATTCAGAAAATCAAATTAAGTATATTTGGAAATTTCCCAATTCAGCTTTTTATCAGCGGAAAAAGCCGCGTTTGGCCTCAATCTCAGCTCATAGTAAGTAAAGATGGGAGACATCCTTTACGAGATGCTAATCTAAGGGCTGTCGCGCGCATGGTGGTAATATATGGTGGCAGTTTTTATATGAAGGGAGCATCTCGTAAAGGATGTTTCCCATCTTGCTTGTTTGACAGTATTTTATCGGCTACATTTTGGTGAGTGTGCGAGTGCTCTTTTTGACCAAATTGAACCCACTCCTTTTTACCACCGGACTACCAGACGCAGACGGAACTTCCATCCTTATATAGTGGATTTACCAAGAAGTCGAACAAAACGCTTCCATAGTTCCTTTTTGGTACGGATTGCCAAGGTGTGGAACAATCTGCCTGCATCTGTTTTTCCTGACCACTACAGTCCTGGAACTTTTAAATGTCGAGTGAATAGGTTTCTCGTGGATGGACGTGTTACACCATAGTCTTCATGCGCACTTTCCATCAGGTGGCATGGAAGACAAACGTCCTATCCTTACAACATATATAAAAAAAAAACTTCACTTAATATGAGTCAGTCGGACCCTGACGGGATCCTACCATCAAGCGGGGTCACTCATATTTGTCGTATTACAACACCCTTATCCAAAGGGCGGTAGGGCTATTTTACACCGACCCTACGCGAACTAAAACATCAGGACTGAAGTCAAACATATCACTAAAAAAACGCATTGAATTTCACAAAAAAAATATCAGCCACCTAGAAATCGTTACCAGGTCGGTAAAGCTTTTTATTCAAATTCCGAATGTCAATTTAATGACTTGAAAACGTTTGATAGCAACATTTAACGATTTGCTATTCATGCATGTTGTTCATATTTTTTTCAAAAAGCTATTGCAGTTTCCTATTTCAAGGTATTTGAAAGTCTCAAATTATATGTACTAATAGGGTGCATTTGTATAAAAGTACCCCATTAAAAACCAAGACTGACGCAAACCTTGGGAAATATAAAATAATAAAGAATATAGTTGATGATCCAATCCAATTGATGAATCTCCGTAAAAATAGGAACGTGATTTTCTAATCCAAGTAATCTTTAAAGGTTTATACTGGGTGATTGGTACTATGACCCGCGATAGGTACAGAGTGTGTAGATGGGATCATTTGCAAGTATTTAAAGCATACTTTCTATGTGTTAACTTTTATAGTTTTCGAGATAGGCATAATTTTTTACTTTTTTGAAGTGTTTCCAAAAGTTTGCCTTTAGACTCGCATAACCTTTTATAAACCTTATTTTTTTATAAATAATCGTTAATGAGTAACTTATAAGTGCGTGTGTGTATGTTATATAGGTTTTTGCCGGAAATAAATTCTCAGAAAAAATATATTGACCTTGAAGAATGGAAACCACATCTTAGAATCAAAATATTATGTTTATTGGTTTTCAAAATACTCTCCTTTACATTTTGTCATGCTATCAAACCATTTTTAAAACAGAAAGTCTGTTTCTGATATCTGGAGGCATGTTTTCTACGTGTTGATTGAACGCTTTCACTGCTTCTTTGGAGTTGGTAAAAATGGAACCACTCATCAAATCTTTGATTTTGGGGAAAATACAGATATCATAGGGTGCTAAATTGGGAATGTGCAGGATGGGTGACGAGTTCTACTTTTTCGGAAGCTAAAAATGAATTTGTTTTATTGGTGTGTGTGGAGAAGCGTTGTCATGATGTAGGAGAACGCGACTTTTTGGTCGTCTATCGCGAAATTTTCCTAACACCGTAAATAAGTGGTAGAATATAACTCCTTGCATTAACACTTTTGATCTTTAAGTGGAATTGTGCAAATGGGACCCGTTATTGAGAAAAAAACGCGTTCTTTTTTTACCATAGTTTCTCGCCAGCCTCACTTTTGTTGGCCTGTTTGCATTCTCAAATACCCATTCACAAGATTTCTGTTATCTTTTCGGGTTCAAAACAATAAATCCTCGTTACGTCTGCTATAAAAATGTCATAAACAGCATTAGAATATGCGTGGTCGTACTCCGGTAGCATTTGTGAGCAACATTCTACGCGAGCCCGCTTCGACTCCGCTGCCCCCAGATAAATACCCAGACACGGAACATTTTTTTGTTCCATGCGGGAATCGATCCCGCGACCTCACGATTGGCGCAGAAGCGTCTATACAACAGCACTACTGAGACCATCTAAAAAAAACTTATATTAACGTTATAATTTTTTGCAGAATTGCCAGAGTCTGGACCTCGTGTGCAAGCGCAGAAGACTTGGTACTCAGTGGGAGACATGCTGCGAGCAAACTGCAGTTCTTCGCCCTCAGACCCTCCAACCAACCTCACCTGGCTGTTGAACGGTCGCGAGGTATGAAAGTCCTTTATTTTAAATTTAACCTTATAGGCAAGTAGTCGAAAGTGCATTTTAACTTGTACATATTTCATGTTTTGTTTTGGGTTTTTATAATATTCTAATCATGTCATAAAATCATGAACAATTGAACATGGTTATCATATTTTTTGATATATTCTTCGACGAATCTTTGACATATTTTTTTTATTCATATAGTTACTAAGTGTCGAAAAATATAAATAAATGAAAAACCATTTAATTTTAGTTAATAGCATTACTATATTAATATTGACCATTGCTTAGACTATTAATCTCTCTTGTAAGAGTAGACTCGGTAATAACCTGAAAACTAATTGAAGACTGAAAACTAGCGTCAATGATTTGACAAGACAGGATCAATCGACATTACGTCATCCTTTTTTCTATCGTTTTTATTATAATATAGAACTTTTTTAATGTGTATTTTAATTCTGTAAACGATAGTAATTTAAATATTTTTATTTCATTTCTTTCTAATAAATATAATTAAATTCTACTACGCTATAATATAGGATATCATCCTTCTTTTAATTTATCGAGTCTCTTAAATTGAGTAATCGTGTGAAAGTGTCACAAGCTCTTTTTTCCACGGCCAAAAACCAGTTTCGAACGAGATCTAAATGGAAAAAGGGCTCAAAGTTAAAAGACGCATTACTTAGGAGCATTTATGCAACACGAATTTAGGAATTAAACATGCACTCCGTTAGCTGCAACACCTATACACCTATTTTGCACACCATTGCATAAGCGTACTAAAGCTCAATAATGGTGCTTGCGTGATTTTAATACTTTTTGAAATGTTTGGTGAGCTAATTAAATTTCAATAGTTCGTTTTTCAATTAATTATACTTATCTATGCATTAAGTTTCTTCCAGTGTTGTTATTATGTTTTTGCAATCATTAAAATGTCCTTATACTTTTATTTATGTTTTTTAGAAAATAAATTATTTATATTTCTAAGCTTAGAAGTTACGCTTATAGATATTTATTTGAAAATAATAATATTAATTGGTAAATATTTGTGGGGGTTGATGGAGCTTTTCTAGGATCACTGTGCCCAGTAGTGGTCATGCAAAATAAACTGTAAATATTGTGTCTGTAACGGTTATGAGAGAATAATACTTCTTTAAAAATATTTACATCACAAAAGTACTTGACTTATAGTGGCCTTATTGGGATCGTTTAAGAAGTAAACAAAATACTTTTCCATCTATTTCTGCTATGAATCTGTATTCCCTTAACGTGATATAAAATAATCGAATAAAAAAGTACTAGACACATTTAAATGGGTCAATTCTTTTTTTCTCATTAGAAAGCAAAACAAATTCGAGATGATAAGAGCCATGCAACTGAAACTGCTTGTATAAAACAACATAGTCAGGTTTCATCCAAGTATCAAGATGCTTGGAACGCGTACTATATTCGAAGTGCAATGACTACACGTGTGAATTAAGCGGATTTCGCGGCACGTGTTTTCATGTTTTGCAAGTTTTAAAACGTTTGTTTTATGTCTTTGACTCACATTGAAAATAAAAAGAGCGACTCGCCCTTGACCACAGGGTCTCTGAATACAACGCGTTTCGAGTTAAAATTTACAGACGCACATAAAATGTACAACGACCACTTCGGCGATGGGGTAAACCTGTCTGACTCAGACGCCAGTGGTTGCGGGTTCTATTCCCACCCGGAACAAGAAAAGAAAAATGTTCCGTGTCTGGGTATTTATCTATTTATGTATTCATATTCTAGGTTAGTGCGTTTTATGGTATCCCATAAAACAAGCTATGCTTACTTTGGGGCCATGTCTGGGGATTTTAGTTTCATTAATTTAATTTTTTCCCTCTTTACAAACCATGCCTTATCTTTCCCCTCTTAGTCGAAAAAACGTAGATTCTCTTTCAATAAAGTATATAAATATTATGTAAAAGTACAATTAGTTCTTCTGTTTACGTTTTCGGTTTTACTGGAACAATTTAAATGAGCATCATATTTATTTCAGGTAAATAGTAATTTTAATTCAAAATTAAAACGTATAAAACACGTTGGTAAGTAATTAGTTATCCCCGCAGTATTGATTCCGCGACACATTTGTGCAGAGTGGACTTTGTATGAATAGAGGATCTAGTTTTTAGTTTTGTTGTCAATTTATTCTTCTTAGCATTATATCCCTGATGCGTCATATAGTTCTAGAGGTTAATTGGCTATTACAAAGTTATGACATTAAAGAAAGCCTGCGGCGCACGATTAAAGTTATACCGAAGTACTTTGTATCTCAAAAGCATAACGTGCTTAACTGACATTCCAAGTCTGTAAACCTAATCTTAAGTTATAAAAGGTCTTTGCATGCGTATCACTTATTGAAATATCATATAAACGTATGCGCTTACTAACTTTTTCTTTCATACTATTGTTAGGTCGTAATTTAGTTCCATTAATATTTCTTCTTCGATATTAGACAAGGTATCGGATTATTTTTTAAATAACTTAATAAAACTTATTTATTAAAGACTACAAAACATTTTGTTTTCAAGAATATTTGACTTCAGAGATTTTTAAAATTAGAATATGTAACGTGTCTTACCGCCTTACTACAAAAAAGTTAGACGCCAAAAAAAACTTTTGTTGACTAATTTAATAATATCATAATTTACATTTTGACCGAGACCAAGGGGACTTTAAAGTGGAAACGTTGAGTTAAAATTTAACAAAGTAATTAATAATACGCGATTACATCAAACAAAACAGGGTTTTATTTTATGTAACGAATCGTCAAAAATTCATTATCACCATAGTCACAACTCTTTGTAATGAGCCCAATGCAAGGATATAAGACTCTCCTCTGGCTGATGAAGAGGTTTTGGCCATTAACCACCAAACTGACCCAAGCAGTCATGGTTTGAATTATGTCATAATATTTACATTGTCAATTTTTATTAAGTTAAATTTTTTTTCCACAGGTCAAAGGCCTCGACATACCACTTTATGAAATAGAAGCAAGATCTGTGATAAAAGATGCGTCTTTAGAAAATGCTAATAAAATTATATTTAGTCCTTGGGAAGCTGTTCGGGGGTATGAAACAACTGAAAAACAAATGGACCTTTCAGAAACGCACAACAGGCAGAGTCGAATAGAAGAAGTTAATGTTACAAGCTCAATAAGACCTCCTTTAGTAGACCTTAAGTCGAATTTAAATAGTGAAGAAGAAAAAACAAATAGAACGCCTTCGTTCAGCCAATTAATAACGAGAGTGCAATCTTCACACTTTCGAAAGGTTTGTTGTTATTTTTTTATACCATTCTTAATTTATAAAGTTTATTAGTTTGCAGCATTCTTAATTCAAAGATCGGTAAATGAAATCTCACATATTTCATATCTTATATGTATATAAATAAAATGCTGTCTGAGTGTTATAATAATTCAATATCATCATTTACTGAGCTTTAATAACAGAACTTTGGAACATTTATTTTTTCTCAAACACAAAAGGTGTTGTTTATGACAAATCGACTATTAAATTGAATTTGGAAAAGCACCATTATATTATATTGTGAATGCGTGGGTGTAGTAATCAAATTATTGTTTACTTAACGATATCGTACCACGCACGCCCTTTTACTATAACGTAATAATTGAGTTGTCGAAACCTTTTAAAAGACGGTTAGATTTCTGAATTTAATAAAAAAAAGACCTACATATGGTTTTTCAAAAAACTTCCTGCATGAAGTAGAGCTGCAGTTACTCGATTTCAATCAGTCATTTATACGGAGACTTTTTCCAGGGTCGACTAAATATAACCTGTGTGGCGAGAGTGTTCAACATTTGGTCAGCTAGTCGGGTTCTCATCTTGGATGAAGAGAGACCTCATATTGCTCCTGTAATGGGAAGCAGGGACTCCAATGCAGGTTGGTGATTGAAACTAAACTAATTATCAAGTTTCCCTATAAACCTACTACTTCTCTCATACTACCTACTACTTATACAAGGTGTTCCTTTTGATTTCCCATTACTCTAGGGTATTAATGGGACCATGTAATAAAATCAAACAACATGTGAATATTTTTTTAAATTTAAGTTATTTTTGTTTTTACTCTTCATACAAACGTAATTCAATCAAGACAAAACATCTTATGTAAAACACCTTTATGCAAAGTATGACAACGTGGCATTCCTTTTTTTATCGCTATGCTCAGGTACAATTCGCAAAGTTTTGCGTTGTACATTGTATGGAACGTTCCTCAACGTTTAAAATATTTTTGTTGTTTATTGTATGACTTCAGTGACAAGCCTCTATTAAATGAATGTTAAAGAGATTTTACAAGGGTGATAATTTATGAACTCATTATATTAAGATTGATGATATCTTGGAAAGTATGCACCTTTGAACTACATATTATTTGGCAAAAGTATTCTTTTTTAGTGAGGAACAGAATCTCAAAGTTATGGGGTATTAAAAAGAACACCTTGTATAGTGCAGTGGTAGTAGTAGCAAATTAGTATAAAAGTACAAACCAAATTACGTATCATAATAAAAAGTGAATTACAGTTGAAGAGTCCATTTTTTTGTTCTTTAATTTCTATATAAAACTGTTGGGATTTGAATATGGTAAATTTTGAATTCTAATCTCGCTTTGTTTCTGTGTCCTTGCTATTACTTTATTATGTTAATGTATCGAATTTTGTACGTAATACTTGAATCTCGGACATTTCATTTGAATATATTTTGCAAACTGCAGTGCACTGAGTGTAACCATTTTGGGAAATTGCTATATTTTCAACTTTGAAAGCAAGGTAAAGGTAACTTCCCAGATCCCATATCATGTTCAGTTGGTTAAGCATGTCTTTGCTTCTGCTAGTCAGTAGGTACTTGAGAAGGCGTTAATGGATTAGATGCATTTCGGGTGAATCAAAGCAAATCAAGGAGAATAACATTTTCTAAGATTATTTAGATTTATTCATAGAAAGAGAGTTCGCTGAAGCAGTTTATATGTACAATGCTCGTTGTGATAGTATAGCATGTTGACGTTTGCAAAGCTCGTCCTATACTGACTCATTTGCATCCAATCGTATGTGATGGATGCACACGAAAAGCATACAATGATGAGACATCTCAATTCGATGAGTTGAAAATTTCGAAATAAATTAAAATGAATATTAAATTTTAAAGGAACGAATAATTGCTGTACTTTACAATTGAAATTAAAAGAAAGCAAATTTTAATTTATGTAAAACTTCTTTTTCTTAGTTAATATAACATTTTAACAAACGAGACTGAGTCATATTTTTTAAAATGTCGTCAAGAATGATGGGCTATACGCGACACATTTTGGTATTGACCGCTATATAAAAATGTTTATAACATGAACGAATATTCGGGCTTGGAGGTTTTCGATTACTGGAAATATTATAATACTGTTTTAATATTCTATTTGTAATTTTGTTCCCACCGTACAAGTTAAGCTTAGTTTTGTACTAAATAGCGCTTTGTGAAATTATTATCAACATTAAATATATATACGAGTACATATTACTCTCATACCCGTCTGCACTAAACTTTGATAGCTCCTCAATTGATACTTAAGTCTCTGGGACTTGCTTAGGAACAAAAATTGCGTTGCACTAAACTAAGGTCAATGCCTAAAGGCTTAAGACAATGCAGTGTAAGTCAATGATTATTTGTGACGTAGTTTAGTTTAGACATGTCATAATTTAAGTAAATGTCATAATCGACGACCACTATGGCGTTGGGGTAAACCTATCTGCCTCAGACGCCAGTGGTTGCGGGTTCGATCCCCGCACGGAACCAGAAAAAAAAATGTTCCGTGTCTGGGTGTTTATCTATTTATGTATTTATATTCTAGGTTTCCCCCTAGTTCGTTATATGGTATCCCATAACACAAGCTATGCTTACTTTGGGGCCATGTAGTTGGTGTGATTGTCTGGGGATTTTATTTATTTATTTATTTTAAATAAGTTTATGCTAAGTAGAGTTTAGTGCAGACGGGCATTAGTCACATTTAACTGAAATGCAAGAACAAGAGCTAAGTAATGTTGTCATTGTTGACACTCGCTCCCACTGCAACTGTCTATACTCCCATTTGCTAGAATTATCTTCAACATTTCACATTCTATTCCATTTCACGTTACCTTGAAGCCGGTAGCATTCTAACAGTACAGGTAAAACGAATATACGGATTGTCGAGATATGGAATAAACTGCCTGCTTTTTCCTGATTTTCATCTCCCCTGTAGTCCTAGTTTGTTTGAATGAAAATAATTTAACTATACTCACATATAAATAAAACAAAGTATCTGCAATTTTTAGAAAGGAGCTTCTAATATATTTTATTTGATTTCAATAACGAAAACATTAATTTTAGTTTAAATAGATATAGAGAGAATAAAGATGGATATTTTTTTTAATTTTCATTATGCCTTAACCCTACTGTAGGATTAGTCGGTAAATTTAGTCATAAAGAGTTGTAATAATGATGAGAATGAGTATAACAGAAGCATATAAATCTTTTTTAATACATTTGCTCAAAAAGTGGCGTATTGCAGGGACGTTTAGCGTTCGGGATGTGGGCTATTACACACTTGTGCTTTTTCTTTACCTTTTCCGCACTCGTGCGTTCTCTTTCCCAAATGTCAAAATAATGTCTATTAAAAAGAAAAAATCAACTAGGAAGTTTTTACTAAAAAAAAAATCATAGAAGTTTTTACGATTCATGCAAATATTCCTGAAAAGAAGCTACTAATTTGTTTCAATATCAGATATAATGATTTGATGCAATGAGTTAGGTTAGGTTTCATTTCATTTTATCCCATCAAATTCATTTTCATTTCATGTTAATACAAAATATCTTGTAAAGACTTGGCTGTATGGGCATAGCTCCCTTTGCCTACCCAGAATGGGTAAACAAAACAAAAAAATCTCTGTTTATAATCTTTCACGGCTGGCGCCATTTCGTATATTTTATAAAATTGCTTAATTTTTTTGCAAATGTATTAAAAATAGTTGTTCAGTACACGTGCGGAACCGTACTCTTTGCAATGACAGGCTTTCCGCACTCGTAATGAAATATAATATTTCTAAATTGTATAATGTATGTTTTTCAACATACAGATTTTGAATATTTCACATACCTGTTCATTTAAACGACTCTCATCAATTTATTTTATTAATAATAAAAATGTAAAACAATTATCTATATTATCTATGACTATATCCTGCTGCTTTAGAGATATAATGTGAAATATTAGAATTTCAAATTAATAGTAATGTATTCATATAATCATCATACAGAAACATTAAAATTTGAAAAACGTTGAACAGGGAGAATAACAAGATATTAAAATAAAGACCTAAAATCTTTGAGTATTTATGAAAGCCCTGAGTTCTAGAGTAACCTTTGAGTATTTACCTACCTATAACCTATACTGAATTCTTTAGCAACCTTTAAGTATTACCTATCTATAAATAAAAATTTTGTTTCAGGTTCTCGACCGAATGAATATTTCAGTATACTTGTGCTCTGCAGTTTTTTACTTGTAAATAAAGGGTACGTATTTTATTGCAAAATAACAACGGCCTAGTTTTTACGATGATGTTTTTATTAGTTTAGACTTGTCAGACAAATGAAGTAATTTCTGAATAAACAAAGGTTTAGTATTAACCAGAGCTTTAGGGTATCGTACAACAATTAAGGTATAAAAAGAATCTTAATTTATCTGTATTAGGTACTTCTGTGTTTTAAACAAAAAGTTACAGATTTCAATAAGTAAAGCTTATTTTTTTACATTTAAATCCTTAATCTTTTAAAACAATATAAAATGTATGAGCATTGCTAAAACAATCGAAACTCAGAATATTTTTTATTGAAAAACTTCGGTCAAAAAATAAGATTGAATTTTGAAATCCCCTATCAATCAAACGCGGGTTTAGTCACTTATAAAAAAAAAAATCTTTTTTTAATTAAAATTAAATTAACTTTTACGCTTGTCTTACATAGTTCTTCATATTTTTCACTTATGTGGTGAAGTTAGTCGCAATATTTAAAAAAAAGTAAGACTTAGGTACTTCACCAAAACCATTATGATATAAAACTCATACGAGTAACATGAAAATTAAGTAATAAAATGGTAAAAATACATAAAATCGCTTATTTCTAATTACTTGATATTTAAAGACACTGTCCAGATTTATTTATTTAATTAACTTAAAGTATTTGTTGCAGATCTCTTCAGCGGATACTATTGGAAGAACTATTTAGCGACTCCATTTAAATGTTAGCAGAGTTATAATAACACAAAGTTAAAATAAATTCATGTACATTTTTAAAATACGAGTTTAGTATTTAAATATTTGATTGTCCAGGCAAATAAAAAATAACTGTAATATAAATGTTTTAAAAATATAGTTCGTTTAAAATAGACAACGGCAAAAGGTACAGAATATTGTATAATCCAATACCATGTGCTATTTGGAAAAAAATATATAAAGTACAAAAATAGAACTTGCATTTTTATCAGTCTCTCAATACCTAAGCCGTAAAGAACTTTATACAACCAAATAAATAACATATTACGGACGCCCTACTCAAAAAGGTTTTTGGGCAATTGGTCTTTGGGTTCACCTGTAAGCAATTTTTACTAAAATAACTTAAGATTTTTGGGCCTCATGATTTTATAATCAAAAATGTATGATATCCAATTAAAATTCTTCGATCAAATTTAAAAAGTGAATCCAAATTCTGAACAAGAAGCAATGTTTGCTTACCTTTAACATTGGCTTTATATAAGTGTTTTAATGTATAAAATAGTTATAAATCAAGTTCTTGATCGACTGTTGTATTAAGATAAATAAGTAAAGTGTATAAATTAAAAACCACTGATAATATTTAAATAATTAAAGAAACATGGTTTCCCTATCTACATGTTTTATTTGTGTCCTTTTCTTACCCCACTTTGTAGGTGGACAATGTACAGAGTGGACCATTAAAAATTGTCACTATGAGATTGTTTGAAATTAAAAACATATGGAACGAGATCTGTTCCGTTGAAAACCTAGCAACAACCAGCAAATATTTTTTTACGCAAATTCACCACATCAAAATAAAGGGTGACTGGTAGGTCACTATTGAAATTCAAGGAAGTGATAGTTTAAAATCATACATGCAGAGAAAAAATATAATAAAAAATAAATATCAATTATTTACTGACTAAACTAAACTGCTCTTTCAGCATGGAAGCTGGACTGGGAGCGAAAGAAAAACGTAGAATGTGCCAGCTGCTTCTCTTCCCGGGCATACTGTAAAAGTCAGTTAAGGGACAGAGGTTTTAAAGGCGTTTTTGTGGGCGATAGGCCCACAAAAACGCCTTTAAAACCTCTGTCACTCTCTGGCCCCCTGTCACTACAGGAGTCTCTTTCCATCTTTATAATACCTCCAAATTTGTCAAACGTGACATCAGATGGTCTTGTAACCTCTGGTGTTCTGCCTACCCCATAAGGGATACAGGCGTGACGTTATGTACCTATATGTAAACTAAACTGAAAGTTAAATAATTGACTTCGCTACGCAAGGTTACACTTGCGTTGGCTGCGATCCGCGTGCCAGGTCACGTGCCGCGATTGACTCAGTTGTATGTAAATAGTAACATTGTAATATTTATTTATAGGGAATTCAATTGAAAAAATAAGTACCTACCTACTTTTGTTACATAATTATGATCTTTCAGTATGATCCTTCAGAATCTACAATTTGTCTAAAGTCACTTTGTATAAAAATATGCAATAGCAAGATCATTAAATTAAACGTGTTGAATATTGTCCTGAAAAGACAGGGGGTCACTTGAAACGCTTACGAATTGAGGAATGTATATTTGAATCTCACCAAAAACATAAATGTTTTGACGACCGGCTGGTGTAGCGGTAACATACATTGCCTTCTATGCCAGAGGTCCTGGGTTCGAATCCCGGCGGCGGCGGATATTTGTGTGATGAACACAGATATTAGTCGTCAAGTCATGGATGTTTATATGTTTATTTAAGTTTATTCTAATAAAAAATATGTATTTATCCAATATGTATGTTTATATATTTCTTAAGTATATCAGTTACCTATCTAGTATCCATAACACAAGTTCTTTAAGAAACTTAAATTGGGCTAGATAATGTTGTGTGAGTGTCAGAAAAAAAAATGTAAAAAACGAGAGCCAAGTTCAATACAAAAAGAATGGAGATCTAACTGAGTGCCAGCTTTACAACCGACTTCAAAAACAGAGGCCTCATAACTGTTGACTGGGTGAACCGATTTTGATGCTTCTTGTTTCATATGGTAGAGGATTCCATCTGGTCTCATCTACATTTCATTAAAATCGATTGAGTACTTCATGAAAAATTTTTCAAATACGTATGAAATCGGAGATCGATTACCTTGACGACCTTATACTTCAGCCATAGTTTTGACATGAAGTCAGTTTTTAATGCTCTGCATTCTTGATTATATCAGAATTAAAATGTTGAATAACTTTACAAAATTACTGATGTAATGACAACTGGTTTAGTCAAATCTAACCTACTTTAAGATCTCACATTTTTAAATAACAGCAATTGTTATAAGTGTCCAATAAAGCAAAGAAATAGTGTTTAATACTTGTTCGTAATGTTATTTTCTATAGCAATTCATAATACTGTGATGACCACTATGGCGATGGGGTAAACCTGTCTGCCTCAGACGCCAGTGGTTGCAGGTTCGATTCCCGTAAGGAACAAGTAAATGATCCGTGTCTGGGTGTTTATTAATATTTTTCTAATGTAGGTTCCCCCCTAATTTGCTACTTGGTATCCAATAACACAAGCTATGCTTACTTTGGGGCCATGTAGTTGGTGTGATTGTCTGGAGATTTTATTATTTATTTTATTTAATTTTATATTCTTATAGAACAGAGCAGCCACGGCTGTAGCCTGATATTGTGGAGACCGCGTTTGCAGCCGTGATATTCCTTAGTAAACTGAGAAAACTTTACTAATCCGCCTTGGTGAAGGCCCTTGATCATCATCGGAGCGACAGCCAATCGGTAGATAGAGGCTGCACAGCGGGCGGCACCCTGACGGGTAGCCCGCTTGGATAAGCTGAAAGCTAAAATGACAAATCCAAAACCAAGAGTTCATCTAGAGTTATGAGACTCACTCTAAGATTGGAAAAGAAAGAAAAACAGCGTTTAGAAACTTTAAGCTAACCGAAGTTTCCTGATAAGGGGAACGAACTTAGTTAAGACCGGAAGAGCACCGTTGAAAACCTCAGGGCGATGTACGAAGCCTAGGCAAACTCCTTTGATGTAAAATGTGAAAAAAGTCCTTACATGCAAAGAAAAATATACCTATTGGAGCACAACAAAGAAAAGACAAGACTTAGACTTAGACGCTAACTTAAAATAAATAAAAAACAACAGTATTATGAGAAGTATTAATAAATTAACTTGTTGAATCAACGAGCACAGGTTTCATGAATCCATAATATTTAAAGTGCAGTCTGTGTTTACTAAGCTTTGTTTCTAAACTTGCAGTGACTAGTTTAAATTAAACCCTTCTAGTCAACACGGTGTTGGTAGAATACAAATACGACCATGTATCAGTCAACGTCCCCTTGTGGTTTCAATTGTAAACCTTCACATGGGTGATGAAACGCATTGTCGTGTCGGTGGATAGTTACACTATGTAGTGTAGAAAATGTCACGCAAGAAGAACATTGCTTGCCTTAACTGGGAATTCATCAAATATTGAACCCTAATTATTGGTTACAAGCACAGACATACATCTACATAGACAACGCAAATGCATGTACTTCGCGTGTCCGAACCCCGACCAAGCGTCAAGGTTGGTCGCCGCTAGATTCGGTTGCCGCGTATGTATGTCTGTTAGAAAATGATTTCACAATATCGATATCGTTTTCAATAATCGATTTCATCGGCGGCATCGGTGTCTTTTAATCGGTTTGTATTTTCCAGCAATAAATATCAGCATTCTTCCATGCTGGACTGGAAGCAAAGGAAAAACATACAATGTGCCAGCTGTTTCTCTTCCCGGGCATTCTGTAAAAGTCAGATAAGGGACAGAGGTTTTTTTGTGGGTGATAGGCTGACCCCCTGTCACTGCAATAGTCTCTCTCCACCATTATAATTCCTCCAAATTTGTCAAATGGTTTTATAACCTCTGGTGTTCTGCCTACCCCATAAGGGATACAGGCGTGAAGTTATGTATGTATGTAAATATCAGCTGGGACGTTATAAAAGGTGTTAAAAGTTTCACGCTTGGTTTCAATACAAATCGAGACTCTTGCGTTGTCAATGTAGGTGTATGACTATGGTCACAAGGTAGGCCAGGCTCGAAAACACTCACATAAAGTCTATCACTAAGTATAATTATACACTTAGATTATAATGTTTTACGAACAATGCATGACCTGCTAAGGTCCATTCAAGTCCATCTTAAACAGCAACAACATGTGCCATCAGGTGAATTTGAGGCAAAATGCAGGCTTGACAACCTAGACTGGCGTCCTTGTGTAGTGAGAAAATTTTGAAAAAGTTACGATATTTGTGATTATTTGTGAATGTTTGTATTTCTATTTATTTTTATTTATTATAATTAAATAGTCAACTGTATGTCTTACTGGATAGTATGTATTCATTAAAAAAATCTCAAAGAAATTTAATTTGCGCTTAATAAACTTAGACTATGAAAAATACCTTCTTAGTATTTTTTTTGAAAAAATAATATACTGTGTTTATGATTGCTTCAAAGAAAATACTTATGCCACATTCAAACCAACTTTTAATTTGAATCAAAGAATTAAAATGTGCTTGAATTCTACAAGAATAAAACAAAGGGCCTGGAGATGGAAGCAAAGTTCTTATTGTGTCAAACACTAAGATCTTACGTTGTTTCCTAGAAAAATCGAGGAGGTAGTTCCCTCCTGCTTAAGAGTTCTTTGCTATACTGCAGCCCGCTTAAATTCCAAGAAGGTACAGAACAAACATTTCTTTCCTGCATTTATTCATGTAATCGGATCTTGCAATATTAGTAAAGCTTTAAGTAGAACACGAGTTAAATACCTTGAACTTTTTATTTCTACTATGTCGAAGGCTCCAGTCATACTGAACCTTTGTAGGCTTAGTGCAAAGCGGAACTTTACTTCTTCGGATAAGGCTGTTGAGCACAAAACAATGACTTGCTATCTATTGGCTTTTCAACTAACTTAGTCTATTTTGAGTTGTCGTGCAGATATTGTGAAGTGAAACTAGAACTATTTTATGTGCATCGTTTTGAATACTCCTGTTAAGGCAGAGCTTTTAGAATAAATATCCAGATTGGCCAGTTACGAAGCAGGCAATATATTATATTATAATAGTTTAAACCAGCTTCGAACAATTTTTCGCACGTACTCATACTTTTTAATATGTTAGGAATTTCTCTATTTATTATTTATTTATTTATTTACGGAAAACTTACAGCTATTTATTGTATAATTTGAATAATAGAAAAATAATGCCAAAAAGCAGTTTTCACAAGCAAATAAACTTACATGGAAAATTAAGAAAAGTACATAAAGATTAAATATTGCAATATATTTTTTTTTGTTGCTTATTATTATTATTACATATACATAGAATCAATAAAATAGAATTTTAAACAATACTCATATTGAAATAAATGCGCATGATAAAAAAAGTACAGAAAGTAACTTAGTATTAATGAGGTAAAAATAATTCCCTAGAGAGTGTCGCTCTAACACTTGGGACACTGGCAAGAAACACATCCAGTTCGTTCAGTCGCAGAAGCGCCTTATTCACGAGGTTGCACGATCTAATTATGAACGAGTTCTGCCTATAGCTAATACCTGCGGGGAGGACGTGTAACAATGTAGGATTTCTAAGTGATTTCGTACCAACCATAGACAAGAGCTCTGGTACGTCTATAGCATTATTCATAATCTTCACTACATTACAAATGTCTGCTAATTGCCTTCTCCTGCTCAACGGTAGAAAATGGTATAGCGTACATCGAGATATGTAATCGTTGTCATATGTAAACCGCTTTAAATGTTTTACGTGTGACACCTTTGTAAAAAAATTTTCTTTATTCTTGTTTTCTTTTTTCTTTTCTGTTGTGTAAAACTAACTGTGTTAGTTATGTAACTGGGCAATGTCCGTATAACTAACAATAAATAAATAAATCTATAGCAAGGTTCATAAATACGGACTGGTAGTTTTATCAATTAGCGCATTCAAAGCAACAAACAATTAAACCTTCTCACACTTGTAAAGTTATCCAAAAGTGTAATTCAACAAGTCTATTTTAAGATACATAAGTAATAGAAGTATCACTATGTCCTTTTAACCCTTTAACCGCCACGGTCGGATATATCCGACAAATGTTTTCGAGTCCATTCCGCCAAGGTCGTATATACAACGTGTAACATAATGAAGAGATAATACTTAAGGGAATTGTATGTTTGTTGATGTAGTTTATAAGTAACAGTAACATAATTTTTTTATCCTTACGGTTCGGCCGAAAAACAAGTTCAAAGTTTAGATCAAAATATCTAAGTGTCAACCCTAAAATCAGCTGTTAGCTTTTGATGAAATTTATTCGATAACAGAAGGCGTAAAAATAAAGTGATTGGTAACTAAGACAGATACTACAAAGTTCAGCCGGTGCGGGAAAGGTCATAAGGTCACTGACTGTAGCACAAGTCTTGTTTTAGCTTATTAGATTGTCTAGGGTTGTCAAAATATATTGTTGTAAAATAATAAAATATTTTTTTATGAAAGTCTATCATGCTAATTCTTTTACTGTATATTCTACGGTACGTATGGTATAGAAGCTAAGTCTTCAGTTTTATCTCTCCATTTTGTTACACGTTGTATACGACTAAGAACCACCAATCGTTTCATATGCTTTTTTTATTTAATAACGCTTAAAAAATGTTAATATTTGGTAAATGTTAGTATACCCAGCGCCACGGTCGGAAATATACGACCACTTCTGATGTCACAACATTGTGGAATTTTCCATTAGTGTTGTGCTTACGCGTAAAGTTATTATGTTCGTGTTATCGATAAATGTGATTTAACTGCATTAAAAGATTTAAACTTCATCACGGTATAGAGTCATGAAAACATTCATTTCTGGCCTAATATATTGTGCGGATCTCGACAAATCTTTCAAAATCTTTTAAATGTTCTTTGTTTCATTTGGTTATCGAAATGCATACTATTAGAAATTAAATATCAAAGTTACTCTTTCTATATATTTGTCTGTTACCTCTTCAAGCTTAAACAGCTGAAACTATTAAGATTGAATTCGAAGCATGCGAAGCTGGGCCGGGTTTATCGATCTACCATTGAACATCCCTATTTTTGTAGGTATTTATTTTTAGATTTACTGTGCACGGCGCTTGGAGCATAACTGATATAAAGTCTGGCGGGTAAAGGGTTGAAGAAGCCGTTTTGGTTTTGGAAGATAAATTAATTTTAGCCTGCGCAATTAAATATAAATTTATTTTGTACTAGTTTGTGGATGAATCAAATCATTAAAACTCACCCTGAGTTATGAGATCTGTAATAAAAAAACTACAATATCGCTAACATAGAATACGTAACAGTTTAAAAATCTCCTCTTTTATATCGAACTGAATCTATTCTAGGTAGTATAAAAATATCCATCCTTTTTTATTAAACTTTTCAAGCGTTTCATATTATTCCCTCACTATCTATACATATTTGATTTCTTTTTGGCTATTGAACTTTATTTTACTTGTTGATAAGGCCCATAGTTACGTTTTCGCTAACTATGGGCCTTATCAAAAAGCTTAAAATCGCTGTGGGAAAAGCCCCTGCGGGCTCGAATCAGGAATGAGGAGATTCGCAGGCGAACCAAAATCAGAGACATAGCCAGAAGGGTTGCAGAGCCGAAGTGGCACTGGGCAGGTCACATAGCTCGCAGAACCGATGGCCGTTGGGGCAGAAAAGTTCTCTAGTGGCGGCCACGTACTGGGAGACGCAGCGTAGGCAGGCCCTCCGCAAGATGGACCGACGACCTGGTCTAAGTCGCCCGTAAACGCTGGATGAGTCTGGATGAGGATAACGCGGCACGGGACCGAGTGACGTGGAAAACTTTGAGGGAGGCCTATGTCCAGCAGTGAACTATGATGATGATGTTTGAACTTTATTTAAATTTCAATCCGAGTGGCCCCTACTTTGAGTGGTGGTTGGAGCCCCGCCTGGCTAGTGACCACTTTCATATAAAATCTGCCGCCTAATATGCTTAGAGCCAGGTTTCTCCTAAGCTGGTGTGAATCTTTGATCTCATCTTCACTTAATATTCAACTTAAGTTTTCACGATTCATAATTTAAATAAAACTACTTTTTAACCGGATTAATCGCGTATAATTTATATTTTACATTTAACTCGACGTGTTCGTCTCTTTGCAGACCCCGTGGTCACGAGCGACCGAGGAGTCAGGCGTCAGATTGATAGTGAAAAAAGTTATGCATCATCTCCATCTGTTTCTCAGTCTTCGAGCGTAGCGTTCAGGGTTAACACAAAACGAGCTGACAGTGTCTTGAGTTTCAGGTCGTGCTGTTTTTTGGATGTTTGATTGAATTTTTTTTTTAGTTTGGTTTAAATATTGTTTTGATGGAAGGGCGCCTAAGAATTTTTGAAATTTTATCGGTAACACCCTTCACAAAAGGTAAAAATGCAGGTCTACGTTCGACTGCCGGCGGCTTCAAGTGGTCACTGCGGCAGCGACGAGTTGGCTGTTTTGACGAATCACATTGACAACGTGTTTCAGTTCATCATCAATGTGCTGGGGGTCACAGATTCCATTTGCTCTCTGAAACAAAGAGGAGCCTGCGGCGTGTTATTGGCTCGGGTGGTGGTGGGAGCTCCCATTAAAATATTGGTCAGTATGAGTGGGTTTCCTTTAAACAGTATAACCGAGTGTACCAAGGAAGGCTAACTTATTATCCTGTTCTATACCGTAGTAAATATTTTATTCTTAATATTTTATTCTTAAAGGAATTAAGGTTGTTAAGAAATGCATTTCCTTTGTGTTGAGGTAAAATAGTGTAAGTATTGTCAACGTACCTCTTGTAGATCTTCGGCACGACGGGTGTTTGGTGGAGAGCACGCTCCTCGAAATCTTCCATGTAGATGTCAGCAACTACAGGGGACACCGGGGAGCCCATGGCGACACCATCGATTTGTAGGTAGAATTCATTATTCCACATAAAATAGTCAGATGTAAGGCAAATTTTAATAACTCCGCATATTCAACAGGTAAATCTGAATCAGTTAGCTTTTTCTTCTCTTACTGTCAGGTGCAAATGAGGTCAAACGCGGGCTTAGGCTATAAAAAAAAGCATAATAAAGCATTGGGGATAAATTATAAATGTATTAATAGCTTAAGATTTTGGCCAGAAACGAAAACTTAAAATACACACCTCGTCTAATTTTATTAGGTATCCAACGTGTACAGTCTTTACATATGTGACATCTAATCGTGGAACCTAATTGGGTTAAGCCGGAACGTTTCACCATCTCAGAGTGTGTGTTAGGTCGTTATTGTACGATAAACATAATGAATTTGACTTTGCTGACGCTCTATCCCCAAGATTCATAGTAAAACTAAATGAAGATATAAGATTTTCAAGTATAATCAACGAATGCAGAGTTCTAAAAACTGACTTCACTATCGTTTTCAAGGGATTTCCAAATGTTTTGGTAATTTAGCTTTTTTTTATTAAAAACCTTCTGAAAAATACTTAATCGATTTGTATGGAATTCATATATCATTTCTGAAGTGTTTTTAACCTAAAAATTAAACGTCTCGTCGGATTGAGGACGTCTTCCATTTGGTAGACAGTTCAAAAACTGTCCCTTGCCTTGTACCTGGACTTGATTTGTGCAGGGAAAGGACTTTTTTTGCTTTTTTGTTATTTTTGTCCATCCGAAAATTTAATAAACCGCTTCCGGATAAGCAATCTGAGGAAGCCCCTGTAACTAAGGGCATGTCCATGAGATTCGACAGTTCCGTTTTTAAAATTATTATTTAAGATAATTACTAAATTAATTAATTAAATTCCATTTCACCTACGTATGTGCCGTGCCGAAAAACATATATTACGTTAAATAAAAAATTTAGGAGTTGACGATCAAATATTTGAAATAAATTGTATTTGTAAGTGTTACAATAATGCTTATTTACCAATTAGGTATTGTTAAAAATTGATACAAAATGGCAAATATATAAAATAAAAGTATATACCAGTATCAGAGTCTGTAAAAATTATAAGTAGCTGGTAGTTTTCTCTTTAAATTGACCGACGCAGACAAATGAATATTCATTTCTTATCAGACAATCTAAACAAAGAAGCTTTGTTATATTTTCGTAAAAACACTTAAATACAGAAGTAATCAAATAACTTATTACCCTTTGTATTAAGTATCATCTGCAAATAATTGTTCTCAAATAACGAATACTCCAGGAAAATAAGCGTGTACTGAAGGGCACTTCAACATAATACACATAAGCCTTCACTTAAGATAAAAGGCGGGCAGAATCAGTAATTTCCGAAAAACGAGCCTTAATTTCTGTACAGGAAAATTCGTGACTAACCTGATGCTCAATTAATGAAGCTAAATTAAACATTATCTAGTGGACCTCTGATTAACCGAAAATAGATAAATCTGTGAACTTGCTGTATTTTTTTTTAATTTAAATAAGTATAGGTATTTTAACCAGGAACACGCTCGCCAGCTGGACGATCTGGTAAGGGTCTATGAAGCGACAAGCACGCCTTGGGGAAGCCTTTGCCCTGCCGTTGATGATGATGATTAACACATTGGTACCTTCTACGACTGACATCGCAGACTGCAACTCCAGAAGAAATTTTACATGAAAAGATTTCATGAAAGATTCCTTTAAACATGACAAGATTTTTTTTTAAATCCTTGAAAGGCGACTGGTAATCTGGGTACCGCAATACCTATATAAAAACAAATTAAAAATTAGTTAAAATTTAAGTTAAGTTAAAATTATTTGAAATCAAATTATATCTGTAACAACACCATCTTTCGTATTTCCGAGCAATTGACGACCGGCTGGTGTAGCGGTAACATAAATTGCCTTCTATGCCAGAGGTCCTGGATTCGAATCCCCGCGGCGGCGGATATTTGTGTGATGAACACAGATATTAGTCGTCAAGTTATGGATGTTTATATGTTTATTTAAGTTTATTGTAATAAAAAATATGTATTTATTCAATATGTATGTGTATATATTTCTTAAGTATATCAGTTATCTAGTATCCATAACACAAAGAAACTTAATTTGGGCTAGATAATTATGTGTGAGTGTCAGAAATATTAAAAAAAAATTAAAAAGCGTTTTTTATGAAAGATTTTTTTACTGCCAATCTATCTAATAAACTTTAGTTGCTAAAGAAAGGACGTGTTTCGATTAGACAGAATTCGTTTATATGTCAGACTTGGTTATTCTTAGTTTAGATTTATATTGCAACTTTTTATTCTCAACTGCTATGTAAATTATATAATTACATTTAAATGACTCATTATCCTAGCATTCAAACCCACTTATTCAGTATTTGGTACGTGCATGCTCTGCTCTGATTAAAGCGGTACTGTCAATGTATTGCAGTTCGCCATTCTACGTTAGAAATTGTATTCATTTGGAAAAAAAGGTTGATGGAGGTTCGCAGTATAAAATTTTGCGTAAATCTTTTTATATTAGACTTGCCAATCACTTAAGTGATAAGAATAAAATTTCGTTGGAGTAAAGAAAATAATTATACATATATTTGTGTGTTCAAGTGAGTTTTTAACACGAAAGAGCTTACCCTCGATACTTGATTAAATTTAATTTGAAATATTACGATTTGTTACTTCGTAATGCACTCTAATGGATTAAATAATTATAGTGGAATTCTTGCTGATTTTCACTAGGTACATTTTTACGTTTTGTATCTTGTTGGTTCAGGATTTAAGCATCATGATTAAGATTACTTTTTCAGTGCACATTTCGAATTCTGAAATAAATGAATGTGAATTTCGGTTTCATAAAAACTTGAAACCCATTTAAAAAGGACATACTGCAAAGGACTAATTGGTCACACACAATACTGAGAATATGACTGAGAAATAGATACTGCCTTTCATGACGTGCTTGGCATGTACTGTGTGCGACGCAAATGACCCTCGGCTATTCCTGGATTTTGTTCCAGGAACTTTGTTCTCTGTGTGGACTTATGTCATAAACCGCTGCAGCAATCAGCCAGAAATAATAATTTAATAAAAAATAATTTCATAACATCACTTTAGTCATAAAAATGCGAATGGTAAGCAAAGACGTGGTTGAACAGATTAAGGACAAAACTTGTGGCAAAAATGTCACTACTTATATTATATACTCTATGTAAATATTTGTTATAGTTTACTCTCGAATAGAAGAGAGGTTATGTTTCTCTTTACACTTTCGGTGAATCCATGGAACAATATACTCTCTTACGAGAGAAGAACGATTACTTCATACTTCGTAAATGCATACATACAGCTCACTAGCGCTTCAGTTAATGCCATCCGCAACTTTTCAGTGTATTAATAGATCCACTTTACACAGTAGTAATCTATGCAGTCTATTACTCTAAGATAGGAACTTAATGTATAATTTTTGTTTTGACATTAAAATTGTGTATATTTAATAAAAATTCATAGGTGTTTATAAATTTATTTTCCAACCATTATCTTAAAACTACTGCACAAAAGCGTCAATTTCGCAAATAAACAAACAAACAATTACAAAGTATTTAGTGTCACTATCACAATATAAAGTGTCAATTACGCACTGAACAAATAGCACTTCCGTAAAACACACAGCTTACAGATTTTCAAATCAAAAATTTCACAGGTTTTCAAATTAAAAATGGGTTGCTGAAATTACGCAGTTAACGCAATGAACCGTTTTTACAAATGGCGTCAGTCAGTCGTTGGCGATGGATGATTGTTTGTCTTTGATTGTCACTTTTGAGAAGATTGACATATAGACTTACGTTAAAGCAAAGTACTTTAAAGCTTTCTCATTCATACGTATAGATTTGTCCCACTTTGGCTCCGGCTGCCATCGACAGCATTGGCTAATAAATTAGTAAACTCCCCCTGGGTGAATCACAGTTTGCATTGTTATGGGATAATTGATAAATTTAATGAATTAATAAAACACATTGGAAAGCAGGAACGTAGTTTGATTATAAAGCAAGAACACGCAATAACAATCGTTCCCGGAAACTGACTTTTTATAAAATATTGCCGGAACCGTAGTTATTTTATATAAAGGGTGTTCGTTGGCCAGAAACGGGGGTCATTTTGATGAATTGCATTCTATGAATCACTTATCCAGGGGTAGTAGAGACATTTTAAGCCGTCCCCAAGCCGACACAAAATTTCTACTCAATACTAAACCATTCTATGGGTTCAACACCGCTCCGCTGCTGTGGTGTGGTGGCATGGGGCTCCGAGCACAACTTGTCAAGATGCCTCGATGCATTTAACGCCTACCGTACTATTATCTTACGAACATGCTGTGAAGTATATTGTGAAATAACACGGTATTTTTTCTATAAAACGTAACAACAACCATTTGCCTTCTGCCACATCATAACCAATATAAGATAAAAAGAGAATAATTTATTAAAATTAAAATATAAAACGTGAAATATAGGTATAGGAGTGACATCAAATTTATAATATTGACATGCAATTAAGATTGAATTTATTATGTTATTATTAAGTGCTAATTGTTGAAATTATTGACATTTTACTGTGTTCAATTCCTTTAATTTTTAAAATCTTTTTCTCTATTCTAATTGTATTACATTACTTAAAAAACATATTGCATGCTGTTATACAGTGTAGTGTAGAACTATTTATTACATGTAAGACCTATTTGTATACCACTATATAGCAATAAAAATGATTTGATTTGATTTGAGTTGAAAGATTTTTACAAACTTATTTACCTATTAATGGCCTGCGAGGCGCAGTGATGTCAGACGCTAGTTATTCATTCGTGAGATCGCAGGTTTGACTCCCGTTTCGAATACAAAAAAAAAACGTTCAGGGTATGGGTATATATCTATTAACGTATTTATTATATTCTAGGTTCACTCGTAGTTCACTACACGAAATCCTATTTTACAAGCTTTGTTAAGTTGTTGGTGTAGTTGTCTGAAAAATTTGGGGGAATTTATTTACTCAACAACTCAAACCTGACATGGGAACTCTTGGGTTTGATTTTATTTCCATTCAAATGAAAATTACTATAATACCTTCATGGAATCTCTAGAATCGAATAAATCGGGTACATCTACAACAAATTTTAGAACAAATAATGTTTTTCAATTGATATGTCAAAGCTAAAGGACTTCTTGACATCAAACGTTACTGGAAACCATAATGAAGCGAACTGAAAGAAATTTGTAGCTAGCAACTCTATGAAATGATCTTCTTTATATTTGTGACTACACAAGCGTTTGAGCTCTACATCACCTGATCGTATGTGAAGTTTAGGTCGAAAATATCCAACAGGCTTATGATGGTAATCTTATTTAATTAGAAAGGAAATCTTTTACCCATACTGACTGTTGAAAACTTATGCTTCCAACCAAGGCTAAGTAAGGTCAAGTTGTTTGCAAATAATTTCGAGTATCATCATAAGTATAAACGGTGGTTGCAAACAAGGACACAAACAAAGGTCACGCTAAGCCACGCCCCAAATTGTCAGTGCGCTTTGATCTCTCGCGTCGGCAACATCTATGCAGTGGCTAATAAGCTAAAAATCTCGAGTCATTTAAAGTTATAGTTATATATTAAAATATACAATAACGATCGTAAGCACTGTCCTAAACACAGACAAACATGTACATGGATAACGCAAATGCATGTACTTTGCGTGTCCGAACCCCGACCAAGCGTCAAGGTTGGTCGCCGCTAGATTTAATCCGCGTGTATGTATGCCTGTTAGAAAATCGATTACACAATATCGATATCATTTTTAATAATCATCGGTGGCTCTAAATAGGTCTGTATTTCCCAGTAATAAATATCAGCTGTGACGTCACAATAGGTCTTAAAAAGTCAGCACGCTTGGTTCCAATATAAATCGTGACACTTGCGTTGTCTATATAGATGTATGTCTGTGTTTCTAAATATCGCAGTTTACAACCCGCCAAGTTCATGCGAAATTTGGTTATTATAAACAGCCGTCTTCACTGTTGTAAACTAGCAAGGTCACTTTGGTTTGATGTTTTGTTTTAAACAGTCTAGATGGTGCTTTCCTCGATCTCCTTCAAAATCAATGCATAAAATTCGTATTCGTATTCCGATGTGAAAATATGATCATAATATTTCAGAACAGTTCGATAAGCTCAAGCTGCTTCCAATTCGCTTTCGACGGAATATTCACATTATTTGTTTCCCGTATTGTCTGTCCAATCCTACTTTATCCAATTATCTCAGAAACCAGTTTTATTAATAAAGACACAAATACAAAAAAAGCCGCCTTTGACCTCAATTTCACCTGACGGTAACTGAAGATGAGGTCGAAGATGAAAGCAGACGGGCTTAGGAAAGAACTGGTCCTTCATGAAATATTGTCGGAACTATCATAACATTAATTAATTTAAGATATATTTGAGGAGGAGGAGGTTCTCAATTCATCTGTATGTTTTTTTTTTCTTCTGAGTCTGTATTACACGATATTTCGGACAGTTATGAATTGATTTTGAAAATTGTTGTTTCATATGATGGTTCCATTTCAATTTCAGTAAATTTCAGTTGAGTACTTACTTCATTGAAAATTTCAAACTTTTGAAAAATATGTACTGTTTCGGAGAATGTTTACGTTGATGACATTCTCAACTCAGCCAAAGTTTTGACGTGAAGTCAGTTTTTTTAATGCACTGCATTCGTTTATTATCTTTGTTAGTATTACGCACTTAATTTGTTCTTTTTTCTCATTTCCCAGCCTCAGGCTTGCTGGAAGAAATTTAATAAATAATAATTATAAATAAGCTTTGCCTTTGTATATTTTTCTCAATTTAACTCTTTGTCTGTTTAAGTTTCCTAAATTTGTGTACATAAATTATTAAATAATAATAAACTAATCAAATCGTCACTGTAAAACATTATAGTTCTTTTTTTATATGCATTTTTGACGACTACAAGTAAGTTTGAATTTGACAGAAATATGATTTGATTTTCTGCTTATACAAAAATAGGGCGCCTCGATATTATTTACCTACCACGCTGAATCTCAAAGCTAACTCGATTTCTTCAAGAGTGCCGAATTGTGTCAAATATGAATAAGAGCTTTGACAAGCTTAGCATTTGCGTGAGATTAAAATTGTTTTCCATGGTTCATAATTATATTGAGACCGTTTTCCTAATACCGTATATTTCTTATTTGCTACAGTTAAAACCAATTTTTGTTGACTCGCATTCAGCAAGGTTTTAGCTGGGTTAAATTTTTCAATTGCCGCATTGCCTACAATTATAAAGTTAAGTTGAGTAAATCGTGATTATAATCTTATACCTACGTCACTGTATGCAGAAATAAAGTGCTAATTCATTCACATATTTGACATCATTACCACTAACCGTCAGATGTAAATAAGTCAAAGGCAGGCTTAATCTAACGAGTATTAAATCAGTCAAGTAAAACTTTGAAATAAACTACAAATCTCACCAAACGCTCGATGACTTAAATTGCCATAACATGGATCAAATGAAAAATATGGCACGTAATACCTGATTCCATAAGCATTATTTGATTCACCAGTTAGATAAAAAAAAAACATTTCTTATAAAAACTTGGCTTGGAGTCTGTTTGAGTGACACACGTTCATCCGAGCAACCTGAGTTAAGCTTCCACTCACGCGTTGACATTTAAATACAACCTATTATACTTTTGTTGTCATTTTAATGTGTAAATATAGACAAGCAGGGACATATCATAAAACAATATTATTAATAATAGAGTTCTTACAGTAACACATAACATTATAAATTGTCTAGATAAAATTAGGCTTCTTTAAAACTTTTTGATACTAAACACCAAATAACTAAGCAACCGAAAAGTATAAATCTAGATATTGAGTAACTAAATGTACTACTTATAAATGTTTTTTATATTAGGTATAGTTTAGAAAAAGATATGTTTCCCTTGAAAATAAATAAATAAATGTATGAAATAAAGTGAAACAAACATGTATGGCCATACAAGAAAAAAAAAACGCCTAAGTTAAGTGCAGTTCACCGCAGATTGATGTAACACAACAAATATAGGCAATGTCTTCTCTAGTACGTTAGTACATAGTAACCCAATGATCATACCTTTTTTTTAAATCGTCTTGTAATAGTGACTGACAGTAAGATTCCTAATACTTGACGACCACTTTGGCGATGGGTTAAAATTATCTGCCGCAGAGGCGCGCGGTTTTACCCGCGTAACTTTTGATCCCGTGGGAATTTCGGGATAAAATATAGTCTATAACCTTCTTCAAGAGTTGGGCTATCAAATGCAAAAAGAATTTTTTAAATTCCACTTGTAGTTTATGAGATTAGCGCGTTCAAACAAACAAACAAACAAACAAACAAAAAACAAACTCTTCAGCTTTATATATTAGTATAGATGATGTATTTATACCCTAGTTCGCCACATGGTATCTCATAACACAAGCTTCGCTTACTATGAGGCCACGTAGTTGGTGTGATTGTCTGGGAATTTTATATATTTATTTATATTATTTACCTTCGGCAGTGTTCGGGAAAGACTTTTGGCGCGTGCAAGGCTATTTTGATTTGAGTCTCAGTGTGTAAATGTACATGAGAAAATGTACTTAAATTTGTTAAGTTTTCTTCATTGTAAGTTTGTGCACTGTTTGTTAACAATAAATGTGTTTTTACTTTTACTTTACTTTACTAAAATAAACCGGAGTTTATTTATTGTTCCGATATTTATTTATTACGCGCGTAAAAATTCGGAAATCGTGGTAAAAATCCCGTGAATTCATTAAAGTATAGTGAAAATAACCGCGATAGTTTAAAACAGTTATTAAAAATCAAATATTTGAATATTCAGTATGATATTTAAATATTTCTAAAGTTATTTAGTTAGTTTTAAGATACCTTATTTGGGCTAGATAGTGTGAATTTCAGAAAATCTTTTTTTATTTACATGACAGTGTTTTCAAACAAATAGATAATATTTGATAATTAAATAGATACCTAATTATTCAAAATTTTCTTCACCATATGGTAAAATAAAGCAACTTTAAACAATCCCTTTACAAAGTTTGTGACTATCTTATAGACAAACAACACAAATTGTTTCTATTGTCAAAAGGGGACAAGCTAGAGGTAACTTTGAAACAGTATCAGGTGTGTTCATGGATTCGAAGAATTCCAATTAAGGAGCAACTGACCACTATAATGCTGTAAACTGCAGTGCTAGCACGGATCTTTTGTCGATCGTAAGTTTACGAATGCTCGTATAGTATGGAGTCGGTTGCAAGTTTTTAGTAACAATGTAATTTTTAATTTTACAGTTATTTAAGAGTAGAACCTGTTAACAAACATTCAAAATTAACAAGGAACACATTTATTTAAGCTGACCGTGCGGCAATGGATAGATTTCAATTATTGCTTGCAAAACCGTCTCCATACTATACGAGCATTCGTAAACTTACGATCGACAAAAGATCCGTGCTAGCACTGCTGAGAGCTATAGAAGACAAAAACACTAGGCTTTTTAATAGCACAATGTTTTCATATTTTTATTTTAATATACAGTAGAATATTTAACCTTTGTTTTATTTATATTTAAAACTAGCTGTTGCCCGTGACTTTGTCCGCGTGAATATCGAGTTTAGATATAAATAAGATTAATATATCCTCTTTGATGTTCAAGCTTACTCTATTCTAAATTTCGTCAAAATCGAATCAGTAGTATAGCTGTGAAAGCGTTAAGTACTGATAGATAGGCAGAGAAACTTTAAAAACGGTTATTACATAGCTGTGCTCCGCAGGTTCACCAGAGTTTTGTGGAAAAGATCTACGATTACAAAAAATAACTACAGTAAAAATAAAACAGGAATACCTACGAGAGGAATACAGGGTAAAATTACCGGGAGCTTAGGTATACATAATGAATAAATACCTACATAGTCTATTATATAAGCTAAGTGCAAAGCTATGTTATAACAGTTTTTGAAGTAACTCTGTTTGTCTGACTATCTGTAACGTTTTCATAAATCTTTCCTCTTTATAATACTAGTAGGTATAGATAAAATAAAAACTCCAGATAATCACACCTACTACATGGCCCCAAAGTAAGCCAAGCTTGTGATATGAGATACCATGCAGCGAACCAAGGGGTAACCTAGAATATAAATACATTTTTACTTGTTCCACTCGGGAATCGAATCAAAGATCAAAGTAGCATCTCAGCTATGCTTTCTTCTTAGGGCATCTTAGAGGCCGTCAAGTTTCATTTCAACTCGACTATTCGGTGTCTAAAGTTTAATGGAAAATGTGAAAAATCTGGCAAAAAAAATAATTTTATAATGAAAAACTTTATTTGTTGGAAATTGGTACATTGGAGGTCATATTTGTATACATAAACGTTTCACAATATCCTACCGACATGTGTCAGTGCGCAAAATATTAAATTTGAGATATGTCGGGATGCATGCGGTAATGCGATAATTAATATTGTCTTAAGTTTCCGCGATTCATACTATTAAATAAAACACTTTTTAACCGTATTTATCGCGTATATTTACATTTTAAATTTTGACTCGACGTTTCGGTGTCTTTGCAGACCCCGTGGTCACGAGCGACTGAGGTGTCAAGCGTCGGATTGATAGATTGAAAAAGTATAATCATCTCCATCTGTTTCGCAGTCTCCGAGTGTAGCGTTCTGGATTGACACAAAAGTACTTACTTTATAACTGCCTTTCTAAACCATCTTAATTCCCTTAATACTAAAATACAATTCACTATGGCATTAGAACAAGATAATAAGTTAGCCTTTCTTGATCTTTTAATTAAAAGAAATCCAAATAATACACTCAGTCACACAGTTCATAGGAAACCCACCCATACTGACCGATATTTAAATGGGAAGTCCCACCACCACCCGAGCCAGTTACTTGCCGTAGGCTCCTCTTTGTGTCAGAGAGTACATGGAATCTGCGATCCTCAGCACATTGATGATGAACTGAAACATGTTGTCAAGGTGCTTCGTGAAAACAGCCTCAAACCACCTCGTCGCCGCCGCAGTGACCACGTGAAGCCGCAGACAGTCGAACGCAAACCTGCATTTTTACCTTTTGTAAAGGGTGTCACAGACAAAATCTCAAACATTCTTAGGCGCGCTTCAATAAAAACAATATTTAAAACTAATTCTAAAATAAGTCAACATCTTCGCTCAGTTAAACGTACCATCCCTTTACAAGACCCAAGAGTTTACAAGATTGACTGCGGCTGTGGGCTTTCCTACATTGGTCAAACTAAAAGAAAAGTATGAACCCGCGTAAAATAACACATAGCTGATATTAAAAATCGAAGAGCTCCAAAGTCTGCAGTTTGTGAGCATTCCATGGACAAGCCCAACAACTACCTACTTAAGGTTTGACTCTGTGAAAATTTTATCTAGAGAGAAGCATTACATTCCTAGAATGATCAGATAAGCGATTGAAATTAAAAAACAGCGTAATTTCAATAGAGAAGATGGATGGAAACTATCACCGACATGGGACCCTATCCTGAAAAACGATAAATCCTACATCCAACAAGCTGCAAGACCTGAAACTCATGATACTGTCAGCTCGTTTTGTGTCAATCCAGACACGTGGTCACTGCGGCGGCGACGAGGTGGTTTGAGGCCGTTTTGACGAATCACATTGACAACATGTTTCAGTTCATCATCAATGTCACAGAGTCACAGATTCCATGTGCTCTCTGAAACAAAGAGGAGCCTACGGAGTGTTATTGGCTCGGGTGGTGGTGGGAGCTCCCATTTAAATATTGATCAGTATGAGTGGGTTTCCTATAAACAGTATAACCGAGTGTACCAAGGAAGGCTAACTTATTATCCTGTTCTAATTCCGTATTAAATAATATTTTATTCTTAAAGGAATTAAGGTGGTTAAGAAATGCATTTCCTTTGTGTTGAGGTAAAATAGTGTAAGTATTGTCAACGTACCTCTTGTAGATCTTCGGCACGACGGGTGCCAGGTAGAGAGCACGCTCCTCGAAATCTTCCATGTAGATGTCAGCAACTACAGGGGACACCGGGGAGCCCATGGCGACACCATCGATTTGTAGGTAGAATTCATTATTGCACATAAAATAGTCAGATGTAAGGCAAATTTTAATAACTCCGCATATTCAACAGGCAAATCTGAATCAGTTAGCTTTTTCTTCTCTTACTGTCAGGTGCAAATAAGGTCAAACGTGGGCTTAGTCTATATAAAAAAAAAACATAATAAAGCAATGGGGATAAATTATAAATGTATTAATAGGTTTAGTTTTTGGCCAGAAACGAAAACTTAAAATACACACCTCGTCTAATTTTATTAGGTATCCAACGTGTACAGTCTTTACATATGTGACATCCAATCGTGGAACCTAATTGGGTTAAGCCGGAACGTTTCACCATCTCAGAGCTTGTGTGAGGCCGTTATTGTACGATAAACATAATGAATTTGACTTTGCTGACGCTCTATCCCCAAGATTCATAGTAAAACTAAATGAAGATATAAGATTTTCAAGTATAATCAACGAATGCAGTTTTCTTAAAATTGACTTCACTAAAGTTTTCAAGGGCTTTCCAAAATTTTTAGTTTTTTTTTAATGCAAACCTATCAAAAATTACTCAATCGATTTTTATGGAATTCATATATAACTTCTGAAATATTTTTAACCTAAAAATTAAACGTCTCGTTGGACTGAGAACGTCTTCCATTTGGTAGACAGTTCAAAAATTGTCCCTTGCCCTGTACCTGGACTTGATTTGTACAGGGAAAGGACTTTTTTGCTTTTTTGTTATTTTTGTCCATCCGAAAAATTACTAAACCGCTTCCGGATAAGCAATCTGAGGAAGCCCCTGTAACTAAGGGCATGTCCATGAGATTTAACAGTTCCGTTTTTAAAATAATTATTTAAGATAATTTCTAAATAAATTTTACTTCCATTTTAAATACGTATGTGCCGTGCCGAAAAACATATAATACGTTAAATAAAAAATTTAGGAGTTGATGATCAAATATTTTAAATAAAATAAATGTTACAATAGTGCTAATTTACCAAGTAGATATTGTTAAAAATTTATACAAAATGACAAATATATAAAAAAAAAATATATTCCAGTATCAAAGCCTATAAAAATTATAAGTAGTCTGTAGATCTCTTTTTAAATTGAACGACGCAGACAAAAAATATTCATGTCTTATTAGACAAATTTCCTTAATCATCAATCTAAACAAAGAAGCTTTGTTATATTTTCGTAAAAACACTTAAATACAGAAGTAATCAAATAACTTATTACCCTTTGTATTAAGTATCATCTGCAAATAATTGTTCTCAAATAACGAATACTCCAGGAAAATAAGCGTGTACTGAAGGGCACTTCAACATAATACACATAAGCCTTCACTTAAGATAAAAGGCGGGCAGAATCAGTAGTTTCCGAAAAACGAGCCTTAGTTTCTGTACAGGAAAATTCGTGACTAAGCTGATGCTCAATTAATGAAGCTAAATTAAACATTATCTAGTGGACCTCTGATTAACCGAAAATAGATAAATCTGTGAACTTGCTGTATTTGTTTTCATTTAAATAAGGTATTACCACCAGGAACACGTGGTAGCGTGGTAGTTAAAATTTAAGTTAAGTTAAAATTATTTGAAATCAAATTATATCAGTAACAACACCATCTTTCGTATTTCCGAGCAATTGACGACCGGCTGGTGTAGCGGTAACATAAATTGCCTTCTATGCCAGAGGTCCTGGATTCGAATCCCCGCGGCGGCGGATATTTGTGTGATGAACACAGATATTAGTCGTCAAGTTATGGATGTTTATATGTTTATTTAAGATTATTCTAATAAAAAATATGTATTTATTCAATATGTATGTTTATATATTTCTTAAGTATATCAGTTATCTAGTATCCATAACACAAGTTCTTTAAGAAACTTAATTTGGGCTAGATAATGATGTGTGATTGTGAGAAATATTAAAAAAAAAAGATTTAAAAAAAAATTAAAAAGCGTTTTTTATGAAAGATTTTTTATACTGCCAATCTATCTAATAAACTTTAGTTGCTAAAGGACGTGTTTCGATTGGACAGAATTCGTTTATGTCTTATTCTTATTTCGTTTATTGGGTTATTCTTAGTTTTGATTTATATTGCAACTTTTTATTCTCAACTGCTATGTAAATTATATAATTACATTTAAATGACTCATTATCCTAGCATTCAAACCCACTTATTAAGTATTTGGTACGTGCATGCTCTGCTCTAATTAAAGCGGTACTTTCAATGTATTGCAGTTCGCCATTCTACGTTAGAAATTGTATTCATTTGGAAAAAAAGGTTGATGGAGGTTCGAAGTATAAAATTTTGCGTAAATCATTTTGTATCAGATTTGCCAATCACTTAAAATGATGAGAATAAAATTTCGTTGGAGTAAAGAAAATAATTATATATTTGTGTGTTAAAGTGAGTTTTTAACACGAAAGAGCTTACCCTCGATACTTGATTAAATTTAATTTGAAATATTACGATTTGTTACTTCGTAATGCACTCTAATGGATTAAATAATTATAGTGGAATTTTTGCTGATTTAAATAAAGTTTTCTTTATAACATTTGGTTCTTCACTACATTTTTACGTTTTGTATCTTGTTGGTTCAGGATTTAAGCATCATGATTAAGATTACTTTTTCAGTGCACATTTCGAATTCTGAATTAAATGAATGTGAATTTCGGTTTCATAAAAACTTGAAACCCATTAAAAAAGGACATACTGCAAAGGACTAATTGGTCACACACAATACTGAGAATATGACTGAGAAATAGATACTGCCTTTCATGTCGTGCTTGGCATGTACTGTGTGCGACGCAAATGACCCTCGGCTATTCCTGGATTTTGTTCCAGGAACTTTGTTCTCTGTATGGACTTATGTCATAAACCGCTGCAGCAATCAGCCAGAAATAATATTTTAATAAAAAATAATTTCATAACATCACTTTAGTCATAAAAATGCGAATGGTAAGCAAAGACGTGGTTCAACAGATTAAGGACAAAACTTGTGGCAAAAATGTCACTACTTATGTTATATACTCTATGTAAATATTTGTTATAGTTTACTCTCGAATAGAAGAGAGGTTATGTTTCTCTTTACACTTTCGATGAATGTCAGTTTGCATTGTTATGGGATAATTGATAATTTTAATGAATTAATAAAACATATTGGAAAGCAGGAACGTAGTTTGATTATAAAGAAAGAACACGCAATAAAAATCGTTCCCGCAAACTGACTTTTTATAAAATATTGCCGGAACCGTAGTTATTTTATATAAAGGGTGTTCGTTGGCCAGAAACGGGGGTCATTTGGATGAATTGCATTCTATGAATCACTTATC
Source organism: Stenoptilia bipunctidactyla (assembly GCA_944452665.1). Classification (NCBI taxonomy): domain Eukaryota; kingdom Metazoa; phylum Arthropoda; class Insecta; order Lepidoptera; family Pterophoridae; genus Stenoptilia; species Stenoptilia bipunctidactyla. The sequence goes on from OX101727.1 coordinate 10,774,135, forward strand.
CAGGGGTAGTAGAGCCATTTTAAGCCGTCCCCAAGCCGACACAAAATTTCTTCTCAATACTAAACCATTCTATGGGTTCAACACCGCTACGCTGTGGTGTGGTGGCATGGGGCTCCGAACACATCTTGTCAAGATGCCTCGATGCATTTACCGCCTACCGTACTATTATCTTAGGAACAGGCTGTGAAGTATATTGTGAAATAACACGGTATTTTTTCTAAAAAACGTAACAACAAGCATTTGCCTTCTGCCACATCATAACCAATATAAGATAAAAAGAGAATAATTTATTAAAATTAAAATATAAAACGTGAAAGATTTTTACAAACTTATTCACCTATTAATGGCCTGCGAGGCGCAGTGATGTCAGACGTTAGTTATTCATTCGTGAGATCGCAGGTTTCGAATACAAAAAAAAACGTTCAGGGTATGGGTATATATCTATTAACGTATTTATTATATTCTAGGTTCACTCGTAGATCACTACACGGAATCCTATTTTACAAGCTTTGTTAAGTTGTTGGTGTAGTTGTCTGAAAAACTTGGGGGAATTTATTTACTCAACAACTCAAACCTGACATGGGCACTCTTGGGTTTGATTTTATTTCCATTCAAATGAAAATTACTATAATACCTTCATGGAATCTCTAGAATCTAATAAATCGGGTACATCTACAACAAATTTTAGAACAAATAATGTTTTTCAATTAATAGATCAAAGTAAAGGACTTCTTGACATCAAACGTTACTGGAAACCATAATGAAGCGAACTGAAAGAAATTTGTAGCTAGCAACTCTATGAAATGATCTTCTTTATATTTGTGACTACACAAGCTTTTGGGCTCTATATCACCTGATCGTATGTGAAATTGAGGTCGAAAATATCTAACAAGCTTATGATGGTAATCTTATTTAATTAGAAAGGAAATCTTTTACCCATACTGACTGTTGAAAACTTATGCTTCCAACCAAGGCTAAGTAAGGTCAAGTTGTTTGCAAATAATTTCGAGTATCATTATAAGTATACACGGTGGTTGCAAACAAGGACACAAACAAAGGTCACGCTAAGCCACGCCCCAAATTGTAAGTGCGCTTTGATCTCTCGCGTCGGCAACATCTTTGCAGTGGCTAATAAGCTAAAAATCTCGAGTCATTTAAAGTTATAGTTATATATTAAAATATACAATAACGATCGTAAGCACTGTCCTAAACACAGACAAACATGTACATGGATAACGCAAAAGCATGTACTTTGCGTGTCCGAACCCCGACCAAGCGTCAAGGTTGGTCGCCGCTAGATTTAATCCTCGTGTATGTATGTCTGATAGAAAATCGATTACACAATATCGATATCATTCTTAATAATCATCGGTGGCATCGGTGTCTCTAAATAGGTCTGTATTTCCCAGTAATAAATATCAGCTGTGACGTCACAATAGGTCTTAAAAAGTCAGCACGCTTGGTTCCAATATAAATCGTGACACTTGCGTTGTCTATATAGATGTATGTCTGTGTTTTTAAATATCGCAGTTTACAACCCGCCAAGTTCATGCGAAATTTGGTTATTATAAACAGCCGTCTTCACTGTTGTAAACTAGCAAGGTCACTTTGGTTTGATGTTTTGTTTTAAACAGTCTAGATGGTGCTTTCCTCGATCTCCTTCAAAATCAATGCATAAAATTCATATTCGTATTCCGATGTGAAAATATGATCATAATATTTCAGAACAGTTCGATAAGCTCAAGCTGCTTCCAATTCGCTTTCGACGGAATATTCACATTATTTGTTTCCCGTATTGTCTGTCCAATCCTACTTTATCCAATTACGTCAGAAACCAGTTTTATTATGAAAGACAATAAATACAAAAAAAAACCGCCTTTGACCTCAATTTCACCTGACGGTAACTGAAGATGAGGTCGAAGATGAAAGCAGACGGGCTTAGGAAAGAACTGGTCCTTCATGAAATATTGCCGGAACTATCATAACATTAATTAATTTAAGATATATTCGAGGAGGAGGAGGTTCTCAATTCATCTGTATGTTTTTTTTTGTTTTTTTTTTTTGAGTCTTTGTTACGCGATATTTCGATATGTGGATGATACTCTAATTGATTTTAAAAATTGTTGTTTCATATGATAGAAGATACCTCATAAATGGTTCCATTTAAATTTCATCGAAATCGGTTGAGTACTTCATTGAACATTTCAAACTTTTGAAAAAATATGTATGATTTCGGAGAATGTTTACATTGATGACATTCTCAACTCAGCCAAAGTTTTGACGTGAAGTCAGTTTTTTTAATGCACTGTATTCGTTGATTATCTTTGTTAGTAGTACCTACGCACTCAATTTGTTCTTTTTTTCTCATTTCCCAGCCTTAGGCTTGCTGGAAGAAATTTAATAAATAATAATTATAAATAAGCTTTGTACATTTTTCTCAATTTAACTCTTGGTCTGTTTAAGTTTCCTTAATTTGTGTACATAGATTATTAAATAAAAATAAACAAATCAAATTTTATCGAATCAAAAATCGTCTCTGTAAACATTATAGTTCTTTTTTTATATGTGACGGCGCGTTCATAGATTAAGGAACAATTGTAATGCCCAATGATAATTTAGCGAAGCGATTGACGCTGACAGCCTCCGGAAGTGTCAACTCGCTTGACGTAACTTGAAAAACTGGGAGCATGTCAAGGAGTGCGATATAATCCTATTGCATCCGGCGAGTGCACCACGTATTCCGTGGAACGTCTTATAATCTAACTTTAATTACGTGATCACTACATAATTTGATTGTGATTTCAATAATTAAGCAATTTGTGAGTGAACTATCTTGTGACAAAATATAACTGTGATTCTACCAGCTGTGTTCTATAATTCCTCCTCGCCCGTCAACCCACGCTTCTGTAAAACATGGACGCACCACATAACCCTGATCAGGCCGGCGTGCCTTTATCAGAAGTGGGATCCGGAGGGCATTCAAGTGAGGAGAATAGCGGTCATCCATCGACGTTGAATATTCTACAAACAATGGAACACTTGATAAGGAGCATTTCAGCAGCATCACAACCGACGTTATCTACGCAGTTGATCCAGTTTGATCCAGACAGTTCAGATGCAGATATTACAGGTTGGTGCAAAGTTACGGAAATAATAGTTGAAAGTAAGAAGCTACAAGGAGCTGAGCTGTTATTAGTTTTAACGCATGCCTTAAGGGGCAGGGCAGCGACATGTTTAACCAAACTGGACATGAATCAGTTACAATGGCCTTTAATTAAAGAAATGTTGCTGTCCCAATTCTCAAGACCAATGTTACCACAGGACTATTTCGATAATATCTTACGCTTTCAAATCAATAACAAAGAAACCGCTTGTGAAGCAGCTATGCGTTTGTGGGGCATTATTGAACGAATTCCACGCGTAGAAATGGCAGAAGATATGAAAGCAGGATTTGTCACTTCTGTGCTCTGCCAAAAAGATAACTTTTTACGCCGTGAACTTAATTCTCATGTTATAACAACACGTTCTCAATTGCTTCGTATACTAAGTGGGGTTTCTCTAAAAAGACGAATGGAAGATAACGAAAGCTATGATCCAGAACCAAAGAGACCTCGCTACGCTGAACCAAGATTCACGGTAGTGTGTCATCATTGTGGAATCCAAGGCCACAAAGCTGTAGATTGCCGTAAAAGGAAACGAGATATGATTAATACGCCAAGATTAAATGACAAACTGCGAGGGATAGCTGGTGATAAGACTACAGTCACATGCTACATCTGCGGACAGCCGGGGCACCTGGCTTCATCATGTGCTGATCGAAAAATCGGGGGTGGTTCAACGCCGACGACGAAGCAGGTGTTCTTATGTGGACAAGAGCCGATCCGGGGCGAGTTGCTAACATCCTCTGGTGAGTCTGTTTCTTTTCTTTTCGACAGTGGGTCTGCCTGCTCGCTTATAAATGAACATCTTTCAAATAAGTTTTTGGGTACTTTGCGCAACGAGGTAGTTATTTTGAAAGGTATAGGAACGTCGGAAATTCACTGTACTACACAAATTTTGAGCCGGGTTACAATTCAAGATATTTCTGTCCATCTTTTATTTCATATTATTCCTGATAACGTTATTTCTGAATCAGTGGTTATTGGACGAGATCTTATAGATCAGGGCGTAACAGTAGAGATAAAAAGTGACGGTATTCTGTTTTCAAAATCAAAGGGTACTTACATGGATCAGTATCAGGCCTCAGACAGCTTTGACTTTTCTTGTATAGATACCGATTTAGAAGGTGATGATAAGAATGCACTTCTTAATATTTTACAAAAGTATGGCTCATTTTTTATTGACGGTATACCTAAGCGTAGAGTGAAAACGGGTTTCTTGCGCATTGATCCCATAGATCCTAATAAAATAGTCCAAAGGCGGCCTTATAGGTTATCTCCCGCTGAGAGAGACACTGTGCGTGAAAAGATTAACGCTCTTCTTGATGCAGGTGTTATTAGAGAAAGCAATTCTCCCTTTGCAAGCCCTATTATTCTGGTGAAAAAGAAGGATAACACCGATAGAATGTGTGTAGACTATAGGGAGGTTAATTCTAACACCAGACCGGAACATTACCCATTGCCTATTATAGATGAACAAATTGATAGGTTGCACGGGACCCACATGTTCTCTTCATTAGATATGGCTTCCGGTTACCATCAGATCCTAATAGACCCAGAAGGTGACAGTATTGCGCGCACGGCCTTTGTCACACCAGAGGGTCAGTATGAATTTTTAACCATGCCCTTTGGTTTGAGAAATGCCGCTTCCGTGTATCAGCGTTGTATTAACAAGGCTCTCGGTTCCCTTAAAGATAAAATAGCTTTGGCCTATATGGATGATGTACTGTGCTTTGCTGAAAATATCCCTGAAGGTTTACGTCGCCTTGATCTAACTCTTAAGGCACTTTCAGAGGCCGGTTTCTCCTTTAACATGCGTAAGTGTAAATTCATGAAAAAGGAAATTGACTACTTGGGTTATGTTATTAGATCTGGGGAGATCACTCCCAATCCTAGGAAAGTACAAGCGCTCGCGAACGCACCAGCTCCTAAAACGGGTTCCCAAGTACGCCAATTTCTAGGGCTGGCTTCGTATTTCAGAAAGTTTATACCTAATTATACTCGTCTAGTTGGACCTTTATATCCGCTTACTAAACTGAAGGGTCCAATCAAATGGTCAGAAACACACGATATTATTCATAAACGGATAGTCAAAATTCTTACAACAGAGCCTGTACTGACTATATTTGTTCGTGAACTCCCTATAGAATTGCATACGGACGCCAGCGCTGATGGCTACGGTGCTATTCTAATTCAAAGAAAGAACGGCGCTCCCCATGTTATATCATATTTCAGTCGCCGAACGACCGACACGGAATCAAGGTATCATTCCTACGAACTTGAAACCCTGGCGGTCGTTCGAGCGGTCGAATACTTTAGGCATTACCTGTATGGCCAACATTTTACCGTTTATACAGACTGCAATTCTTTAAAAGCTGCTAAATCAAAAATAGATTTAACACCAAGAGTACATAGGTGGTGGGCTATTCTACAAGCCTATGACTTTGGAATTGTTCACAAGCAGGGCAGTAGCATGGAACATGCTGACTATCTGTCCCGAAACCCCCTTCCAGAGTCTGAACAGAATATTTCTAATGGTGGAGAACGTAAGACTCAAGTATCAACTAAGGAAGTGCAGTTGTTGAGGTGGTTGGCAGTAGAACAAAAACGCGATGCTTTTATCCAAGATCTCGTTGCTAAGCACCTTAATAATGAATTTCCCGATTCAGTCAGTCACACTTATGATGTTAGGGACGACGTCCTCTACCGAAAAGTAGAGCGCAACAAAACTAGTCGTTGGTTACCCATCGTACCTCAATCCCTCGTTTGGACATTGATCAACCATATTCACACTGAGATAAAACATCTTGGTGCTGAAAAGACTCTCGATAAGTTATACGAGCAGTACTGGTTCCCGCAAATGGCCAAGCAGGTACGTCTGTTTATCGATGCCTGCATCGTTTGCAAAGCATCAAAAGGCAGCTCTGGAGCTCAACAGATACGTCTCCATCCTATACCCAAAGTATCATCTCCATGGCATACTATCCACATAGATATAACCGGTAAATTAAGTGGCAAGAGTGACAAAAAAGAATATGCTTCGGTAATAATCGATTCATTTACGAAGTATGTCCTTCTGGAGCACACACCATCTCTTGATGCCGTTTGCGCGATTAAAGCTCTAAAAAAAGCTGTTTGCCTTTTCGGTACCCCAAAGCGAATAATATCAGACCAGGGAAGATGCTATATAAGCTCTGACTTCAAAGAATTTTGTAAAACACATAGTATAGAACTCCACCTTATAGCAACAGGGACTAGCAGGGCCAATGGTCAGGTAGAAAGGGTAATGCGTACTTTAAAATGTCTGCTAACCATTATAGAAAATGATCCTCACAAGACATGGCGTGACGAACTTCCCGAGGTGCAACTTGCTCTTAATTCCACTCGCTGTAGGGTAACTGGATATACTCCTATGGAACTAATGTTCGGGATACGCGCCCATTCGTTAGGTATATCGTCAATAGCTCCGACCTCCGACGAGCCAAGATTAGATTTAGAGTCTGTCCGGAACGAAGCTTCGCAAAATATCGAAATAGCTGCCCAAAAAGAAGTAATGCGATTTAATAAAGGTAAAGCTCAAGTTAAACCTTTCCGTGAAGGTGATTATGTTTTCGTAAAGTGTAGTGAGCGTAATCAAACTAAATTACAATGTAAATTTAAGGGACCTTTTGTCATAATTAAAGTTCTAGATAACGATAGGTACGAACTTAAGCACATTACGGGGTCTAACCGTATTTTAAAATACTCTCATGAAAACTTGCGCGCAGTACCCAAAGGTTTCGAAGGGTTAGTTGATATATCCACGCTACTTAATAATGACGAGGCCGAGACGGCGGCTCATGGTCGGGAAGATGGAAATGAATCATCATCAGATGATGAGAGTGACACGCTTTCGGTGGCAAGCTCCCGCACCATGACTGCCAGTTCGGTAAACATGACAGCCTCTGAGGGGGATGAGCCTTAAATTGCTTACGTAAGTTCTTATTTGTGCCATAGTTATGTGTTTACTCTTTTTGTGTGTTATATTGTATGTCTTACCGTTACATCTATGGAAGGGACTGGCTTTGAGGCCGATGTCCTCGATGAATGACCATTCGTGAGAAACAAAACGTGAAGGGGCTGGCTCGAAGGAGTCCACGTCCGGGCCACGTTTTGCGAGTTTGTGTTTTGTGTGAAGATGAAGGGGCTAGCTCATTGGAGCTACGTCCGGGCCATCGTTTGCACATGTGTATGCATATGTACTTTGCCTATCTGCCAAGAAACATGGAAAGAAATGTAGGTTTGTGTTTTGTGTGAAGATGGATGGGCTAGCTCATGGGAGTTACGTCCGTGCCATCGTTCACACATGTGTACTCATATATGCTTTACCTACCAGCTAAGTAATATTGAAAGCAATAAAAGTGACTAGTGATAGTTTATAATACTAAGCTAATTTGAGTCAGGAATGGACGAGCGTTGAATCTCTCAGATATTGTCTTTCCTTTCAGATATGCCTGTCAAAATGAAAGATCATCTTTAAGACGCACAGGGACGTGCGTTAGTCAGAATGGCCGTGACGGCGCGTTCATAGATTAAGGAACAATTGTAATGCCCAATGATAATTTAGCGAAGCGATTGACGCTGACAGCCTCCGGAAGTGTCAACTCGCTTGACGTAACTTGAAAAACTGGGAGCATGTCAAGGAGTGCGATATAATCCTATTGCATCCGGCGAGTGCACCACGTATTCCGTGGAACGTCTTATAATCTAACTTTAATTACGTGATCACTACATAATTTGATTGTGATTTCAATAATTAAGCAATTTGTGAGTGAACTATCTTGTGACAAAATATAACTGTGATTCTACCAGCTGTGTTCTATAATTCCTCCTCACCCGTCAACCCACGCTTCTGTAAAACATGGACGCACCACATAACCCTGATCAGGCCGGCGTGCCTTTATATGCATTTTTGACGACTACAAGTAAGTTTGAATTTGACAGAAATATGATTTGATTTTCTGCTTATACAAAAATAGGGCGCCCCGATATTATTTACCTACCTCGCTGAATCTCAAAGCTAATTCGATTTCTTCAAGAGTGCCGAATTGTGTCAAATATGAATAAGAGCTTTGACAAGTTTAGTATTTGCGTGAGATTAAAATTGTTTTCCATGGTTCATAATTAAATTGAGACCGTTTTCCAAATACCGTATATTTCTTATTTGCTACAGTGAAAACCAATTTTTGTTGACTCGCATTCAGCAAGGTTTTAGCTGGGTTAAAATTTTCTGTTGCCGCATTGCCTACAATTATAAAGTTAAGTTGAGTAAATCGCGATTATAATTCAATTTTATACCTACGTCACTGTATGCAGCAATAAAGTGCTAATTCATTCACATATTTGACATCATTACCATTAACCGTCAGATGTAAATAAGTCAAAGGCAGGCTTAATCTAACGAGTATTAAATCAGTCATGTAAAATTTTGAAATAAACTACAAATCTCACCAAACTCTCGATCACATAATTTGCCATAACATGAATTTATTGAAATCAAATGAAAAATATGGCACGTAATACCTGATTCCATAAGCATTATTTGATTCACCAGTTAGATAAAAAAAAAACATTTCGTATAAAAACTTGGCTTGGAGTCTGTTTGAGTGACACACGTTCATCCGAGCAACCTAAGCTTTCACTCACGCGTTGACATTTAAATACAACCTATTATACTTTTGTTGGTTGTCATTTTAATGTGTAAAGACAAGCAGGGACATATCATAAAACAATATTATTAATAATAGAGTTCTTACAGTAACACATAACATTATAAATTGTCTAGATAAAATTAGGTTTCTTTAAAACTTTTTGATACTAAACACCAAATAACTAAGCAACCGAAAAGTATAAATCTAGATATTGAGTAACTAAATGTACTACTTATAAATGTTTTTTATATTAGGTATAGTTTAGAAAAAGATATGTTTCCCTTGAAAATAAATAAATAAATGTATGAAATAAAGTGAAACAAATATGTATGGCCATACAACGCCTAAGTTAAGTGCAGTTCACCGCAGATTGATGTAACACAACAAATATTGGCGATGTCTTCTCTAGTACGTTAGTACATAGTAACACCTTTTTTTTAAATCGTCTTGTAATAGTGACTGACAGTAAGATTCCTAAGACTTGACGACCACTTTGGCGATGGGTTAAACTTATCTGCCTCAGACGCCAGTGATTGCAGGTTCGATTGCCGCCCGGCGCCAGAAAAACAAAATGTTCCGGGTCTGGGCGTTTATCTATTATATGATGTATTTATACCCTAATTCGCCACATGGTATCTCATAACACATTAGTCGCTTACTATGAGGCCATGTAGTTGGTGAGATTGTCTGGGGATTTTATATATTTATTTATATTATTTACCTTCGGCAGTGTTCGGGAAAGACTTTTGGCGCGTGCAAGGCTATTTTGATTTGAGTTTCAGTGTGTAGATTTACATGAGAAATTGTACTTAAATTTATTAAGTTTTGTTCGTTGTAAGTTTTGTGCACTGTTTGTTAACAATAAATGTGTTTTTACTTTTACTTTTACTTTACTTTACTAAAATAAACCGGAGTTTCATTATTGTCTACAGTATGAAGGACATCCGCCTAGTATGGTGTGTTGCTTATTTCCCTTCGATGTCATGTTAACCGGATTCGATAGTAATGTGTTCTTGCCTCAGTTGGAATTAAGTCGAAAATATTTTAGAGCGATGATTTTTTTTTTCCTCGGGGCCCATAAAATGTGTGCCTATAATAATGCGACAAAGATCCGGTTAAAAAGTGTGTTTTATTTAATGATCAAATATTGTATGTTACAAATAATTTTTCAACACACTTGCTCGTAAAGTGAGCGTTATTCTATTGAATTTAGAACTATAAACTGGGCTATAAGTCACGCGTGTATGATATATTATACCCTAGTGCATAATATAATGAATCCTACAAAGTTGAATTGTACCTTTATGCAAATGACATGCGAGTAAACAGAGCATATTTTATTGATCCGGGTTATACATTAAATATTTTCAGAAACAACAAAGAGATTTTATACCACTTCAAATCCATATACATTTTTAAATGTTTGCACCTTATATTAGTAAAAAAAATTTGTATATCAAACAAATTATTCACAATTTACAATAATTTGTCATAAAATATTAAAATATTTGCATTTACCACTCCAAATTACACATTTTCTCTTAAAATAGGCTGTATATGCTATACAGACATTGACACATTTGGCGGAAAAAAAAAACCTACGCGCATGCGCCAGGTTCGGCGCCATTTTTCAATCACAATTCACAGCTTTGTTATCAAGTGTGTTTGTTATTTTATGACCACGTATGTCTGTCTTTTACCCACAAGTGTGTTGAAAAACGTCGTATGTAACTCGTGAGCGTTGCTAATTACATAATATACTATTACAAAATCCAAATAACTAAATCAGGTGTGAAGTATTCTCGGAGTGAAAAGAGAGCTAAAAGGTTGATTAAAATGTGATTAGTTTGGTGGCAAGTAATTAAATTTGTCACGGCAAGAGAAAGTTTAATGAAACTAATTTCAAAATAGAAGCAGTTTTGCTCCAATTTATAACATTAACTACTAAAAGTTGAATAATTACTGTAGATTTAAGAAACAATAGATATAAAGTGAACGTGTAAATTAAATGCTACTGAGAGGTATTGTTATCGTTTTATAATAGGTATTTCAATAGGTATAATTATAATCAATATAACTGATTTTTTATTTATAAGACAAACCATTAATTGAACATTTGTTTTTAACCCTTAGCACCACTCGTGGGGGACCTAGGTCCCCCAGCGCTTTGTTTTTTTCAAATCATATTAATATTTAGAGCCCGACGCGGTTGCGATTCCGTGTATTCCCAGTGACACCCGAGAGCAGCTACAGAAGTGCATAATTGCTGAGACTGCTAATATGTTTATAGAATAAAAAAAAAAAAAATAAGTCAACTAAGCCCAACATTCCTTTTGTGATTTCGAGTATTTTTAAATTTATGAAAGAGTTTATGTCTGTTTTTAATAAAAGGTAAATAGTTTATTTGAAAAAAATCTTTCTTTTTTGTTTTGAAGTATTTTTTTTTTAATTATATTGGGCCTGAAAAGTAACGTCTATAAATATACCTATTTTGTATTATGTTTCTTTGAGTTTAGAAATGTTTTTAATTATTATAAAAAAAAATGAATAAAACTGTTCATTTTAATTGTTCATGTTTTTTATTTATATTATGAAAAGATATCCCAAAATATTCTACATTTCATAACCCAAAATTTTGAACACAAAATGTGGGAACTTAGGTCCCCCACGAGTGTAAATGTGTAGACTGAAAATACCGAGTGGTGCTAAGGGTTAATGATGAACAGTTGACAATTTGCGATGTTCGAAGGTATTTCTTACTTTCACTTGATGGTACGTGATAACCAGACAATGGTGGTTAACTATTACCCTTAATATCATCTGGTAAAATCAATGTCCATTTATGCGTGTTTAAATTATATAAATAAAAATCAAATAATTTAATGAATTCACGGATTACCACGTAAATTACGTGAACTTACCACGAGTTCCGATATTTATTTCGCGCGTAAAATTCGGATTTCGTGGTATAAATCCCGTGAATTCATTAAATTATAGTGAAAATAACCGGGATAGTTTAAAACAGTTATAAAACATCAAGTGTTTGAATATTCAGTATGATATTCAAATATTTCTAAAGTTATTTAGTACGTTAAGTTTTTAAGATACTTTATTTTGGCTAGATAGTGTAAATTTCAGAAAAATATTTTTTTTTACATGACATTGTTTTCAAGAAAATTGATATTATTTGATAATTAAATAGATACCTGATTATTCAAAATTTTCATCAGCATATGGTAAAATAAAGCAACTTTAAACAATCCCTTTACAAAGTTTGTGACTATCTTATAGACAAACAACACAAATTGTTTCTATTGTCAAAAGGGGACAAGCTAGAGGTAACTTTGAAACAGTATCAGGTGTGTTCATGGATTCGAAGAATTCCAATTAAGGAGCAACTGACCACTATAATGCTGTAAACTGAGAGCTATAGAAGACAAAAACACTAGGCTTTTTAATAGCACAATGTTTTCATATTTTTATTTTAATATACAGTAGAATATTTAACCTTTGTTTTATTTATATTTAAAACTAGCTGTTGCCCGTGACTTTGTCCGCGTGAATATCGAGTTTACATATAAATAAGATTAATATATCCTCTTTGAAGTTCAAGCATACTCTATTCTAAATTTCGTCATAATCGAATCAGTAGTTTAGCTGTGAAAGCGTTAAGTACTGATAGATAGACAGGCAGAGTAACTTTAAAAACGGTTATTACATAGCTGTGCTCCGCAGGTTCACCAGAGTTTTGTGGAAAAGATCTACGATTACAAAAAATAACTGCAACAAAAATAAAACAGGAATACCTACGAGAGGAATACAGGGTAAAATTACCGGGAGCTTAGGTATACATAATGAATAAATACCTACATAGTCTATTATATAAGCTAAGTGCAAAGCTATGTTATAACAGTTTTTGAAGTTACTCTGTTTGTCTGACTATCTGTAACGTTTTCATAAATCTTTCCTCTTTATAATACTAGTAGGTATAGATAAAATAAAAACTCCAGATAATCACACCTACTACATGGCCCCAAAGTAAGCAAAGCTTGTGATATGAGATACCATGCAGCGAACCAAGGGGTAACCTAGAATATAAATACATTTTTACTTGTTCCACTCGGGAATCGAATCAAAGATCAAAGTAGCATCTCAGCTATGCTTTCTTCTTAGGGCATCTTAGAGGCCGTCAAGTTTTCATTTCAACTCGACTATTCGGTGTCTAAAGTCTAAATTCTTTCTTAATGCACAATGTAAAAAATCTGACGAAAAAAATAATTTTATAATGAAAAACTTTATTTGCATGGAAATTGGTACATTGGAGGTCTTATTTGTATACATAAACGTTTCACAATATCCTACCGGCATGTGTCAGTGCGCAAAATATTAAATTTGAGATATTTCGGGATGCATGCGGTAATGTGATAATTAATATTGTCTTAAGTTTCCGCGATTCATACTATTAAATAAAACACTTTTTAACCGTATTTATTGCGTATATTTACATTTTAAATTTTGACTCGACGTTTCGGTGTCTTTGCAGACTCCGTGGTCACCAGCGACTGAGGTGTCAAGCGTCGGATTGATAGATTGAAAACGTTTAATCATCTCCATCTGTTTCGCATTCTCCGAGCGTAGCGTTCTGGATTGACACAAAACTACTTACTTTATAACTGCCTTTCTAAACCATCTTAATTCCCTCAATACTAAAATACAATTCACTATGGCATTAGAACAAGATAATAAGTTAGCCTTTCTTGATGTTTTAATTAAAAGAAATCCAAATAATACACTCAGTCACACAGTTCATAGGAAACCCACCCATACTGACCGATATTTAAATGGGAAGTCCCACCACCACCCGAGCCAGTTACTTGCCGTAGGCTCATCTTTGTGTCAGAGAGCAAACCACCTCGTCGCCGCCACAGTAACCACGTGAAGCCGCAGACAGTCGAACGCAAACCTGCATTTTTACCTTTTGTAAAGGGTGTCACAGACAAAATCTCAAACATTTTTAGGCGCGCTTCAATAAAAACAATATTTAAACCTAATTCTAAAATAAGTCAACATCTTCGCTCAGTTAAATGTACCATCCCTTTACAAGACCCAGGAGTTTACAAGATAGACTGCGGCTGTGGGCTTTCCTACATTGGTCAAACTAAAAGAATCGTATCAATTCGCGTAAAAGAACACATAGCTGATATTAAAAATCGAAGAGCTTCAAAGTCTGCAGTTTGTAAGCACTCCATGGACAAGCCCAACAACTACTTAAGGTTTGACTCTGTGAAAATTTTATCTAGAGAGAATCATTACATTCCTAGAATGATCAGAGAAGCGATTGAAATTAAAAAACACCCTAATTTCAATAGAGAAGATGGTTTAAAACTATCACCGACATGGGACCCTATCCTGACAAACATTAAATCCAACATCCAACAAGCTGCAAGACCTGAAACTCAAGATACTGTCAGCTCGTTTTGTGTCAATCCAGAACGCTACGCTCGGAGACTGCGAAACAGATGGAGATGATTATGCTTTTTCAATCTATCAATCCAAAGCTTGACCTCAGTCGCTCGTGACCACGGGGTCTGCAAAGACACCGAAACGTCGAGTCAAAATTTAAAATGTAAATATACGCGATAAAACCGGTTAAAAAGTGTTTTATTTAATGTGATAATTATTTATGTCACAATATATTTGTCATTTAGAAAATCGCTATTATAATAATACTAGCTGACCCGGCAAACGTTGTTTTGCCATATACCTAAATAAAAAAAATTGATGTTGGCCGATTCTTATAGATACCGGATAAGCACAAAAAATTTCTTCAAAATCGGTCAAGCCGTTTCGGAGGAGTATGGCAACGAAAACTGTGACACGAGAATTTTATATATTAGATTATTTATAGGTACAGCAAACATTCGAAAAGACTAGTTTTAAATTTATTAACTGGTAAATTTTTAATTTTATCTGGTATTAAAGATTTTTATCCTTTTTTTTAGTTGTCGTCGTGGCGCCGTGGTTACTGTATCAAACGATATCACAGGTTAAGCAACGTTCGGCGCGGTCGGTACTTGGATAGGTGACCGCCGACCATTCATTTCTCACGGCGACTTCCGTGCTTCGGAGGGCATGTTAAGCTGTCGGTCCAGGGTGCTGTATACTTGAATACAGTAGTCGTTAGGGTTTGTCAGAAGCCATTTCGGCGCCCCTGAAAATTCTGACATCAAAATTCTGGAGAGACTCATGCCCTGCAGTAGGCTCATTACAAAGAGTTGTGATGATGATGATTTTTATTTTTATTTATTATTTTTACATTATTTATTAAAAATATGTGAGAAATTCCAAAAGTAATCCAATTAAATAATAAGAACCCACAAATTCCCAATTCCTGCTATATTTTTATGAACGTATATGAAGTTTCTTTTCCACGCAAAGCCTACATTCTCATGGTAATATTTAATTCCAATGTCGAACTTTACCCAACTTAAAGCTCTCTTTGCAAATTCGTTCCCCTCGGTAAGCTGCAAAAGGTTTTTTGCAAAGAGTTGGCGTAAGAACTTTTAATGAAGATTATATAAAGCCTACTTAATAATGTTAGAATTTTTGGTTTTATTATGCTATACGTACTTGTAATACTTTGTAAAAAATAAAATCAGATTAAGATTTCTAAGAAGGGTTAGAACAATTTAAATAACAGTAAGCTCAATTCGACATCAGATTCTCTAATATTAAATTCCTGTGTCATGTTGGCAGTCAGAAAGTTAATTGTAGCAAAATTCCCCAAAGATAAGTTATAAAACATTGATGAGATTAGACGTTAGGATTTTATGACTCATCAATATGAAATTAAAACAAATGGATGCTTATAAAGTAGGTGATTAAACTTCTAAGATTAGTGAAATAAAAGTCAGCACATAAAGGTAATTAAATGGTATAAGTACATCTAGTTAGCGTACTTTATAGATAAATACACGAGCATCTCGACGTGCTGCCCTCTGTCTCTACTAACCTACTAAAAACAAACGCTATTGAATTCTAAAAAATGAAGACATCATATTTTTGTTTTACTGTTTACTGTGACACGTTTGATCTTAAAGTTTGATCTTTCCTCGCTCAACTGGGAGCGAAAGAAAATCACAAAATATGCCAGCTGCTTCTCTTCTCGGGCATACTGTAAAAGTCAGTTAAGGGACAGAGGTTTGTCATTTTTTGGCGAAAGATTGACCACCTGTCACTGCTCTCTCTCCATCATTATAATACCTCCAAATTTGTCAAATGTGAAATCAGATGGTTTTATAGCCTCTGGTGTTCTGCCTACCCCATAAGGGATACAGGCGTGAAGCTATGTATGTATATTTGATCTTAATCTTACCTGACAGTAAGTGCTCAGTAAGGAACTGGCTCTCTATAAAATATTACAGCTGCTGGTGTGGTGATAATGTGTGGCAGATTTATGTGAAGGGTGGTTTTTGAAAGGTCATGTCATCTAGTTGCCGTATCCAGGCTTCAGAACATGTAAATTGTACGCAAGTTTGTTTGAATTCCAGTTGGAGGAGTTCCTGAGAATCATTCCCAAATTACATCTTAAAAAAAATCGCAGCTGGCAGCTTTTGTCGCATGCAGAAGCCGCTTCCCCGATTTACTTCTTCTTATGAGTCTGTGAATCATTAAGTTAGTATATGTTTCTACACGTAATTTCTTGCCACAAACCGCTAGCATATATTTTTACTGACTTCCTGCTGCGAGTTGAACTATTGGAACTTCGTCATAAACTTAAATTTACCTTTACCGGCCAAACCAACATCTGCTAGCCTTCTTGAAGATGTATTTTTGGCCTTCGACAGTCCGTTTTGGGGATTTCAGGAGCGATGATATTACTTGATTAGTATTGGCATTTTTAGTTTGAGGCTGATTTGTTTATAAGTAATTAGCACTGCTCCGGCGGTAATGTGCTTGGCAGCACCTGGGCTGTCTTTTAACCATTTACCCGCCAGACCTTATATCAGTTGTCGTGCCCCTAGCGCCAAGCAGAGTTGGTCTAAAAATAAATACCTACAACATATAGGGATGTTCAATGGTAGATCGACATACCCGTCCCAGTTTCGCACGCTTCGAACTCATTCTTAATCATTTCAGCTGTTTAAGCTTGATGTAACAGACAAATAGATAGCAAGAGTAACTTTGATATTAAATGTCTAATAGTATGTGTTTTATTATTATGTATTAAATCGGTAACCAAATGAAACAAAGATCGTAATTAAAAGAATTTGAAAGATTAATTGATTTCCGCACAATATATTAGGCCAGAGATGAATATTTTCATGACTTTATACTGTGATGAAGAATCTTTTAATTTGGTTAAATCACATTTATCGATAACACGAACATATTAACTTTACGCGTAAGTACAACACTAATGGAAAATGCCGCAAGGTGGCACTCGTTTATGACGTCAGAAGCGGTCGTGTTTTTCGGACCGTGGCGCTGGGTGTACTAGCAAAATTCGTTTCTAGACATACACGCTTGGGATGGGAATCATCAACTCGGTCACTGAGATTTTTATACTTATTTTCATAGAAATTAAACACACATCACATTAGAATTATTTCTAAAGTAACAGTTGTTTTAATTTATTTGTTAAAAAATAGTCAGTTTAAACAGAAGAAATTCACTGAAGTGGATTTTCGTATCTTAATATGTCGTATCTTTGCTCATGTCCCCTATGGTAGGATTATTTCGAAAATGGCGCTGGACATCAATGCAATTTTTCTAATAATAATATCAGTAATTTATCTAACTCACGACTTATTTTTAAGGTTTTTTAATAAAGAGACATAATTGTTATTAATTGTTAATGATTACTTGATCAACCATTCATCAAATATTTTTTTTATAATACAGCGTTATTAAATAAAAAAAGCATTGAAACGAATGGTGGTTTTTAGTCGTAAAGCAGACTTTGCAGAATGGACTCGAAAATATTTGTCAGATTTATCCGACCGTGGCGGTTAAAGGGTTAAGTCATGTCGTTTGCCAACTTCTCTCGATTCTTGAAAAAAAATAAGGCATTTTCATATTTTTTCAATTTAGAATTTTAAAACAATATAATGTTTCCAGATTGGAAAAATATGTAGTTTTATTGTATCGTATATTCATAGGTGACAGTTGGTTTAAAAATGCTTAGGAAAATTTGCGTTCTATGATTTTCTACAAAATTCAAACCGGATTATCACGGCTTGAGTGCTTTGCAGCACTCATTCATGCAGCAGTCACTCACAAGTGAGCATGTCTTAGGGCTGTAGAACGATGGTATTTAGATATTCAACGTGGGCACCTTAGCGTCAGTGACAAGCCACGTGAAGGTCTTCTTGATACCGCCATGACGCAAGAGAATATTGAAGCCATACGGCAGCTAGTCCTCGAAGATCGTCATGTGACAAACCGTGAAATAGAAGCATCCGCGGGCATATCAGGGACCACTTTCCAAAAAAATCCTGCTACGGTTAGTGGTGAGTGTGCTACTCGGTCTTCCTTTCAGTAAGAAGAGTAAGATTCTTATTATAGATAGATAACGACCTCGACTTGGTCCATTACCACCCTGTCCACCTAGGTGGATCGTTGGTAATTTTATTTCATAACCAACAACCTAGTGTAGTTGGTCCAATATTTCGATTTTTTAAGGATTTGATTAAAAAATATAACAAGGAACCCAACTTGTATGGTCATCCAGCAATGTTAAGCCTCCAATCAGGGCGCGCATACGATTGAGGCAAGAGCTCGACATAGTATTCGCAAGGTGAAGTCAAAGTTGCATAAGATGCTGAACAAGTTAAGAACGTACTTGTCGCGAGCGCAGTTGTTATCTTGCACTCGCGAAACTTTCCCGGCTTTTTGCGTTTGGTGTAAGTTACGAGTTTACGTTTATTTATTTATTTCTTGGTTCCAAATATGCTCTATATTTTTTATAACGGAAAAGTTTATTTTACCATATTTTAATGTATGAAAATAATTAGGTATAGAAAGTTCAAAGTACCATTAAGTTATCAAACTAAAATAATAACTTTAATTACAATTTTTACATTTATTTACACGTATAAATAAATAAATAAATAAAATAAAATCCTCAGGCCGGCGCCAGACTTAGCTTCAAACGTTTGAATGCTATGTGTGGCGCTGGACTTTGGATATGTATTCAACGTTTGCACAAAGATTTGTACTTTGCCATCCGGAGTCGGTCTTTTTCGACACATCAAAGCATTCAAAGTTGAATGTGTTCAAATGTTTGCGTGCCTTGCCACACTTGTTCAGTGTCCAGTTGCTCGAGCGTTGTTGAGCGGGATGGTTGTGTGCATGTTACACTGCATGCGGCCATATAATGGACTGGGGCAGCGAGTGCGTTCTGGAATTTGTAGAGTTGTTACAGGGGCAACTATCTACATGGAACCCGAAAAATAACAAATAAAAATAATATAATTACATGCACACAAATAATACAGGCTAACTCAGTCTACAAAATCGTTGTCCATCTTGTTTGTTGTCTACTAGCATACTGTGGAGAAAAGTGTTTGCGAAGCAAGTCTGGCAGGTTACGTCAATATGTGTTCAAATGCTTTGCAAAGTCGTCAAAGATTTGTGCAAATCTTTGAAGCTAAGTCTGGCGCCCGGGTCAGACAATCACAACAACTACATGGCCTCAAAAAAGCATAGCTTGTGTTATGGGATGCCATGTAGCGAAATAGGAGGGAAACTAGAATATATACATACATAAATAAATAAAGAAACACCCAGACACGGATTTTGTTTTATTGTTCTGTGTGGGAATCTAATCCGCAACCACTGGCGTCTGAGGCAGGCAGGTTTACCACATAGTCAAAGTGGTCCTCAAAAAAGTGTTTGTATGGTACTGTTAGTTAACGAAATAACAACTTTCAAAAATAAGAGGCGTATAAAGCAATGGTTTGGGTTAATTCTCCTCTTTCCAAAAGGGAATAACTAATCTTTGGTTTGCATCGACAGTTTCTACAATAAGACAAAAACATACAAGGCAATGTAAATATTTATGCAAAAATAATTTCAGGAGGTTGAGTTTATCTTGTAGCAAATTGTTCAATATATTTATAACTAGCTGTTGCCCGCGGCTCCACTCGCGGTTTTAAAATGTTTACGATCATTACATAAACTTATGTAAGTATTTAATTATGGTATGCCCGAGTTCAAGTTTTTTAATAATTCGTAACATTTACGCAGAGCGAGACGCAGCTTGATGTTCTCGAACAGAATCAAGTCTTGCCTGACGTTCTTCATTAGATTCTTGGGACCTAATGATCCTCGATCTTTTAGCTGCTCTTGAATACTAAAGGTTTGACTTTCTTCTAGGCATGGTTATTCTTTTTAAAAGAAATACGACAGATTAATTTTTCTTTTTGCAATTGAAATCTAATTGACTGCTCCCCTGCGTTACCGGGTAGGCTACCGTGTCACGAAGATCAGTGAAAAAGAAAATAATCAAAACAACATAAGCCCGAAGGCATCTTATGTACATGAATGGGAGTTTTAGCCAGTTAAACAAAGCTGATGATGAAAGAGATGATATTGAGCTTTAACTATTACCGCCTTCACCACGTGGAGGTACTCCCAGCTTATGTTATTATGATTTTAGAAATGTTATTTTTGGAAATACTTTATATTCATTATAATTAATTTTCATTGTCATCCGATCAGTGATTTCTGTTTGTAGCGTGTTCAAAAAGACTTTTTTTATTTCTTACACTCAAGAGTATTTTTGTTTGGGAAACTATTCAATATACGGACACTTCTTATTACTCTTTTGTTGTGATTGGGAGTGTGCACGATGATAGCCACGGACGGAAAATGTAAATTCTTGATTTGTTGATATTTTCATTTAATAGGTAATTTAAATATTTAATAAAAAGTTATTCGGAATTACAAAAACATATTTTTATTTACTCATACTATGTATTATGTATGTAGGTATTTCATTTACCAAATATTGAGTACCAAATATTACCATTTGCACAAACATACATGCAAACTAAGTATTATCACCACGGTCAACACTGTTGAATAAATTATGAGTAACTTAAAATTCGATAAACTCTCAATATTTGCATAATTCTTTCCACGTGGGTTCCTACTCGAGCTATGTCGTAAGTTTGTTGGGTTTCATAATAATCACTTATTGAGAATTGGCATATTTTCCATAAAAATTAAGGTAAGAATAGGTAAATTTGAATGAAATAGATTTGACAGTCCCCAGTCCCCAGTCCCCAGTCCCCAGTCCCCAGTCCCCATCCCCACCCCCACCACACCACCAACTTTGCACATGGTGAAGGATTTAGATTTATTGTTAATTTGCAGGACACATTACAATTCGGAATAAATTAAGGAATAAATTAATAAGGTAATATAACCTCACCGAATCGAAACCATATCGAGTTTTAATATGGTATATCGCCATCTATCCGTAGGATTGAATTTGATTTGCATACAGACAAACTTACAAACAAACATACAAACAGACCAAATTTTTTTATCAGAGAGAATATTAAATGGAGTAAGGGATAGTGCCATCTATCGTTAGGATTAATACTAATAAATTTATTCGATTGCTTTCTGTTTCAACAACTCAATAAGGTATCATATACTTTCACCATAATGAAACCATATCGAGTTTTAATGAGGAATATCGCCATCTATCGGTGAGAAGAAACACTAAATCACTATGTTGACATCAAAAAAATAATTATTAATCACAAATTTTCCAAAATCTCGATTTTTATATGGCAGCCACAGATGTCAACAGAATAGAACAATAAACAGACAGACACAAAAAGAAATTTTTTTCTTTCAAATTCTTACTTTTTTTTTCATTTCTTAATAACCGTACATATTTTTTTTGAAAAAATATTTCATGTTCACACGTTCTTGTTTACTGTTTTATATACATATACATATGTATGTAAAGATATATGTATGGTAAAGATTGATACATAATAAAAAAAATATAATAAAAAAAATTACGTGAGCAGGATCGAACCCACGACTTTGGACTCATGGTCGGTCTACGCGCAACTGAGCCATGAGTACTTCTGATCTGTATGCGCAACATCTCCACCATATTCTAGTAAGTTTTAGGCATAACTTTTAAAAATCTATTACAATTTTTTTAGATCCTAGATTTTTTTATGTCTGCAGAATCTGCTCATCATCCTGGACAACTTTTGTTAAGGCGTCATATCTATATTTCTTACGGTTTTGATGATCCTTTAAGGGTTCTGCATCAGGTGTTCCAGTAACCGAAATAAAATATACCCTATATGTTGCCCCGGCTTCACAGCTATACATCAAAAAAAAATTCATTCAAATCCGTCCAGCGGTTCCAGAGATTAGCGTGTGCAAACAGACAAACTTACAAACAAACAAATAGACACACAACAAACAAAATTTTTTTTTCAGATTCTTACTCTTTTTTCATTTCTTTATAACACTAGCTAATTTTTTTTGTAAAAATATTAAATGTACAGACACGTTTTTTTTACTGTTTTATTATATGTATTGATTGGCAGGAAAATTGATAAAAAAAACATTTCAAATTAAAGGGAGTTTTGAAGCGATTTCACGCTTAAAGCTATTTTGTAATTTTTTGTACTTTTATTAAATGTCTCGTATAATATTTGCCTAAAAAATTAATCTCTCGTCTTATTTAGGTTAGGATTTCATAACACAAGGTCATTTAAAAGGTTACACTAAGATAGCTACACACTAGATGTGTCTGTTTTTTGCAACAAATTGAACCATTTACTATCGAAATTAAATGCTTTGATAGGAAAACACTTTTGGTACTGCTAAGGTGTGGAGCGTAGTGCTTCTGTCCGTTTTTCAGGACAGTCCTTGTTGTCGAGGTTTCTCGTGTAAGGACATGTAAAACCATTATTTTAATGAACATTTTCTACCAGATTATGTGGAGGGCAAATATTTTATTCTCTTTAAGTAAAAAATGCTACATTACGTACAGTAAATTATGTGTCATCACCTTCACCATTCCCAAATGGCTAAGATATCATGTCACTACATCTAGATCCGCTGCAGCCTTTCACTTGTCTTATATCTCGGTCACCGCCATTTCTCTACCTTTCCGATCGTTGAAGATCTCGTAACAGGCGCCAGTTGCTAAACTTACGACTTAGTTTCAATAGCTATTGAGGTAAAATATAGTTTTACGTCACGGTCTATTTGTGACGGGACTTTGTAATTATATTTCAAAATTTAGTGCTTATCCACGACCACTTTGGCGATGGGGTAAATCTGTCTGCCACAGACGCCAGTGGTTGCGGGTTCAATTCCCTCACGGAAGAAGAAAAAAAAAATGTTCCGTGTTTGGTTGTTTATCTATTTATGTATTTATGTTCTAGGTTCCCCCCTTGTTCGCTACATGGTATCCCATAACACAAGCTATGTTCACTTTGGGGCCATGTAGTTGGTGTGATTGTCTGGGAGTTTTTTTATTAATCACCTGATTAAAGATTTGCTCTGTCTGAGGTAAGGTAAAATTGACGACAAGCGACGCGCTGGAATAAGAAAAAGTAGTGGTTCAGAAACATCAGGAAGTGGACGAAAATAAATAACGTTCAAGAACTGTTTCGCTTAGGACAGGATACGAATAAGTTCGCTGGGTTGTCGGTCAACGTCCAGTATTAGAGGGGCACCTATAGATGAATACAAGGTTTATTTAATGTTCTTACTAAATATAACTATAGGATACCAAACTAATGTATTGCTAAGGTTTATAAGACTTTTGCACTTGAACTTTTATAAATGTTGAGTGAATAGTCGAAATGAAATGTCGAATATTTTATATACAGGGTGATTGGTGGGTCACTTTCAAAATTCGAGGACGTGATAGCTTGAGATCATACATAAAGAGAAAAAAATAAAATAAAAAATAATTATAAATTATTTACTGAGTAAATTTAACTGAAAGTTAAAGAATTCATTACGCAACGCATGGTTACATAAGCGTAATACAATAAATACTTACTTAGCGGGTGGTGGTGTGCGTGTGGCGACAACGCTACTGTGTACGTGTTGACTGAAATAAAGAGACATTACTTGACTTTTGAAAAAGTCTAGTACTGTCTCTTTATTTATTTATAGGGAATGCTGGTGAAAAATTAAGTAACTACTTTTATTGCAGAATCGAGTACAGAAATATCTAAAATTTGTCACCAGTCACCCTGTATAATTCCAATTCAGCTAACTTTTCTCGGTAAAGGTATTTTTAAAATTACGTGGAGGTTCGTACTATCTTACCGTTCCCTATATTTAATCTTCGGATCGACCACAGAATCAATCACGTAAGGTAAACGTGATGTGAACACTAAACAAAATCGACTAACTCAAGCAGGCGACCTATCGTCTTCTGCTCAAGATAATCGTATAATTTGGAGTGTTCATCCTTAAACACTTTTTGTTTTACTTTCATTTTCATTTCGAATATAATAAAGTTTAGAATACGTTGTTTGTTTCATCGTTATATTATTACTTTTTATGTATGTCCTGAGATAATGCGTTGCTGCTAATTGGTTTTAAATGATAAATGCAAAACAGGTAGGTACATCATAACCTAGGTTCATGTTCTAATAAAGGAAGGTAAGATAAAAATATTTTATCAAAAATATTATCGACGGGTTTCTTTTAATTATTTTGCAGAATAATTTTATTCATGAAGTACCAATAATAGTACCAATATAATATAAGCAATCGCTCTTGATTTCACGAGAGTAATTTTTGATCTCGTTAAAAAATCTGGATAAATTACATCAAAGCGCGTCCAATGTACACTAAACTCTTGAGTTTTATGATATTAATGTACTCGTAGAACCATAATGATGTTGATGTATGTGGCAGTGATATCATAAAAACATAGCTTTGATAGTTTCCCTAAATAATTTGATCAAGTCACGGAGGATGTTAAAATAACAACAAGATTTTATCTAAACAAATAAAGTAATTTGAACAAATGCCACAATTGATTTAGTGAAATGACAAAAATGCCTGAAGAAGTAGTCGTAATGGTAAGGTGTGACAACGAGCGTAGCGAAGAGGAGCAGATAGGTTACATACAAGCCAAACGTGCGCGAGCCGAGCGAGCGAAGCCAGCGGTTCCACGGACGCACCATAAACCTGAAGAGCTATATATTCAAGATCAATCTCGATCTGCGTTTTTTCATCGTCCTTTCGGTAAAATGAAAATATTAAAAACAAAAATGAGGCAAAACGTTTTAGGGAAATTGAAATTCGTACTAAAAACATTCGGATTTAAAATAGATAACCACTATTAAATTATTTTATTTTTCTGAATTAATTATGGTATTTGTCACCCCAAAGAGTTCACTCGATTTGATTAGGGAAGTAATAAAATCATGTTTTTTATTTTAACATCCTCCGTGACTTGTACAAATGACTAAGGGAATTGGTCAAATCTCTGTTTTCATCATATCACTGCGACATTTGCATTATGCAAGAAATCTTGCGGTTATAAGTAACATATTTTAATAATGATACTGACAAAGCTGAAAGAATCTTAAATGTAAAATCCAGTGCCAATAAATTGAGATTGTCCTATTTCTATAGTCAATTTGCTACTTGCAAGTGTTCTTCAGTGTTTTTATGATAAAGTAGATAAAATCCTAAAAGCTACGTTTTAGCGACGTAGCAAAAGAACGATGCAATTTTAAGTTTGCATTAACACTAAAGGTTCAGCGTAATGTTCACCTCATATGGTGTTAAACAATCATTCATCATGATAACTGCTTTATAGTTATCTATAAAAATACCCATTGTTATATTGTATTTATAACTTGTTAACAAACCAGAACTATGCTCTCTATTTATAGCTCCATCAAGATTTTAAATGAAGTTGTGGTCAGAAACAACTAATAAACTAGCTTACATAATGTTAGCATGATACAATGAGTATCTAATACTTTTGCTGTATCATTACTTTAAAACAAATGAAAAACTATCACTTTTCAACTGCGCCAGCAAAACTCTTTTTATTCCTACCATATTTAAAGAAACTTTAATTTAATATCATTATTTTCATCTACCACGCCTTTTTGTTACGAAACTTTTTAATTACCGTTCTTGTTAAATGCAGGATTTTAAAAATATTAGGCAAAAAGTGTTCGCGCCCATGTCAATCTCGCTTAAGATTAGTGAACCATTAATTATAAAGTTTACAGCATTCATCCAGTTAATTTTCGCTTCTTCGCGGAAATTCTATTTAAGGTTGGAAATAATTGGATTTTCTTATTTAAAAAATTACTGAAATATTTCTTATCTATGTAAGAAATCTGAAGGTAATTCTCGTGATACCATTGAGAGTAATTTATGAGTGAATTTCCATAAATAACCTCTTCAATGTGCAAGAAAGTGTTAAATATTATATTTTAAATAGAACCTTCAATTTCATTCATAATTTATCTAAAGCCATTTATACAATTATATAACACTAATTTTCCTTTAACTGGTCAGGTTCTTTAAAGTAAAGGGTCATATTCAACTAGTCACAACTCCTAAACTGTTTGATTTGAAGCTTAGGTCTTAACATTAGTTTCTAGGTAATATTCTAGTGCTTCAAAAAAAAAAAGTTATGTGAATGGTCTTATTTTTTTCAAAACATTTAAACTGTCGTCATAAAAAGAACCAATTTTTTACACTTTCTACGTTTTAAGTATTTTTTTAAAGGTTTTAATGTGAGTTTTTGATAACTTTTTTAGTGTAATCTTATTGCCAACTTTTTTAGTTATTAAACGAAATTACTTTTATATCTGTAGGACCATCGGTAAATATTACTAAATAAATAAACTCGTCCGAACTCAGAAAAGCAAAAATTAAAATGGCCGCCGTTTCTAAACTGTAGAGGCAAAATGCGTTTTTATTGTGGTTTGTCGATACAATTTATCATATTACTTCGCCTTATCGGTTCGGACATAAGTGACCAGACACACTGTATTTAAATATATATTTCCCTTTGCTGTCATTTTTAACCTAATATATCGGAGGTTGACCAAACACCTGTCGGTATAAGCACCTTTTATAAAACGAATCCATGATCGAAAATAATATAATAAAACGACAATAGACATAAAATGTCCTAACATGTCAGCGTGCGAATTTAAATTAGCAATGTTTACAATTTAGTTTTAATAGTTTTATCAATTTATTCAATTTGAATCGAAATAATAAAAAAGATACAAATTACTATAAATTTATCATAAAATTATTAAAAACGAAAGAAAAAATATTTTCAAGTCAAAACTTTGGCTGAAGTATAAGGTTGTCCAGGTATTTAATCTTCGAATTCATACATTAAAAAAAAACGCGAAGTACTCAATCGATTTCATGATCATCCTCTATCATGAATCAAGAATCATCAAAATTATGTTATGAGGTAAAAAAGTTATGAGGTAACAAACATAAAAGAACACACAGGCGAATCGAGAACCTTCTCCTTTTTTTGAAGTCGGATGAAAATGAGCATCAACGTTTTTTTTCATTCGGTTAACATAGCAAAGGAAAATCGATCTTAAAACCTTCAGATTAAAAGTTGATAAAATAATGACTTATTTTTCGGACGTTTCCTACAAACCCATTGTTAGTGTGATTGCTTTTAGCTAAGCCTGAGCGCCAAAGCCCGATACAATGGAGTTTCTCCGCAAAAATCTTTAAAACGTTTCAATTAAAAATTTATTAAGGTGTGGTAAAAGAGGTTTACCGAGTTTTACAGCTTTAATTTACTTTCATTTTAGCTTACTAATAAAAAAACAACGTTAATACTTTAAAAAATCATTAAGTGCAACTTTTGGAGCGTTTAAATATTTACGAATTTTTACGTGACGAAGTATATAAAAAGTTTTGTTCAATTTCTGGAAGAAAATAAGTGCTTGCGTTGATATAAATAACCGAATATTTTTAATATTTTCTCATAAATCGATTTTATATACATACCGACTCCGATATACGAAATTTTTAAATGTTATTAAACTTAAATAATGGAAATTTTATTAGGAATTTGTGTCAGACTTGTGTAGGATTCTAATTACAAATATAAAAATGCTAATTATGGAGTTGTGTTTTCGAAATTAAATCTGATTTAAAACGTTTGTATATGCTATTTTTGTAAAAGTTGAGGATTTACCATTTTGTACCAGAACTCACAGAGATAAGCCTTTCATTGTTCTACATTAAATGAAGCATTAAGCTGAACTAAACGCTTGAATAGGTCTATTTTGATAGAAGTTGCAAAATCATTGAATCAATAGCCAGCATATGTTTTGTTCTTAAAACAATATTAATGTAGATACTGAAGTTACTTCGTGATTTTTTGTTATGCATGTATTTCTGTAAGTCTGGTCTTATTGACGTTAATTGAATTTAAGTGATTTTGAGTTCACTGACACAAATAACAAATATAGAACAAAGAAAAACAAATGTAAAGTAAGGGCGACTAAGTAAAATTAAGCACACAGCTTGATGGCACACTCCTTCAGCTTTTTGATTATTCTTTAGAAAAGCTACTTTTAAAAATATTTTAGTGATCTTTAAAATCTAAAGTAGCTAAGTCAATACCTATATTTATATCCTAGCCAGATCATATATTTGATTATATCATGAAATATCCGTCAACCGTCTCGTCGTCGGGCCGTATCTTTATAACTTTATCCACATCTGGTTAGCCACTTCAAGAGCTTCGCATAAATTAAGATATTAATGTTCTGGTAATAGAAATTAAAGTATGTGAGAAATAGTAAATTTACGAGGCCGATTCGACTATTTGTTAACGATATCTGAATTAATTTAATAAAGCGGTAAAATTTTCAAAGCTGAGAAAAGATCTCCGTTTAAGTGACCCTTTGAGGTACCGAGGTACACTCTGCAACTTATGATACCTTTGATACCCCTTAAGAAAACTGTATTAACAGTTTAGACCTAAGCTGAACTTTAATCTGAGCAAAAACTCCTTGTACGCAAGCCATTTCGCTGAACTGTGTAGTAAAAAGACTGTTAGCACTGCTAAGAAAATGCCTACCATAAAAAAAATACCATTACTGTCAAACTGACAGTTTGTCATTTTGTTGTTTATTTCTTTCTGTTGATTTAAAAACCAGTAGATATAGCCAATAAATCAGTAAAACTCAAGACAGCAAACTAATAAGAAGCATCATAATAACAAATATATTTGAATGACTAACGGAAGGGTGACATCCTGTCATTATTGACATTTACTGACATATGTCAAAAAATGATGATGTTATGTTAAAACGGTTATTTTTTAAAACTTTAAATAATTTATTACAGCATTTAATCATGAAAAGGTAAGCATATCCTATATTTTACAGTTCCTTGGTTTATGCCCTACAATTTAGTGCCCATGTACCTCGAGGTACAGATATGGGCCAAAATTTATGAAGAAAAAATCTTATCCTTTCCGAGTAAGGGCGTTCAAACAAACAAACTTATATTGATATTAGTATTAGTATAGTCATCATTACAATCCTTTGTAATGAGCCCATTGTAGGATTGAGTCTCTCCCCTGGCTGACGAGGATTTAGGTAGTATTTGGCATATAAATCACCAAGCTGTATATCACAAGTGTATAAGTGAAAATTTGACTTGTGGACTCGTTTCAACTTAGCTAATGAAGGAAATCCTCGGCTCTTCCCCAAAAGCTTAGTTTCACCATCGAGTTATTTTTATTTCGTATGGAGAAGCTATCCCAAATAAAAATGATGTTTTTCAGATGACGTGTATAAGACGAATATTACGAGTAGTTAAGGTCAGCAGGCTCTTACACGGAGTGGATTGAATCTATTTTAGATGTCCTCTCTCTATAATAGTATTAATATAACTCAATGAATTTAGCCAGAATTGAATTTTTTTACAGATACTGCGTTGCTAGCTAAACCACATTACATTTACGTTTATTTCTACACTAAGCACGGTTCACTGCACAATTTAAAAACACAGAGTAAAACGTACAAATGTGCGGAATATTCAGTGCGTGTAACCCAGATGAACGTTGCTTTAATACTGTTATGCATTAGTACTTAGATAATTAAAAGCACTTAAGTAATGGAAGAGGTAAACGTCGTTTTAAACGTATTGAGACGATAGAAGTAACAAGAAGTTTAAATGAGTTTATTTCGTTATACCGATGTTTAAGAAAACAGTAGCTATTCATTATTTTTTTTAAAGCAGGTCCCTCTTAGATTTTGTGTTTAATAATAATAATTTTATAGATTGAGGCATACATAGGTCTTTTAATAAAAGAAAACACGACGACCGGCTGGTGTAGGGGTAAGATACATTGCCTTCTATGCCAGAGGTCCTGGGTTCGAATCCCGGCGGCGGCGGATATTTGTGTGATGAACACAGATATTAGTCGTCAAGTCATGAACGTTTATATGTTTATTTAAGTTTATTTTCTAATAAAAATATATATTTATTCAATATGTGTGTTTATATATTTCTTAAGTATATCAGTTATCTAGTATCCATAACACAAGTTCTTTAAGAATCTTAATTTGGGCTAGATAATGATGCGTGAGTGTCAGAAATATTTATTTATTTTTAAAACATCATTTCAATCTTCAATCATGCTCTATTTTTAAATATAAAAAATATAAACAAGTATTATATTCATTTTACTTCAATTACGTGGATAGTAGGTTATAGGTAGGTAGGATTAGGCTTATAATAGGGTTTTAAATAGTTACTTTATTTCAAGATTTTTTTAATAAATTTTCAAACAACAACTGAAATACAAGATATCCTAAGTCCTGCTCGGCTTCAGTTTAATGCAGCTGAATTTTGTTCAAAGGGAAACCAAATACAGCGCTCCACAAGGTTCTTGCTTCAAGACTTAGTTTAAAGTGCTCACAGATACCTAGCACTATATCGTATATGAACACGAATATATGGTTTCGACATTTTCGTAACCAGTATAGACTTCATAAAATATTTAAAGTAAAAACTAGCTGTGTGCGACTGTACCGTAAGTACAGAATCGGCGGCGTTTGTATTTATTTATTTACTAGCTGTGACCCGCGACTTCGTCCGCGTGGATACCGGTTGTTGGAGTTGGATAAATACTATTATTATATCCTCCTTGAAGTTTAAACTTACCTTATTCAAAATTTCGTCAAAATCGATTCAGTAGTTAAGCGTTACTGATAGATAAACAGACAGAGTTACTTCAAAAACTGTTACAACAAAGCTGTGATCCGCAGTTTCACCTAGGTGTTTTGTGAAAAAGTATAGGTAGGTAGGTATATTACATAGATGATGCCTGCGACTTCGTCTGTATTGAATTAGTATTTCGAGTAGGTTATTTTCTTCTCCAAGGTCCTAAGCACTATCTTTAATAACAAAAATAAAAATGAAGAATCTTCGCCCAAATAATATGTATAACGCCTAACCACAAACATAGGTAACTATATCAGGTACATTACAAACATAGGTAACTATATTAGGCACCTTGCGTTATAAACAAATCGGGTGCCAAAGTATCTTAAATTTTACATAACTCATGCAATACCTATCTTCATTAATTATAATTATGAATTATAAGCTGTTCGTAGTTCAGCTTATTGTAATTCTAAGTAAAGTTATATTACTGTAAAGTTTAAGAAGAATACATTCGGCAGTTTTTGCGTGAAAGAGTAGCAAAGATTCATCCATCCAGCCATTATCAGTGTATAATGTGTATCTATCTATAGTTATGATTGGCTACTTTTCACGGTAAAATGGCTGAGCCAATTTAATGTAATTTCTTTTGGTAGTTAACACATCTACGTTACTTTTTATTCTACTTCTAAATCTACGGTTTCTAACTTCCAAGAGCTAGAAATGATCACGAAATAAATAAAACCTTATTTACCAATATATCTCTGTATGTACAGAAGGCAACACATCAAGCGTTACAAATCGGTACTTTTTTACTTGAATCTGAAATCTATGCCCTCGACATTACCTAAGTTAAAATTATTTGGGGAAATTTGACAGGTAATGTAACGCTTGACCTGCTGCCTTCTGTACCTACCTGTGTTAAATCGCGCAAGAAGCTTTATTAATGATTTAGCCCTAACAACATAGCAAAATTTTCTACTGCATACCAACTATTTTTCAGATTTATTATTTTTAAGCCCCTAGTACTTTTACCATTCTTATTCCCATGTTTATTTTTAGTGTAGTTCAGTTTTTTTTTCTTCTGGCTATCCGAACGCTTTAACATCTATCTAATCTACTAATGCCACGTTACAATATAAAAAACACTGTTCGTTCGTTGCTTCCACGCTGGACTGGGAGCAACAGAAAATCATAGAATGTACCAGTTGCTTCTCTTCCCGGGCATACCTTAAAAGTCATTTTATGGGTAGAGGTTTTATTGGATAGAGGTTTTATAACGAATAAAGGCGTGAAGTTATATGTATGTATGTTCGTTTATTCTACGAACAGTAGATTTAGCTATCATACACGTTGAATATTGAAGCGTATAAAGCGCTTATAACTACCTACCATTCGTTTGTAGTAGCTTTTACTCATGTAAAATATTGAAACCCAGCATTCATTGATTTTGACGACAATTTAGTTATAATTTACCCCTAGAAAAACCCTACCGCCTCTGAATAAGTGACTAATCCGAGTGAGCCCCGCTTGGTGGTAAACTGACTGTCTCGGCTGACTGAAATTTGCCGTCAAATATCACTACTGCCAGCGTGACGCGTCCCGAAAACATTTTATAAAGAGCTAGTTCTAGAGCCGCAAACGGGTTTATGATAGAACTGGCTTGGCTCCGGTATTTGACCTCATTTATACTTACCATCAGGTGAGAATGAGGTCAAATTCGGACTTATTCACCGATTTGAAAAAAAACTTAGTATTTTTAATATTTTGGAATAGAAAGTTATAAAATTAAACTCGTGGGTAGTCTGACTCCCAACCGTTACAAAAATTTGGTGGTTCATTCAGAGAAATCTTATTTCCAAGTGAAATAATAAAAGTTGGGTGAATATGGTCATAGGCACCCAGAGTTTGGTAGGTATCTCGAACAATTAACAGCGTGAGTGACCGGCCATGCCAGCGAATCACTTGCTCGCCCGCCCGCGTCTTATCGAACATACCTACCTACCTATTTTATGACGGAGTTATTTTAAAATTATTACGATATCTCTTTGGATCTTGATTGAAATCAAGTGGTGTCAAAGACAATTTTGTTCACAATTAAATATTTATTGTAAACAAAATTAAAAAAAAAAAAATAAAAAAAAAATCACGCGAGCAGGATCGAACCCACGACCTTAGACTCATGGTCGGTCTACGCGCAACTGAGCAATGAGTACTTCTGATCTGTATGCCGACCATCTCCACCATATTCTAGTAAAGTAAGTTTTAGGCATAACTTTTAAAAATCTATTACAATTTTATAGATCCTAGATTTTTTTTATGTCTGCAGAATCTGCTCATCATCCTGGACAACTTTTGTTAAGGCATCAAATCTTTATTTCTTACGGTTTTGATGATCCCTTAAGGGTTCTGCATCAGGTGTTCCAGTAACCGAAATAAAATATACCCTATATGTTGCCCCGGCTCCACAGCTATATATCAAAAAAAGGTTCATTCAAATCCGTCCAGCGGTTCCAGAGATTAGCGTGTGCAAACAGACAAACTTACAAACAAACAGACAAAATTTTTTTTTCACATTCTTACTCTTTTTTCATTTCTTTATAACCCTAGATAAATTTTTTTGTAAAAATATTAAATGTACAGACACGTTTTTTTTACTGTTTTATTATATGTATTGATTACTTTATTGCACACATTTACAAAAAGAAAACTTATAAAATAGAAAAAACATAAAGATAGGCATAACAGGCAGCCTTATCGCTGTCAAGCGATCTCTTACAGACAACCTTGAAATGGTTTGAGTTGTGGTTTGTATTGTGTAAGGATCTTGAGAAAGACCACTACAAGGACTTGTTTAACCGCATTAATCGTTTATGTTTTGAACGTGTATATACCCAGTGCCTACATGAAATAAATGATATTTTTTTGATTCCTCTTCGAAATTTCATCGGTTTTTAAAGAGACTGTAATTTGAAATATTGGAATTTTAAATAGATATAACTATAATTACATTTTGAAGATGTCAGGGCCTTAAGGTGCTAGTTAAAAACGTTTAATAATAATTTTCAAAATGGTTATAATGAAAGTATTTTTATGATAAATAAGAATTTAAGAGTTATGATGATATAAAATTACTGGAGAATTCACACTTTTTAATTCTTTCTTATATCTAAACTATTTTAGATCTATGTTCTACTTCAACTTCTAGAGCTAGAAATACTACTATTTCCTTTCCTAGAAATACTTGTATTTCATTTTCCACGAAGCGAGCTTGATCACATAATACATCCCATAAAAGAATAAGGTTATTAAATTACGAAGGTTATGTAAAACGAAGTCACTTTGGACGGAGTCGGGTTATCTAAACGAGGAGTCACATCCTCTATGAGCGTTTGTAAACGACATATTCAAGCTCTCAGGTGCACAGATTTTATGTAGTATCACTCATAGTATATTGAAATATGAAAATACGTTAAATTCAAAAATGTTTTTCAGAGCCTTTTTATTTATTATACACACGAAAATTTCTTGATATTTATTTAAAAAACTAAAACATTCTTGACTGCATTTTTTTGCTTAGACGATAAAGCTTTTTTGCTATTAAACACGTAAATAGTCTTGATTTTCTTATTTTATTATTAGAGACATGAATTAGGAAACCATTTTCTTGTTCTATGTCATAAAATTGAGATCAATTCATATAAGTACTTAAATCAAGTAATTGCTAAAATGTGTCATATAATTTTATAATGAATTTATATTAACCAAATCAAAAAGTTTGGATTTTTATTGATAACAGGATAAATTTTATAAATCCACTATATAATTATTTCAATCCACAAAAAATTCTTATAATTATAAGTGAAATCACATAACGGTAAAGTTACTTTAGTAACTGCAAACAAATTTAACTTTTTGTTTTCAAACGTTGGAATAACCTTTAAATAGTTACGTTGATTTCAGGTGAAGCTGAAATCTCTCGGGACTTCCCTAATGTTTACGATAAGAACTTTGTTGGGTCCAAGGACGGGGACCACATAGAAGCTAATTTCTTCCGATAAACTTACTAAAGAATAAAATGATAGTAATCAGATATTGAGGAGAGTTTCGGAATTTGGCACTTGTTTAGTTTGCTATCAGGTTGTGTAGGAGTTTAGTCATATATCAAGATGTTATTCTAGACTATTTGGATGCCTCCTTTATCTTATTGAAACTTAAACTACTGAACTAGTGATGCAGGTTAGCATTTTTGTGATGTGCAAGTATCGATTGTTTTTGGCAAGAAGGGGACGTAAAAGTACTTAACTTTTTAAACATTGAAAGCACTTTAGTCTACTGCATACGAACATCAATTTATGGATCGAGAGAAATGTGTGAAATTATTCTGAAACTTGTAGAAAAAGCACTTTTTTGTAGTGAGATCTATATATATTTATATCTCATTAATGGAGTTATTGTGAAGAGCGGCGATAAAAGTTTTCGCATATTCGCGCCTTAGACAGAGGAGTTATAGGTAAAATTAAATATATCGGTGAGAATTCAAATTCAAAATTCTTTATTAGTGTTACAATTTGCGATTACATGATTTGGAAGTCTCCTGTTAAGTTTTAAAAACCTGTATTAGGAGATTTCCGCAAATGATTTCCGAGAATGTTAAGGAGTTTACAATTACCTAACACTATATTTGATATCTTATTTTACTCAACACATGATTTTTACCACATTATGAATATATGTTTATATCTCCAAATATAATGAAATATACAAAACGATATCTATGGCTTACAGCGTATTTCATCAAATATAATTATTTATAGACAAGTTTCAAAGCAACAAAGGTGCTTTGAACATTGTCTATGTCTAAAGCAATTTGAAAATGTGTGTCTTTATGTAATCAAGCGGTTTGATTTATACCTCATAGCCATTGTTTTTAGCAATGGGGAGTTTTCTGACAGCTCATTAAAAAAACAAAACTGTAAAAAATTGGTACAAAAGGCTTCGATAGATGGCGCTTTACAAAAGGCGAAGGCGGAAAATTTATTCCACACTGCGTTTTTAAAAGTTAAATAAATTAATTGACGTCTGTATCAGAAATTGAACGCATAAATAACCATAGATGGTTATTAATAACACTTACCTACATTATAGTTTACAGACTTAACGCCTTCGGCTTTTTAAAAGTGCCATCTATAGAGGTTTTTTGAACTAATTTTTATGAGCTGTCAGAAAACTCCCCATTACTATGTCATTTCCAAAGACACAATAGAAGATTTAGATTGAGTACCTTCACTAATCCGCAACCAGTTTACAAAGTCTGGGACATTTTTTATACCTTTAATTACTTATCGGATTGTGTTTACTTGTAAGTTTTCAATGTCCACATGTAAGATTTTGCTCGATTTGTCACGCACTTGCGAGAATTATTTGAGTGGAATAGCTTAATTTTTAAGCTATTGAGTCACTGATTCCTTAGAGCAAATGTTGTATTCATGGAAGGAAGGACTTTATTTAGGCATGTTTTATGACGGCCTTTTATGCAGAATTTAGTTAGTTTGAGACTGAATCGTGTTAGTAAGATTATAGAGGGTCCGCTGATAATATTCAATTATTTTAGATTAGGAATAATGAGTGGGCTTGAATTTTGAAAAAAGTTTTTTTAAAATATTTTTCATAAAATAAAATTTTAAAATTCTTCCGTGTGAGTACAATTTACGATTTGTATTTTGTATTTGTATAAACACCCGTTTGACCAAAATGTCACTTGATTGTAATTAATGATCAAAGTATTCGGGTCTAGAAAGATTAGACCACAAAGTTAAATTAAATTATTCTACTTAATATCGGATCCAAGTTATAAAATCTTATTTTTTTTTCATTTTAAAATTTTATTTCAAATTATTTCATACATTTACAAAAACCTTCAACTATACAGAAATAGCCACTGACGCCGTATTTACTAACATCAAATTTAATATTCTAGATATAATTAATTAAGGTTAAAATTTGGAAACTAAATAATAAGCTGAATTAGTAGGTAATTAAGATAAGTTATTAGATAGATAGATATTATTTATTCACATCAAGCACACATACCATAAATCAAACGAATAAAATTAGCTAATAATGCAAATCAATATTTAGAAGTGAGCTGTTTCTACAATAAAATAAAATTCCTTAGTAGAATGTACGCCGATGCAAAATGGCGACACCTCAGTGACGCATTTGCGTTTATGCAAACAACTGATTTTCAGTTGCCGACAGTTTATTCATGATTAAACCACAGAATAAGTAATAATAGATTAAACACAATAATAGTTTAAAATTATATATTTTATCCTACAGTAAGTTATTTTTGGTTAAGATTATTGGAATTTGTAAGTATAAGTATTCAGTAACATTCTAACAATAAGCTTATGTTTCAAGTCTGGTAAAATAGAACTTGTTTAGCGAATACGTAAGTCTACGAATAGCTATCACATAGTCACGTTTTATTCTAACTAGTAAGGGCCAAAATTCCAGGACGTGATATTTTCAAATCATTCATGAAGAGAATAAATTAATTAAAAAATTATTTACTGAGTAAACTTCTCCGAAAGTTAAAGAATTAATTACGCAACGCATGGTTACATTATCGTAATACAATAAATACTTAGCGGATGGTGGTGTGCGTGTGGCGGGAACACTGCTGTGTGCGTGTTGACTGATGCAGCGCGTCGGGAAAAGTGTAGTAAGGTCTCTTGGTTTATTCATAGGGATTTCTGGTGAAAAATTAAGTACCTACTTTTATTACATAATTATGATCAGAATCGAGTACAGAGTGCTCTCTTTCAGTATTGCAAATTTGTCACCAGTCACCCTGTGTAAGTTATTTGTGTATAGTATAGATACTGGACTGCTCTATAAGTAGACGCATTTAAGTGGAACTAAATATTTAATAATTCTTCTGTAAAATATTATCAACTGATACAACTTTACACGGACCCTTTTCTTCCTGAGCCTTCATTCAAAGGAAACAAGATCAAGTGAGATTTATTACCTACATGAAGCCTGCAATTAAAATACGATACAACGTTAGTCTACACAGTAACTCGATGCATACAATAAACTCCTTGAAGGCGAATTGTGTAGTGTTCCTTTCATGAAAATTGAGGAAGAAGGGAACAGGCCGCACATCTTTAAACTGTGGTTCTCATGATTTGGATGTCTCGCGAGAATGAAATTTCAATCAACGACCTTTCAATATATGCCATTTTTATTAATAGTTAACATATTAAATTGCAATATACCTATATCCCTTCACAGCCTGAAAATACTTAGACCCTATTCCAGGCTTGTTTGTTAACGTAATGAGTTAATACTCGGAAAATGATTGGTTAACTATGGTAATACCGATTTTTTTGTAGTACAAATTTCATTATCCCAACAACGTTTTGCCACATTTTTGTTTTCCATTTTTCAAATATCTTTTTTTTTTCAAATTCTATGTGTTTTGAAATTTTACTAAACCATTGGTATTAGTTATTTTAGATAAAACGTTTCCTATATATAGTAGGTATTTGTCTTTTATAATATTATTATAAAAGACAAATACCTACTTCCCACTATATTTAAAAAAAATACAATAAAGTAAGTTTAGTTCATTGTTCTTCATGGTATCAATTTATAAATGAAATGTCTCCATCCCTGCGGTGCAGCCCCAACGTCCTTGCATAGCAAAGCGCAAATAGCGCTCACCGATCCGGCTCACCCGATGTCTGTGCTTCGTTCTCCCTCCGCACCTCCAGCTTTATAATAACACTCTAGGGTCGTTGTTGTCGACGTTGTCGTTGTTGTCGACGTTGTCGTCGTTGTCGTCATTCTCGTCGTTCCTCAAATTGAACTTCATAATACCAAATTTTGTAATTAAGAGCCCATACTACTCCAGCTAGAATCTGAATTTCGCCCCCACCTCACCGCCCGGCCGTGAAGCACCCCGCAACGCGCGTCGGGGCTATCTTACTCACTCGCGTTTTGTTTTCTCCAACTCTGCCTTTTCCGTATCTTATTTCTTTCATTTCCCATTTTGAAATAAAACACACCACAAATTTATTTATGGAAAACACGATATTTACGTGATGTTGTAGCGGCGGCGGCAAGCGTGAAAGCGACACAGGTTCCTCGTACGAATGCCGGAGCGCAACTGAATCCTTGAGCGGGCGCAGGTCACCCGTCGTGCCAAACACATTATTTTAGATTTAAGATTTATAATAAAAAAAATAATAAAATTATTTTAAAATCAGATCATATAGTACACGTATTGTCATACCTTGAAACTAAATACCAAGTTACATTAGTGTAGGTTAAGTACTAATTAAGTAATAAGGTTTCTTTGTTAATTTTAGAGGTAAGTTTGTGATTTTTTTCTATCGAGATTTTTTTCATTAATCGTGTTTTCAAAACATATGGTTCTTAGTTCATACTCTTAACTTTGCTATATGTTTTTTCTAAAATTATTAGTTCAGTACTCTGATAGATATTTGAGATCAAAATTTGGATTCGGAGCGTGTTTGAGGTAGTGTAGGCCCTTAATTGTATGAGCCTAATGTTGATAAACTGGATTTCCTTATGTAACTCTTCTGTTTACCTCTTTATTATTTTATGTGAAATTGACTTTTAAAGTAAAATGAATTTGTATTGATAGTAGGTACCATTAATATTTGCACGCCTGTATCAGTTTGACACGTTTAAAATATGAACATATTATGATGTCGCGAAAATTCTTTTTAGTACTTTTCAAGAGAAACAATTCAGTCATAGATACATAATTTTTACGCAACTTCAATCGCGCACGCAATAGAAGCTCTGAAAATTGAATAAATTTCCCCGTTTTTGCAACGTTTTCCTGTATAACTTCGCTCTAGTGTTATATAGTCTACGCTCACCGGGGATAGTGTAGCTTTCCAACAATGAAATGATTTTGAAATTGGGTCAGTAGTTTTGGAGCCTATTCAATGCAAACAAACAAACAAACAAAGAAACAATCAAATCTTTCGTCCTTATAATATTAAAAATAAGTAGGGTAAATATGGGATAGATGCCCGGTCAACAACCTTCTATTTTTTTAAATATTAAAATTGAAAGTATAATTTCTACGTATGAAGATAGTTTAATAATTTATGTTGAATTATGTCTTTTTTTTAGTTAATAATTACTTAATTTACAGAATTCACTTTTTCGTTAAACCTTTTATTTGAGGATAGTTCCCTAACTGTGTGGATAGTTGCCCCACCATGAAAGTTATGTAATAACCTATAAAATATGAAGAGTCAATACACATGATCAAAGAGCCCAAATAATAAAATACGTAAACACATAAAGATATAAAAGGACACTATAAGTATTTTAAAAATATACACCGATACCCTACATGGAAATATATGGTTTATGAAGGATAGTTGCCACTAAGGGCATCTAAGCCTTAAAAAAAATCGGATCCACTATCCTTTGTGATAAGGATAGATTCCCAACCAATTTTTTTCATAAATTAAAAACAAAGAAGCCATTTTTTCATCTAGGTGATCACTGAATGCACCAGTTAATTGAAGTATTAAAAATATATAACAATATATTAATACTTATAACATTGTGGAACATGAAAAACTTGAGTTTTAAATTTTGTCGCCGCTGAACTGATTTACCCATAAAAACCAAATAACTCCTGACTGAATGACAGTTTTTGTTAACCAGAGGTGCGGGGTGATAGTAAAATCTACTAATACTTTGAATTCGTTGTCGTGAGTTTGGCATGTTAGGTTTTTTGAAAATGGGGCATGTATCCTACTGCAGCATCTATCAGATTTTTACTCTATTAATAAATAACTTCCATGCTGGACTGGGAGCGAAAGAAAAACATAGAATGTGCCAGCTGCTTCTCTTCCCGGGCATACTGTAAAAGTCAGTTAAGGGACCGAGGTGTAATGGAAGGCTTTTTTGTGGGCGATAGGCTGACCCCCTGTCACTGCAATAGTCTCTCTCCACTATTATAATGCCTCCAAATTCGTCAAACGTGACATCAGATGGTTTTATTACCTCTGGTGTTCTGCCTACCCCATATGGGATACAGGCGTGAAGTTATGTATGTATGTATGTAATAAATAACGCAAATAACAAAATGCAGCCTAATGTTTTTAGATTCAAAATCACCCGGTGCCGCCCTTTCATTAATTGAATTGAAAAATATACACTTATTATCAATGTGTAAAGGTATGAACTACACGTATGAAGTGCTTTTTAGAGATTTTGGCGAAATTTACTCGTGCTTGCGAAGTATGGGCCAACTTCTGCGTACGCTGCAGTTTCAAAATAATATAAAAGAGTACACATGAGTTTTATGTATTCAAACATCAGACAAATAAATATTTTTTAACTACTCGTATTAAAAAATATTTCTCCGCATTCTATGTCTTAATAGGGAATATGGTAGCAAGCCTTTTTCGTGGAACTCCATTCACGAAACTCCACTTCAACACGATATCTGTTTAAAACAATAAATTCTGGGAAATAAATTGTAAACCGAGTATGCTGAGCTTTTTCATAAATCTCGACAAGGAAAAAGATACTAGGTACTATTAAATTTTATTTATGTAACGAACACCGACAAACGACATGATCCTCTTTTTGGCGGGTTTTTACCTTATGAATTGTAGATGGTCAAATAAACGATGCATTTATTCGGTTTGAGGTTTAAGGAAGAAAAAGCAATCGGTTTAATAATTCCCTTCCTATAATACGAGTAAACTACCTAGAATTGACAAGGCTATTAAATATTTTGGGCTTTTTACCGTTCATTCTGTGATCCTGAAAGTAGGATAAAACATTAACATAATGCTGTGACATTTATAGTAGGTATCTAAAACACCTAGACGTCTGGCCTATATCCAGCAGTGGACGTCTCCTGGCTGGCTAGTATAATTGCAAAATAAGACAATTTTTTTTTGTTAAATGCAAGTTTTGACAATAAGACCTCAATCTCATGAATGAGAAGTCCATGAAGTCTGAGATGAAATACGGAACTTGTTCTTCATAAACTGCAATAATCGAACTCAGCATTATCAGAACTACTTATTTAACAGCACACTTATAATATAAAAGAGGGTTACTAGCTGAGTGAACCTTGAAAAGTTCATATCATCAAACTAGACTATGATTAGTTTCCTTATACACACGATTATCGAATTGTAGCGTGATCAGGTTAGGTTAACACACAGTACAAGGGTCTTCGGTCTATTACTAACCGACAAACCACTCTGTCCACCTGGATCAACAACCCAGCCTAGTTGGTCG
Source organism: Stenoptilia bipunctidactyla (assembly GCA_944452665.1). Taxonomy (NCBI): domain Eukaryota; kingdom Metazoa; phylum Arthropoda; class Insecta; order Lepidoptera; family Pterophoridae; genus Stenoptilia; species Stenoptilia bipunctidactyla. Next base: position 10,816,517 of record OX101727.1, read on the forward strand.
GTTAACACTACGAGCTTGTTGTACTAACCGACCAACTATTTATGAAGTAATTAATGGTTTGTCAGTTGGAAATCCGTGCCTATATTATCAACCGAACAACCATCTGACAAAGCATTCTTTAACCGGTCGATTGTCATCCGATTGTGACACTACTCCCGCCACCGCGCCGCCGCTGCCGGCCATCTTGAACTACGGTTACTAACAAACGAATACGCAAACATATTAAAAAAAGATACTTGTTAAACATTGAAAAACAACATCCATATCATACTTCGGTATAAAATTGTACAGGTTTCCGCTACGTGATCAAAATTGATAATTTTACAATTTATTTTACATTCGTTTCTTTTACGCACGAGTAAAATAACCCCTAAAACATGCATAAAGGCTACGTAGTTATTTGAAAACGTAATATAAAAACATGAACGAGGGGTGTATATGTGTATTTGCGAGTCTGTCTGTGGCACCGTAGCTCCAAAATGAATGAACCGATTCAAAGTCTTTTTCGTTGAGATGGTTCTTAGAATAATTAGCTGGAAAATCAAGCAGTGGCCTCTAACACATTAAGCTCAGGTTGAAACTAGTGACAGAATCCCAGCTCGTAATATAAATCTAAATTTTATTTGTATGTTAAGCTCAAAATCATTCAGGACTATACAAAAAAAAAACAATTACTACTGCTGATATAAAACAATATCAAAACACAACATTTTCATAACATTTTTATTTTGTATTGACATAAATAATTGTAACCTTTAGATGTACATACACTTCACGCCTGTTTTCTTTATAATGGTAGTAGAACATCAGAGACTTTTATAGTATACCCGAGAAGAGAAGCAGCTGGTACATTCTATCATGGAAGCAATCAAAAATATAATTTAAGTATTTCTCATATACCTTAACCTAATAGAATTAAAGCTCATATACAATTTAAAACAGGGTGTTCGGCACAACGTTGAACATACGGAAATTGGGGGTAGGTGAGGTGGTCTGTTAACTAACCAGCACAAAAGATTTTGCCTAGGACTCAAGTTTTTTTTAACTTTTTTTTTTCATATTTTTGGATTGTGGCGCTTATGAACTTTTTAAACCCGTCTAAAAATTTTTTGCTAAATGCCAGGTCAATTTTTTTTTCTTTAAAGAAATAAAGGTTAAAATTAAAAGATGCACGTTGCTCGTTGCTAGAAATAAAGTCATGGCCCGTCAAACACAAAAAGGGCTAAAAAATGTTTAAACTTAACGTCGCGTTGCATTGAAATAAAAATAAGAGTGATAGACGACTTCTGAATTGCTAAAAGCATCTCTGAATTTGGGCCATATTATCGACGAAAAACATATAAAAAAAATATGTTTTAAAATTTCTTTTTCTACTAATTTATGGCCCGAATTATGTATCCAGTAGTTTCGTTAGTGCACTTTATCCAGACTCACACTGCATAAGAAGTGAAGTGTGTTGTATAAACAATAAAGGAAAAGTAGATAAAATAAATCTTACGTTTATTAATATTAAGTTATTTAAAATATCGCATTGTTCACAATAGCTTATTTTAGTTTCAGTGACAACTGCTCTTATAACTTTGAAAAACTCTTCCGTCTACGATACAAAGTTTTTACAGCAACGAAACTATTGTTTTCTATGGCTGTTACAATTTTATGCTGCAATAACATAACAAACTACACACTACAAGTACCAAAAATCATACAGACTTGATTAAAAACAAATATTAGTTATCAAAAAAGGATATTATGACGACATTAACGACGGCCTTATGATGAATAAAACTTTTGAATTTTGAATTTTTGTATACAAATTCTAAATCTCTACTTTCAAGGATTGGATCACTATAATTTTTCAAAATAGGGTTGATTTTGCGTTCAACATTTTAAATTATTCTTTAAGGTATCAAAGAGATAATTTCATACGACCGCACTATTATCTCTCACTGTGGATCATTAAAACTAGTCTCAAACTACAGCAGTGAGGACGGCTGGTCAATCTTTCTTCCTATCCAGGTTCTTTAATCCACTGTAGGACGCTGCAAGTAAAATTCAATGTTTTTTCGCTCCAATAGAGTTTAAATTCAAACTTTAACGTCTCCTACAGCCAATAAGAACACAATTACTTCTCTTTAAGTTAGGATTAATACACTCATTTCTAACTTTCTCATTTGGATTACATTGCTTAGAATATTTAGAATTAAACTGCGCTTGCAGAAATTTGTTTATTTATGTGTAAAATATATAGAGAATTATTAAAATTTTGACAAAATAAGATATAAAAAAACGTTACATTTTTTTGCGTTACAATAAAAAAATTAAAAAAATTATGTTTATATTCGAAACCACAACCTTATTTGACTTAAGAAACTTCCTATTTATGCATATTTCGAAATTCTTGTTTGCGCCGTATAGTAAGGATTAACTTGAACGTAAATTTCTTAACTTAGTTATACAAATAGCATAGAAATAAACCGTATCCTTAAGAGATTGTGTTAAAAAGTCTTGTTATTTCATGTTTTACTGACTTCTACTTAACTTTCCAAGTACGAGTCTCATTTCGTAAACTTGAATACAAGCGAATGTTGTTTTAAAGTTTGTACTTTTGTTTCAAATCTTATAATTAGCTTATGAACATGAGCTTTACAATCACATTACAGTGTCGTTGAACATGGTTTCTTAAATAATAGCTCTCTAGTTATAAGGATTTTTCATTCATAATCTTAAGTTAAACAGTTTTTGAAACGTTTTTTTTATATGTTATTATTTACATAATATTACATTCGCCAGTCTATAGAGATACATTTATGTTGAGTCAAATCAATTGTTCTAAAAAAAATTTAGTTTTTTAGTTTCATCACCATATTAAGGTCACTTGACAGAAACTAAAATAAATAATAAATTAGATTGATGTCATCTCACTTATGGAAAAATAAATTAAATGAAATTTACATATAAGTATGATAATGAACTTTCATTAATTACTTCCCTTAAAGTAAAGTAAAAAAGACTTTTATCACTGCAAAGTAATATTGAAGACTAAGAAGCAATTACCTTAATTAACATTCGCTTTAAATTCTTTAAGAACGGGTAATTTTCCTTACTATGGAGTTTGTGTAAAATGACAAGTTTATATACTACGTAGGGCTATTTTTTTTTCACCGGAAAATTTTCAATATTATGTCCTATAATATAATATAAACGTATCTCGGGCCGCCAGCGGTTCTCCGTTGAACAGGCGGGCGGGAGCCGGGGAAACCGAAAATGTCACAGCTGACCATTGGGGGCGGGGTAGAATCAGATGAGGCTTTTTCAAGGTGGGAGTCTCCCACAGAATCCTTGACCGGTCCATCTGTAGGGACCACAACAAGTTTGAATAACGACGAGAGAAATCGACAAAAGTGGTCACAACAAGAATCGCACGAACTTATGTTTTGCTATTTTAAAGCACGAGCACAAGGAACTGGTTACATCAAAAAGTTTGAACATCTGAAACTCAACCTAAAGCTCAGTAATGATTATTTTATCCACACATTAGAAACTCAACGATTCAAATATTCTAAATTTTATTTCATTTATAAGTAGGGGGCTAAATATCTTTTTTCCTGAGGGTCTCGGGACGGGATTATTTAGGTATACCGACAAATATATCGTGAAAAAGTTTTGTAACTAAACGTATCTAAATATTTATTTCATTATCACTCAGTCGTCGAATAAATTAAGATATGGCATCACAAACTTTTTTACAAATAGTCGCAGTTGATGAACACAGCTGCTACGACACGGCATTTTATAGATTACTTTTGATAATACTACGACGTAATACTACAATATGTTTTGTAGAAGACGTAGTCGTCTTTATTCTTAATTATATTCATTCGTAATTTATAGGGACCATGCTTTGCTTAATATGTTAGTTAAACTTAATATTATATAATAGTAAAAAAATATACCCATTTTTTGTAAAAAAAATCTTATAAATCACACTTATTTTGGCCGATGTTTAAAAAATAGCCATGTATAGAGTAATCTTTGTTTTCATTTCTGAAGAACTTTGTTGAAACTTTAGCCCACGCTGAGAATGAGGTGAGATCAACGACCCGGTCTTAAGGAAGGCGTTGCGTCAATATGCTCGAGTTAAATGGAAGATAAGACACCGATGCTCGATATTGTAAAATATTTGATCAGGTAAAAGTTAAACTTTATTATCATTGTTATACATCAGTGTTATACATAATGAATAATACAGGTTTACATGGAAAAATATATTTTGGTGAAAAACAATAGAAAACTTGACACATGGCAGCTGAACATTTTTTTGTTATGTTCAAAACAGCCAGTGCACATCTCAGCAGATTATACTACTTCAACACGCCCCCTTTAATCTGCATTATCTACGAGCCCTAAACCTTTTACACAAAATAAATGTTTGGATATTGGCAAAGCTTTAGTAAAGATGTCAGCTATCATTAAATCCGTTGACAGATGTCTTAAGGTCAAAAATTTTTCTTTCAAAGCATTACGTACAAAATGAAATTTAATATCAATATGTTTGCTTCTGTTATGAAATTTAGGATCTTCAGCCAAACAAATTGCACCTCTATTGTCAACATGCATCACCACCTTAGCAAGGTCATCCAAACCTACTTCAGTTAATAAGCTATTCAAATATATACTCTCTTTCATAGATTCTGCCAGGCTTACGTATTCAGCTTCCGTTGATGATGTAGCTACTGATTTCTGTTTCTGTGATTTCCAAGATATCGCAGCATTACCAAGCATAAACAGATATCCAGAATATGAACATCTATCAACATCTTCTTTGTTGCAGTATTCGCCACCGTTGTCAGACTGAAGAGCTTTAATTCTCATTCCAGATTGTTTTTCTATAAATGTTTTATACGTTTTAAACGCGCTTAACACCTCACTTTTCTTACTGAGCAAGTACACTTCGCACCAACGTGTACTGTCATCTATAAAAGTGACGAAGTATTTAGCTCCACCTAGAGATTCGGTTCTCATTGGTCCAACGACGTCCGAATGGACAATCATTAATTTAGTGTTACATGGGCCTCTCGTCTTCAAGAACGGTAATGTAGTCATCTTTCCTTTCGCACATGTTTCACAGTCATGTAATCCATTCACATCATCTGTCTTTACATCAAATCCGTAAGTATTCAATAATTTCACAAGATCTCGAGCATTCAAATGACCCATACGTTCATGCCACAAACGTACATCTACATTCATAGCAATTAATGCGTCATTCATTCTATTTTTCACCTCTCTCACTCTGTATAAGTTACCCACACGATCGGCTGTCATTTTGATAACGCCTTTGTTATCAGTGACATAAGCAATATCACGTTTAAAAAGAACATTATGACCATTGTCAGTAATTTTGGCAACTGAAATTAAATTACTTCTTAAATTGGGAACGTACAAAGTATCGCGAAGCAGAATTTGACGTTTGTCTTGATCATTTGAAGCTACGAAATGAATATCACCCTTACCTTTGACATCTGTCGACAGATTACTAGCTAAATTCAATTTTGCAGTATACGGTAAAACCTCTTTACCAAAATTTTCAGGATCTTTGCAAAGATGAGATGTGCACCCACTATCTAAAATAAAAGAATTTTGAATTAAATTATTTGGTAAATCGCCACAATTAAACATTTCATAATTATCTTGTTCTTCAGTTACACATCCTATCTCATGATTTTCCTTCTTTATTTTGCAATCACTAGCTTTGTGACCATACTTATGACATTTATAACATTTGTACTTGAATGAACCACTGGAATTAGATGCAGTATTGACGGTCTTGAAAGACTTATTTCTCGTCCAATTTTTCTTAGCATACATAGCTCCTTGTATTTCAATAGTATTATTACTATGCCGCCTCGAGCTATCTTCTTCTAAAATTTTTATTTTTAATATTTCCACCGAAGGTAAATCATCGCGGGATTCCATTGCGCATCTAAAGTTATCATAACTTGCTGGTAAACTATATAACAATAATATTGATAACAAATCTTTGTGTATTTCGATTCCAATATTACTCAATTTATCTACAGCGTCCATAAATTTTGAAATATGTTCACGCACATCCTCGCCCTCTTGCATACGATGTAATGTTAACTGTTTCAATAAAATTGCTTTACGTGCAGGTCCTTTCGATGCATATATAGACTCGAGTTTCAACCACACCTCTCGTGCAGTCATGCACCCTCTTACGTGCCTTAACTCACTCGGACTAATTGATAAAATCAGATCTGCCTTCGCCTTTTCATCTGCAGCTAACCAATCATCTAATAATTTTTCATTACCTCGTTCAGAACATGGTCTTATATTTTTACCACTTACGTATTGCCAACTTTCCGTCTTAGTCAACAACGCTTGAACCTGTATTTTCCACGTTTCATAATTCTCCTTATCCAGTAACTCTATACGCACTGATTGAGACATAATTATATCAACGTTTACAATAAATATCCCATAACCTAATGAATAATACAGGTTTACATGGAAAAATATATTTTGGTGAAAAACAATAGAAAACTTGACACATGGCAGCTGAACATTTTTTTGTTATGTTCAAAACAGCCAGTGCACATCTCAGCAGATTATACTACTTCAACAATACAGACATGAACTAAAAAGATTGTTAAAGAGGTGTCATTTCAATATGAGGGCAGGTATTTTGAACGTAAATTCTTTTTTATTTTTAGAGAAAATTTTCCCTTATTTCAATATTAAATACCTACACCATAAAATCTTGAAAAAAACAAACCACAATAGTTTTGCAAAAAATAACTTTGGACCTGCCACGGCTACGAAAGTTACTCATAAACTCAAATATCATTTCACTCTTCAAATACAGTATGCCGCCAAAGGGCGTGGATCCAACTCTAAGGCACCGCGCCGCAGTGCCATGAAGCAGATAATTTTAAGAGTAAATATGAAACGCTGAGCGGTGCTCCGTGCACGACGCCGTGGAACTGTATGGCGCCGCACCGTTCCACGGCATACGGCGCCGTACCATAGATATGTATCCACGCCTTGACCTTGACTTTTACCACAGTTCCGGCGGTGATATGTTCCGGCCATATTTTGTGAAGAGTCAGTTTCTCAGAACTCATACGTTGCTATTTTCAACTCCATCTTTACTGGTCATCCCGCATATAAAACTACATACAAAAATTACTTCACGACTGTATGCCTTATGGTATAGACAGAACACCAGCAGTTATAAAAACATCTGAAGTCATCTTTGACAAATTTGGAGGCATTATAATGGTGGAGAGTGACTTTTGCAGGGACAGGAGGTCAGCCCACAAAAAAACCTCCAATAAAACCTCTGTCCATTAACGGACTTTTACAATATGCCCGGGAAGCAAAGCAGCTGGCACATTCTATGTTTTTCATTTGCTCCCAGTCCAGCATGGAAGAATATAATATAACAGCATATAAAATTGTCTGTAAATATCGTGCTTTTATAACACGAGTCTCAAAATAATTCCACACAATTATAAGTCACAGTAATATTGACATTAAACATAAAATCAGTGACATCAGTGACAAATGCGGATTTTAGACAATCTTATGGACGATCTCAAATTCAAAAGTATCGTAGCGGCTATAAATCGGGTCCAAGACAGCAAAAAAATGACACAAAAATATATCACTTTCTATAAACTTGTAGTGACAAACTAACAAGCACTAGGCCAGCTTGGCGGTTTACGGCCCAAACCTCCTCGTCACCCCGAAGAGAGACTCATAGCAATGCAGTGAGCTCATTACAAAGAGTTGGGACAAATAATTTTGTATTGAAATTCAGTATTGAATTCTGACAATCGCCTTTATCAGTCTTCTTGCTACTTGTCCAAGTAGAATTAACTTCACGTGAATATCCCCAGTTTTTCCTTAAATGCAAGTTACGTTCTGCAACAAACCGTAAGCAGCTTAGTGTGAAGACTCTAAAATTTAGAATAAACATAATCTCATCTTCAATAATTTCACCTTCTGAAACTAAAGAAAAATGAGTGGGTCTCTACTGAAATAATAATACAAATGAATCTCTACCGCGATTATACTTTTGTCTGACAACGACTTACAAAGGCGATGTATCCAAAACGCCACTTTACAGATAAGTAGACAGAACTGCACCTGCATGAGTAGAAGTATTTGTGCTGCATTTCTCCGCCAATTGGCTTCGTCCTGCACATTTCGTTCGTTAGAGCCCCGGCGGTCATGTTGCGTAGAATTGTTCAGATGTTCAACTGCAATACGCTGCAATGTAAAACGACAAGACAAGCATATTATTAATTTTATTATTTGTCGAAAATAAAAAATTACTTTGAAGAAGTATTTGACGATTTCGGCAATAATTGAAAACCAAAAGTGAGCTCTGTAGCTATTATATTGGGATGTTTACAAATAAAAGAGAAAAAGCACTTTATCATTAATTAATATCTACACTTCTACAGCAATATTTACTCCAACAATGAAAATGGCACCAGAGCAATTACTCAATGATCGCTAGAACCGTCCCGTCTTCATGAAAGCAAGATCGAAAGTATCAGACACTGTCATATCTCTTTTATTTTTAATGTGTGTTGCCATATTATGATCTTTCAATCATAACTTTCATTATATGTTTATATTTCCAACTGCGTTCTTTGACATACAAGTTTATTGAACCTCTCAATACGTCTAACAATGTTTTACAAAGGCGATGTATTCAAAACGCTACTTTACAGATAAGTAGACAGAACTGCATCTACATCAGGAGTAATTGTGCTGCATTTATCCGCCAATTGGCTTCGTCCTGCACATTCCGTTCGTTAGAGCCCCGGCGGTCATGTTGCGTAGAATTGTTCAGATGTTCAACTGCAATACGCTGCTATGTAAAACGACAAGACAAGCATATTATTAATTTTATAATTTGGCGAAAATAAAAGATTACTTTTAAGAAGTATTTGACGATTTCGGAAATAATTGAAAACCAAGAGTTAGCTCTATAGCAATTATATTCGGATGTTTACATATAAAAGAGAAAAAGCACTTTATCCTTAATTAATTCCTACACTTCTACAGCAATATTTACTTCAACAATCAAAATGGCACCAGAGCAATTACTCAATGATCACTAGAACCGTGCCGTCTTCATGAAAGCAAGATCGAAAGTGTCAGACACTGTCATATCTCTTTTATTTTTAATGTGTGTTGCCATATTATGATCTTTCAATCATAAGTTTCATTATATATTTATATTTTAAACTGCGTTCTTTTACATACTTTATTGAACCTCTCAATACGTCTAACAACGTTTTACAAAGGCGATGTATCCAAAACGCCACTTTACAGATAAGTAGACAGAACTGCACCTACATCAGTAGGAGTAATTGTGCTGCATTTATCCGCCAATTGGCTTCGTCCTGCACATTCCGTTCGTTAGAGCCCCGGCGGTAATGTTGCGTAAAATTGTTCCAATGTTCAACTGCAATACGCTGCTATGTAAAACGGACAAGACGAGCATAAAAGTTCAAGTAACTAGACCGGAAAACTTAAATGCGGAACTGTATGTAAATCTGAGAATTTCGAATATTTTCAGGGTTTATAGTAAGAATAGTTTTAGAGTGTGTTCAATAAGTGTTAGAGTTTTAATTTCTTGTGGTTAAAAGTACAAATAGAGTGATAAATTATTAGTTATTAAAAATATGGTTATATTATGGGTAATAAAATTTAAAAAGTGGAGATTTAACAAAATCATTTTTATTTAGAGAAGATACACGAAGCAAAAGTTTCAATTAGCAACTTTAACTGGGATCTTAGAAAGTATTATTTTAAATTTCACAATCTATGAATTTCAATTGATTGGACGTTAGTAAAGCTATAGGAATAATTGGTTCCAACTTGTAAGCAATCATCATTATATTTCACGAAAATTAATAATAACCTTAAAAAAAAAAGAAAACAATTATATGAAAAAACTTACCACATGAATAAATAAGCTCGTTTGTTAGTTAAAACTGTACGAAAAATTCACTTATCAAAATTATGAAAAATATATCAGTAGTAATAAAAGTGTATTGAATTCTGGACTACAAAAGAAACATAAACTGAAAATATGTTGTGAATAAGTAAATTTGTTTTTAAATATCGTTTAATTCGACAAACAAAAAAACAAAAGGTATCTATTATATTATTTTTTGTTCGTCATGATATAATCCTTCGTATCCAGTATTTAAACAGCCAAGTATTGAAACTCGGAGGGAAGTTAAGGATAAGTTAAATAACCCTTTAATCGGCTTATTGGGCAGTTGCAGATTTCAGTTCACAATCAAGGGTACAAAATTCGAATTACTATGAAAAGTTACCCGACAGCTTTTGGCTCAGTATAGGGAACTTCAATATAGCTGAATGACTGGGAAACAATTTAAACTTTTGATTAAACAACGACATCTGTGCACATCGTTACTGTCACGAGATTGAGGACCTTAAATTAATGGATTACAGTATTTACAGTGAATAGTTGTCGTTTATTACTTTGAAAAGGAATAAATCATTTAAATAAATAATTGTTGGACATTTAACTATTTACACCGCGTCATATTTAGCTCTAAAGTAAGCACATAGTTTATGTTAAGCTAAGACAACTGAAAGATTTACAGGATTTCCCATCAACCCTTTATAATACTAACTAACTAACAGCAAGTCTGGCTTCTCACAGGAAGAAATAAGTAGCGGAAAGGCGCAGCTGTTCGAAACGCTCGGCAAGACCGCGCAGATGCCTTCCCGCAGGAGGGATGGTGGCGAAAGAAACCTCCAACACATTATCACTCTAATGAAGGAGACGATGAGACGAGACGATCTAATGAAGGGTGGACGATGTTCCCGCATTCGTAGCAAAGGACCCTCACAAATTGCCAAGCATCGGGTTCGACCACGTCGACGTAAGCAGGTTGCTGAAGGACATCACGTTCCTGAAAGCAAGCTTCGCTGATGTCCAGATGAAGCTAGAGGCATCGAATTCTGTTATCAGTGAACTTCGCTCAAAAATCTTAAACATAAAAGGTAAGAATTTATTTTGTGGGTCACCGGAGTTCGATGCATCGAAATTGAACACGAGCCGTCGCGGGGCAGAAGTTGCATCCGTCAGCAGTCCAGCGGCGTTGGCGTCGCCGATGGCCCGCTCCCTCGATGTGACGGAGCCGATGACTCAACACGCACCGACTTCGCGCACCTATGCCACCGCCGCCGCTGCCGCTACATCGCAGCGAACGACACAAGGGAAGAGGAAAAGTTGTAGCGGGCCTACTCGCAAGACAGAACCTCCGCGTCCTTATAAGGACAAAAAGTGTGATAAGTAAAGGCTTGATCAAGGTTCAGAGGAAGAAGAAGAAGCCTACCGTCCGCAACCATCGCGGCACCGCACCGCCCGTACAGGACCAGCTGATGCGCGTTGAAGTACCGTCGACGCAGCTGTATGTATCGAAGGTACATTGGTATACGAAGGTCGAGGAGGTCGTGGACTACATACGAAGAAAAACGGCCTTTGTTCTGAGGGTTGAGCGTTTGGAACCTCGCCATAAAGTGAGTTTTAACTCTTTTGTGGTGAGTGCCGACCCTAGTTTTAGACCTAGTTTTAAGGTATATGTATATCTATGGGCCCTTTCTTTTATATTTATTACCTAAACTCTGTGTTGCCTGAAAATAAATGATTATTATTATTATTCACGGAGGTATTCTATATATAAAAAAGAAAAAATCGAAAGTTATTTTTAAATTTTTGGATGAAAGCAATAAATTTCGACTATTCCTTTCATACAAAATTTTAATAATCATTTTAGATTTTTCTTTTTTTCTTTTTTTTTCTGTAATCCTTATGGGTAAACCAGAATACCTCTGTGAAGGTATTATATAGGGTTGGCGGGACACCCCGTATATTTTGCACAGGTATTAAATATTTTCTTATTTATTCTATAATTTCAAAATTACATACATAATACATTCAGGCTAATGTTAAGAAACTGCTATGTGCAAGGGTCGAATTCACTGTTAATGGCGTCTGAGGCAGACAGTGTCACACTCCATCGTTGTAGTAAAATACTCTTATTGTCAACAGCGTTTTAAATATTCCTTTTATATTTTCATTGATATCGTAACTCAAAGGAAAACATTATTAAAAACAGACAGAAACCGTTGCAATAGGGACTTAAAACGTATGTAAGGAAAGGTATATATCTCGTTTATAGATCGATACGGTTTAGGGTCCCCGAACGTTTACCAAAATAACAAATCCATATAAAGAGTATCTACCAAATACATTCATCTTTTCATCGCTCTTTAGTACAATTAAAATGAAATTGCGTAGGAAACTGTAACAAAACAGACTTCGTTTAAGCTGATTGTTACATCTTCTTCTATATCTATCTTCTATACTTATCTATCTATCTATACTTATAATAAATCTGTAGAGAGGTCAATTCTGTACATGAAATATTTTTTCAAAATAACTATCAGGGGGTGATTAGTGATCGATACTGATGCCAAAAATGCAATCAGTAAAATTTTTGTCTGTCTGTCTGTCTGTATGTTCCTTATAGAAACAAAAACTACTCGACGGATTTTAACGAAACTTGGTAAAATTATTTTTCATACTCCTGGGCAGGTTATAGTATACTTATTATCACGCTACAATCAATAGGAGCAGAGCAGTGAAGGGAAATGTTGGAAAACCGGGAGAAGTTACTTCATTTTTTAAGCTTCCGTCGCGTGTGCAGCCTTAATGGTTAAAGCTACATAGAAATCATGTATGACAGAAATATTCTTCATAAAATTATATAAAAAATATCCCACAACAGTATATATCTATATTTTATGGTTGACTCACAATAACACGTGTAAATCACGATAGCTTAGCAGTTCGGAGCTTTCTGATTATATTTGTATACTCTTACGTTTATAATACTCTCACTCATTCCTAATAAAAAAAAAATAACATTATTACCTATTCAATAAAAAAAGAATCATAGAAATCGGTATAGAAACACTAAACTTATACATGAAATACGCTAATAACCCATCGCGCGTGAATACTGAATGATATAGGGATTATTTTTGCGTAACGGTTGCCGCGCTCGACGCGGCTCGCGGCGGTAGGGTATAAAAAGGCAGGAGGCGAGCGCAAGCTTTTGCGCGATTTAATATAGGTAGGTACAGAAGGAACAAGCGTTACATTACCTGTCAAAGTTCCCCAACCAATTTTAACTTATTATCGAGGGCATAGAGTTCAAATTCAAGTAAAAAATTTTGACATTGTACATACAGAGATAAAATGGAAATCAAGGTTTTGTTTATTTCATGATCGTTTCTGCCTCTTGGAAGTCAGAAACCGTAGATTTCTTCGGAATAAAAAGTAACGTATGTGTTAACTTCTATACAAAATTACATTAATATTTGGCAGTGAAAAGCAGCCATACATAACTATAGGTAGTACTGTATGTACACTGATAATGGCTGGATGGATGGATTTTTGCTATTCTTTCACGCAAAAACTACTTAGCTTTACCTAGAATAACAATAAGCTAAGTATAATTAATGAAGATATTGCATGAATTAAGTAAAATTGAAGGCATTAAATAAAACACTTTTTAACCGGATTAATGGCGCATAATTTATATTTTACATTTTAACTCGACGTTTCGGTGTCTTTGCAGACCCCGTGGTCACGAGCGACTGTTAAAATTTAAAATGTAAATATACGCGATAAATCCAGTTAAAAAGTGTTTTATTTAATAGTCATTCATACATAATAGCTATCGCGAAAACTTAAGACAATATTAAAGGCGAGGATTTTCGACCGCAGTAGGCATTAACGCTATATGGGACTGCGTGGCGGGCAGTCGCGTAAATGAACACGTCAGCGCACAGAAATGTCACAGTATAATTAATAGCAGTAATATAGTAGCCTATACCTATGGTGTACCTTGTTATACGAAATTCGTTTCTACGATGACTAAAACTTATGTCAAGGATGATATAATAGAATCTATATTTTTTATTTATCTGGATTTAGTATTGCGATACCTATACTTACTATTTTATTTTTTATAAATATTGTAATTGCCATTTTATAGATGAAATCTTTTTAAATTTATATCCTTACTGAATTCTGTTGTGAAAATCGTGCTATTTTGACTTGAAAGTATATCGTGACGTTCATTTATAACTTTCATAAATTATTTGTTCCAAAATTTAAAAAAAAAAAAAAAAAAATTCATTAAAATCAGATAAGTAGGTAGTTGAGATCTTTTACGTAAACTTTTATCTCTCTCTCATTCCAATCCAATAGGGCTGGTGTTTGAAAAAAAGTAGGGTTTGGGAGCTATTTTCATTACTAATTTTCTACAAATTGGTCGGATGGTTTGGCTGAAATAAAGGAACAGAAAGATAGACTTTCGCATTTATTATTTAGTATGGATCCGTTATTTAGTTACTACAACACGAGTTAATTTCAGCTAAATAATGTAGTGTGAATGTTACAAATAATTATTTTTTTTATGAAATGAAATTCAATCCACCCCTTCGGAATGTGCACCTGTTTACACGAAGTAGTAAATTTGTAGTAGTTAATTATATCAAAAAAATAGTAATGTATGATTATATTCTTAAATGTCTATGTATCGTCATAATGTATTAGCCGTCTAATCTATAAAGCCGAAGGGTTTGTCTGTTTGAACTTTGAACTAGATTATTCGTGAAAGAATATAATTTATATCTGATCGGTTCTTTCAAGATGTTACTAAGTTGATGTATAAAGGTCCAAAACACTATATTTTTAAAAAACATAGCATATGAAAGTTTAACCACAAAATACATAAAAGGTGACCAATTTAAACTAACTTTTAACACTGTGAAATTATAACTATCTGGAATCATAATTTCAACACCAGGAAAATTGGTGGTAGATGCCATCTACATTCCCTTTCAAGAACGAAGTAAGTACTTTTTATATATTAATAACTAGGTACATCAAAAGAATTGTAGGTGGCAGCATTACTCAAAAACATATTTGTTGAAATTATAAAGATACCAAACTAATTTGATATCTGGAACTTTTGAAATAGAGTCTATTTTACTCGTGACGATAATAAATACAAGAAGGTATTTTAACGGACAGACATTTTCAATCCATTATTTTATTTGACGTTTAAGTACAGGCAAAGCAATATTATTTGAACGTAACCCATTTGTGAGCGACACAGCTTAGATAATAAATTATATTCGTTATTATTTATATTTTTATTTCTTGCATTTATATCTAATAATTTTGTAAAATGTATTTTGTAAATTTAATTGTTTTTAATCTGTATTATGATTGAAGGATGTAAGGTTAAAGTTCTTAGCCTCAAATGTATGCAAAAATGTTAAAAAAACCAACTGTCAAAGCAGTCGAGTAGATCGTGACCGGCAACCTAGCCGACCTCCGCGCCTTTTTATCTTCCTCTTTGTTAACAAGTATATTGAAAACTAATTAAATTCGTATAAGTGCTATCCGTGTGTTTAATTGCATCGATCCTGACCATTCGTCGTTTACATTGGTCATTCGGCCGGATCAGAAGTTGTTCAACGTCATGAAAAGAACACCGCCTATGGAAATGGTCAAGACCAGGAAGATGCGAGCTGATGGGATAGCCAGCGAAGGGCAGGTACAGCCGCCCTTAGCGCCCAGCACAGTGCCAAAACAGCTGCAGAAAGCAGAACAAATGGATATTCGACGCACAAGCTCCGATGTAGGTAGTCATATCAAATGTGAGCGACCGTTACTAACGGTACCATCAACGGTCAAGTCGAAATCAGCAAAGACGTGCTCATCTGTAGCAGCTAGAAGGGCAAGGTTGGAGTATGAAGCGGCCCAACAAAAGGCGAAGATTGAAATGGATCTAATTAACAAAAAATTAGCAGCGGACCTAGCAGATCTGGACGAGGAAGGCAGGCTCCATACGGATGTTGACTCTTATCAGGAAGTAGAGAAGTGGTTAGAGCGCAGTCACCAAGAACTGGGAACACAGCTCGCCCCCGATCATGGTAAACCTTCGGGCGCGCAGTGTCTGTCGGCAACCGCTGGCAACGAAGATGGAACAGTTCACCTTCTGGCTAGTGCTCTCAAGGATTTAGCTTCCGCTTCCACCAGCAAAGGAAACAGCTCCAGATTGCTTAGTCGCTTATGTGCCCCTCGCGACTTACCTCCATTCGATGGGGACCCTATGGAGTGGCTTCACTTCAAGCAAGCCTACAATGAGTCTTCACTATTATGTGAATTTAGCGCACAGGAAAACCTATGGCGTCTACGAAAATGCCTTCGTGGGCCAGCACGGCAAGCCGTGTCTGCGTTACTAATAAGTGCAACGACCCCTGAGATGGTCATGTCTACTTTGGAGCTTCAATTCGGCAACCCAGATGTGATTTTATCAAAAATAATGACAGACATACATAAACTGCAGCCTGTTTCAAACGACTATCACAAGGAAATCGTGTCATTTTCAGTGAAAGTGCAAAATTGTGTAGCTGCTATTAGTGTTATCGGTCGGGATGAGTACTTAGTGGCCACTAATATAATAACAAGCATATTGTCAAAGTTACCTACAGTCCTACTAGCTAAATGGGCCGACTACAGCTATCCACCATCCACAGAAGGTAAGCGACCTACACTAAACACTTTAAGTGAATTTTTAAAAATTGAAGCCCTTAAAGCTAATTCTATGGCGTCAGTTACACAAAATAACTTAAATTATTTTCATAAAAGAAAAAGCAATGACAATAACTCCTCAAGGCCAGTCTTAGTAAACAAACACGAAAACAATGAAGAGAGCAACAAATGTAAATTCTGTCGAACTTCAGTCCATAAGTTACTAGACTGTAAAAAGTTTAAAAAATCACTGATAAGAGATAGATGGACGTTTGTCAAAAGAAACCGAATATGTTTCAAATGTTTGTTGTCAACACATGCAAGGGATATATGCCCAGCAAGTGCGTGCGACAGGGATAACTGCGGAAAACCCCATCATCGACTGTTGCATTACAATAATGCGCAGGTTAATATATCAACCGAGCGATCAATCGAAAGCAGCCGGAGCCTGCCGCGGACGCCGAGTGAACGCGATGTAGCTGAGTTGCAGCAGGGCGAGCAGCCGTTACGCTCAGTGAGTGTGACACACATGAAGAAGACGAACTGTAAAGTGTTACTAAAAGTTGTACGTGTAAAATTATTAGGCCCTAAAGGTGTGATAAGTGCGTATGCATTATTGGACGACGGGTCCACAGTGAGTCTTATCAGTGCCGAATTAACATCGCGTTTAGGTTTGTGCGGTAGCCGAAACAGACTGTGTATATCCGGTGCGTGGGAAGGAGATGAACTTACATGCGAAACAGATGTCGTTCGGATACAAATTTCTTCGAGTGAAAAAAATTATGAACTTTATGCCCATAGTGTTAAGGAACTTAATTTACCGACTCAAAATTTAAATGTTGTTGATTGCAATAAATATAGTCATTTATGTACTTTAAACTTAGAATTTTGTAACGAGAATGTAAAGCCTGAATTATTAATAGGACAGGATAATTATAATTTGATAATGCCATTAGAGTTTCGTAATGGGAAGCGAAATGAACCCTGTGCAACACTCACTCCTCTTGGTTGGTGTATTCATGGTCGGGTGCCGGGGTCGTCCTCACAGGCGCGCCGCTCCACGCTCTTGCTGAGGAGCAGTGGAGACCTGGATGCTCGAGAGGAACAGCGGCAAATATTACAACAACTTCATGAACAGGTAAATAATTCATTTACAATAGAGTCTATGGGTACGTCGGGTAAGGCTCGTCTCAACGACGAGGACGTTCGTACTATCAAACACCTAGAAAATACTGCGGTTTTACTTGATGGCAAGTGGTACGTAGGCCTCCCGTGGCGTAATCCCAATTGTAAAATGCCTAACTCCAAAACAACTGCGCTTAACCGGTTAAAAGGAGTAGAAAGAAAAATGTGCTTAAATCCACAGTTTGCTGAAAGATATAAGGAACGAATCCAGCACCTTTTTCTAAACGATTTTGCTGAGGAGGTCACCAGCTATGAAAGTACAAATAAAACTTGGTACTTACCTCACTTTGCTGTTGATAATCCTAACAAAAAGAAATTGCGTCTTGTGTTCGACGCCGCAGCTAAATCGGACGGCTTATCACTAAATGATTATTTTTTCAAAGGCCCAGATATCCTAACATCTTTGTTTGGTATTATGTTAAGGTTTCGTGAATTTAACGTGGCTATAATGGGTGATATTAAAGACATGTTTTTAAAAATTAAGATTTTACCTGAAGATCAAGATGTTTTACGATTTTTATGGCGAGGTGATAAAAATGACCCCGTAAAAACCTGTAAGATGACATCTTTAATATTTGGTGCTAACTGTTCCCCATTTATCGCTCAGTTTGTTAGAAACAAAAACGCTGAGCGATTTATACCTATGATGCCAACAGCTGTTGAGGCTATTATGAAACAGCATTATATGGATGACTATTTAGATAGTCAGCCGGACGAACAGACATGTATTGAATTAGCAAAAAATATTAGCTATATTCACAAAAATGGTAATTTTTTATTATGTAATTGGTTGAGTAACAGCAAGAATGTTTTAAATAGTCTACCTAAGGACGCACTTGCGAGTACTGCCGTAAAATTTAAAGTAGGTCAGGAGCTAGACTGCGAACGAACCCTAGGACTTTTATGGTATCCGCTAGAGGACAGCCTAGGATTTGACGTTTCGTTTAAACGAGTTCCGTTAAATATATTGAACGGAGCACGGCCTACTAAGCGGGAGGCATTAGGCGTCATTATGTCAGTTTTTGATGTGTATGGGTTTTTATCACCATTTACTATAAATGGTAAAATTATTTTACAAGAAACTTGGAAATGTAAAATTAACTGGGATGAGACTTTAAATGATAAAATATATGAAAAATGGTTGCTATGGTTAAATAATTTAAAATTAATAGGTTACATACGCATACCGCGTTGCTACCAAAGCGGGATAGATTGCGCGGGAGTAACAAAGACCGAGCACAATTTATCGAATCGTTATGATAACTTAGAATTGCATATATTTAGCGACGCATCGACGCAGGCTATGTGTGCGGTAGCTTATTGGCGCTGGACTGACAAAGACGTTATAAAAGTAGCCTTTGTGTCCAGTAAGTGTCGCGTAGCGCCGGTAAAGTTTACAACTGTACCAAGGTTAGAGCTACAGGCGGCCCTGTTGGCTGCTCGACTCGCCGATACAATACAAACCGAACATAGAATAAAGGCTGTTCGTAGAGTTTTTTGGTGCGATTCAACAACGGTTTTACAATGGATACGTAATGATAAAAGAAATTACAAGGTGTATGTCGCACATCGCTTAGGTGAAATTGATGAGCTTACAAAAATACACGAGTGGAGATATATACCTACTAATTTAAACGTTTCAGATATCGCGACCAGAGAGTCATATGATATGACTGTTCTCAAGAAGGAGTGGTTCGCGGGTCCGAAGTTCCTTTACAAGAGCGAAGATTCGTGGCCTGCAGACGCGATATCTGACAGTCGAGGTGTGATGAGTCAAGACGTGGAATGTGTGATGACTTTGAACCTGGTGAGCGATCATATACCTATACCTAATCCTGAGAGGTTTTCTTCTTGGTTGCGACTTGTGCGAAGTACTGCCGCCGTCTTAAGATTTATACACAATTGTAGACGTATACCTACCAGTGATGTTTCATTAATTGCGCGCGCAGAAAACCTGATTTTAAAATATTCACAAAGTCAATCATTTGAATCCGATATAGAAAGTTTAAAAATCGGTAAATGTTTGGAAAGAAGTAGTAAATTGATTGCTTTATCGCCGTTTCTCGACAATCACGGAATCCTACGTGTAGGCGGGCGTATCGATGCCGCCTTAAATATACCTATAGACATAAAACACCCTGCTATATTGGACGGAAAAGACTACATATCGAGACTTATAGTGCAGCAGTATCACGTCCGAGCAGGTCACGCCAATCATGAACTAGTTGTAAATGAATTAAAACAGAAATATTGGTTAATAAAGCTAAGGCCTACAGTGAAGACTGTTGTCTCTAAATGTATGCTTTGCAGGATTAAAAAGACTAAACCAGAGATCCCACGAATGGGAGACTTACCTGCTGGAAGGGTCGCTCATCACCAAAGGCCGTTTACTCACTGTGGCGTGGACTTATTCGGACCCATAGAAGTCACTGTTGGCAGGCGTCGCGAGAAAAGGTATGGGGTATTATTCACTTGTCTCACTGTAAGAGCAGTACATGTGGAAGTAGTGAACACTCTTACTACTGACTCGCTTTTAATGGCGCTTAGAAGGATGTCAGCCAGGCGAGGATGGCCTCATTATTTATATTCTGATAATGGGACGAACTTGCGAGGTGCCCATGCAGAACTAATAAAATCGGTACAAGGGCTAGACGATGAAGTTTTGAAGGCTAACGCTTGTAACTACGGAACCGAATGGACATTCATCCCTCCAGCAAGCCCTCATTGGGGTGGGGCGTGGGAACGCCTCATAAGATCCGTTAAAGTGGCTCTTGCAGTGGTCTTAAAGGAGCGGGCGCCTAAAGATGAAGTACTTAGCACGCTACTTGCCGAAGTGGAAAATATTGTAAATAGTAGGCCACTCAGTCATGTCTCGGTCGAAGCGGGGAGCAGAGAATCTCTCACCCCGAATCATTTTTTAATCGGTTCGTCCTCTAATTTACCGGTGCTAGGTTATTTTGATAACTCCGATCTTTTTCTTAGAAAGCAGTGGCGCATTTCTCAAGCTCTAGCTGATATGTTTTGGCGAAGGTGGATCCAAGAAATCTTGCCGGAGATGGTGCCTCGGCGTAAGTGGCACACAGATGTGCAGCGCCCCATAGAGGTAGGTGACGTTGTTTTTATTGCCGATCCAGATGCGCCCCGCGGCTCTTGGCCTCGAGGGGTCGTGGAAGCTACGTTTCCTGGTAAAGACGGCCGCGTGCGAGTGGTCGCGGTAAGGACCACCTCTGGCACGTTAAAAAGATCTGTTGCTCGTGTCGCTAGAATACCAGTAGAGAGTGAGTGCTGCCAGGGCAGCACTAGGGTGGGGAATGTGAGCGACACAGCTTAGATAATAAATTATATTCGTTATTATTTATATTTTTATTTCTTGCATTTATATCTAATAATTTTGTAAAATGTATTTTGTAAATTTAATTGTTTTTAATCTGTATTATGATTGAAGGATGTAAGGTTAAAGTTCTTAGCCTCAAATGTATGCAAAAATGTTAAAAAAACCAACTGTCAAAGCAGTCGAGTAGATCGTGACCGGCAACCTAGCCGACCTCCGCGCCTTTTTATCTTCCTCTTTGTTAACAAGTATATTGAAAACTAATTAAATTCGTATAAGTGCTATCCGTGTGTTTAATTGCATCGATCCTGACCATTCGTCGTTTACACCATTCAAACAAATTAACTGATATTCTTTTCGATATTAATAACTAATACCCATCTTAATCTCACCATCAGTGCTAATGTCTTATCAGCACTCATCAGTACCTATAAATTACCATTAGTACCTATCAGTAGTTACCCATCTGCACCGATAAACACCTATGAGAAGCCATCAGCACCTATCAGTACCCATCGGAACCCAATAGCATCTCTCAGCATCCTTCATTACCCATCAGCACCTATCAGCACATCTGAGCATCCAACCTATCAGTACTCAACAGCATCTATCAGCAACCATCATTACCCATCAGCACCTGTCAGCATCCATCAGTTACAATCGTCACCTATCAGTAACTATCAGCACCCATCAGCATCTATCAGCACACATCAAAAAGAACACCTCTATAATATACAACTTTGCATAGGTGTTCTTATATAATATTATATATCCCATAACTTTGAGGTTTTGTTCCTTACTTAAAAAATAATACTTTTTGCCAAAGAATATGTGGTTCAAAAGTGCATACTTTCCAAGATATCCTCGGTCTTAATATAATGAGTTCTAAAATATCACCCGTGTAACATCTCATCCACTCAATAGACGCGTGTCACTGAAGTCATACAATAAACAACAAAAACATTTTAAACGTTGAGGAAAGTTGCATACAATGTACACCGCAAAACGTCGCAAACTGTACCTACCTGTGCATAGCGATAAAAAGGAGTAGAAAACGCCACGTTGTCATACTTCGCATAAAGTTATTTTTGACTTAATTGAATTATTTTGCATGAAAAATAAAAACCAAAAGAAAATTGAAAAATTATTCACATGTTATTTGATTCTATTACATGGCCCCATCAAGACCCTAGAGTTATGGGAAATTAAGCAGAACATATTGTACATAATATACATGGCAATTTTTTTTTAATGTCATTTGGGGGTAAAGTTTTCTTAATAATAGAGATAGCAAATTCTACTCCATAAAACATTCCTTTATTTTAGGAAAAATTAAAACTGTATTCAAAGAGTTTTCGAAAACTCTCTTCTTCACCCAGGAATCGAACCGACTTAAATCTAAAAATGAAGATTTCATGGTTTTCCTTTCAATGAATTAACCTAGCATGTGAGAGAGATTTTATTCTTGTGATTGGCTCTAACGAACCACACAATAAAATTACAGGGTGTCATTTTTACAGATTTTAGTCGGTTTGAATCCCAGGTGAAACGAGCGAATTCTTAAAAATCTTTGAATGCGGTTTTATTTCTGTTCAATAATAAAGGACAGTTTCTTTGGAGTAAATTTTGCTATCTCTTCTTTAGAGTACTTTCCCTGCAGATGGCATTAAAAATTACACCCTGTATATTTATCGATGTGCACCTATCAGTATCTACGTTGGAATTGATGTGGAGGGGCAACCCACAAGAGGTGATGCGTTAATATTAACCCTGTATACGTACGTATAGAATAATAATCCTCCTTTTGTTTCCTCGGGTGATTACGTAAGAAAAGATTTATCGCAAAAAAAATTATATGCTTTTTTGCACTTGTTGTCTAATAAACTTAAAAAAAAATATCAGAAACAAGTTTTTAGCTCTATATTCAGAAGTAATAATTGTTTATAATACTCCTTTAATTTATCAATCAAAATATAAAATGTGACTTGACAAAAATTAAATTGTCGTACTGTTATGTGTACGCTATGGTCAAAAAGACGATCAATTACGCGGGAAAATCGGGAGCAAAAGCGACACAGGTCCTACCTCCATGACGCCTCGCGTGGTACTGAATTGTATCGCACCGTCGTCTTTATTATATTATATTATATTAGAAAAAATAGAATGGTTTAAGAAAGAAATTATCCAAATAAATTAATTTTATGCTACATTACCAATATTATGACAAGTTTTTGTAAGTATAAGTTTGATATTCTCTTAGAATATCGGAAAATCACTTAAAATTTTCATCTTTTTCGTAATTTTTTATGATCGAGTAAAGTTTTCAGTATCGTGTTTTGATCCACAGATTTATAAAATATATTAAACAAACTTCAACATATATTTTTATCCGATCCAGACAAACAATATTGGCCGGTTGTAATGAGTTTGAAAACGCATAGATTTCGCGAATGGGGCCCTTAAAATTTAAGACACTTTGGCACCCGATTTGTTTATAACGCTATGTGCCTTTGTAATGTACCTACCTAATAGATAGTTACCTACCTATGTTTATGGTAAGGAGTTATACATATTATATGGGCGAAGATTCTTTATTTTTATTTTTGTTATTAAAGATAGTTAGGACCTTGGAGAAGAAAATAACCTACTCGAAATACTAATTCAATACAGACGAAGTCGCGGGCATCATCTATGTAATATACCTACCTACCTATACTTTTTCACAAAACCTAAATGAAACTGCGGATCACTGATCACTGCTTAACTTCAAGGAGGATATAATAACTCTAATAAACGGTATCCACGCGGACGAAGTCGCGGGTCACAGCTAGTCACAAATATAAGTAATATCATTAGAAATTAATTAAAGACTGTAAACATAAGGTTTGGGTGCGCCTTACATTTTGTAATTAAAGAGGTTATAAGAGCAAACCAACCTTACGGCAAATGTAAGAACATGGTAGGTAGTAATAGACAGGAGATGCCCATTAATTGTTTACTGTACGATATATGTGGCAAACGTGCGATGAATTTACGGACATATCTTTATTTCTTTCTAACAAGCGTACATTTGACATGAGTGAAAGACTCGAAGTCAAATTCTTCCTTTCCTTTTTTTGGTTTGATTTTCTTTTTACGCTATGTTGTCAGCTTGGTGAAATGCAGTCGCCATTTTACTTAGACGCGTTTGCGTCAGTGTGTTTTGTTTACTTTCAGGAAAAGTGCAAAATATTCGGGTTTTTTTAGAGATTTGACTATGAAATGCTTTAATAAATATCAATTTTATAAGTTTGATTTTAATTATCGTGTACAATATGCATAAGTGTTCGATTTTAGTTTGTGGCGCTAAAAAGTCCCAAAACATAAGTTTACACCAGTAAGTTATCTCAAATTCTTATGTTTTGTAATTATTTGCGTATAACATCATCTGGTTTACTGTAACAAGTACCTATAAGCGATAATAATTGAGTAATAGTGAATGTTTAGAAGGTTTTAAATTTATAATCTTGCTTCCTAGTTACCAAGTGTAAACATAGTGATGGGCATCCGTAAACCGTCTTTTTTATCGATATTTTTCAGTTTTCCCACTAATTGAAATATGCGGCGAAGGTGGATAAACGCAATTGGATTAGAAAATATAAGCCCACGTCATAGGAAGAATCTATTTATATGTTCATTACATATTGAGGATGATAACATCAATAGAACACTTGGAGTCATCAGGCTAAAAGATGATGCAGTGCCCTCACTTTACTTATCAGTAAGTGTTTTGTAGAGAATTGTTACTTTGTACCTTTTATAATTTATATAATTTAAAATCTTTAAAAATTTACACAGTCATCGAAGGATATAACTTTTGCATGATGATAATTAAAAGAAAATTTAATTTTTGGAGAATCGCTATTTATTAATACAAACTTTGTATTCATTTTCAGTCTCCAACTATTACTAGTGTTCGGAGCGTGGCTTCACAGAAAAGAATCCCACACTGAGTACTCGCTGAAGTAAGTGAAATAAACTTCAAGTTTTCATGTGACATTCCGCAACAGCAACATTCTTTCATTCCATTTTTTTTCAACCATTTTTTTTCTATTACAGTTGACAGACTTGAAAAACCAGGTCATACCACAAAGTTCTGACCAACAAGAACCAAAACTAAATTCAAGTCACGATAAGGTTGGTTTTACAATATAACATAAGTAGTAATTGATTCTAACTTTTTTTAGTAGTAGAATGAGTGAAAGATAGCGTGAACTGTTTGTGCATAATTTCCTGAGGATACCAGGCGTTTCTAACTTGTGTTTATTAAATAAAATATTTTTCTTTTAATATTTTCAGGCTTATCAAAATGAAATCAAAATTGTCAAGTTAGAAAAATTATGTGACAGCTTAATAAAAAAAATAAAAAATCTGAAACTTCAAGTATATCGAAAAAATAAGAAAATAGCAGAACAAAAAGATGTCATGGAGAAATTAAAAGCTGAAAAGTTAATAACAAACGAAGAGTGCAACATGTTGAAAGAATGTGCTGGACCGCACTAAAATTAAATTAAGGGTGTCCTGCGCAAGGTTTCTAATTTAATTTAAGCTGTTATTAAAATATTTTTTTTAGGAAAATTTGAATCAAATGAACAGCTTAAATAAATAAAATTATTATGAATACCTATTCAAAATGTTAAAGATAAGTTTACTTTATTGTCTCTAAGTGACCTTGAAATTGTACTTATCTTATTATCTGTAAATCAGACTATTTTTTATTTAGAAATAAGCATTAAAAGTTCAATTTTATTAATATCTATTCAAAATGTTTAAGATAAGGTTTAATTTAGTGTCTCTAAGTGACCTTGAAATTGTACTTACCGTATTATTTGTAAATCAGACTGTTTTTTAATTAGTAATAAGTATTAACAGTTAATTCAAAATGTTGACACCTGTTCAAAGATAAGTCTACTTTAGTGTCGCTAAGTGACCTTAAAATTGTTGATTTCAATACATCAAAATCTATTCACAATGCAGGTGTTTTATTTGGTTATTTTAAATACTAATTTTAACCATACAGAATGACTATAAATAGAATACAGAATGAATATGGATAGGTATTATAAATTCATACGAGCTAACGTATCTACTGCTTCCAAGTTGGAAAAGTCTTGTATTAGGTTGGTGGCCGCATTGATCAATTTTTTTAGGTATACGAGTACCTTAATAAATAAAAAAATATTTCTGACACTCACACTACATTATCTAGCCCAAATTAAGTTTCTTAAAGAACTTGTGTTATAGATACTGGATAACCTGATATACTTAAGAAATATATAAACATCCGTATTAAAATATTACATACATATTGAGTAAATGCATATTTTTATTAGAATAAACTTAAATAATAAACATCCATGACTTGACGATAGTTCATCGCACAAATATCCGCCGCCACCGCCGGGATTCGAACCCAGAACCTCTGGCATAGAAGGCAATGTATGTTACCACTACCTCATAAGACAATTGTTTTTTATTATTACTAAACAGCGGATTAGAACATGAAAGTTAGGTATAATATATCGGGTGTCCAGTAATTAATGGATAACCCAGTAGTGGTAGGTAGAGGAGCTAGTGACTGCTTAGAAAAAAAATCTTCAGCAACTAGGTCTGTATTTTTTTAAATTTGTTTGAGGGAATTCCCTCATTTTCTAACTAAAATAGCCATATTGGCCACAAGTATCGGATTTTGTTTCTTTTTTTTTAATGAATAACAATTTTGAATAACCACTAAATAAAATCAGAATAAGCAGAATTCCTTCAGCAGTTTTTGTTTAAGAAGCGCTAGAACTTTTATTTTTGTGTTTTCATAATTTTGTAGCCATACTTTGGAACCTCGTCGTGTAAAAAAAAAGTAAGGAGACGTAAGTGGCCAACTTCTCAAAAATTGCCTCATTCTAAAGTGATATTACTATTTGATTAAAAAATATAAAAGATATTGATAATTTAATGTGTTAGGAGCTATTTTTCGGCAATTACCTAAAATTGGATAGAGTTATCGTAGTTTGCGATTTTACAAAAATAATGTAACCTTATAATGAAGTCACTACTCAATGAGAGATATTGGCTATTTTAGATAGAAAATGAGGGAATTTCCTAAAAAAAAAACATCTATTTTTTTTCTAAGCAGTCACTAGTTCCTTTACCTGCCAATACTGGGTTATCCATTAAGTATATGTACACAATGACTACGAAAACTTTATCGATATCGATATGTAATTTTAATTAGGGCTCAACTCTTCAGCAGCCATTTTGTAGCAACTGTCAAGTGTTTCATGGTTTTCATTCTAAGGGCATCTCCTGTCTATTACTACCTACCATGTGTAAGAATTATTTTTGAAAGATTAAAAGTAAAAGAATAAAAAATTACGTGGGTGGTCTGTCAGATAATTTTATGGAGTCAAAGGGTGGGACTTTCAGCACGGCACCGTTGAGGAGTTGGATTTTCAGCACCGGTGAGTAAGTAACGTCTAATATTTTAATATGTTTTCTAATATTTATTTGTTTGTTTCAGATGGATTAGTAAAGGTTTAGCATTCAGTTCAAATTGAACATGCAAACCACAGTAAATGTAAATGTCATGACAGAATGAATTTAGCATTTTGTTGTTGCTTTGAATTAGGGATTGGCATAGTCCGGGGCCTTAGGAATGGAAACTAACTGTGACAACGAAGTTCCTATTAAAACTCATCCGATTGAGTTCCCCAAGATGTGGCTCTTTTGGGGCATGGGTACTATGATTAGTGACCCTTGGGTTATTATGAGTAGCTACTCGTGAGATCTACCACACGCAGTGGAGTAATGAACATTTGCGGGGTCTAGATAGTGATTCTCTCCAATGTAATTTGCTTCCTGTGGTCCCTTTTTATCTATATATGTATTTATTCACACAATATAAGTAGGGAATATCTCCCAACCCTCTCGGTTGCTGTGGGGGCCTAATGCCAAATCAACGGCACAACACCGGGTGATAGTGTTAGGTTTCTTTTAGAGGTAACCCGAACCTCGCATCGTATAGTTTAATTCAGCTTAGTATTAGGAACTTAACATTGTACAAAGTTAAGTTACATCACACATAACACGTTTAATAGTAAATGTGAGACAAGATCTCTAGTTTTGCAAACATGGAGCTTATACTTAGGGATTTAGGGAAATATGTGTAGGGTAGGGTGTAGGTTCGTCATTGTTTACTTAAATACAACATTTAAATAATCTATAGAACTAATAAAGGTAGTTTACCTCATGTTGAATCTCATCTAGTGAAAAGGATTCTAGCTGAGTGTTGATAATATTAAACTATAATCAAAGTTTTGATTTGGTTCGTACGGAAAATGAGTACAAGAATTATCACGTATACCTTTAGCAATTGAATGGGTCATACAGGGACGAATGCAACTTCTCAACCCCTGTCTTGGTCGCTCGAAATCAGACATGTTGATGACTGTTCATTTTGTTATCCTATATTGATATCCTGAGTCATAATTTATCAAAACTTATTGGAAAATATATCCATAAAGAATGATAAGTGTCTAATTGATTAAGCTAGAAAACTTGTAGCTACAGATGTGATTGATCTGTTGATCAGATTTGATCTTACACTATCATTATTGGCTAATTCTTAATATCATTATTGGAATTGGTAAATTCAATACCATGTTAATAAAACAAAGTAATTACTTTGTAGGATTTGTTTCTATACAATTTGAATGGAGAAATATTTTATCTATAAATTATACCTACTTGAAATAATAAGTAGAGTTTAACCTAATAGAAGTCTATTAAGACTGATTATTTATATGAGTCCAAATTGACTCAAGTTTAAATAAATTAGCTGGTCAGACCCCATCCAAGCAAGGATTGATTCGGAGATGCTTTTATAAAGTCGTATGACAAGAAAGCCTTAAAACTCTTAGAAATCTATTTACAAATTATGATATCATTATCCAAATGAATCAGTGTTGTATCAGACCTCCAGGTAGGGGATTAGGTAGGAAAACTGTCAATTAGGTAGGTAAACGGTTAATTAGATAGGAAATCTATTACTTATTTAAATTCTATATTAATTTTAATCAATTGGCGTTTTATTTAAAGTTTTAGTATTAGTTAAGTAAGTTTAAAATTATATATTTTCAATCAATAAGCGGTTTAACTTATATCTCAGTGAAATTAGGTAGAATCTTAAGAATAAAGTAATATTTATATTTTAGTGATATATATAACTTGTTAATAGGAAATACTTATACCATTTCAATTCACGTTAAAAGTTCTTGAGTTATTTTCGGTTCATAACAGAGGATCCTTGAAGCTAATAGACGATTACGATCACGATCACAAATCAATGGACAAAGATATTAGGATTAAGTTTTAAAGGTTAGTTTAGTAAAGACCAAGTTCCGTTTGTAGAGATATACGCAAGGTTAGGAAAGTTGTAGAAATAGAGAAGTTATAAGAGGTAGAGACGGCAATATTTATAGTTATAATAAGAGGATAGGAAGGGGGGTTGTTACAAAACTTCGTTTGGAAATTTTACTTTATGACACTATTAGATGGTATTAGTAGAGACCACAAAATAACAAATTTTAAATTGCTATTAGGATATAAATATGAACAATTTCAAAGATTTTCTTTCCTTTATAAGGTTGTGTTTCTATACGTTTTGCTTATTATGATGAAACCAATATAAGAAAAATATTGAGGCTCATTCAGGAACGTACCTACCACGGGATTTTTAAGGTGAGTATGGAGGGGAGAGGAAAGACTTCTACCCCCTGTGATACTTCCTTACATCACAGTTTTAGAGATACTCTTCGTAATTTTTTTTCTTAAGTTTTGAAATAAGTCTCACAAACATTTATAAATCCAATTCAGGCATAATGACGGAGTACAAAATCTTATCTATTACGCAATTATTAGCTCAGGTTGAAAGTTTATTCAGATTTTTTTTTAAATGTCACGCTCAAGCATTTTGTAAATTACACACAAACCTAAGCTCAACCACATATCAACAGTCACTTTCAATGTAAAATAAGAACTCATACTCATAGTTTTTTGTACAAGTAATGCTGGGGTGACAATTTGACCCATAACCGGATCGTTCCGCGTTCTACGGGTGAAGTTTCACCGGCAATTGATTTTATCAACCGGCGAGCAAAAATCATTATTTGTTCTACTAGAAATAAAACTAACAATAGAGGTACTTGTGTTGGAGAAAAAATTCTGAGATGATATTTTTTTAAGCTATTACATAGCTTCTATCGCGGGCCTTGAGCGTGGGGACCGAATCCAGAAATTCCGTAACGAAAAAAACCTAACACTCCCCACTCCGGCCGGCACAGCGGTGATACTTTAATTTCATAACTTTACATGCGGGCTTTAATAAACAATCAGCGCCATCTACAAGGAACTTGTGGAACTTCATATTAGATCAAACATTACTGCATTAATAAAATAAATAAATAATTTTAATTGCATAAGTTGATAAAAAATGCTATGCAATAGCTTTACCGCGGCAGTCTCCGAATGCCATACGTCTTTTTTATTATAAACTCAATCAATTAAGTATAACAATCATTTGCGCTGTAGGTATCAAAAAAAATACCTTCATTTATTTAAGGAAGTCGTCGTGGCGCCGACGTCTTTACTGTGTGTATCATACGATATCACAGATTAAGCAACGTTTGGTGCGGTCGGTGCTTGGATGGGTGACCGCCGACCATTCATTTCTCACGACGACTTCCGTGCTTCGGAGGGCACGCTAAGCAGTCGGTCCCGGGTGCTATATACTTGTATACAGTACTTAGTCGTTAGGGTTTGTCAGAAGCCACTTTGGCGCCCTGAAAATTCTGATATCCACCATCCAGCACTGTGCCAGCTTGGTGGATTATGGCCTATACCTCCTCGTCACCACGGGGAGAGACTCATGCCCTGCAGTGGGCTCATTACAAAGAGTTGTGATGATGATGATGATTTAAGGTAGAATAAACTTTAAATTTAACACTGCTAATACAACATGGCCCTTAATACAAAGTTAAAAAAAAATAGTGTCGTAAACTTCATAAACTCAAATCTCTAAATCATAATAACATTATTAATACAATAGTAATAATACATTTCATTTATTGTGGCATCTTGTCCCACTTGTTAGTAATACAACTTAAGAACTATGTTAGTAATACAAAAAAATTAATACATAATTTTCTTAACTATAAAAAACTATTTTTATAGACGCCAGTCACTGGCGTCTACCTCAGAAGCCAGTGATTGCGGGTTCGATTCCCGCACGGAAAAAGAAAAAAAAAATCCGCGTCTGGGTGTTTATCTATTTATGTATTTATATTCTAGGTTCCCCCCTAGTTTGCTATATGGTATCCCATAACACAAGCTATGCTTACTTTGTGGCCATGTAGTTGGTGTGTTTGTCTGGGGATTTAAAAAAATTGTTTTTGTAGGACTGGTATGAGGTCCTGTGAAAATAACGATTTTTTTAAATCAGTTATCAAGGTTTCTTTAAAACTGCTTTTATATTTATATGCATTGATTGATAAAGGTAAATTTACCTACGGAGCAATAGAGCCTAATTTACCTAAATAATTACGAATCAATGTACGTATTTGATATTCGGTATCAGAAAATTTAAAAGTTATTTAATTGTATAAACCGAATTAAAAAAATATAAAAAATCGCTCGAAATTTCACTTTTAATGACATGAAAACAACTCGTTTAATACAAGGCACCAATAATAGCGTTTTAAAAGGGATGACGGGAACTTTAATTGTATTACGCAATTTTAACGAAACATTGGAAGTTAATGGAACCGCTTGTTTGTGCTCGTTGCGTTTAAAAACCTTTTTATTTAATAGTGGCCAGTTATTCCACCGTGTGGTCGTTTACGAAGTATTAACAAAGTTAAAAGTGGATTAAATAGTTTATTTGTTATACGTTGGATAGTAAATAAAAAGGACGGCCACTTAAAAAAAATGAAGTATATCAAAGTCGCAAACAAACATATTTAAGTATTTTTTTTATTTTAAATTTAACCTACTGTACAATGAATAAAATAAAAACATCAGCAAAAGTGGATCCACGCATGTTTTATTATATTCATGTTTAAGTGCGATGCGACTTTCTTACCAAGGCCTAACTCTAGAATCTCTACATTGTTCGGCACGCATCCGCCACAACCTTGGGAACTTACCTTGAGGCTGCAAGCTGGAAGGCAGCGACAGCGAGAGCGACAGCGGCGCAGGCAGCAGCGCGGGTAGTGAATTCCGCGAGATGATAAAAAGTACTGAGTTTGTTTGAAACGGCGAAAAATCACTCGAGCGCCCGTTGGCATTGAGAACAGCCTAGGAGCGTAGGCTGCCCGCGCCGCTGTCGCTCACGCTGTCGCTGCCGTCCAGTTTGCAGCCTGATAGCCACGTAATAACCTTATTGCTCCAGCAGCCTATTTTAACTAGGTTAGTCTACATTATGATAGTACTGACTTTCATAAAATGTACTTAATTATTGGGTCTGCAACACATAAGAGATCGGGACAAAACCAGGACAGATCCAGGCCATCTCACTCTTATAGTTCTAAAAATAGATAGCACCCCTAATTGGGGGAATTTGTGTTGTGAAATTGGCGACATTTTGAAAAAGGGCTTAGACAAAAGTAAACATAACCTACGATCATGTATGAAAATATTGGTAAACTTGGAGGAAGCGAAAGAGGTATATCTGGATCGTAGTAATTAGTGTTCCCTTGTCTCTGCCTACCCCAAAGAGAGACAGGCGTGAGGTTATGTATGTATGTATCAGGTAGGTGCCTATTTAGTTTCAATTATAAATCTAAACTACGCCCACGAGTCGAACCTTGGGGTATGCTCATATAAACTGCTGACAGTATGAGCTCCTCCATCAACACTAACCCCTTGCATTCTATTTACAGGGTTAATTTTAATTAACGTATCTCCTCTTTCGGGCAGCCTCTCCACATCAATCCCAACAACATTTGTTCTAGGACTTTTTACAAATCTTGATAAATAACACAAATAATGTTTGCCCCTTACTCTATATTTAGTAAAAAGTACCTATTATTATTATTATTGCTTCCATGCTGGACTGGGAGCGAAAGAAAAACATAGAATGTACCAGCTGCTTCTCTTCCCGGGCATACTTTAAAAGTCAGATAAGGGACAGAGGTTTTAAAGGCGTTTTTGTGGGCGATAGGCTGACCCCCTGTCACTACAATAGTCTCTCTCCATCTTTTTATACCTCCAAATTTGTCAAACGTGACATCAGATGGTCTTGAAACCTCTGGTGTTCTGCCTACCCCATAAGGGATACAGGCGTGACGTTATGTATGTATGTATGTATGTACCTATTATTATTATGAAGCGATATTTTACTGCGCAAGGTGCGTGATATACTTACGCTTACAGTAAATAGAGTTAAGCCCCTAAACAGAGGCTATAAAATATTTTTTGTAGGTATGGGAAAACTGAAATTTTAAAGACTATTCATTTTAAAAAGTTGTAGAACAAATGTTGTTGGGATTGATGTGGAGAGGCTGCCAGCAAGAGGTGATGGGCTAATTAAAATTAACCCGGTATATGTATATAAGATTATATCAAGTCAAGTGTACGATTATTGACAAGTTTATTATAATATAAAATTCCTGAAAACATACAGTTTTGGACATGATCACCAAACCATATTAAGCTCAACTGGTCTGGTGGTTGTTTGCTGAATATCAAAACTTCTTACCTTATTTTAAAAGGCACTTGATGGCAAATAACTAATAACGAAGTATTTTTTACTCGTGAAGTTACAGTCACTAAAGGTGTTTCTCCTTAGGGCCTCTTGTAGTTTTTTATTTTTTTGTTTTTCCGCCACAGAAAGTTTTGGCACCCCCTAAAACAAGCTTTAACCAGTAAAGCAAGCTTTAGCGAGAGGAGGATGAATCCTGTTACGGACGAATGGGCATTCTATAAGCTGTTAACCCCAGTGGCTAACGGAAAATAGAATGCCCAGACAGTGTGGTGACTCACTCAGTGAAGCCGAGCATACCCACTAAACATCCCCCTGTACGACTTACCTTGATTCAGGTTATTAATCATTTATCGGAGCGACAGCCAATTGGAGAGAGAGGCTGCGCAGTGAGCGGCACCCGGACGGCTGCCACCAAAAGGAACTGAAAGCGAGAAATTTAGAAGCTAAGACTAGCAGAAATGACAAAGCTGAAACTAAGAGATTATCTAGAGTGATCAGACTCACTCTGAGATAGAAATGCTGGAACGAAGGACTACGTTTAGAAAAGTTGAGCTTGCTGGAGTTTCCTGATGAGGGGAGCGAACTTGGTTAGGACCGGTAGAGCACCGTTGAAACCCTCCGGGCTGGCGTCGAGAGCGGAGCCGAAAGCCAGGATCTCGTCGATGGGAGCGAGCTGGATCCAGAACGCCATGCGGTCTTGAGAACCATTTGCATTCTGGCACTGGGAAGCCAATTTGGCGGCCGGTTGCGATTGAGTCGCGACCCGGCTGCGCTGACCTGGAACGATAGAAGTAAAGGCCGTCCGAGCTAGGCTGCGGTCGCTCTCTCCAGTTCTCGATGGGCTTCACGGTAGCCCTGGCAGCACGCGGTGCCTTAGGGCAGCCGCAAAAGTTTGCTGTGTGGCCTGACTGGCCGCACAAGACGCAGGACGGAGCGGTGGGTGATTCGGGAGTGCGAGAGCACTCCTTAGTCCCATGCGGATCTAGGCACTTGGCGCACCTAGGGGAAACAAAACTTGGACTTCCTGCGAACCTCGGTGAACGGAGCAGGAGATTCTGGAACTAAAAGAGCGGAGTCGGAATCACTACCCGGCGGGGTAGTTTTCCGTTTGCATGCGGAGGAATCTACCGACATGCAATCTGAAAGAGGATCGACGTACTCAGATGGATCTGGAGACGCCGGAGAATCGGTTTGGAACCCCTGTGAAATGGAGGCGACCTGAGGGCGAGCAGACAATTGCTCTCGCAAGGACTCGTTTTGAGCGAGAAGGGCAGCTTTTTCCTTTTCCATCTGATTGAATTCTGAAATCAACTGATTGTTTTCTGAAATCAACTGATTGTATTTACCGGCCAAACTAGTGTGTTCCGCCACCACTATTTTTTGCTTGAGGTAGATATCATTCGAATATTTCTGATAGTGTTGTTTATCACGAAAGATCTGATCGCAATGATCGCACTTAAGCCCGGTGCACTTAGGGTGCCGAGGCATTATGCTGGGCTGAAATAAAGTCTATCGAAGACAAACTGCGCTGAAAAAGAAAACGACCTAGTACGGACCTATTGCCGGTGAACGGCGGACGATCAGGCTTAGTTGTCACGGTTACGTATCCACCTGACCAGCGATGCTTCGGCCGGCAGCAGTCGGGTCCGCCCCTGCAGATGAATTAGCCGCGACACCACACAACCACGAGTGCGGGGGAGGGAACAAGGGCAGCGCAATACGAACACTCGGGAGCGGCCGCAGACACGACCGTTCGGGAGCGAACGCAAACAGGAAGTGCCTCTTGTAGTGCGGTGTATAGGTATTTAAATGCACCATGCATTTTGCCCAGGTATCGCTATCAATATTCGCCGACGTGAGCAAGCGCAAATACATTTAATTGGTTAATATTTCAAAAATTATAATAATTTAAAAGTTTTTCTTTATCCATCGGTTAAGAGAAGCATATTTTATTTTTTATATAACTTTTACATGAATCCATTGTGATGTTTCGTGAAAACGTAAAAACAACCGTTTGAAACTGTAAATTGGTGTTATGTTTGTAACTAATTTAATTAAATCATGTTTACACATCAGTCGGTTATAAAATGTTCAATTTTTGTTAATATTTTTAGAGTCAACGTGTAGTGCAAAAACGCTGCATCTCAACTTAACATGGGTGAGCAACTTATTTTAAATCCCGCTATGTTTCTTTGATGATAAATAAATATTTAAACTTAAGCAAATTCCGAAAATCAAATCACAAAATATATTCTTGTCTACTTGTATCATATAAAATGTTTTGAGAAGTTGATACATGATATTTAATTGAACAAAAACTTTAGAAGTTAAACCTTAAACTATTCGTTAATATTTTCTGTGTCCTCAGTGAAAATAATGATCATAGTCTTGCAATTCCGTAGTCAAAAGTTCGAACTGTTGAGTTAGTTCCCTCAAAGTAATCGTTGAGGGAAGTAATTTCAAAACTTTACTGGTTATTAACTCAATACTGAACCGATCGAAAACTCATTCTACTGCCAAAATTATTTCGTACTAAAATACAAACAAGACTGTAATATTTTAAATATTGTTCACAGATGGATTAAGAGATGGGTGGTGATATTTATTGAAATAACCGCGTGCGAATTGCAATAAAAAATTCCTTGTTGCGATGTTTCGTTGACGCTAGGACATTTTATCAATCCGAAGTCCAAAAGTTCACACAAAAGGCTATTAGAATTTAATTTAAAAAATTACCTCAATCATTATTTCCAGTGTAAAATATTGCACAGTGTTTTATTTATAATTTCTCTCCAACAATCTTACAACATATAAGGAAGCTTTCAAATTGAATAATTAATAGGAGAGCTAAGTCACAGTCACAACTGTGAATGAGAAATTAATACCAGCCACAGATTTTTTTTAACCGCACGATACTGCAGATCTCGACAGCGATCGTAGTCAATATTGGAGAGTTTTTATGAGGCCGATTAAGTTCTTACTGCGTTCGGTTAAGTCAAAGCAACCCCGACATGGTTTGTGGTACGGATTGTGGCTGACTTAGCAATTTACAAGGCAACTTATTTTTTCATAGGGGACTAATACTATTTAAAAGAAGTCTGTTTCATCACAGCCCTCTGTAATGGGCCCACTGCTGGGCTATAAGTCTCTCCCCTGGGTAAGGAGGAGATTTTAGGTCTTAATCCATTAAGCTGGCCCAGGCTGGTTTGTGGCTTTCAGAACTATCAGGGCGCCGATATGTCTTCTGACATACACTTACCTACAGAAGTATGCAGCACCCGGGACGCGTATTTACAAAAGCTATACCATTAGAGTGAAAGTGCAAACTGAACTGGCTTAGCTTTTGTATGACAAAAACTTGCCCAAACCCTAATCCATTCTAGTACAGAAATTGACCGAAGTCGTGTAGACTTTGTGAGATAACTTCAATTGAACATTGCAGCAACAAAAGCTATCCCATTTCATCGATATTTACCGATCGTTGGCTTCAATTCGATACTTAAATGGCAATTGTTCTGATTTTCAAAGATAGAAATAAAATGTGCATGCATTATGACCATCGTTATTTTGATGACTTAACGTTTGACTTTTGACCATTTCGGGATTGTCCAGGGTTGACTATAATAGCTGACCAGGTTTATGGCGCTTCGCCGGCCGCTGCCGCGGCACCGCTCGCTTCGCTCGCTCGGCTCGCGCACGTGTATAACTATATGCAACCTATCATGCTCCTCCTCGCTGCGCTCGTCGTCGCTGATTCCGCCTTCCGGTGCGGGAGCCCTTCTCGTAGCTTATCTCTTTCATCGCAATGTATATCAAACAAAGATATACCTACTTTTCATCTTACAGTACTAGGTTTTGTCATTGCATTTCTTTGAAAATTACAAGCGCAAAAGCTTATCCATTTCAGTCAATTTTTTTACTGAGTTCGATTAGGTATTGTAAAGTAATATGCATGAACAAAAGCTCCTCTATTAGAGTCTGACTCGTGACTTAAATAGTATAGCCTTTGTATATTCGCACCCGGGACCGACAGCTTAACGGAAGTTATCGTGAGAAATAAATGATCGGCGGTCACCCATCCGAACGGCTCGCGTACACCGAATCCGATATCGGCCGAAGTATGCTCGGGCGTCATCGGCCGAACTTGGCCTATCAAATCAAACGTAAGTAAAAGAAAGAGAGCGCATACACTGCTACTACCGACGTCGTCCGATAACGCCCGAAAACGGACAATCAACTGACGAGTCCGAACGTGTTTGGATTTTTTGTCAGTTTTACCGGCTTCTTTCTGCGATCGATTCGTTTTATCAAATCAAATAAAAATGATTTGATTTGATTTGATGGATCAAGAATTGCATTTACCATTTATAACAGACCGTCACTGTGGGACCAACATTCAAAAAGTTACAATAATCGAGATATTGTGAAACATCTATGAAATGAAGAAGAAAT
Source organism: Stenoptilia bipunctidactyla (assembly GCA_944452665.1). NCBI lineage: Eukaryota > Metazoa > Arthropoda > Insecta > Lepidoptera > Pterophoridae > Stenoptilia > Stenoptilia bipunctidactyla. Next base: position 10,854,977 of record OX101727.1, read on the forward strand.
GTAGTAACCTGAGGGACCAATTTCGCAAAGAGTATAGCAGATGTACGCAACCAGATCTTCGAAATCCTCCATTTTTAAAAATACGTCTGTACTCAGTATGTTGCACAGTCAGACTACATAGTTCCACCGACAACGGCCGTTGTCGTCTGAGACAGTCGTCCGAACAGCTCAGACCCGAAATCGGCCGATGGATTGGTTTTGGTGTACGCAAACCGTAAGATCGATCGTATGGTAGAATGGAGTAGTCGACGTTGATGGATAGTTTTAACTGGGCCAATTCAATGAGAAAAATGATCGACGCCGTCTGTCGATCGTCGATCGACGTCAATCGATTAATGTGGTAAACTTCCATGCTGGACTGGGAGCGAAAAAAAAACATAGAATGTGCCAGCATCTTCTCTTCCCGGGAATACTGTAAAAGTCGGTTAAGGGACAGAGGTTTTATTGGCATTTTTGTGGGCGATAGGCTGACCCCCTGTCAGTGCAATAGCCTCTCGCAATCATTATAATACCTCATTAGTCAAACGTGACATCAGTTGGTCTTATAACCTCTGATGTTCTGCCTACCCCATAAGAGATACAGGCGTGAAGTTATGTATGTATGTATGTACTCTAATACTGACCTCGCCGAACGTTGCCAACACTGCGATATCGTATGATAATAACATGCACAGGAGCCGCTTTTCTTTTAATAAGAGAAACGATTATTAATCTCTTAAATACTATGATATAAATAAAACATTGGTTACATTATCACCACTAGAAAACATTTATTTATTATTACAAAGCTAAATGGTGAAAAGGCTTAGTAAGTTTTGAATAACCCTTTTCACAAATTTTCAATATTGCAATAAGTTCGCGATTTGATTAAATTTCCAATTAATTCATGATTCGCTTATTTTGTTAACAAACGTGTTTATGATAAATTTTGGAATTTAAGGATTTTTATCTCTTCTATTCTGTAAACACTTTAATTAACACTCTTCTAATTTGGTCATGCAGTAACGCATTCTTTGGTTGTTTAATTAAACTTGAACCATTGCAATTGTCTGCTCAAGCTTGGTCAAATCGATTTTCATGAGAACATTGTATGACATTAATGAATTTACTTTTTCAATGCTTTTTTAAGGTTCCGTTCCCAAAGGGTAAAACGGGATAAAATTACTAAGACTTAATGTATAGTCAACGACAAAAATTGATTAACACATTTAAATTTTCAAAGTAGTTTTTCAACATTGTGTCCCTAAATAACTACTAATATTGACTAGCTTAATTTTCAAGTTAATCAACATTAGTCGTTACTTATGCACAATATAGTGAAAAACGACTTTGAAAATTTCAATATGTTAATCAACTTTTGTAGCTGACTGGACGTACATGTGTCAGACTGTCACCAGGCTGTATCTCATGAACCCTGATAGGTAGTTGAAACTTAAAATTTTCACAGATAGGTACTGTATTTCTGTTGCCGCTACATTTAAATATACTTCAAAAAACTGCAGACTTCTTCATCTTCATCTTACAGCATCTTCCTAAGGTTGCTTGTTTAACCGTGCACTACAGGATACATTTTGGTGAGTGCGCGAGTGCACTGTTTGAACAAATTGAACCCTCACACTGATACCATCGGACTACTAGACGAAAAGTCGAACTAAGCGCTTTGACAGTTCCTTTTTGATACGGGTCGCCAAGGTTTGGAATGAACTGCCTGCGTCTATTTTCCCTGACCCGTATAGTTCCAGTCGAGTGGATAGGTTTCTCGTGGATGGACGTGTACCACCTTAATCTTCATGTTCACTTAACATCAGGTGTCATGGAAGATAAAAGTCTCATCCAAATTTTAAGAAAAAAAAAATTATAATAAAAGACCGGCCAACTGCGAGTCGGACTAATAAAAAATGAAAAATAATGATCAGCAAAATATACAGGGTGACTGGTGGCAAATTTTAGATACTGAACTCAATTCTGATCATAACTATATAACAAAAAATAGTATTTAATTTTTCATTAGCATTCGCTATAAATGAAAAAAAAATTATTACTATTTACTTTAGTTACGCCTGAGTCAATCGCGGCAAGTCACCTGGCACGCCGATCGCTGCCAACGCTAAATGCATTGCGTAATCAATTCTTTAACTTTCAGTTAAGTTTACTAAGTAAATAATAAATTTTATCTTTTATTATATGTATTTTTTCTCTTCATGTATGATCTTAAATTATCAAGTCCTCGAATTTCAAAAATAACCCACCAGTCACCCTGTCTTTGTTACTTATTTTAACAAATAATCCATAATATGCTATTACAAGATGGCAATGTATTGAGATTCAAAAGACTGAATCAAATGAAATATGTAAGATTTTTATTAAAGTAAAGTTCTTCTTGCTAACAATTCATTTATTTCAGTGAATGTTCCAAAGACAGCAATTTTCTTGAATATATTAAATAACTCTTTCTAGTAACGAATTCGTAATAGTTTTTGTGTTTTCAAGTGGTGTTTCTTTGTTAAACGATAATATCATAACCGAAATAAAAAATGCTGTTTGTTGAATATCTATTTTATAAAAAATATTTTTTTTGAGACAGCATGAATTGACAGCATTAGCAAAATGTATTTCTACCATTCATCAAGTAAATGACTTTTTGACTAATTTTATTTTTAACTCTACGTTTTGGTGTCTTGAGACCAGGGTCTCGTATCTTTTACGTTTTAACTCAAGGTCTTTACGAGTCTATTATTTTATTTACCTGCGGCTATCAACTATAATTATGTGAACGATGTGATCTCATATAAAATAGTATCTATTTGAAAATATATCCAAGGCCTTCAAAAATAGCTTGTTCCCTTAGCTTCCCGTATTTCCGCTTCAGTTTGGTATGAAAATTAATTGGGAATCGCAAAAAAGACATAATAAAATCCAGGATGACTGGTGACAAATTTTAGATATTAAAGGAGGGCACTCTGTACTCGATCCCGATCATTATTATGTTGTAAAAGTAGGTAGGTACTAAATTTTTCGGCAATATCTCCTATAAAAAAATAAAGAGTTTTCTACGGTCGACGAACGTTTGTGAAGCCGCCTTTACATACCTACGTGCATACCCGTGTAACCATGCGTTTCGTAATGAATTCTTTTATTGTCGGTTAAGTTTTCTCAGTAAATAATGAATATGTACTTTAATTTTATTTTTTCTCTTCTTATATGATCTCAAACGATCACGTCCTCGAATTTCGAAAGTGACCCACCAGTCACCCTGTATAGCCTACTCTATACGTACAAACACCCAATATATATATCAATTTAGGATATATCTAACTAGATTTGCATTGAGACTATTGTCATCATAATAACAGCGCTTAATTAGCAATTATCGATAAATTAATTGTCATCTATACCTATAATTTCATAGTTGTTGCTCAGAACTCTTACAACTAACGAACCCCATTTGGACTTACTGTCTATACTATTACTGCTCTTTGTTACAGTGAGGAAAGGTCTAAAATCATATTTTCTTAAAAATAATGAGAGTATCCACGGAGTTTTCATATGATTATATCAGTATTCTTCTTCTTGTATATTAAAGTTATAAATATGAACGTTTAAAATTTTTTGAAGTATAGATGGGCAACACTACAAATAAATAGAGATTGTTTCTGGAGTTATGGTAAAGGAATATCTAATTCTGAAAACCCCAAATAAATCCTAATACCAAGAATAAATCAAAGTCTTATTTTACGACTTAAACTATTCAAGTCCCGTTTTAGACTCAGCGATGATTTTAAATGTCTAAATCTCCCTAATTTCTCTAACTTATCCCTAATTCACTTAAGAATTAAGCATTATTAAATAAAGCCGATGCTTATTCTCAAAAATATATCTTGATTTAAAATGCTATACTTTTTATGTTAACTGATAATTTTATGTCTAATACAATATAATATATCAATACCTTTCTACATCGTATATGGGAAGATTTTTGTGGATCATTGTTGCTGAAATGCTGGACTGGGATTTGTTCTTTATAATTGACTAAACGCACGTGTGTCTTCCATGTCACCTTAAGGTAAGTGGAGATGATGTTGAAGATGATTGTTTATATGCTTGAAATAGAATACTAGAATAAAAAGACATTATTTTCTTATGTTATCAGAAGACTAAGATTAAGCGGGAGAAGTCGCGAGATCAACTTGTGGTAAACAGCTGCTCAACTACCTTCAATTATACTGAATAATACATGAAAACAGACCAAACTGGTCCCAATGTCGAAGGTTCCTAGTATATATATTGTGTGTATAAATAAGCAAAACAGCACAGCTTTTTGTTTAAAATCAGGATAATTATAAACAACCCACACAAACCTTTTTGCTGCCAACAACCTTAAATGTTCAATATAAATTTAATTTATAACGAACGGCAAACCATGCCCTCTTTCATTTATCATCGCTAACTACCTTAATTTGAGGCTTTAACGTTAGTTTCATATTCCGATCTCGTTTCCACGGAAAGTCGCTTCCAAAAGGCATATAAAATATATTCGGGGCCGGTTGCGAATTAAGGCCAATTCACATTGGTCATTTTTCCATCGCTGTGCCGTACAGCACAACAATCCAATTAATAAGCAAACCTTTAGGATTTGCTGTGAATATCAAATGTTTATATTCCATGCAATTGGCCGTTCAAATAAAATATTCAAATTATAACACTTGGCAGTAAGGGCGATTGGGGCACGTTCGCAACGCACGTTCGGCTACCATTTTGCCGATTGTCACCAAATCGTTTCGAAATTGGAAATTCTGCGATAAAATTTAAACGTTCGAACGTTAATGTCTATGAAATGTCGATATGAAGTGATTACTTTAACACCTTCACTGCGAGAGCTCAAAACCCGTCTCGAATTCGAGTGCGTTACGAGATATAATGCGCCCCGTAAAGAGCTTCTACATTGTGCGTTACGGGTATAAAAGTGCCCCGCACACCCTTATTGCTTAAACAACCTAAAACTGACTGAAATTTTACGTTCATTCTAATTTTATTTTATGGTCCGATAGATTATGAAATGAGCAATGTTATAGTCTGTTCGCCGCTATATTTGGCAAAATTTGACGAAAATAGAAAGAAAACAAGATGTACGGGGTCTGGAAAACCCCATACCGCACTTGAAATAATAAAATACGGGATTGTACTGCCCCGTAACGCACAACACTGAATTCTATCGATAAAAATATAGTGATGGGAAATAAAAAACACGATTAAAATCTTGAATAAAAATATTTATTTATGTTTAGGAACTTTATATAGGAACTTAGGTTACACACTTTAAGGTACATATTATTTGAATCAAAAATATTAAACAGTGAGAATTACACAGTTTAAACACTAGTTTATGACACAAAATTGAAACATTTAGGTAAGTATTATTTATATTTATATATCAGTAAGTTTTATTATTATTGCTGACGTTAATCTACAATATCAATATCATCAGGTAGGCAATATTTTAAATGTGGCGCATTCAATGTTTTAAATTGTAGCACTCTAAACAGTATGCCTTATTGCACTTTTTGCAAAATGATTTAATTTTTTTTACTTTATTATCTGCGAGTCGGCTGCTCATACTCTCTCTTAATTTTTCATAACAACTGGTACATTTTCTTTTTTTTTCAGTCATTTCAAATTTATGTTGTAATTCTATCGTTGTTGGCACCGGATCAATGTTAGCTGTATTTTGAGTGCAAAAGGCTTCAATAATAGACTCTACAAAATTTTTCTTAGACATGTTTGTACGTTTTACAGTGTTATGAACGATCCAAGCATTGGTTATTGCTGTCCCAAATAACAACTCCATGATGACTTTCCGGAACCATTTAAGACCTCTTTTGAGAGTTGTATAATAAGCAGACATCTGGTCGCTTAAGTCAATCCCCTTTTTACTTTTATTGTAGGTAAGTACGCACTCTGGTTTTTTTATCTCGTGTGTGATTCCATTTCTTACTTTTTGGATAGTCTTCAACTCTATAGTATGATTTTTACATGTACTGATCATCAGCACTGGACGTTTATCCATCCATTTAATTACTCGGACTCCTTTTCGATTCATTTTGCCAATTATTTGTCCCTTTTTAAGTTTCCTACTTACAATTACTTGGGGTAACCTCTTTCTGTTAGACCGCAATGTGCCACAAATAAACGTATTTTTCTTTATTAATTCTTCTGCAAGTTCAATAGAATTATAAAAATTATCTGTTATCAAAATCCGTCCCTTATTTTCAAGTCCACTAATGAGTCTTTCAACTGTTTTTTTTCCATGATTAACTTCACGTCCAGTATCACCTTTTCCTGTGTAAATATTAACATTATACGTATAACCCTCTGGCGTACATAGCTTGTATAATTTTACACCGTACTTGTGTCTTTTATTTTTGATGTATTGCCTAAATTTAAGTCGACCACGCCATGGAATCATAGATTCATCGATCACTATAACTTTGCCAGGCTTGAGGACATTTTGAAACTGCCCAATGATCATTTCGTATATTTCTCGAATTTTGTATATCTTGTCTGTTCCATTATTATTTTCCCTACTGAAATGCCAACACCTTAGGAGTAAAAGAAATCTATCTCTTTGTATAGTCAAAGCAACGAGCTCGTTCCTATACATTTTTTTCTTGGACCAATAGTCGTTGATGTGAGGAAGTTTGACCATTCCCATGATCAACAATATACCAAAAAATGTATACATTTCCTTTCTATTAGTGGGAGTCCAAGCTTTCATACGAGAATTTGTTTTTAAATTTGTGTCATTATCTTTGTAGCATAATTATTTGTTTCTAAAACCATTTTGTCGACGATATCGTCAGTTAAAAATAGCTTATAAAAGTCCACTGGAGTTGTAGTGTTATCAGGTATGGATATATTATTACAGTTTTGCTCATTATGTTCAATATTTGGTACGCTATCGTCTATGTCAATCCATTCGTCGTTATCCTTATCTTCATGGGAAGGTCCACTATTTTCACTTTTCTGTTCAAAATCAATCCGGCCATCTTGAATCATATCATCAGCTGTTACAGAGTCTGCATCAGATATGTCATTTGAGGACGTCGTCTCATCATCAGAAGAACTGGAAGGACTGTAATCGTTGTCATCGTCAGAATAGTCAGTGTAATTTTCAGCAGTAGTTGAATGTCGAGCAATTCGTGTATCATCTTTAAATAATTCGGTGTTCGGTATCGATGTTACACTAACTTTTGTCTCTTCCAGCCTTCGAGTTTGCTTTCTTTCACTTGGCGTTTGCAAAAGTTCCTTCATTTGCTCATCATTAAAAGAATGGTCAAGAATTAGCATATTACTCACAGAAATATCGCTTAGTGATCCACAATTGCTTGCACTCCTGTTTAATGGCTTGTAAAAAGTATCATCTGACATCGGTGAACTGTTGAACATCCTGCATGAAAACAGTTTTCTTTTCGGTGTTAGTTCTTGCATCTGTTGCAAATTCATAGAAATATCACTCGAGGATCCAGAATTACTTTTAATCAAACTCGTTGGCTTCAAAAATGTTTCATCTGTTCTCATAGGCATTTCAGGTCTTTGAGATAAATCAAGTACATTTGTGTCCGCTTGTTTTAGAACAACATTATCCAAAATTGTGATCTTTGGTTTCTTTTTATTTGAACAACTTGACATAATTTCTTCATTAACTTTTTCAACGGGCACATCAACATTACGTAGTTCGTGATAGGTATGACTAGTACTGGGACTAGTTACAATATCGAACTCATCCGTTGCTGGTCTCGGATGCCGTTGAAAAACCTTGCGGAAAATTGTTGAGGATGCCGACTGTCGTTGGGATGTACTAGGAGATGAAAGAGTTTCGTCATCCTTTTTAATTTTTGACAATTCCAACATACGACGCGATCGCTTCATTATCGATAATTAAACACTACGTCTTACGCTAATAACTGCACTAATAATAATGAGCTCATGGCCCGTACGGGTACACAATAATTTATACGGGTCTTTTGAACCCCGTATCGCACTAGAAGGTATTTTTTACTCTCTGGTCGTTACGGGGTTTATATGACCCCGTATATTTTTAAAATGTCAACTATTTCTTTAATCGATGAAAATGAAAAATATATATTTGTCACTCTCATACAATACCTAGTTTTAAAGATACAGCGCCCGCACCAGAGCGTACACCGTATTTTTGTCGTGCGCAACGAACGACGGCACTGTACGAGGTTTAAAAAACCCCGTAACGCAGTGAACGTGTTAATTATGTCGAATATACGTAATTTTGCTAATTGTAGCAGAAACATTTTGTCATTAGAAAAGCTTTCAGAAAATAGATGTAACGCAAACTTTTAGAATTTGATTCATTAAATTAATTATGTTAAGCAGTAGGTATCTGTACAATTTCAACATTTGGTTAATCTAAACCAAAACCAATAGCGAGTTTCTTTGAACTTACAAATGTTGGGCTAAAATAATGAAATTGATTAAATAATCTATGAAAGAAGCTGAGGCAAAAAGATACAGAAAAAATATTCAATAACTTATTTTGGAGTTTTTACATGACTCTTTGGAGTCTCCGATTCGAGACTCGTATTCAATAATTTTTCATTTAACTGGATGTTTTAACGTATTTTCAAGAGAGGTTTAAATATACTTTTTAGTCCATTGAAATGTTACGTACCTATAGTTATCGATTCATCAGCATCAGCCGGGCGACATCCACTGCTGGACAAGGGCCTCCATTTAACTACTAACAGCTTTTCACACTTTCACGTTTTCACATTTTATGGTAATATTTCAATTATTTGATTTAAATGAAATTAACTTGCTCCTCACTGTTTTTATTCATACCAGCCTTTTGCTAGTAACTTTTTCATAAATTAAAGCTCATTCCCAATTCCTCAACTTATGTTTGATTTCATGTTGTTCGTTATTATGAAATACTTATATTTGCTCATTATAATTGCACACCATTGTAACAGGCTGTTACATGCTTTAAGTTTTAATTAACGATCGCTGTACTTAATGCTCATTTGCATACTTTATTAATATTGCATGAATTTTATTCTGAAACAGAACTTTATACGTATCATTGTATTATTATGAGAAAAAAAACACAATGTGGGGAAGATACAGGGCGCGGACCGCCGCCGCCGATCTAGTCTTCACGCCGCTGACCGGTCAATAAAATCAGCGTAAACGGCGCGAATACTAGACTGCATATTTCAGGATTTTGGTGAAGTCGACAAATATTTAGATTTACATGAATTAATCGCGTATCATTTCCGGAGAGCTACACACGTTGCGTCGTTAAAAAATATCTGTTTGTCCCGCAACAGAAATAATCTCTACTCAAACAGAATATTCTTCACCCTCTCGAATATTACAGATCTTTTTAATATATGGAGCTACCAGTAGACAACTTGCAGAAGACTACTGCGATCATTCCAACGACACTGAGTGTTTGAAATGTTTTGTTTGTTGCGATTTACGTGACTGTTTTACAAGCGACGACATAAAGATCTTATAATATTGGAAAGACCGAGTCATCGTTCCCATATTTATCAACCTTGGCTAAAGGGAATTCCAGTAAGTACCTACACAGGCAACTAAAACCTACTCATAGTGAACGAGTTTTTTCGGCTGCCTGACTCATTAAAACAGCGAAAAGATCCCTCTTAACTAAACCCATGTCAATTTATCCATGTCAAATCATTTTCATACACGACAATCAAGAAAATTTAAAAAAATAGCAAGCTTTGAACAGTAAACTAATTGTTTTAATCTTTTTATTGAGTGATTAATACCCACGAAAGGCGACGCCGATCACGCCGCCATTTACGCCGCCGCCGACGATTTTGTCATCGGCGTACATGTCTACTCTTACTCGATTCTGGTCATAATTATGTAAAAAAGTAGGTACTTAATTTTCCACTAGAATTCCCAATAAATATTTTTTTTTGTTCCCATTTTCTTATTTACGCCTGAGTCAATCGCGGCACGTGACCTGGCACGCGGATATCTGCCTACGCTAGTATTAACATGCATTGCGTCAATTCTATATCTTTCGGTTCAGTTTACTGAGTAAATAATTAATATTTCTTTTTATTATACTTTATCTCTTCATGTATGATCTCAAAACATCACGTCCTCGAATTTCAAAAGTGACCCACCAGTCACCCTGTATATATAAGTTTGTGTTCAAAATTTATGTGAAAAATTAACAGGTGCTAGACAAAAAACTGTAGGATTTTTTTAATTCTAATTTTTTAAGAAAGCAGCATACAGTAAACAGGTATAGCAGTTTATCATGGAGCGAGTAAATAAGTATTTATAGCAGTAAGCTTTTTTACGATGCTAAGAAAAGAAAAGAACCTTAGGTTACGATTTTTTTTATCAAACCAGTGAAGTATTTTTCGTCACATCACATCACACACATCACAACTCTTTGTACTGAGCCCACTGCAGGGCATGATTCTCTCCACTGGGTGACGAGGAGGTATAGGCCATAATCCACCTACGATAAAAAGTAGCCTATGTGCTATTCCAGATTGTACTCTATTACTTTGTCAAATTTCATTAAAATCCGTTGAGCCGTTTTGCCGTGATTGAGGAATAACATCCATACATACAAACATTCACATTTATAATCTGTATATGTAACCATCCGTTGCGTAATGAATTCATTAACTTTCGGTTAAGTTTACTCAGTAAATAAAGAATATTTATTTTTTATTCTATTTTTTTACGATGCTGAGAAAAAATCAGAACCTGAGGTTACGATTTTTTTGATCAAACCAGCAGAGCTAGCACGGATTTTTTGTCGATCGTAAGTTTACGAATGCTCGTATAGTATGGAGACGGTTTTGCAAGCAATAATTGAAATCTATCCATTGCCGCACGGTCAGCTTAAATAAATGCTTTCAAGAAGGATACTATCCTAACATTTGGAAAAAAGCATACATAGTGCCAGTACATAAAAAAGGCCCTAAAACAGTGATTGAAAATTATAGACCGATCTCAAAGCTAAATATCTTAGGAAAAGTCATGGAAATGGTGGTTTATCAGCGAATTTATCCAGCTATTGTTCGCAACATACCTTCTCAGCAACATGGTTTTGTGCGAGGACGCTCGACGTGTACTAATCTTTCCTTATTTGTTGATGAGGTAATTCGTGAAATGGATAATCGTGGTCAAACCGATTGTATATACACAGATTTTGAGAAGGCGTTCAACCGCGTTGACCACATTATCCTTCTACGAAAGTTGCAAGAGCTTGGAATCCGTGGGGATCTACTTCGTTGGATGGCTTCTTATCTGAGGAACCGGTCACAGGCTGTGGTTTTGGCGGGTCATCGTTCTAGATTTTTAACCGTCCCATCTGGAGTACCTCAAGGTTCAATTTTAGGCCCCCTGTTGTATGTAGCTTACCTATACGATGTTGGTAATTGCTTCAGTTTTGCAAAATATTTAATGTACGCTGATGACACTAAAATTTATGCACACATTAAATCTACCGAAGACACTACCAAACTCCAAGCTGATCTCGACAGTCTTTGCCAGTATTACAAAGACAATCGTATCAATGTGAACTTTGCAAAATGTCAGCAAATATCTTTTACGCGCAAAAAATCAAAGATTGTATGTCAGTATGTTTTAGATGGTAAGGGACTAATTGCAACAAACACTGTAAAGGAAGGACCTTGGGGTGCTCCTTGATTCAAAAATGACTATGTCAGAACACATATTAGCCACGGTTTCAAAGGCCTACAAAAGTCTAGGATTTGTTCTCCGTGTAAGTAAGCCGTTTTCTGACCCCGAATGCATGAAAATATTATACAACGCCTATGTACGTAGCGTGCTTGAATACTGCTGCATGGTTTGGAGTCCACACTACGTGACTTATATCGATAAATTAGAAAATATTCAGGGTAAGTTCCTAAACGCTCTAAATTATCGTATGCATGTGCAAAGAGCTAGCAACTATAACGCATTATGCGGTGATTATAACTTACTTCCATTGAAAGAAAGACGATGTTTTCTGCAGATGTTATTCTTACACGATATTTGCAGTAATTGTATAAAAAGCATTGATTTAAATTCTTTAGCTATGCATCTTAGAACACCTACTAGACGTACTAGGAATTGAGAAATATTTCACGTCCCATTTAGTCGCTCAAATTATGGGAAACATGCAGTTATTAGCCGAATACTAAATTGTTATAATAAACATTTCCAATCCTTAGATATTTTTCAATACACGAAGCAACCTTTTAAAAATCTAGTCACAAATTATATTAAGTTGAAACTAAGTAATGAAAGTTCATGACTTTATTATACTTATACTTAATGTACCTATTAATTAAACGTATTAATTTATTTATTTATTTGTATCTATGTTATAATTCTGTGTAAAAACTTATATACCTTATTTTGTCACTCATATTAATCTAACTAACTTATAGAACTAACAATATTACACACACACGCACACACACGCTCACACACACGCACACACACACGCACGCACACACGCACAACACCGCTCGTATTGATTGATATTGATATTAATAATTTATGTTCTGTTTTTAAATCTTACCTATTGTTATGCATTCAATATTTCTAGAACTAATAATTACCATATTTCTAATTTTTAATTTAATTTATTTCTTTAGTGTACTTTTGTTTGATTACCTACTCTAAAAAGAAAAAAATATGTTTAAAAATTGTGAACCTTTTATTGGCAGTAAGTTTTATGTATCTGATTCTTTCTATTGTAATCTAAAGTGCTGTTGGTTCTGTGAGAATTAAATAAATAAATAAATAAATAAATGTGTTCCTTGTTAATTTTGAATGTTTGTTAACAGGTTGTAGTGTTACCTAAAGTAATAGCCTAAGTAACCTACTATTTAAAAGAAAAAGGTTAAAGAAATAAAGGATAAAGTTAAAGTTTATATATTTACAAAAAAAAGTTACAAGTAGGTATAAAAACACTTTTTACACTTACAGTCCACTAGGATTTGCTTTAAATATATCACTGAGATTTTTCCAATATTTATATGTACAGAAGTTTCCAGGATCTTAAGCTCCAAGGGTTTATCAAGTTATATAGCGGCTCCAAGAGATTATGTAGTTAAGATACTTTTATAATTTTATTTTTATATTTTTCTTCAATTCCAAGTACTCTCCTCGGTGTTTTATTTTCCAAAATCCCCCCACCAGTTCAGCTCGCCACTCCTTATATAGGCTCCATTTCGTTCGACAGCTCGTAAATTTATTTATTTTTGAGAGGCATCCATTCTTTCATCGGCCAGCGGCTGTCACTTCTATTAACAAGGAGGTTTTAGTCTCTGGAGCAGCGGTGGTGGTATGGTAAAAGTGGAGCTGATAATTCCCTTGATTATAAATGTGCAAATCTCAGAATAATTTATATTAAAGTAATAATATAAAAATTAATTGAAAAGGAAATGAATATAAAACCTAATAACAGTTTATAAATTATCTGTACCGAAAAGTGACATAAGCTACATGACAAATTTAGAGTTGAAAGGTAAACAATAATATTTACATTTCATAATAGTTTACAATAGAGACATTTGCAGCTATAAAATAAAAATAACAGGAATACTTTTAAACAATATTAGAAATGTAACAAAAATAAGACTTAAGATGTAGGACAACTATTAACAAAACCAATGGAATATACAAAACAGTAAGTACAAAAATAGTTATATTACATTTTCCCCAAAAACCCCAGAAAATTTTTAGCTTACGAAAAATTTTGAGGTGTTACTTAGGCAGTTACTTTCTACATGCATACATCTCGGACATACATCTTAAACAATCAAACTTAACTAACTTTCTTCAACATTCAGGGTAGAGGGTAAGGCTCACAGTCAATGGCGTATACTCCCAAAGTAAACCGCGATAGGGAAACCCTACATGACAGAGGCTTATTTAAAGAGTTGTCGTCCGCTCTATCTTAAATCCCATATTAAAGAAGTAAAATACCTAGGTATACCTAAGTTACCTAAGGTATGGCCTAAGGCTTATTTTTAGTGTAGCCAGCCGCACCATTAAAGAAGTGGGTTTAGGTCCCCAAGTATATACGAGTATAGTATATGGCCTAAGGCTTATTTTTAGTGTAGCCAGCCGCACCATTAAAGAATTGGGTTTTAGGTCCCCAAGTTATGACATTAGGCTCTTAGTGTAGCCCGCCATTACTAGATAAAAGAATAATACCTAGTCTTATTATTCCAGATCTCGAAAGGAAATCTCAAAAGAAGTAGCATCAGCTTTCAGAGGAGATTAAAAAGTTGGCTTAAGAGCCCTAAATAAAGTGTAATCAACATAAGACAGAAAGAAAAAATGATGGGTGTACTCATTATAAAATTGTATCAAAGTAAAATAAAAATTAAATAGTATTTACAGAAAGTAATAGTTTTATTTACAGTTGGAAAAGAAATGACATTTATTTACAGGAGACAAAAGTTTAATATATTTAGAAAAGGTAATAGCATTACTAAATTTTAATATCTTTAATATGCCATTTACCTTGGATGCCATCATCATCCTCAAGAATATATACAAGTGGTGATAATTTACGTACAACTCTGCATTTTTTATATTTAGGTGCTAATTTAGAGTTGTAATAGTATGCAGCGTTGCTCTGGGTATAGTTTTTACGCCAGACAATATCACCTATAGAAAATTCTTTAAAAGAACGGCGTAGATTATACCGCTCCGAGTTTTTCATATGTGCAGAATAAAGAGCGACCTGGACCTTATCGAATAGAGTTGATAATAATCCAATGTTATTGGCATAAATATCACGGGGTAGAAAGATTAGTTCATCTAAATTGTTAGTGTGTGTGTATATAGAGCCGCAAGGTATAGTCTCGCGACCATAAACGAGAAAAGCTGGCGAGAATCCAGTGACCGAATTAGTAGTGTTGTTCATAGCATATTGAATTTTGATTAGAAACGTATCCCAGGATCTATGGTCGTTTCCTACCAGAGAGGCTAGTGCATTTATAATAGTTTTATTATATCTCTCCGTGGGATTAACTTGAGGACAGTAATAAGGAGAATAATTTACAAAAGGAATTTTGTATCTATTAAATAAGTGCTGTAATTCGTGGGATTGAAACTGAGGGCCATTGTCCATAATAATAGATTGTGGAACACCGTGGACTAAGAAGACGTGGTTTTCTAAATTAGTCACTATGTTAGCAGTCGTAGCTCGCTTTAGCGGAAATATAAGGCAATATTTAGAGAAGTTACAAGTAACCACGAGAATGTACTGATTTCTTCTTCTCGTCATGGGAAGAGGACCTATTAGATCAAGGGAGATACACTGGAACGGGCGAGAGCAAACTTTAGGTTTACCCATGGGACCGTATGGTGCATGATTAGAATGTTTATAGGCAAGACAGGTTTCACAGTTGGCAATGTACTTAGCGACGTCTTTAAATATACCTGGCCAGTAGTATCTTAACGAGAGTCTCTTATGGGTTTTGAAAATGCCTTGGTGGGGTTCCTGTGGTGGTGAATGATTATTTTTTATAAGCGTTTCTCTTTGTTGCGGATGAGGGACTTCTTTCCAGACAAAATCTTCAGTTAAAGTATTAGGTGAATGAGTATAGCGAAATAATATATTATTATTTATCATATAATTTGGATAATTATCGGGATTATTTTGACAGCCAAGATAGAGTTTATTATATTGATCTAAAGGGGAGTTTGATGTTGAATTTTCGACGTTGACCGGGCATGTAGGATGGGTAATTGTGGTAGGATTTTTAGAACGAGAAAGTAAATCTGGTACTACGTTCTCTTTACCTTTTTTGTGTTTCAGAACAAAGTTAAAGGAAGACAGACGAACCGACCATCGGGCTAATCTACCTGAAGGGTTAGATAGACTAAGAAACCATTTGAGTGCCGAGTGATCTGTGAAAACTGTGAATTGTTGACCATTATCTAGATAACAGCGCCAGTGTTCGAGTGCTGTAATAACGGCCAAGGTTTCTCTTTCAGTTGTAGAATAGTTTTGTTCATGTTTATTTAAAGCTTTACTCATGTACGCAATTACGACTTCTTTATCGTTTTGTAGTTGTGTTAACATAGCACCAACACCGAAATTAGAAGCGTCACAGTGAACTGAGAATGGAAGACTGAAGTCAGGACATGCTAGTATAGGAGTACTTACAAGAGCTTCTTTAAGTTTTTGGAAGGCAGAGGCAGCCTCTGGTTTCCAAACAAATTTAGGGGGATTTTTACCCGAAGCAGTGAGTTTATTCAAAGGAGAAGCTATAGTACTGAAGTGAGGTATAAATCTTCGGAACCAACTACATGTACCTATAAATTTTCTGACTTCTTTACGTGAAGTTGGAGTTGGATATTCGAGAATAGCTGAAATTTTGTTGGGATCGGCACGTAAACCATATTCGTCCACGATGAAACCGAGATACTTTAATTCTTTACGGAAAAATTGACTTTTTTCAAAATTGATAGTAAGTTTAGCTAAGGTTAGTTTCTCAAGTACTTTTAGAAGTAAGGAAATGTGTTCCTCGAAGGTTTCGCTTACTATTATTACGTCATCGATGTAACAGAAGACTTTATTATCGAATTCGGGAGTAAAGAGCTTGTCCATAAGTCGTTGTTGTGTGGCGGGTGCATTGGTCAAGCCAAAAGGCATAACAAAAAATTTGTACATGCCACGACCAGGAACATAGAAAGCAGTCTTCTCTTGATCTGGTTTGTGGAGCGGGATTTCCCAAAAAGCTTTAGCGATGTCAATGCTGGAGAGGAATTTAGCTTTTTTAAGATGGTCAAGTATTTCGTTTACGAGAGGAAGGCTGTAAGCATCGCGACGGGTAATGGAGTTAAGTTTTCTACTATCTACGCAAAAACGCCATTCCCCATTCTTTTTAGGTGTGATAATGACAGGAGAAAGCCATGGGCTTTCACAGGGTTCAATGACTTTCCATTCAAGCATCTTATCTACTTCTGCAATGAGAGCTTTTTGTTTCTCAGGAGAGAGACGATAGCAGCGTTGTTTAAATGGGAGGGAGTCACCAGTATCAATTTTGTGACAGATTAGGTCAGTTCTACCTAAAACACCTTTACTCTCGAAAGATATGGTCTTGAGGCGTTCTATAATGTCATCAGCTATAAGTTTTTGTGAAGGGGATAGATTATTATAGTGTAGAACTTTTTGATTATCAACATCAATAGTATGACAAGGAAGGTTAAAGTGTAATGCTTGAGAAAGGATTTTCGGTAAAAGTTTAAAAGATTTCCAGAAGTCAATACCTAATATTAACGAAGGATAAATTTCAGGTATAGCATAAGCTTTAATGAGAGAAGTTTGATTATTAAAGGTAAATGGTATATCAAAATAACCTAGAGACTTAATCTTTTGTTGATTAGCTGTAGCAACGGTAATAGAATCGGATTTAATTAAGGTGTAACCTAGTTTCATAATTTCTAAGTGAGAATTATTTACAAAAATAGTCATTGAACTGCCACTATCTAGCAAGCCAGAAAAAGGAATGTTATTTATAGTTATGTTAATAAAAGGTCGGTCAAAGTCTTTTTCCTTTGAATATAAAGT
Source organism: Stenoptilia bipunctidactyla (assembly GCA_944452665.1). Taxonomy (NCBI): domain Eukaryota; kingdom Metazoa; phylum Arthropoda; class Insecta; order Lepidoptera; family Pterophoridae; genus Stenoptilia; species Stenoptilia bipunctidactyla. Next base: position 10,872,609 of record OX101727.1, read on the forward strand.
TGCGTTTGTTTTATATACTCTAAGAAAATTACTAATAGTATTTAGCCAAGATTGCCAGTCAGCAGGATCAAATTTAGGTTTAATAAGGTTCAGGTCGCTTTTTAGTTTTTTGAATTGGGTTTATTGCAATTCGGACAATCAGTACATTTAGTGCCCTTATAGCCGCACTTAAAACAAACCAGAAATCTAGGTTGATTACAAGTTTTTAAAGTATGACCTAAGATTCTACATCTCAGGCAGAAGTTAGAGTTAGGGGTGGGTGATGATGGGTTAGCTAAAGAGTGAATTTGTTTTGTAGGAGGGGAGGGAGTGAAGTTACTTTTATGAGAATTAAAGTTGTAATTTGGAGTGCTATAAGACGATGAAGGGTTAGAATTTTTTTGAGTATAAAAGGGGTTAAAGGTTTTAGAGGGTTTATAATTAAACTCAGAAGCAAAGGAAGAATTAGTAGGCTCGTGAAAATTTTTATCTTTATCTAAAATTATTTCGTAATTTTGACAAACAGAGAGAAGGGTGTCGATAGAGTCGATTTTTTGAACCGCTAATACAACTGAATAACAAGGCCTGATGTTACGTATAAGTATTTCAAGTTGTTCACTTTCAGGCAGTTTTCAAGTTAGTCGTTCAAACATACCAAACATTATAGAGATATAAATAGAAATAGGTTCATCACGGCCTTGTGTACGATTTTTAATAGAAGTAAGTAATTTGTAATCAAAATCCGGAGTGCTAAAATCTTTAATAAGTTTGCTCGATAATTCATCCCAGGTAATAGTAGGGCAACGAGCTTTTTGGAATCTGAACCAATGTAAAGCATTCCCTGTAAAAATTTCAAAAGCTTGGTCTACTAAACAATTTTTTGGAATGTATCTTGCAATACGGAACTCTTCCACCCTTTGTAAAAAGGAATGAGGACATCCTGTACCATCAAAAGTAATTTTTTTTATATCTTTTATATAAGAAGTGCTAGGTAATGAAGGTTGATCCGAAGAACTAATTATATTATTATTTCTTCTATGAATATCAGGAGGGTTAGTAGGGATACAAATGTTATGACTTGGAGGTTCTACCATTGGAGTAAAGAAAGTGGAACTTTTCGAGGATTTCAAATCTAGATTTAAGAGAATCGTAACGTTCTTTAAATTCAGGAGCTGTGAGTATGTCGATGCGTTCTAATCTCAGGAAAAGATGGTTAAGAAAAGATTCAATTTTAGGCGCGTATTTAAAATTGGTAGAGTCTAAGTTATTAATCTTTGATTCCAAGTAAAATAAAGTTGCTTCAGATTCCACTAAATCATCTTCTACGGGTAGGGGAGAGTCTAAAATATCAGAGGATAGTATGACAGAGAGACGTTTAATTTGGTGTTTTAATTCTATTACAGTTGAGAGAGGTTCTTCATGTCTGATCTTAACTTCATATTCCAGTTCTGGTTTATTCAACAACTCAAATTTAATAAGCCTCGCCATTTTAATTAAAATTTTAAAAAGAATAAAATTTTATAAGTATTTGGTAAGTGAAAAAAAATAAAATAGAGTATTATTGGGTAAGTGGTGAGTAAAAATGAGGTTATTTAAAATGAGCTATCTGCATGAGGTACGTCGTCGGATACTCTCCTTCGATACCCTCCGTAAGTCAGTAATCAGCAACCAACCGTGTGACTCAGAAGAGTTTTAAACACGCGGAATGATCACTGATTTTGTGAGATATTCACGTGGGAATATCGTAAGTATCTAATGTCTGATAATATGTGATGAGTAGCGAATATGTTAAAGTGTACTGTAAGAGTACCTAAAAGGAATATGTAGGTAAAAGAGAAAACGAGTAAAATAACGAAAAATATATTAAGGGAGTGTTATATGAGAGGTGTAACGTGGGGTTGCTTATGTGTTGAGGTACGTCGTCGGATACTCTCCTTCGATACCCTCCGTAAGTCAGTAATCAGCAACCAACCGTGTGACTCAGAAGAGTTTTCAACACGCGGAATGGTCACTGATTTTGTGAGATATTCACCTGGGAATACCGTAAGTGTCTATTGTCTGATTATATGGGATGAGTGGTGAATATGTAAAGAGTACTGTAAGAGTACCTAACGGAGTAGTGTTTAAAGCAAAGTGGACTAGATAAATAAAAGTAGTAAACAAGTAGAATGACACAAAAAAAGTTTATAGCCAAATGAAGCCGAAAAAAAAAGGTACCTATCTAGAGTGGTATTTTAGAATTTAGGGGAGAGCACGACTAAGGGAATTTACGTTGGGCGCCAAACTGTAGTGTTACCTAAAGTAATAGCCTAAGTAACCTACTATTTAAAAGAAAAAGGTTAAAGAAATAAAGGATAAAGTTAAAGTTTATATATTTACAAAAAAAAGTTACAAGTAGGTATAAAAACACTTTTTACACTTACAGTCCACTAGGATTTGCTTTAAATATATCACTGAGATTTTTCCAATATTTATATGTACAGAAGTTTCCAGGATCTTAAGCTCCAAGGGTTTATCAAGTTATATAGCGGCTCCAAGAGATTATGTAGTTAAGATACTTTTATAATTTTATTTTTATATTTTTCTTCAATTCCAAGTACTCTCCTCGGTGTTTTATTTTCCAAAATCCCCCCACCAGTTCAGCTCGCCACTCCTTATATAGGCTCCATTTCGTTCGACAGCTCGTAAATTTATTTATTTTTGAGAGGCATCCATTCTTTCATCGGCCAGCGGCTGTCACTTCTATTAACAAGGAGGTTTTAGTCTCTGGAGCAGCGGTGGTGGTATGGTAAAAGTGGAGCTGATAATTCCCTTGATTATAAATGTGCAAATCTCAGAATAATTTATATTAAAGTAATAATATAAAAATTAATTGAAAAGGAAATGAATATAAAACCTAATAACAGTTTATAAATTATCTGTGCCGAAAAGTGACATAAGCTACATGACAAATTTAGAGTTGAAAGGTAAACAATAATATTTACATTTCATAATAGTTTACAATAGATACATTTGCAGCTATAAAATAAAAATAACAGGAATACTTTTAAACAATATTAGAAATGTAACAAAAATAAGACTTAAGATGTAGGACAACTATTAACAAAACCAATGGAATATACAAAACAGTAAGTACAAAAATAGTTATATTACAAGGTTCTACTCTTAAATAACTGTAAAATAAAAAATTACATTGTTACTAAAAACTTGCAACCGACTCCATACTATACGAGCATTCGTAAACTTACGAACAAAAGATCCGTGCTAGCACTGCAGTGAAGTATTTTTCGTCACATCACATCACATCACACACATCACAACTCTTTGTACTGAGCCCACTGCAGGGCATGAGTCTCTCCACTGGGTGACGAGGAGGTATAGACTATAATCCACCTACGATAAAAAAGTAGCCTATGTGCTATTCCAGATTGTACTCTATTACTTTGCCAAATTTCATTAAAATCCGTTGAGCCGTTTTGCCGTGATTGAGGAATAACATCCATACATACAAACATTCACATTTATAATATGTATATGTAACCATGCGTTGCGTAATGAATTCGTTAACTTTCGGTTAAGTTTTTTATTTACTAATACTAATATTTTTTTTTATTCTATTTTTTTTCTTCATGTATAATCTCAAGCTATCACGTCCTCAAATATCGAAAGTCACCCTGTATAACTTGCAAAGCCGTCTGGTTTAAGCTCCTATTTTATCAGTAGAACTTAGTTTACTTTTCGCCGTAGATGCGTAGGGTTGGCTTCGAAAAGACGTACCTGCCCGGGATAAGCTAAAGGTAAAAGGCAAGCAAAAGGTCGCTGGCTAGCGACCATCCTTCATATAAAATCTGCCGCTAAATATCACTGTTCCAAGAGCCAGTTCCTTTCTAAGCCCGTGTGCTGACATGTTCGATCTCATCTTCGCATTAGGTAAGATTGAGGTCAAATTCGGGTTTAGTCACTAAAAAAAGCAACATAATCACAAAACACCTATTATTTCATATATATAGAAGTTTACTTTAGGATCACATTTGACATTGTTGGGTAGTTTCAACCGACTTCCAAAAAAGGAGGAGATTCTCAATTCGTCTGTATGTTTTTTTTGTGTCTTTGTTACACGATATTTCATACAATTATGAACCGATTATTAAAGTTTTTGTTTCATATAATAGAGATACTTCATAGTTGGGCCCATATAAATTTCATCGAAATCGAAATAATCACGAGCGACCACGGGGTCTGCAAAGACACCGAAACGTCGAGTTAAAATGTAAAATATAAATTATACGCGATTAATCCGGTTAAAAAGTAGTTTTATTTAAATTATGAATCGTGAAAACTTAAGACAATACTTCATCGAAATCGGTTTAGTACTTCATTGAAAATTTCAAATTTTTGAAGTCATATGTATTCGGAGAATGTTTACGTTGATGACATTATAACTCAGCCAAAGTTTTGATTTGAAGTCGGTTTTTTTAATGCTCTGCATTCGTTGATTATTATATTTTTTATTTATAATAGTATTCACCTATATTATATGAATGAATGAATGAATTAATGGATGAGAAATTTATTGACACACACACAACAAAAAAATAGAAAAATTACAAATTAAAATTAAAATTAAAACAAAAGAATAAAAAAGTTTTGGTAAAATTCACCATTTTTTTGCCGTGCCCGTCAATGGGCTCCGGCTCAGCATGGTGTTGCAATATAATAATCGTAAGTTTCCTTTGTTTATCATTTGTATTTTGCACCATTAACGTTACATGCTAAGCCTAATTGCAATTTCAGGTTAACACTAATTTAAAGCTTAGCTTAAATTGATTGATAATTTAAGCCTATCATTATATGTAAAGTTTCATGCCTTCATAAATTTTATTGATACAAGATAGCTCTTTAAAGCTACTATAGTTCGGCCGTTCAAAGAATGCGTTCCTGACACCTATCAGTTAGTCACGACTAGTGATGGGCACAACATAACACTGAGTTCGTTACCGTTCCTCCAAAATGAAACGCCGCGTTATTTTTAAGATTATTTTCGTTTTAAATTGGCGGAATCATTTAAAATTTATATTTTAGTCATTTAAGTGGAAACCAAAAAAAGGTAATATAAATATAATAAAACTGTTTTATTTATTTTTTGTTACAAAGTTACAATCTGTATTTCTATGCAATAAAGTACATTTAATTGAATGTGCGTACAGAATATTAACCAGACTCCGATTCGCTTAAGGAGGTAGTGTCTTCAACATCATCTTCGCCTACATGTATAATTATTTTATTATCAATAACAGAATCAATCCTGATATCTCAGGTAAAATTGTTCCATAATCAGGTTTTTAGTCTTTTAACAACCTTTGCCCAGTCATCTCTAGTGACTTCCCCGCAGGCTTCTTTTAATAGGGTCATCATCTTTTTCGTGCTGAATGGCGGGGAAGTATAGAGGCGGGCGGCGTAACCTTTTATTTGAGCCCAGATTAGCTCAATCGCGTTATATTGGCAATGATACGATGGAATTCTTAGAACGCGATGACCGTACTCCAGAGCCAGTTCATCGATTTCGTATCGCACATTTGCCACTTTATTTTCTTTAACTAATTTAATTAGCTCTGCTTTTAGCATCTGCATATTTGCGTCAATGCCTTTTGCTTGTAACCAACTTTTTTTCGCGCATTCGGTTTGGTCATAGTTTTATTTTTTAATTTAATAAAAGTTATCTTATAGTCCATTATTTTCAAATTCTTAAAAAGAAAAACAAAACGTAATATTTCATAAAGTATACCTGCTTCAGAACAGATTACGATACTGTTATAGCCTGTTATTGTTAGCACAGCACTACAAATATAAAGCTTTGACATAACCTTGTAATAGCGCAGTATAGATTTTGAAAAATATTGTTTACCAAGTTATTTAACACTCAGTTTGGCACAAAATTATAAAATACATTGATTATTGATATAATAATGTTGTTTTAATGCTCATCAATTGTTAAAACAGTAAACAGCCAGCAAAAATATTTTTGATCGTAACTGCAACGCTATTACAAAGTTACGTCGTCAGTTCAATCGCGATGTGTCAGGAACGCATTCTCTGAACGGCCGAAGTATATAATCAACTCAAACTGCACTTCCCTCATATTATACTCTTTTAAAATAAGATGGCTTCACGATATAATTAGATAGGTACTCTAATCATCAGAGAAGTCATACAGTCATACAGTGCTCGTTTAACCTCAACTGCCTCTTAATTAGCCAATTAGAGAAAGAAAATCGGTAGTAAACATCACAAGCGCTAGTCATTAACTAACATGGATGTTAGAAAATGAACCATTTTCGAATTAATTAATTTCGTTGTGAAACCTTAAATAGTGGTGTTTCCTTGTATTAGATACTCGTAAGTTGCCTCTTATGCTCTCAAGGCAAGGTTTGTCATATACGCATTAATTAAACATATAATTATTAGATACTTAATATTATGATTAAATTACCAACTATTAGACTTTTCCAGCAAGAACTAGATATTATAAAAAGTAATTGATATTACATGGGATAATGTAGTAGCACCACTGTTAAGTTTCCGCCATATTCTGGATGTTTATCGGCCGGAAAAAACACCAACATAGAATTGTCGCTGTGGTCAGACTCTGATCGAATATCAGATCAAACGCCACTAATGGACCTGGACTCACCACACGCTCCGAAAGGACCCAGACATATTTCTAAGGTAAGCCCTAGACCGAAACCCTTAAGGAAAGTGTAAACGTTACAGATCTAAACTAGAGCCGGACAATCACCACCAGAGGCAAAAAATAAAGGGAAGACTTGGAACGAACTGAAACGCGAAGTAAGACCGAGTAAGATGGCGGAGTACCGTGGAAGCCTTCTGCTCCATCTAGGGGATACAATAAATTGAGAACCTTATTTTTTAAAGTTGGTCAATATACTAAAACCTTCTCCTAAACATTACAAATCTTTTTCTGAAAACCGCATCCAAATCGGTTCAGCGTGAGAAAATCGCGGACAAACATACATACATACTTTTACAGGTCAAACTGAGAACCTCTTTTTTTTGAATTCGGTTAAAAATATAAAATAATATTGTGCATTTATCTTCAAAGAGGGTATTTAAGATTGAATAAACATGCAGAAATAGAAAGTGGGGCGTTTTGAAAACCAATTTTTCTGATGGTTAATTTTATAAACCTGGTATTATTTCATAACGTCTATTGACAAAACGCATTCTTTTAAAAAAATGTGATTTAGTAAATTTTATTTTTATGCTAGCCATATTGTCAAGTGCCATAATATTTCTAAGATTCCATAAAATATTATACAATAATAAAAATAATTAAAAGGTTCGGCGGTGGTTCGCTTCCAGCACGCATGCACAAAGTGGTTTTGCTGGATACTATTCGTATGAGCGATGATACGAATCGTTCGCCGATTTCTTTCTCTCTTGCCCTAACACCCGACCAACTGTTCCGACTGTCGGGTCTTCTATGCCGAAATGCGTGTAGTTGTAAGCTACATAAAAATAATTAAATAGTATAAGGTTTTCATATATTTTTTCAAAGATTAAAAAAAGTAGCTTTTATTACCAGGTTTTACCTAGGATAGACTTAATTCAGGATGATCTGTGTTCTTGTTTATCGTTTAATTCATAAAATCTTCTTTCTATTTTTAGGTCTGAATCGGTTTTCTTCCTGAGAAAATTCTGTCGCTGAGCTATGGCTATTTAGGCTGCTTAAGCACTTATTATTTTTATTTACAAAGATTTCTGACTTAATTACATAAGTGTAAGATTATAGCATAAATAAACATTTCATCTATGTGTTAAGATGAATCCTGAATCGGTCCCGAGTGGTCTCTTTTATAGACTCTAGTGGAGGCAGGCCGTTCAATTCTGTTTAATCCTACATGGACGGTGCAGCTTACACATTAATTCGCAAAGGATTTCAGAGAACACCTCATTTTGCAAAGCACCTAACCAATATCTATTGATGGCTACGTGAGAGCTCTGTGTCATGGTGTCAAGTATTCATTCCTAGTTCCTTTCACGTGGTTAAATAGGTTTTCGGTTAGACACACGTACTACAGACGAGTGAAACTAATACTCTTCGACCCTATTATGCAGTTAGCATCAATTTCGGTTAGTACAAAACATATCGTAGTATTTTATATATTTTTTTTAAATAAGTATTTTATGATGTTTACTTGATTAATTGAAAGTATTCAGTGTTTTTGTTTTAATACACTCTCGTCTTTTATTTAAAGTTAAAACTTATTTTGTTTCGTTTTGGAACTATCTATAAGAAACTGATTTTTAGTACCTAATTTATATTTTATACAGAAAAAATAAGTACTGAAGACCTATATTTTCTTATAAATTCGACCCTTTCTTAGAAGTTCGCAAGTCCGAAATCAAATATTACTCCTAATATCACTGGTGATCGATTTATGAAGAGTCATTGTTGCGATAGTGTGCTATGTCATTTTCGACCTTTCTACTGCTTACAACCAAATTCATTATTATCTGTCGATGCGATGGTGCGATGGAGGTCATGTACGATTCATTTATTTTAAAATTGATTACTTTGCATCCGTAAATCTAAATGTGCAGAAAACCTTGAATTAAAATATAGAAGAGCATCCTCAAAATCAAAACTGCGAAATATATATACGAGTATGTTGTTTATAAAAATCATACGATACTAAGTTGTTGATACAAGTACAATACAGCGAAACTAGGGGAAATCTTATTCAATTTAAAAACTCGAGCTAGTTTTCCAAAGTTATTTTTCCAATCTTTAGAAAAGTACGTTTAGAAGTTCGTTTAGAAAAGTTAAAAAAGGTTCCTTTTTCAAACTGGCTAGGAATCCGTATCAAGAGTTGAACTGTCATCAGATTGCCGTACAGAATCTGTCAAAGTAATGTGCTCTAGAACTGATTTATCTAACGCTGTACAACTTTATAAGCGTAAAAATCTGTAATGCAATTTTATCTAAGGATAAATTCTATAATATTTATCGATGTTTTGATGCTCAATAAATACGGAGGAGAATATTTTATATAATTAACAAAGCCGACTTCACATCAAAATTTTGGCTGAATTATAATGTCATTAAGGTAAACATTCTCCGAATACATGAATATTTTATCAAAAAATTGATATTTTCCTAGAAGTACAGAACCAATTTCGATGAAATTTATATGGGATCAATTATGAAGTATCCTGTATCATATTATGAAACAAGAATTTTCAAAATCGATTCATAGTTGTCCGAAATATCGTGAAACAAAGACACAAAAAAAACATATACACGAATTGAGAACCATCTCATTCTGGAAGAAGAAAAGCAACTATCATAAGAGATAAATATAAATATGCTTCCATGCTGGACTGGGAGCGAAAGAAAAACATAGAATGTACCAGCTACTTCTCTTCCCGGGCATACTGTAAAAGTCAATTAAGGGACAGAGATTTTTATTGGCATTTTTGTGGCCGATATGCTGACCCCCTGTCACTGCAATAGCCTCTCTCCATCATTATAATACCTCATTTTTCAAACGTGACATCAGATGGTCTTATAACCTCTGGTGTTCTGCCCCATAAGGGATACAGGCGTGAAGTTATTATGTATAAATATTATAAATAAAGCTATAAAACCAATGAGTTGAATTCTACAATACATTCTCAATTTTAGGTCTGTCTTATGTCAAATTATTAGATTTCAAACTGACAACTTGCCTACAGAAACTGGTTTTGATGCTGCAAAGTTTGACATTAGCGAAACTTAAAATTAGCGATTGTAATTTCTTATATGGCTAGGGTTGCCTACCATACTGTTATAAACAGTATCATACTGCTTGTCACTACACTATACTTTTTTACTGTTGAACAATATTAAAGTACATTATTATTATTATTATTAGGGGTTTTGGGACTATATGAGCAGTCTTGTCCGCTCGTCACACTGCGACCTAAAAGATCTATTGTGTGAGTCCCAATTTATAACTCGCCGCACACTCCAATGGAGTCCAGGAAATTTAGGATTTTCCTTACGGCGATGCTCCTAATCTCTTTTGGATCCAGCTCGTGCTTATCCAGGTGAGCGGATTAAAGTACATACACAATGTACTGTTTTCAACAAAAAAATCTAAGCACTTTATTTGCTAGACTTAAATCAATAAGTTGTGCGAGAAGCTATAAAAATATGTGTTTAAAAATTAAATAATACCGTGATACTGTAAATTTTTCCAAAATACTATTTGATATTCTTTCAGAGCCAAATATACTTAATTTATAGAAAAAAAAAGTTAGCAACCCTAAATATGGCCCAGATATTAACCAATTGGACTAATAAATCAATTTAATCATAGCCCAAAATAAGCCTACGCAATTTTATATTTATTTATTACATACAATATAATTATTGAGTAGTCTTATATAATTAAAATCAATATAACAAGCAATTGTAATTGGACAACTACAAAATCAGACCTAAGCCCTCTGTAATATAATGATACAGCGAAGCAAGAGGCACTGGCCGTTTTAAGAGCAAACCTAATTAATTTGAAAAGGTTCTTTAGCTTTTCAATCCGTAAAGAGAGCCAATTAAAAAAGTTGTGACGACGAGAACCGTACCCGGGGCGACTGTAAGGGTACTCTAAAGTAATTTACCAGTTGTACACAAGTATTAGTGCTATTTACCTTAGTCTTCTAACTACAGTTTGAAAAAAATAATTCAGTGTTACTCTTTGCCTAGATTTTACTCTAAAAATGTATTTCATTTGATTTTTGTGCAATTTACTCGGAAATTGAAGTGCAAAGTTATATGTAAATTGTTATAGTTCACAAAGGTAAAGTCAATACTAGGCAAGTGCCGTATTTCTGAATATTTAAAAAGTAGTTCAAGGAAATGGATAGCTTTTGTTAAAATTCAATAGCAAATTATGTGCTACTGAGAGAATAGTGGTCCTTTTCTTTTTCTTTTTTTTGAAAATGTTTTGCAGCAATTTATCTTATTTAACGGTTTTTGTACATCGATTTTTCAAATCAAGTCCAGTTAAATCAAGTGTGGCAGTACACTCCAAGAAATTTAAATCTGATATTTAAAACCGAAAAAAAAACATACTCTTTGACTCTTTGAAAATTTTGTATGACAAAAAAAATACTTTCGTACCCAGAATGATCAGAGAAGCTATTCATCTAAAAAATTAATGTTAGCTACAAAGACTACCGATAGAAGTTGCGGTCTTTTGAACCTTGAGGCTAGTGAACCAATCGTGATCATGAGTTCGATTCCCGCACGGAACAAGAAAAAAACATGTCTGGGCGTTTATCTTTAATTATATGTAGGTTCCCCCCTAGTTCGCTACATGGTATTTCATTACACAAGCTTTACTTACTTTGAGGCCATGTCATTGGTGGTGATTGTCTGTTCGATTTATTTTATAATGTGTAAGGTACCGCACACAACACACGGCCGCTGCGCACGCGCCAGTCTTAAGCTCGTCAGTAACGCAAACCTATTAGATTTTTCTCTCCCAGAAAATGCCCATCGCGGCTAAAGAAGTTTTCTCTCCAAAAACACCCTAATTTAAATAGTTCAGACGGTTTAAAGCTAACGCCGACATGTGACCTTAAATTTAAAAATATTTGATACATATCCAAAAAGCTGTAAGACATTACATTTAAACAAAGATCAGCTCGATTTGTCTTTATCCTTTATCCGAAATACCTACTACTTTCTCTTGTAGAAAAAGCAAAAGAGGGAGTTGATGATTGATAAATCTGTAACTGTCATTCTACGCTTACAACCTTAGACTGGTGTCTATAAAGATACCAGAATGTTGAGTGAAAATATAAAGTACCTATAAATATTCGCGAAAAAATCCGGAAAATAAGTTATTTGATTCATTGATACAACTGAAAAATTTTGCAAATAAATAAAAACTATCGTTGCTGAACAGTGAATTTACCTTAACTGTACTAAACTACTATTTCACCTGAAACTACTTCTGTGCAATCTAATTCAAAATTATAACTTACATAATTCTCTATGAAGTGGAAGTCTTTTAACAAGACCAATTACCCTTGTTAGCCGTTGTCGTCTAAATTTTTGCTTTTTTTACCTCTTTTAGGTGTTTAAAACGGATAAAGTAAATAAAAGATCTAGCATAATAGGTCTAAATATGGCCGATACGTAACTATAAATAAATACACTTTACTTACTGCGTTTGCTATTTAAGGTCTATGCTATAAAAAAAAAATTGTAGTTTGCGCGTCGAGACACAAGGTATGGCACCCTGAGTCTTGCAGTACTGTGTGTGGTTTTGGAAGGTATTCGATGAAATGAGTCAGAGCCGCCGTAAATAATGATGCAACTACGCGCGTGAGTACGTTTAAAACATGCATATCAGACGATGTAGATTTGCACTAGAGTGCGGCCGTTGTGGAAATGCGTTCCTGACAGCTCCTTATGTCCACTGAAAAAAATTAATTTCTGATTCGAAAGTTAAAAAAGCTATGATTTTGACGCAAACTCCCACCAGTCGCTCTATAAGTTGCGTTGACTCAGAACATGAATAAATCTATGAACACTCAGTCATTTATTCATCGCCTTTTATTACCCACGACGGAACGGAGACGGTATATGCGTTTGGGGTGAGAGGGTGTTTGTGCAAACCAATGTTACCATTTATCTCCAGAACCACTGGTCCGATTTTGATGCGGTTTTCAGTAATCGCTTTGGATTTGCTTGGTGCATGTTCTAAGATAGGTGTAGCGGTTATAACTCACCAGGGGGCGCTGCAGTAAACATTTGTTTGTAAAATCCAATGTTACCATTTATCTCCAGAACCACTGGTCCGATTTTAATGCGGTTTTCAGTAATCGCTTTGGATTTGATTGGTGCATGTTCTTAGATAGGTGTCGCGGTAACAACTCACCAGGGGGCGCTGCAGTAAACATTTGTTTGTAAAAGCCAATGTTACCGTTTATCTGCAAAACCATTGGTCCGATTTAAATGCTGTTTTCAGTGATCGCTTTGGATTTGATTAGCGCATGTTCTGAGATAGGTGTTACGGTATCAAATCGGACCAATGGTTTGCAATATTTATTTGCAAACCATTGGTCCGATTTGAATGCCGTTTTCAATTATCGCTTTGGATTTGATTGGTATAATGTTCTTAAATAGGTTTAACGGTAACAACTCATCAGGGGGCGCTGCAGTAAACATTTGTTTGTAATAACAACCATTAATTCTGCAAAACGATTGGTCCGATTTAAATGTGGCTTTCAGTGATCGCTTTGGGTTTGATTGGTGCATGTTCTTAGATAGGTGTTACTGTAACAACTCGCCAGGGGGCGCTGCATGTTACCATTAATCTTTAAAACCGCTGGTCCGATTTTAATGCGGGTAACAACTCATCAGGGGGCGCTGCAGTAAACATAAAGCTTACATACATCACTGAAAACCGCATTAAAATCGGACCAGTGGTTTTGAAGAATGGTAACATTGGTTTGCACAAACCATTCTACGTAATATGATATCGAGTTACATTACAACAAAGCCCCAGTAAAGTTGAGCCACCAGCAAAGTTGAGTTGTAAATACTTATTATAATACTTCACTATGTATTTAAATAAACAACATGGGTTTTCCAGCGGTGGTGGGGACATTAGAGGGCTGATGAGGAACGAGGTATTGTGTAATGTAATGTATGGTACCTATATTATGCTCTTTAAAAAGTTTGAAATAAAAAACAAAATAAAAATTTTGAAAAACTTACGACGTGACGGTTCAAGTTCAATTTTCTTGCCCTTCTTATAAAGTTCATAGGGAGTTGAATACCTATGTTATTGCGACATCTACATCTTCGAGAACCGAATAGGTAAGCGTAGGGAAGTGCTATGAAAACGAATAGTATGTTGTTCATAATATGACCGACTTTGTGTGAGATTAAGTGAACTTTTAAAAAAGCTTTTCACGTTAATTATCTCTCGTCACATAAATCATTTCAGTCGGGGAATTTTAATTTATTTTATTCTTTTTCAATTACTTTTGAACCGTCGCGTCGTGGGTTTTTCAAAATTTTTATTTTGTTTTTTATAATAACGTAATTTCAATGAACTCAAACAAGAGCGTTTCATGATAAAACTTATTAAAAAATGCAGAAATTTTCAAATAAAAACCAATTATGATTTTTAACTTACGTTCCTGATTAATAATTTATAAACTCATAATCTGTATTGGTTCATGATGACAAATAAATAAACATTTTATTTTTTACACTGTCAAATATGTAGCCTATTGTTTTATTTTTCAATGACGTGGAAAACATTGTAAAGCATTCTTTTTTCAAAAAAAATCAGTTTAATTGTACAGATGTCACCTGTCAACTGTCACATGGCCGTCTCACGTTTCGTTTATTGAATAAAGCCCCATCCATACGAATTTCGCCGGCTACACTTTTATTTAATTTTAGACTCCCGTGAGTAGTAATACGGAAATTAATTTCCGCTTAATTGCAGTAATATCCTGTATGGACCTCGTTTTAATTTCAATTTTGTTTTAGTTATAGCGTTCTTGAGCCCCTTGAGTACAGTTTTATTGAATATGTAATTTGCAATATGAAAAGGTTTTTTTGGTTTCATACGTTATTTAACATGCAAATTTTTCAGTACTTACTTAATGGAATTTTTCTTTTTACCGTGAATTAAACATTGAAATTCAATTGCTTAAAACGAACTATAAAAATGAATATGTCGCAGGGATTTTATCAGATATGTGGTATTATAATTTCACAAATATTGCATATATACACATATATGCTATTATTATTCATTTTAAAATAATAAACTTTCACGCGCACTTATTTTACATTTGACACAATTTACATGAAATTAAAGTTTGTCGCGAGAATTGCATGCTCGTGCTTTTATATTTCTAAAAGCCTGTAATGTATGTATTAGTATTAAGTTTTAAGTGTTCTTTGCAGTCAGTTACCGAATAAAGGCGAATAAGACTACACTGTGTTTCTGTTATACCTAATCCCAGTGTATCTAGGTCTAGTATACTTCAGTGGCGACGAATCGATACGAACCTAAGTGCATAGTGTCGTGTGTACGCGTGCTATTTTTTTGTTTTTACAAAATGTCGATCGGAAGAATCTCGGTGTTTGACCTAAGTAAGGATGACTGGAGATTATATGTCGATCGGTTAGAACAGTATTTTCTTGTGAATAAGATACCGAGTGATTTACAAGTGCCAACATTATTCACAGTAATGGGAGCGGAGTGTTACGAACTTTTGGTGAATTTGTGTACTCCGATAAAACCTCATACGAAAACGTTTATTGAACTGTCGAACATTCTCGAAAAACATCTGCAACCGAAACCGAACGCGCTTGCCGTGCGATATGAGTTCCGTGATAGGAAACAATCTTACGGGGAAACGATATCTCAATATGTGGCGGTATTAAAAAAACGGTAAAAATTTTGTGAATTCGGATAATGGTTGGAAGAGAGCTTGAGAGATCAGTTAGTGTGCGGTATTTTGAGTGAAATAATACGGCAACGGTTATTCGCCGAAGAAAAGTATAGTTTTGGGAAGCGTATAGCTTGGCGGTGAGCCTCGAAGCGGCAGAAAAAGATGCCGCGGCGGTCTAAGGGCACAAGGGAACGACGACGGCGGGTGACTCCAGTACGGCGGATTGCCAGGCAATGGCGGCCGGGTGGCGTGGCAGCGGGGTACAGCCACGTAAAAATAATTCAAATTAATCAACTATCGATCGAACAGTGCAAACTTATAGTGATAAAGTTAAATATTAACGACAAAGAAATATCAATGGAGTGCGATACAGGGAGTACCATATCCTGTATAAGTTATAAAAAATATTGTCATTATTTTTAAAATATAAAATTAGAGCCATGTAATGTTTAACTGAGGTACTATACCGGAGAGCAAGTAAACCCGGTGGGGGTAGCTAAAACTCGCGTTAAATATAAAGGATTAGAAAAAGATTTAGATTTGTATGTGATTAAAGGCGGTAAAACTAGTCTCTTAGGGTGACAATGGCTTGCCGAACTTAGAATTCAAATACCTATCCTTCAATACTGTGATATGAACAAAATTGAAAATAAAGACTTTGATGAGCATGATTTCAGTTCCAGATTCTGTGATATGTTTGCGGAGGGCCTCGGGAGGTTCACGGGCGGTACTGTGAGCATACGACTGCGCTCGGGCGCGCGGTCCTTGTTCCTGCGCGAGCCGGTGGAGCGCGCGCTGGACCAGCTGGTGCGTGATGGCGTCCTCAAGCCCGTCGAGCGCTCCGCCTGGGCCACTCCTATTGTTGATGATATATTAAAAAAGATGGTAACATAAGAATTTGCGCTGATTTTAAACTAACAGTAAATAAGGTACGAGGTAAGTCGAAGTTACCCTTTACCTCGTATTGAGGATTTATTATCACGCTTAAACGGAGGCGAACGTTTTAGTAAAATTAATTTATCTCAAGCATCCGCTCAATTTGAGTTAGATGATACGAGAAAATATACCGTCATAAATATCCACACGTCTTTATAGGTATAACCGACTAGTGTACGGACTAGCGTCGAGTCCTGGTATTTTTCAGAAACATTTAGAGCAGTTATAAGCGGGAATACCTGACGTGGGGGTATTCTTAGATGATGTAATTATAACAGGGCCAGATAGCCGTAGTCATATTAAAAGTTTAAATGCGGAGGGGCTGCGAACGGGCTGCGGGTCAAAAAAGAGAAATGCGTATTTTTTGCCGAGTCGGTTAATTATTTATGTAATTTGATTAGCAAAGACGGCGTTCACACTAGTCCAGAGAAAGTCCTGGCTATCACTAAAACCACCTACCAATGTATCAGAATTGAAGGCATTTATTGGGTTAGTTATGTACTATGGTAAATTTGTAAAAAACGTAAGCACGATTAAGGCCCCTTTGTATAGATTATTAAAAGCGGGTACTAGATTCGTATGGAGCATTGAGTGTGAAAGCGCTTTTAAAATAATTACAAACAAGTTAAGCTCAAGTGAATTTTTAGCGCATTATTCTTTAAATTTACCGATAGTACTGACGGTGGACGCCAGCGGCGTCGGCGTCGGCGCCGTGCTGTCCCACCTCACGCCGGAGGGGGAGCGCCCGGTCGCATATGCGTCGCGTACACTCACGCAGGCCGAGAAGTCGTATGCGCAGATAGACCGGGAAGCATTAGCTATTATTTATGGTATTCAAAAATTTAATTATAGTATATTATGTAACAAGTGAGCGAAGTTGCTAATTACAGTCGAGGCTGTATAATGAGCCGAGACTGTAATTAGCAACGCTCACGAGTTACATACGACGTTTTTCAACACACTTGTGAGTAAAAGACAGACATACGTGGTCATAAAATAACAAACACATTTGATAACAAAGCTGTGAATTGTGATTAAAAAATGGCGCCGAACCTCGCGCATGCGCGTAGGTTTTTTTTCCGCCAAATGTGTCAATGTCTGTATACCATATAAAGCCTATTTTAAGTGAAAATGTTTAATTTGGAGTGGTAAATGCAAATATTTTAATATTTTATAACAAATTATTGTAAATTGTGAATAATTTGTTTGATATACAAATTTGTTTTACTAATATAAGGCGCAAACATTTAAAAATGTATATGGATTTGAAGTGGTATAAAACCTCTTTGTTGTTTCTGAAAATATTTAATGTATAACCCGGACCAATAAAATATGCTCTGTTTACTCGCATGTAATTTGCGCAAAGGTACAATTCAACTTTGTAGGATTCATTATATTATGCACTAGGGTATAATATATTATGCACGCGTGACTTATAGCCCAGTTTATAGTCTAAATTCAATAGAATAACGCTCACTTTACGAGCAAGTGTGTTGAAAATACATTTATGGTAGGAAGTTTATATTGAGAACCGATCATAAGCCTTTGACTTACATTTTTGGCAATAGGGTAGGTATTCCGGTAATGGCGGCTTCGCGCTTTCAACGCTGGGCCGTGTTATTGTCCGGGTACAACTACGACATAGAATACGTACCTACAAACAAAATTGTGCGGACGCGTTGTCACGGCTGCCACAAAACACACAGAGGTTATCTAGCCGCTCGGAGGAAGTTAATTACTTACGTTAATTTTCTAAAGAATTTTCTTCCGATTGCAAACGAAGAGGTAAGAAAAGCAATTTCTAGGGATTCGGAACTCAGCAGGTTGTTAGGTTATATACAGTCAGGGTGGCCAACGTCGCGTCCTAACGAGGTACTTCAGCAATTTTATATTAAGCGTCATGAATTGTATGTAGAACGAGGCTGCGTTATGTGGGGTTACAGGCCTGTAATACTGGAATGCTTACGAAAAACAATAATGTCTCAGTTACACATAAGTTATATGGCCGTAGTAAAAACCAAATCAATAGCGCGCAATTACGTTTGGTAGCCTAATATCGAAGCAATGTGCAAAAATTGCGATACGTGCGCGGCGGAGTCACAGGCGCCACCCCGCGCGCCGCCGCAGCCCTGGCCTTACCACGTAGAGCCGTGGAGTAGGATTCACATTGATTTTTTGGGTCCCTTGAACAATAAAACATTTTTAGTATTGGTCGGTGTAGTACGAAATGGCTAGAAATTTTTGAAATGGCTTTATTGCACACATTACAAAAGGAGAAAAAAAAACAATGATAAGGCAAACTTAAGAATGGTACAATGGGCGGCCTTATCGCTTCAGAGCGATCTCTGCCAGACAATCCCAAAAAAGGTTCTAGGAGGTACGTGGTTGATAAGGGGGACGGTTGACAGGTAATCAGGCACGTAGATCAAATGAGGCGCAGGTCAGGTCTTTTAGATGTGCAATGTCCGCTAGAAACGAGTGGCCCGGTGGAACGCAGCCCAGTACGGGAGGGGAGCACGGCCCGCGCGCGGCCGCAGACCCGGTAGATGAGCTAGTTACGGAGGAGAACTCTTTCAAATCAGACAACGATCCATTTGGCACGCAGCCTACTTCACCTCAGGCACCTGCAAGTGAACCTTCCGTGGCTCCCGTCAAAAGGAACCGGCAACCAGTTGTAAGATTCCGAGTAGAATAAGTTTTATTTAATTGTTACAAGGTACCTATAACGCTAAGATATTTTTATTTTATTTTATTTATTCATAATAGAGACAAAACAGTTTCTTATAAATTATAAAAACCACTATAAAGAAATACTATACAGGGTGTCCCAAAACTCGACGTCAACCCGGAACCGGGTGACAAGGCAAGTCATGTTGGTTATCAGAAAAATGTTTAAAAAAATCTAAGTCACGTGTTCTCAAAATTATTGGCATTTTAAAAAACACGCAAAATTTCACACCCTGTGACAGTGTTTTTGCTGCTGTTGCCACAAATGTTCACTTTTGGAAACGTTTTTTTTGATATGTAACCCTGAATAATGCTTCTCTAAACTGTTATCAACATTTCAAATCCAGCTCTTCGAGCTTGCATAAAAATAGGACTTATTTCCAAGAAAAAAATTAAAAATTAAAAATGGCCTAGTTTTAACTGTCTGCATTGAAAAAAAATTGTATTACGCGAGTTTGGCAAGTTGTGTCAAAAGTTGGCGCATTTAGTAAGGATCCCAAAATGGTATGACACGTGGTAAATTGTAGTTGCTATCATGAACAAAAAAAAAATCGTAAAAATCCAGTGTTCAACAATTTTTTCTTACCTGGTTAAAAAATATTCTAATGGGCCCAAGGTTTTCCAAAGAGTCGTAAATTGTAAGTTGTGACAAAGGAGTCTTTCTAGGAAGTGTAAGCGAGATAGTATTTGTGCTAAAGTGATTGAGTGAGACGGAGAGAGTCACCTTCTCAAGTGCGAGCGAGACAGGTATGGACGCTAAAGTGACTGAGATGGAGAGAGTCATTTTACCAAGTGCGAGAGAGACAGAGAGTGACGCCAGGTATTCGCTATTGTAGATACACATTACAAACCAGTCAGTACGTTACGTTCCTTCGTTTACTGCGCTTGTTTTCGTATTCGTTTGTGTTGATTTCGTACTGTTTACTTTTGGCTATGTTTATGGACTTGTGATTGCTTGCGATTTAGATTCGGACTGTTTGTTTTCTCTTAACGACGACCTTTGCTTTCCTCTGGACTATTGTGTGAGTGTGTGACAAGTGCCAAGATGTCTTCGTATACCACTCGCGAATACGCTAATATGCACCTTATTTATGGTGAGTGCAGGTGTAATGCCAGTGCTGCTGCCAGACTTTACCGCGAAAGGTACCCAAACGCTGCTCGTTACCCCGATCATCGGGTGTTTACGAATGTGCATCGGTTGCACTTCTCAGAAGGCCGCCTCCCAAATCAAACGCATGGTGGAGGCAGACCCACCAACCCTATGGAAGAAGAAGTTCTACAGGCTGTCGAAGAAGACCCAAGTACTTCAGTAAGAGCTATTGAAACGAACACCGGAGTGCCCAAAAGTTCAGCCCACCGTATTTTAAAAAGAAATGAACCTACACCCATACCACGTACAGCGAGTACAGACATTATTACCCGGTGACTACCAAAATAGGGTGAATTTTTGCTGGACGATATTGGAGAGGTACAGAGATGACCCACTTTTTCTAACAAAAATTTTATGGTCGGACGAATCAACTTTTAAAAAGGACGGCTACGTGAACATGCACAACCTGCATGAATGGCGTGTTGAAAACCCTCATTTAACGAGACAGGATCGGTCCCAGTACCGATTCAAAGTTAACATGTGGACCGGAATTTTGAATGGCAAAATAATTGGTCCTTTTGAGTTGCCTGATGCATTAACTGGCCAGGTTTACTTAGACTTTCTTCAAAACCATCTTCCAAATTTATTAGAAGACGTGCCGCTTAGCATTTACAGAGAAATGTGGTTCCAACAAGATGGGTGCCCAGCGCACTTTGCTCGCCCCGTAAGAGAGTACCTCGATGAAGAGCTTCCTGGGAGATGGATCGGGCGGCCTGGACCAATCTCGTGGCCGGCCCATTCACCGGACTTGAATCCTTTAGACTTTTTTTACTGGGGAGCTGTTAAAGAAAAAGTTTACGAGAAGCTCATTGGGAGTGAACATGAATTACGGCAGAGAATAGCTGAAGCAGCTCAATTTGTAAATAATGGACGATACGCTAGAAAGATATCTCGATCTTTTTTAAAAAGATGTCGCGCTTGTATTGCCACCGAAGGAAGGCATTTCGAACACTTATTATAAAATTTTAAGAATTATTGTAAATTTTATTAATAAACATTGGTATTAAAATTTTGTTTTGTTTAAAATTGAAACTTTTAACAATAAATGCCTATTCCAATGCACACACTAAAAAAAATAAATTAAAAGTGAACAATCTGTTCATTCAATAAAGATAGACGAGTACATCAGTACAATGTACAATTCAGTAAAATTTAATCAGTGTGTACATGGGAATCGGCTCCAATGTAACCAACGATAAGCTTTGCAATTTTAACCAAGTAAGAAAAAAAGTAAAAAATGGGTTTTCATGGAAATATTTTTTTTTGTTCATGATAGCAGCTACAATTTGCCAAGTGTCATACCATTTTGGAATTCTTACTAAATGCGCCAACTTTTGTCACAACTTTCCAAACTCGCGTAGTACAATTTTTTTTCAATGCAGACAGTTAAAACTAGGCCATTTTTAATTTTTAATTTTTTTCTTGGAAATAAGTCCTATTTTTATGCAAGCTCGAGGAGCTAGATTTGAAATGTTGATACTCGTAACAGTTTAGAGAAGCATTATTCAGAGTTACATATCAAAAAAAAAAGTTTCCAAAAGTGAACATTTGTGGCAACAGCAGCAAAAACACTGTCACAGGGTGTGAAATTTTGCGTGTTTTTTTAAAATGCCAATAATTTTGAGAACACGTGACTTAGATTTTTTTAAACATTTTTCTGATAACCAGCATGACTTGCCTTGTCACCCGGTTTCGGGTTGACGTCGAGTTTTGGGACACCCTGTATAATACTTATATTGTTTACTTATTGATATATCAAAAGTAGTTGTAAGTTAATGTATTCAGCTTAGATAAACATTTAATTATTGTACCGAATACATAAGGTAAAAATTTAGTTATAGTTTATTTTACCTATGTATTGTGCTACATAATATTATATAAACACTAGCTGACCCGGCAAACGTTGATTTGCCATATAAATAAAAAAAATAAAAAAATAAAATAAAAAAAATGGGGACTGAAAACTGCTCGCGTCCGCAAGGTTTAGGCCTCGATGCCTTGTACGTGGTCCATGGGTGGTGCTAAACGAGCAGTAAAATCTGGTGGTAGGCTTCGGCCGTGGCTTGTCAACACCCACTAGACAAAACCATGCCGCCAAGTAACCTAGTTGCGTTCCGGCATGATGTCTAGTGTAGCCATTGAGGAGGTCTGAGTAATCGTGCTGCATCTGAGAACTGTTTTCAACTCGTAGGATAATGACTCACCGGGTGACTCGTTTTGTAGGGTAGCGGGATCCGAAGCACGGTGCACCGCTGGCCGACCGTAGGTAGTAGGGGGCCCAAGTAGCATGCCAGCCACATGCAAAAGGCTGCCCCGCCACCTCGCGAAAAATCCCGGGAGGCTCCATCGTGCCGGCTGGCGACCGGTTTGAGAGGACCCGATAGCGAACTCGGGGGGGTTCGGGCGTCCCCGCAGTCTCCAAGCGAGTTTCCCAAAGGTGCGTTACCCCTATCGAGTTGCTTGGTTCCATTTGCAGCACTTCACTCAACTTCTGTTCTCCTCCCTATTCACTCCACTCCAAAACTAATGAAAGGTCCAAA
Organism: Stenoptilia bipunctidactyla; assembly: GCA_944452665.1. NCBI lineage: Eukaryota > Metazoa > Arthropoda > Insecta > Lepidoptera > Pterophoridae > Stenoptilia > Stenoptilia bipunctidactyla. The sequence goes on from OX101727.1 coordinate 10,895,436, forward strand.
GAAGAGTAAGGTAACACAGCGGTTGCACTTCCTCTCGTTTAAAGTGCACTTCTGTAAAATCACAGGAGTGCACTCCAATCTCAATGATGTCCACCACCACCTCGAGACGGAGAGACCCCACCTACTCTTCCTAACGGAGACGCAGATCTGTGATCCGTCAGACTCGGCATACCTTTGTTACCCAGGTTACATCCTGGAGTCCAAATTCCACCCGCACGCCGGGGTGTGCATGTATGCCAGTGACAAGATCTGTTGTCAGCGTCTCCGTAACTTAGAAGTAGCCGGACCTTTCAGTTATGTGGGTTCACATAGATACCGGCCTAGACCAAATGGTATACGCTGGTATTTATCGGTCACACAGCGGAGATCGGGAGACAACAAGGCTTATGGACTATCTCAGCAGTACAGCGGACAAGGTTCAGCAACGTTTTCCCACAGCGCAGTTGGTGTTCCTGGGGGATTTTAACGCACACCACGGACAGTGGTTATACCCGTTTCAGGACACTGACCATGCTGGTAGAGAGGCTTTTAAGTTTTCGCTCACTCATGGCCTCTCCCAGCTTGTTGACGAGCCTACGCGCATCCCAGACGTTGCTGGCCACACTGCTTACTGCCTGGACCTTCTGCTGACAACCGATCCCGACAGATATTCGGTGTCCGTCACTGCACCCTTAGGGACATCCGATCACTGTCTGGTGAAATCTGTATCGCAGTACTCGCCACCTGACACCCGACCAAGTGGTTCTAGGCGAGTATGGCGTTACAAGTCGGCAGATTGGGATGAAATGCGACATTTCTTCGCATCTTATCCGTGGCGGCAAGCTTGTTTTACATCAACCGATCTATCGTGCTGCGCTGATGCAGTCTCAAGTGTGATAGGTCAAGCAATGGAGTTCTTCATTCCCTACGCTGATCTATCCCTTGAAACCAAAGCTCGCCCATGGTTTAGTGCTGAATGCTTTTCCGCTGAAAAGCGTAAGCGAGAAGCGTACAAAGCCTGGGCAACTGCTCGCAGAAGCAAAGCCGTGGATTCGCATGAACACAAGAAGAGGTACAATGCTGCCGCCAAGTCCTGCAAGAAGGTGATCAAAAGAGCTCGTTTCGCCCACATAGGCTGTATTGGAGTCAGAATAGCGTCATACCCCTCGGGAAGCAAAGCTTTCTGGTCTCTCGCCAAGTCGGTCGAAACGAACTTTTGTCGCCCATCGCTGCCGCCACTGCGGAAACCTGACGGTTTTCTGGCCCACACCGCTAAGGAAAAGGCGGATTTATTTGCCAGTATCTTTGCGGAAAATTCTCGTCTAGATAGCCAAGGAAAAACCCCACCCCAATTACCTCAGTTCGGTCCTACAATGGGTACCGTTCATATTCGCCAAAAGGAGGTTCTTAAATACTTGCTGCACCTAGACGAGAATTAGGCTAGCGGTCCAGATGGTATTCCTGCAGTGGTGTTGAAACGCTGCGCAGCTGAGTTGTCTCCCGTTTTGACGCGTCTCTATAGACTTTCTTTGGAATCTGGTAAAGTCCCAAAATCCTGGAAGCTGGCTAACGTACAACCAGTACCGAAGAAGGGAAGCCGTGCTGATCCTGTCAACTATCGACCAATCTCAATCACTTCCATACTTTGCAAAGTCATGGAACGTGTATTGAACAATCGACTCCTGGCATACCTCAAGACCAACGAGCTCCTAAGCGATAGCCAATATGGTTTCCGCAGTGGACGCTCGACCGGCGATCTTCTCGTGTATGCCACACTCTTATGGAGTGAGGCCTTGGAGGGTCATGGTAAAGCAATAGCTGTTTCCTTAGACATATCCAAGGCCTTTGACAGGGTCTGGCATGATGGTCTCTTAAGCAAGCTTCCAGCATATGGTATACCGACCGGGCTCTGCGACTGGATATCTGATTTTCTGATTCGGGAACGGTCGATTCGAGTAGTCTTAGACGGCTACTCCTCTGACCTAATGGCGATTAATGCCGGGGTACCTCAGGGATCTGTTCTCTCTGCAACTTTATTCTTGCTGCACATTAATGACCTCCTAACACCAGGCATTATTGGATATGCTGATGACAGCACTGTTGTTGAGAGATATATATCCAATGCGCGAACGAGCGCCCATGAAATCCAGGTTTTGAGAAAGTCTATGATTGAGCGCGTTGATTCAACCTTGCGGAATGTGTCCGATTGGGGCGAATCTAACCTGGTCAAATTCAACGCCTCCAAAACACAAGCGTGTCTATTCTCCGCAAAAAAGAGCACCTTTACTTTAACGCCCACTTTCCAGAATGTATCTGTTCCCATCACCGACCAACTAGGGCTTTTGGGCGTCACTATAACGTCCAAATTAAACTTCGGTCAACAAATTGAGTCTATGGCAAAAACGGCTTCAAAAAAATTGGGTATCATCTCGAAGGTCCGGCGGTACTTCAGCCCTGAACGGCTGCTCAACTTATACACAGCCCAAGTGAGGTCGTGCATGGAGTACTGTAGTCACCTTTGGGATGGTTCTGCCAAATACCAGCTCGAAGCGCTAGACTCTGTTGACCGAAGAGCCCGTAAAATCATAAATAACAGCAACCTTACAAATAAAAAATTGCAGACGCTGGAGCATCGTCGTAAAGTTGCTTGTTTGACAGTATTTTATCGGCTACATTTTGGTGAGTGTGCGAGTGCTCGTTTTGACCAAATTGAACCCACCCCTTTTTACCACCGGACTACCAGACGCAGACAGAACTTCCATCCCTATATAGTGGATTTACCAAGAAGTCGAACAAAACGCTTCGATAGTTCCTTTTTGGTACGGATTGCCAAGGAGTGGAACAATCTGCCTGCGTCTGTTTTTCCTGACCACTACAGTCCTGGAACTTTTAAGTGTCGAGTGAATAGGTTTCTCGTGGATGGACGTGTAACACCATAGTCTTCATGCGCACTTTCCATCAGGTGGCATGGAAGGCAAACGTCCTATCTTAACAATATAAAAAAAAAAAAATGTTGGCCGATTCTCATAGATACCGGATAAGCACAAAAAATTTCATCAAAATCGGTCAAGCCGTTTCGGAGGAGTATGGCAACGAAAACTGTAACACGAGAATTTTATATATTAGATAAGAGATGTTTCAAATAAGAAGGGAGGTGTAATGTATGTGGGTAGTTTTAAGTATTCTGTTTGTACCTATATACTTAGGCAGTCAGTTCCCGAATAAAGGCGAATAAGACTACACCGTGTTTCTGTTATATCTAATCCCAGTGTACCTAGGCCTAGTATACTTCAAAGCCTTTACGAGTACTTTTCTATTTCTAAGAGTACTCGTCAAGACAAATGAAACGAGCCCAAACTTGGGGGGGTTGTGTCTTCGATTAATTATGGAGTTCTTATGGCCACCTTCCGGCTCCATCATCAGATATATGTCATAATAATATTGCATTGTCATGCGATTTATACATGCATGCCAAATTTTAGCTCAACCGGAAACCGGGAAGTGGATTCAATTTAACAATTTATTACAGACAACAGACAGGTGAAACTAAAGAAAAGCTTATAATTAATTACGGAGTTCCTATGGCCACCTTGCGGCTCCATCATCAGACCCTGGTTACCATCTGGTATAAAGAACTCGTCAAGACGAATTGAACGAGCCCAGACTCATTGGGTTTGCATCGTTTATTTGCGGAGTGCCTCTGGCCACCTTTTGGCTCCATCATCAGACCCTAGTTACCATCAGGTTTCAAAGAACTTGTCAAAACGAACTAAACGAGCTTAAATTCGGCGAGATTGCATCGTTTAATCATGGAGTTCCAATGGCTACCTTCCAGCTCCATCATCAGACCCTGGTAACCATCTAGTATCAAAGTACTTGTCAAGACGAATTAAATGAGCTTAAATTCGATGAGATTGCATTGTTTAGTCATGGAGTTCCTATGGCTACCTTCCGGCTACATCATCAGACCCTGGTTACCATCTAGTATCAAAGTACTTGTCAAGACGAATTAAATGAGCTTAAATTCGATGAGATTGCATAGTTTAGTCATGGAGTTCCTATGGCTACCTTCCGGCTCCATCATCAGACCCTTGTTACCATCTGGTATCAAAGAACTTGTCAAGACGAACTAAACGAGCTTAAATTCGGTGAGATTGCATCGTTTAATCATGGAGTTCCAATGGCTATCTTCCGGCGTCATCATCAGATCAGGTCTATGTCACAATGATATTGCATTGTCATGCGATTTATACATGCATAACAAATATTAGCTCAATCGGAAACCGAGAAGTGGATTAAATTTAACTTGTAAGATTTGATTTCAGACGGACAGGTGAAACTAAATAGAAGCTTATAAGTAATAAAAATAAAAAAATAAAAAAAATTAATAAACTAAATGGCCTCTAAGTAAGCGAAGCTTGCGTTATGAGATACCGTGTGGAGAACCTAGAATATTAATACCTACATATATGGATAAACACCCAGATCCGGTTTTCTTTTTCTTGTTCCGGGCGGGAATCGAACCCGCAACCACTGGCGTCTGAGACAGATACACAGCAATTCCATTGTTTTTACTTTCAAAGAATAGAGTCGAATATAATGTTAAGACGTGACAACGACAGCTTTGACAATGAGTAGAAATATCTGTCAATAATGATGGGCATGGTATTTGACACTGTTCAGCCACATTTTGGCAACGCGTTTTATTAAAATTTTAATTTAAATTACATACATTAATTAAATATGAACCAGTGTTCTATCCAAATTAATGGTGATTTATATTTTCATTCACATGAATGGAGTGAAGTCTGTGTCTATTTCTACTTACAATATTTAATTATAAATTATAGAAAAGTATAGAAACGTCAAGGTGAAATTTTAATTTCTACCGTACCTGATTTGGAATTTTGAAAACATGAGATCAATTTTGAATTATTGGAATATTTTACTATTCTAATTAAAACTGAGCATGAATTAAAATGAAACAAAATATTGTAAATTTCAGTATTGTAAAAATCTAGTTAACTTTTTTACGTTCTATATTAATCAATCAAACATTAATTTAGATTGCGTTCTTTGTTTACGTATACGCGCCCAGAATCCATTGTACAGACCCGGAAAAAAGTCTCTTAAAATCGATGAAATTTTCGTTTTATTTATTTATGTGTGGATGTCACGTGCTCTTCCTCCATCTCAAAGAAAGAAAAACATTTAATTCACAGGTAAAATTAAAAAATATAATCATCTACAAAGCTATAAAATATTATCTTACAAATAGTAGACGGAGTATAGAAGTAAAATTAAAGGCCGCTTAATGACGTCACAATTTTGTACTTCGGCTTTAACAAGGGGTTGATAGTTATTGAATAAGATATTACAGTAGACCAAGAGACAAAAAAGCCGGCGGAAAAAATCTCTTGTCTCTCTTTTTCGGCCAGAGTTATACAAATAGGTGCAGTAAAAATTTACGGTGACATGAAAAAAAAAACAAAACACAAGACGCTAATTGTGAGAGCCAATATCACGCCACAGCCAAATTCCTTACATAGTAGATGCATTGAGCTATTGATGCACAAAACGAACATGACAAACTGGGACCAGAGTATTTAAATTAGAATGGAATAAAATAGTCATAGTGTCATCACTAAATACGAGCTCGCACCTGTTGTCTTGACAAGAAAATAAGTGAGTGGAACAGTCATCAGTATGCCAATGGCAAATTGCACAGCCAAGCCGTGAACAAAATTAATAACTTTTAAAAATATCCTGTTGTGCGCTTAATCCCTTGCCTTTTTATCGTCTAAATAATCTTTGGGCTTATAATAATCTTTTCGAGATAGAGTGTCTTTAATGATCGAATTGGATCGAATTGAATGATATATTTAAATTACCCACAATAATATCAAATCACCCCACTACCGAGAATACATTGAACGCCCCTCGTACAAATCTTTTTTTTTCCTGCTCCCTGCTCCATTGTTTGTATGATATCTTTGGCGTTTGAACACTTGTGTAAAAGTTGTATAGCTCATTAGAAAGCTTAGAAAATTTAGATGTTTTTCTTATAATATGCACAACAAATCTCATAGTGACTTTTTGTGTTATAAGGGCAAATTTGCGTGAAATACTAATAATTTTTTTCTTCTGTTCTTGAATTTGGGAGCATTGTGTTTAAAAAAACGTTGTTATTGTACATTTTTTGCTCTGGATATGTAACTAGGCCCTCATGGATAAAAAAAATTAAGATATTAAGTAAATATCATTTAAATTTTTATTTTTATCTTGAGATTTTAAGTTACCGCCTATGATTTTTTCAAGTAAACACTAAAATTAAAATATCTCAATAATGGTTCACTTTCGCACATGAGTGCCCATACCAAAAAATTTTGCAAATGACCTGTAATATAACCCCTTAAAGGATTATGTTCTAATAAAATAACACCCTGTATATACGAATACAAACGTATTCACATTCCGATAAATGATTTCTGCTTTTTGCCAGCCTTAATTTGAGAAACACTAGCTCATGGTGGTTCCTAGACCTTACAGAGTAATTTTTATCATGATTATCTTTCCTTGTTTTAAATTTATTACTATTCTTATAAATATAGGTACACAAAGTTTTCATAAATATATATATTATGATGCAAGGGTCGAGATACCAATCTCTTTAACCTTTTCTCTTATGGTGCGTACAGATTGCTAGTAATGCAACTAGTAATGTTACATTCTGCGCACGTTGCGTATTTGTACGTGTGGTGCGCAGAATGTTACATTACAAGTTCCATTACAGCAATATGTACGCACCATTAGAGATTATTTATTTCCAAGTATATCCTCACAGCCGCAAAGAACTAAATCTCGTCACAGATATACAAGAATGCCAAAGATATACCATAGATATACAACGACTTCCACTCAATCTCAAGTGGAGATAGTGCTGAAAGATTCAAAAAGAAAGTCATCATTAACTTTCCTGAGAATATTGTCTTGAGTTTTCGCGATTCATACTATGAAATAAAACACTTTTTAACCGGATTTATCGCGTATAATTTTAATTTAACGTTTCGTGTCGTGACTTATTTTATAACTGCCAGAGCAAATGAAGGTCGAACCTACGATATTTACTTCAGTTATTGCACTGTCGTAAAGTGGTAAGACTTGAGCTGCTCTCGTAGCAGCAAGCGTCACACCCACGAGCTGCTGACGTCAAACACCTGAGCCACATCGTTTGTGCTTGCTATCGTATGCTGTTCAAAAAACTCCAGCACGTCTTCTTCGAGCTGAACCTGTAATCGGATCTGCCGGCGTCTGAGGCACATTTTTGTAAGTGGTCGATTTACTGTTCGCGCACGCGAATCCCTATACAGACTGGCGAGCGGAGGGAGTGGCGTGAGTTTCAATAAAACGCGCAAGAATGTAAAAGTAAGTAAAATTTAGTTATTTTTAATTTTGCCTAAACTTATATTTAAGAAACAAAAATATTTCGGATGATACAAGGTAAGATTCACTTCTGAATCCTAACTATGATTTTCATGAATAGGTACCTATTATCATACGTGACACGTGACCTTCATAGAAATAAAATACATTTCTTAAAAAATTGATTTAAGTACAATGAATTTTTGTTGTACACATCAAATAAAGTTATATTGATTCAATCAACTCGTATTGAATATTGAATCACAGTCCTCAATAGTAAATTACAAGCAATACAATGTATGAACGTTCTGAAAAAAATCTTGCATCGAAAGCTGATCTTCAATATTGAAATCCAAGGTAAGTGAATATAACTTATCATATACACACCGGCACAATTAGCGGAACAGAAAAAAAAGTGAGACTATGAGATAATAACGCATATATTTGACGAAAATGTAATTAGACACAAAATAACAAATTGATTAACATCTTTTAACAACGTTTTTGAAAAGTCTTCGTTATTTTTTATTGAAAAATAAAGAAATTTGAAATAAGTGAAATTTTTTGATGATTATGAACCATCACAAAAAATAAAAAAAAGTAAGCATCAAATGATTTAACAATAAAATTAATGCAAAATTAATAACGAGTGTTTCCCCCTCTTGCTCTGATTACGGTTTCCATTCGTCTGGGCATGCTACAGATTATGTTATCGATGATTTCTTGAGGCAAACCGCTCCCACTCCTCAAGTAATGCGTTTCCAAGTTCATTCAGATTGTTGGGGGGTGGCATTCTGGATTTAACCCTTCTTTTTAGCAAGTCCCATACATGCTCTATCGGATTCATATCGGGGGAATTTGCTGGCCACTGCATCACCGGTATACCAACGTAGCTCAGATATGCCTGTACCGATTGTGCACTATGAGCACGAGCATTATCTTGCATTAGAATAAAGTCGTCACCAATAAATGGGGCAAATGGTGCAACATGTTCTTCTAAAATGTCTCTGATGTATCGATCTGCTATCATGGCCCCTCCTGTGACTATCACTAACTCCGTGCGAGCTCCCAAACATATCCCTCCCCAAACCATAATCGAGCCGCCACCATAAGTCACTGTGTGTTCAAAATTTTCCATTTTTGAACACACAGTGTTCTTCCTAATTTTCTATTTTCAAATTTGACAATAAATTAAAAAAAATATAACTGGCCAGTTCCTCAAGGAAAAGATTTTAAAATCCTGCTTTTTTTTTGTGTTCCGCTAATTGTGCCGGTGTGTATATAAGTTATAGGAGTCAAGAGGCAATTACCGCTTGCCAGTAAATAGCGTGTTGAGTACACTTTCAAAAAGGAATAAGGAAGAATCTCTAACAGTGCAGACAGTATTGGTGCAAATCCTTAGTAGTATAAAAGGCTCTTTTGCACCATTTTCCGAGGTCTGTTTTCATTATTTCAGATTTGTTGGACTACTTTCTTTGTCGTTTAATCACAGAAGTATATTCCAGTAATTGTTTTAAATTTTTTACGAAGTACGAGCGTTTGCCCGGGACGCGTCCGTACGCGCATAAACTAAAAAGTTTTATACCTTTTTCACGTCCCACTTGGAATTTCGGGAATGATTTTTATAATGCAAACAGACACCAATTGATGTATCTTTTTTTTTCGCGTCGGTGCAATCAACAATAAGATTTTTATTGCAAATTTAAAAGTATACCTATATTTACCGTTTCTGTGGGAGTTTTAAGAATTCCTTTTTTAGTGTCCCACTACATCCGTAAGGAAAGTATGTTCCTTTGGTTCCATTCCTGGCTGCAACCTGTGCCAAATTGTGAGATCTTGTTTGATTTGTGAAAATATTCATAAATCATACACAAATGCCATAGTATAAAGTTTAGTCGTTTACTTTGGTGTACAAATGAAAAAACAAAATGACGTTATTGCCATAAATCTCCACAGTTGTACAAAAATTGCCTAAATATGCCTAAATATAAATATAAATATAAAACTGTTCCATTTCTGACTGAGTGACTGACGGACACCTATACTACTGGGCGTAGAGAGCTGAAATAACATGTTTCATTTTAGTATGGACGTCTGGCCAGCACCTGTGGCAAATAAAATAGTTGTGGAATACCATTATGAAAACACGAAGCGACGGGGTCTGCAAAGACACCGAAACGTCGAGTCAAAATTTAAAATGTAAATATACGCGATCGAGTCAGCGTGCGTAGTTTTCAAACGTTCTTATCCGCGCTTTCTAGCCACACTACGGGCCAACAAGCGACCTGATGTTCACTTAACATCAGGAGTCATGGAAGACAAACGTCCCATTCATATTTTATAAAAAAAAGTGACCCAATCCGGGCGTGACAGGGGTAACAAATCAGTTCTGTAATAACTGAAAAATGTGCTAAATAAAAATAAAAAAGGTACTTTTGCAAAAGTTTGTTGTTTGTATCTTATGAGTTTTTTTTTTTTTTTTATAAGTGACTAAACCCGCGTTTGACCTCAATCTCACCTGATGGTAAGTGACGATGAGGTCGAAGATGAAAGCACACGGGCTTAGGAAGGAAATAGCAGATTAGTTACAGATTTTTACCCTACTAAAAATGTAGTCAAATGTTGACAAGGATATTCGAGTGAATTTAAAAAAAATTGAGTTACGTCTCATTTCTTCATATAAATTAAAAAAATCTTTACATTTTTACACTTAAACTAGCTGACCCGTAAACGTTGTTTTGCCATATAAATCATTTAAAAAAAAATTGATGTTGCTGATTCTCATAGATACCGGATAAGCACAAAAAATTTCATCAAAATCGGTCAAGCCGTTTCGGAGGAGTATGGCAACGAAAACTGTGACACGAGAATTTTATATATTAGATTTCCTGGTGACAAATTCGAAATTTCGTTACTACATTTTTATAAATTTATATTATTTTTGCACATTTCCAGATTATTTTCACAGATTTTTGACAAATGTTTGTGCAAATTAAATTGAATTTTTATTTAGTGTATACTTAAGTTTTTTTACCGAGTGCACATTTACTTCGCCATATCTCTCATTTCTCATTTATTTTTTAGTTATTTTTGTTCTTTTACAACTTTACCCACTTTGATATGGCCGAAAATGATCTACAACGGGAACTCGCTCGTTTGAAGTCCGAGAATGCTGCCTTTCAAAAATTATTAGTGAAAGGTAATAACTCTAAACCAGAAATACATACGATATCTATTAAACTACCTCCTTTCTGGCCAGACAAACCAGCAGTTTAGTTTGCCCAGGTGGAGGCACAATTTTCTATTTCTGGAGTTACCGCAGAAAACACTATGTTCAATTACCATCGTTCCCGCAATTCGTAAATAATAATAATAAATCTTATTTTCAGACCAGAATCCATAGTTATACACTTCTTAATCTAATATTAGTTTTAATCATTAAATAAATTGAAATAAACAACTTCAAATTAAATTAAATAAATTGAAAATAAATCAAATTAAATTAAATCAAATAAGATCAAGTGAAACTAAAGTAAACTAATTTAAACTAACTAAATAAAAATAAATCATCTCCAATCAAAATCAATTAAAACAAATTAATAATATTTTTAAGGTTTTGCATTTAATAATGCACAATTATTCTGAAGTAACTGAAAAAATATTCTGCATAAAATCATCAACCGACCAGAACTCGAACTTGGGACCTTTCGTTTGCCGGACGAGTGTTGATTGTATTTAGCATATTTTTTCAGTTACTTAAGAATAATTGAGCATTATTAAATGCAAAAACTTAAAAATATTGTTAAACGTTGTAATGCTTCACTTTAACTGAGACTTACAATTTCTGAAAATAAATTGGTCTCGGGTGGTTTAGCTGCAAAGCTATACCATTAGATGGAGCTAAGTTAGCAAGTCAAGTATACTCTTCATTCGCTCGGATACGGACGTGTAAGTATTGCTCTTGCGTTGTTTCGAATTAATTTAATGTAATTACTAAATTCAAATCGCGTAATCAAGTAATCTCTTCGATGTCCATTTTCAATCTGCAGGGCTAGCATGCAACCATCGATAAATAGTCGAATCGACAAGATTAATATTATTTTGTTATTTTATATGCGCACCATAACAAATAGAATTACTCGAATTGATACCAAGACCACAGAACCAAATATGTTAATCTTAATAAATTCATCATCATCATCATCATCATCACAACTCCGTGTAATGGGCCCACTGCAGGGCATGAGTCTCTCCTCTCGGTGACGAGGAGGTTTAGGCCATAATCCACCGAGCTGGCCCAGTGCTGGGTGGTGGATGTCAGAATTTTCAGGGTGCCGATATGGCTTCTGACAAACCCTAACGACTACTGTATACAAGTATACAGCACCCGGGACCGACAGCTTAACGTGCCCTCGGAAGCACGGAAGTCGCCGTGAGAAACAAATGGTCGGCGGTCACCCATCCAAGTACCGACCGCGCCGAACGTTGCTTAACCTGTGATATCGTAAGATACACACAGTAACCACGGCGCCACGACGACTTCAATATAATAATAAATGACGCCCGCCGTTCTATATAATAAATTACATACACTAAATACCATATTCTAAGAAAATATCGATAAGAGGCCCGATGTATCGTTGTCGACGGTAGTATGCTAGCCCCGCTGAGCCAAAATGAAATGCACACCCTACTAACGCTAGCCGAACGCCGCCCAGAGCGCGGTGTGTGTACGATATTAACGCGCGCTTATCGCAGCGCCGAACGCCCAATGAATGTGTACCTGCTCTTCTTGTACTGGACGCGCAGAGCGTTGAAGGCTTTCTGCGTGTACCTGACCCGCAGGCAGCAAGAGTAAAATATTTAACTAAAAGCTCTGAATAAAGTAAAAAAAAAAAACTTAAAAAATAATAAATAGTAATAAATAAACTTCTGCCAAATACCATCTCGAAGCGCTAGACTCTGTGGACCGAAGAGCCCGTAAACTCATAAATAACAACAACCTTACAAATAAAAAATTGCAGACGCTGGAGCATCGTCGTAAGGTTGCTTGTTTGACAGTATTCTATTGGCTACATTTTGGTGAGTGTGCGAGTGCTCTTTTTGACCAAATTGAACCTACTCCTTTTTACCACCGGACTACCAGACGCAGAAAGAACTTCCAACCCTATATAGTGGATTTACCAAGAAGTCGAACAAAACGCTTCGATAGTTCCTTTTTGGTACGGATTGCCAAGGTGTGGAACACTCTGCCTGCGTCTGTTTTTCCTTACCACTACCGTCCTGGAAATTTTAAGTGTCGAGTGAATAGGTTTTTCGTGGATGGACGTGTAACACCATAGTCTTCATGCGCACTTTCCATCAGGTGGCATGGAAGACAAACGTCCTATCCTTACAATATAAATAAAATAAATAACTTAACATCTTTCGTGCAGCGTGAAAATCTGCGTGCAAACATGTTGCATCAGCGGGGCTAGCATGCTACTGTCGACAACGATAAATCGGGCCTTTTATCGATATTTTCTTAGAATATGGTATTTAGTGTATGTTATTTATTAAGATTATGACGTATTTGGTTCTGTGGTCTTAATCATGGTATCAAATTGAGTAATTCTATCTATTATGGTGCGCATATTAGCTTACATAATAGGATAAAATAACAAAATAATATTTATCTTGTCGATTCGAGTATTTATCGATGTGAGCATGCTAGCCCTGCAGGCCGCCACCGCCCTGTGCTCCAGTTCAATATTAAGATCATTCATGAGACGTTCGCTAAGCACATAGCCTAGGTATTTAAATTGAGTGATAACCCGTAATGGTGTTCCGCTAAGTCTTTTAGAAGGCACATTTGTAACTGACCTGTTTTGTGCCTTAAAAATAATATCTTCGCTTTTGTCGACATTATAGCTGAAACCAAGTACATATTTCTCACAGATGGTCGAAAACTTTCTTAGTCCATCTATAGACGGTATTCTATATTCAAATAAAATTCTAATCCTGTTGCTGTTATCAATATCGCACAGATTAGCAAAGCATTCATGTTAGATGTTTGGGAGCCCCTTGAATATACAGTTCATTAATAGATTTTTTTATTTGTAGTTATAGCGGCAATAGAACTACAACTTCTGTGAAAATTTCAACTGTCTAACTAGCGTAATCTACCCACTAGTCCAAGATATTTGTGATACGATTTTTAAGATAAGAAAAATAATGCAAATATGGTGTAATAGATAAAGCTGAATAAATAAAATTTCAGTATATGAAACGAGATGTTTCTATTGATGTTACAGTGAATATATGAAGAAGTCTGTTAGAAGAGTCGGAATTTTTATTGTACGAATACTGTCGGGGCATGAATGTATTAAGATAGATTGTGTTCGCTGTAAGTTTAGTGTTTGTTTTGAATTGAAAGGACGAAAAATGCAAGTGAATGGGACTAAAACTATTAATGAATTGACGGAGTTTTAAACCGTCGTTTAGTCCATCGATCCTACATGAAAAATATTTCAAACATCCATAAATGTCGGTCAAAGGTGTCTTAAAATATGGTTTTTCAGTATTTAATGAGTTGTCTACGTCTCATATCTTTTTTTTAGGTTTGTATAGAATTTATAGAATAATTTATCATCATATAAACATTTATCTATTAGTAAGAGCTTATTTATATTTAAGTTTAAATTAAACTGAGTGTGTTTGAGATATCATCAAAATTTTCATTCATATCATAGACCTATCGATGCCATTGTTTATGAAATATTATGTCACTCAAATGTCCGCTAAAGTTGTCTGGGTGGAGTTCATCCGAAATTTCAAATTCCACTTTTTTTTAAATTCAAGGTAAGTAGTAAATATATGTAAAAAGTTATTTTGTTATTTTATGTTGTAAATTTTGAGCATAGATTAAAATAGCGCTTGACTGAATTGATACAAAAAGGTTTGGCTAGTTATTTGATCCTGCAAGTTCAAATTACGTCGTAAATTAATTGCAACGCGATCAGAACCGACACGCTCGACTACTTACTTGATGCTTGCCAGTCCAATGCATAGATTTCACTGTTTCAATCAGACTTTAACTGTACGAGCTTTGTCGTAGCCGAACAAATTACTCAAATAAATTAAATCTGCCACATCTCTTGAAACATTGAAACTGAAATGAACGATTTCTAAATTCAAAATAAGAATTTGTTGTGTTGTATTGTATCATATTATACACAATATAAAGTGAAATATAAATTTATAAAGTTAGACAGGGTTATTGGTAATGAGATCTGAATCTATTAAAACAACGCAGGGGTGAGGATTTGCAATCATTATCCGGTTTTACACTTTCAAACATTGATTGTAAATAAATTAATTGTCCGATTCCAATGACCTCTTTAGTATTGAATAATTATACTTTATAGGTACAGTTAACATAAACAAAACCGTATTAATTATATAATAATAATAATAATTATTTATTTATTTGCAACCAAAACAAAATAAGTGCAAAAAAATTATAGGTAGCCCTACATTGTTATGGGCTTTAAACAATTAAGACTTAAATCTAATGGTTACATAATATAATGGTCACAGAGAGACCAATTGGATTCCAAATAGAAGCTACAGGATGTTTTATAAAATAAACAAGGAAATTGGAGAAACTTTGACGACAATCGCTTATTTCTCCAAATAGTTCTATTGAATTAAAATGAATTTTATTAAACTTCAAGTTTTAACTATCTTAACCTACGAGGTTGAAAGTTAGCAACATATTAATTCATTGCAGAAAATAATAAATAAATTAACAAAATCAAAAATCATTTTATATGTTTATACAGGGTATACTATTCATACAAACTAAAACATCATATATTTCCCGTTCCCGTGGGAATTTCGGGGATTCCTTTCATAACACTACCAGACACACATTGAAAAGCCTTTACGCCAAGTTTCACATCGGTGCACTCAAGGAATAAGATTTTTCATACAAACTAAAAAGTCATATATTTCCCGTTCCCGTGGGAATTTCGGGAATTCCTTCCTTAGTGCACCCCTACATCCCCTAAAGAATGTATATTCCAAATTTCAGCTCTCTACGCCCAGTAGTTACGGCTGTACGTTGTCTGTCAGTCACTCAGTCACTCAGTACCTCAGTCACTCAGTCAGTAACGGAACAGTTTTATATATATTGATAAAAATATGCCGTATGATGAAACCTTACTTCGAAAACGTAGGGCTGACATTGAAAATGAAAATGAAAATGAAAATGTCTTAAAGAAAAATACAATACTAAGTTCAGCAACAAATACTATCCTTTCCTCGGCCCGTATCTCTATAATTTACTAAACAAATCCCTAAATCTTAATAGCTTAAGTAAATTTGAGTGCAAAAATTTTACACTGGCTTTTGTGTCAAGGCTACTACCACTAGCCATGCCGCCTGAGAGAGCATGACGTTCTTGCTGTTATCTTGACAAGAAAATAAGTGAGTGGTACAGTCACCAGTATGCTACATGTCATACTGCACAGCCACGCCGTAAACAAGATTAATAAGTAATTAGAAACTTTTTAGTAGGAAATATCCTGTAGTATGTGGAAGCCTGTGTGTGGCTTAAATATGGATACTGAACTTCGATTTGAAAATCATATCTATGAAGCGGTAAAAAAATGTTAATATCGCCCATATTTAAGGGAAGAGTTGCGTATTCAATTAGTTGAAACCTTCGTACTTATTATATTAAATAATGTCGACACAGTCTATGGTCCGCGACTTCTTTCGAAAACCGAATGTCAAATTTAAAGGATCCAAACAAAACTCGTGTACTCGTTTTTGTTTTGACACTCCATATAGGTCACACCTTACTCCAGTACAAAATAAGCATTTGATTCTACGTATGAAGTCAAGAAGAAAACTACATCTAGCATCTCTTCTGTTTGGTGTTATGCATTCCGGGGAGCTATTATACCTGTATAAAAAACTTTATTTTTCCGTTCTGAACGCGCAGGCAACACACAAACTCTATCGTATCAAACTCATCGTACAACGAACGACCTTTTGAGGAAGTTTCTGTTATGTTGCAACAAAATATTGGAACTACATTCCCCTAGATCAAATCAACATCCCTAAAAAATCACGAAGTAAAACTGTTTTCAAAAATAAGCTTCAAGTTTTCATCCTACAACACCAAAAACGCTTCGAAAATATAACTTGCAGCGAGTCTTTAATGTAATAAAATTATATGGTACCTATAGTTGAAATTGTACCCAACTGGTTGACTATATTGCGCCCTAATTTGTTAATAGTAATAAGTTATTTATTTATCTTAATTCTAAATAAATTTTATATTGATCTGAATGTATATTTATCTATTAATAGATGGCTACTAATATTAAATAAAATTTATCATGAATGTTTATTTATTTTATATATTTAATAAAACTTATTCATTTACACTTGTAGAGCATCCTGTAACCATTCCCAGGTACCAGTGATTACTTCAAATAGTTTAACACCAGCATCAGTTGTTGAACGGCCCTTTGTAAATCCAAATTTTTTATTATATAGTAAATTGTTATTGGTGAAATGGGCCGAGAGTTGATTAAGAATATTTTTTTCATAAATTTTACAACATGTAGGTGGATTTGAAATCGGTCTACAATTAGTAGGTTCTGTAGTGCTACCCGACTTAAATAAAGGAATAACCTTACTATGCTTCATTAAATCAGGAAACTCCCCACTAATAATACAGTTATTAAAAATTTATACAAGGCAAGGAGCTATTACATATACAATAGAATTTAATATTTCAACAGATATGCCCCACAGATCAGTTGTCTTTTTAATATCAATTGTCTTAAACGTTTTAATAATATCCCCGGTGTCTATGGGTTGGAACTTGAAAGACACATTGCACTAACTTACATGATTTTTGAGCAAGGATTCAGCCACCATAGATGACGAGTTTAGTGATTTAGTAGTTGAAACTGGAATGTCAGCAAAACAGTTCTCAAATTCTGTCGCAACATTTTCATCTGCTTTAATTATTGTTTTGTCAATTACAAGCTTAAAGTTAGTATTGGGGTCCTTAACTTTCCCAGTTTTCTCATTAATTATTTTACAAGTAGTTTTAGTCTTATTAGCACTATATTCAATCTTATTAACTAGGATATTAAGATTGATTTGGCTGCAGCATAAACTTTTTCAAATAATTTTGAGTAAGTTCTGACATAGTTGCAAAAACTGTCATTTTGTTTCTCATGATAGAGATCATATAGGTTCTTTCTACTGATATGTATTCCCGTGGTAGTCCAATCACTGAATGATTTACACTTTTTTTCGGAATAAATACACTTTCATGTTGTTTATTTATCAAACTACTTAAACTACTAAATTGTAAATTTACATTATTGGAGTGAACTATAGTAGGCATATTGTTGATTAGACCACATTGAAATCTCTCCAAACATTTTTCATTGACTGGAACAACCTTTATACTCTTATTAACCTGTTTTTCCTTTGAGTATTTGAATGTAACCAACAGACCGCTGTGATCAGAGCTAAGTTTATTTATTACTCATGACCGTATTGGAGTTACATCAGAATACACATTATCTAGACAAGTTGCAGTGGTCTTTGTTTTCCTAGTTGGTTGTAGAAACAGGTTAGTAATATTATGACATTTAAATAAATTTATTAACTTTTTACTCAAGGTTAAGTGTTCTAACAAGCTAACATTAAAGTCCCCACAAACAAATATTTTCTTAGTTGTATTACTTATTTTTCCCAATTTTTTTTCCAAAACAAGGTCAAAATTATCATAGTGTGATTAAGGGGGTCTATACAGGGTGACTGGTGCGTCTCCAGGTCGTGATAGTTTAAGATCATGCATGAAGAGAAAAAATAAATATTAATTATTTACTGAGAAAATTCTCCGAAAGTTAAAGAATTCGGGAAAAGTGTAGTAAGGTCTCTTTATTTATTCATAGGGATTTCTGATGAAAAATTAAGTACCTACTTTCATTACATAATTATGATCAGAATCGAGTACAGAGTGCTCTTCTTCAGTATTGAAAATTTGTCACCAGTCACCCTGTATATAAATACTGTAGCGACATCTAGCGACGCGCCATAGATCGATGACGACACGACGAAGTTTCCTACATCGCGCTATCAAAGTTTATATAGCAGCTAAAATATATAAGACATCCCGACATCAACCGTCGGGCCGTGGGCCGCGGCCTGCCATCTCTTTTCTGGGGATTGGGAACGAGGAATTGTTCCCACGACGGCGCTTCCCAGTACGGCGCTCCGTCCAATATATGTCATTTCACGACATTTTGTACAGTCACAGTAAGAAATAAATCATTTAAACTACATTCGCTAAGTATCCAAATTAAAAGTCAAAGGAAATTGAATAAATACAAAAAAATGTTCATAAACAGTATATTTATATCACAGATCACAGATATCAAAATTAAGAAAAACAATTAAAAGATAAAGATTTTATATAAAAAGAAAAACAAATATAAAATATAAAACGAAATATTTAATTTTAAACAATAATTTAACTGTGAGCTTATGTATTAAAAGCTTACAATATTTATATACAAATATTTGTTAATCTTTTAATACATAAGCTTACAGTTACACCTTGTTCCCAAAAAACAGTTATAAAGTTTGTCAATTCTACACAGGATATTTCAAGAGTTTGTTCAAACGATAGGCTCACTATGTCCTTACGTTCTTTAAACTTAAAAGATTTATTTAATATTATTAAGGAGCCACCATGTATTGCTGTCTTTCTATTGATCAAACTAGCAACTTGGAGCTGAGCAAACTTTAGAATTAATTGGTGTTCTAATAAAAAAATATTCACATAGTATGCCTATATGCTCAGCATTCAAAAACAATTCTATTTCCAAGACTTTTTCCGAGATGCCTTGTATATTTTGGTGCACTAAGTTAGATTATTTTTATTGTATGTATTTGACATATTGCTAGATGCTCCAGCATCTGTTGTCTTGTTCTCTCATTTAAAGATTTTGGAATATCCAAATTTGTCAACATAGTGGAACTACATGTTTAGCACTTTTGCTATCTGTTTATAATACAACGAGCATTTGCCCGCGACTTCGTACACGCATAAACTCAAAAGTCCTATTTTCCGTTCCCGTGGGAATTCTGGGAATTCCTTCCATTATACAAACAGACACTTATTGATGAACCTTTATACCAAGTATCACATCTGTGCACTCAAAGAATAAGATTTTATCATACAAACTAAAACATCATATATTTTCCGTTCTCGTGGGAATTTCGGGAATTCCTTTCAAAACCCAACCAGTCTCTTTTTGAAGAACTTTTATGCCAAGTATCATATCCGTGCACTCAAGGAATAAGATTTTTCATACAAACTAAAAAGTCCAATAATTCCCGCTCCCGTGGGAATTTCGGGAATTCCTTCCTTAGTGCACCCCTACATCCCCTAAAGAATGTATGTTCAAATTTCAGCTCTCTACGCCCAGTACTTACGGCTTTACGTTGTCTGTCAGTCACTCAATAACTCAGTCAGTAACGGAACAGTTTTATATATATATATATTGATTTACGATACTCGGCATCAATACTGGTTGCTGTGCTCTGTTTAATCTCTTACATATTGTAGTGTTTTCTTACTATGCTACATTTAAACAATATAGTATGGATAAATAAATGAAGTAAACCACATTCGTGAATATTGCGAATATCAAGACAACGTTCCAGATCACAATTCTGAAATTGGAATAACTGCATTTCTAGATCTTGGTTTCAAAATACATGAGGGTCTTTTACATTCACAAGACTTTGAGAATTCTATCTATTTGTTTGCAAAATAATACATACCTAAAATTTGAAAGAGACAAAAAAGGATTTAGATCGTATTTTGGGAATAGCCTTAAAATTATTATGATCATGTTCGTCTATGTTAGACGTTAAGAAAAAATTAAAACAAGCAATACACTTAACAATAATTGCTGTTATTATTTTAACAGTAATGAATGGTAAATTGATTCATTTTATGATTGCAGTCAAACAATTTATAAACAAACGACGATCTCACTAATTAAAGAAAATATATGATATATGATTTCAGAATCAATACTAAAAACAAGCTTACGAATATGCTATTCACTGGGTTTTTGAACCTACACTTGGCAATCAGAATGAGATAGAAAAACATTCGTAACTGAACTGAAAAAATAGAGAACGTTACATAAGATCTAGACAGGCCGTGATTTGTGGAGATGGTATCTACGACTGTTATATATGAGTCCGCTTTGCTATTGAATTCTTTGGTTTGAAATATTTGGATCAATTTTTTTTTACTAGGACAGTATGAGGAAATCGGAAACATAAAGAAATACGGAGCCATTAACTTTTTATTCACCTAATGTTCAGGCATAAATTGTGAAAAGAAGGCAGTTGAGTATACTATATTTATTTAATATGTTTTATTTTAAATCCATTAATATTCTGTATTAGATAATCAGTCAGTTTACGAGGAGCCTTCCAAAAAAGGAAGTGATATGGCACTTTTGCGGCAAGTACGAAGTTAAGAAACAACTCTGTTTCATTAAAGTAAAAAAAAAAAACAAATGAGAAATGTCCACCACCAGTTTTAATTACCATTACTATTATCGAATCTCTGTTAAGTTATATAAAAAGCTACTGAAAGTACTTTGTCATTGAAGATTACCTGGCAAGGTGTGGGCGGGCACTTATAGTCCTCTAAATTGTGTAGCCAACACTTTATCATGTGACTTCCACTCAGACAAATAAATATAAATCTTGTAACGACTCAAAGTAATTATCAGCGACCATAATCAAATTTCTGAGTTGAAGCTTCTGTACCGAAATTGAATTCTGTCTAAACTGAGATGATTTGAAAATCTCTCCGTTAAACTGATTCAATAAAATTTCTCAGTGTTGCGATTGGACATTTTCGATATTTAATAACTATTATACGGTCTGCCTACAAAATATTGTATTTTTCTGTTTTATTTTGTATTTACGGTCCTGTGTCATATTTAAAAATATAATAAGATAACACAACGTAAGGTATTGTATTAACTAGATATCATTTACAAGTTTTGACTTAATCTCTATTTTTATCATTTACATGTTCAATAAGTACATGTTGAAATACAGTTGAAATATGTGTACTCCATTTTAAACGAAAGGGTTTAAAACACCTCCAATAGTTTAACTGTAGGTAGTCTACGAATATTGAATTGAGAACAACATTTCAATCCGTGTCTAAATGGTCTTAACGTAACTAATCAAAATCCATTTTAACGAACTTAGCCCACAATAAGTCTTAAGTGTTTGTTGAAGAAGATGGATCTTATGCAACTAGTACATAGGGTCATGATTAGAGAAAGCGTCTGCTCTTTACCGAGCTGTCCCTATCAAGGGATGTAATTCTGGGATGCCAATATAATTAGGTCAGTTAGCCCTAGACTGCTTACATTACTTAGCCAGCTAAAACCTTTGTCATTATGCTTTTTGCTTTCAACGTTTGATTGGAAATTAATTCTTTTCCCAGTTTTTGAAATTAAACTCATAAAAAGTTACACAAAGTTAGAAGACTAGCTTTGCATATTTTTAAGGTGTAACTGTAAACCAGCGCTAAAGGGATGCTGATTTGCACTCAATAGCAAGATGTTGAGGTAACACCTACGTCTAAAAATGTGTTTACTCCCTTGTTATTGCTTTTTGTGTAGTAATTATTATAGGCGGAAATCTTTTTTTTTTCTTTGGTTATTAATTTATAATTCGGTTACCTAATGCAACTGTTTGTTTGTCAGTACGTTTGTTTGAACGCGCTAATTTCTGATACTGTGACATGAACTTGAAAAAATCTTTTTATTTTTGATAGCATATTCATTTTTCTCCCTTCATAGCTGTATGATATTTTGTAAAAAATCTTTTTTTGATTACACTGCAGATTACACCTATACAAACGAGGTTTGAATCCCAATCCAGATAGGATTAACGGTAGAAAAGAGAAAATAAGTTAGAAGTTTGAATGCTATATTAAAAAATGGTATTTGATTGACCTTTAGATTGATTGTTTGATCTAAGATGCTCCCAGTAGTCATTAGGATTCATATTTTTTTGTAGCAGTACGAATGCAATCATTTAAAAACGTTTATTATTTAAAATTACCTATTAAATAGTATAGATATAATATTATTCAATACAACTCAATATAAATCATCAGCAGATAACGAAATAATAACAGACAGATTAAAAACAATGGTGGGACATGTCCAATATTTAAAATAAGCGGTTAATAGTATATATGACGTTTTTCAACACACTTGTGAAAAAAAGACAGACATACGTGGTCATAAAATTTATTTGAAGCAGCTGTTAGCTGCTGCGCGTCAGTAGCCCTGTCCCATTACACGTACACACGCTATTGTTGCTTGGAGGCGCTGTGACGCCTGGCCGCTGCTGTGCCTGCTGTGCCGCCTGTCCGCGCGCCGCCTGGACGCGCGCGCTTTTATATTTAATGTATAACCCGGATCAATAAAATATGCTTTGTTTACTCGCATGTAATTTGCACTAAGGTACAATTCAACTTTTTAGGATTCATTATATTATGCACTAGGGTATAATATATTATGCACGCGTGACTTATAGCCCAGTTTATAGTTCTAAATTCGATAGAATAAGGCTCACTTTACGAGCAAGTGTGTTGAAAAATGTATTACTTATCAAATGTATTTTTGATCCGTGTGTTCGAGCAAAATACTGCATTTATTTCTCCCTTTCTACGCTATTAAACTGACAAAAGACGATGCTATCCTTTCTTAGGAAAAGATAATACAAAATACGTGAATGCAATAAAGTTGCAAGTATCAAAGCAAATCGCTATCTCATCGGTCGGTTGATTTGTCACATTATATCTTTGCGATAGAGGCGCTATTGAAACCGTTAACAATCTTTCGAACAGCGGTGATTACACCTATACTAAGAAATGTAGTCTGTATCATTTCACTTCGCTTATCAGAACCTCAGCTCGTGTTGTGTACAATATTGAAGTTTATTAAATTGAAGAAAATATTTTATCGGACGAAAAAGTACAGTGAAATTCCTACACTAAGATATAGAGATTTTTTGGATTATTTGAAGAGTCTATGTTACGATCATGAACTTCAATTTGAAGGTTTAAAAGGTGCAGGCGTTTGCGGCGTGGTGAAGCGTTTATAAAACAAAATACTTATTCGTTTATCAATTCGTTCGTTAAGAGGGTGTTATATGAGAAAATATTCTTATTCTTTTATTTTCATCTTACGCCCTCTTTCTCTCCTTACAACCTCTCCTGACACCCACTTAAAGTATCTCGAGCATACAGAAATGAGAAAGTAATATTGATTATTGAAGATATTTTATGTGATCAGTGTGATTTCGAACAAGTAGGTTTCAGGAACAGACAAAAATTAGTTACAGTTTAGATAATTTAAATAAGACATACATTATATTAAAAAATATGTTCTTGAAGAAATAACGCTGTCCTGCGTTTTCACGATTAATTAATTTTGAAATAATTGAAAATTATTTAATTATTTTCTTTAATTATTTATTGAAAGTATATTTTTACCTAAAACTGCAGATAATATCTATATCTTCTATATCTTCTACAGGGCTATTGGTAATTCGATCTTATCTTTGAGGTGACGTAAAGAAGTCATTTGCAAAAATTTGAGCCCAAAGTGTATCCGGTAAGTAGTAATCCGGAAGTAAACCATTTTGAAGTATTGTTTTTTTTCTGGAAATACAGTTATACTCCTTAAATATTATAATCAAATATCGATTGTAAAAAGAAATGGTCTGATTGCATTTCTCTATTAAGTGTTGGACAGGTGTTTATTGCATGAAAATAAATAACAATTAAATTGTTCAAATGTACAAAGAGAAGTACACCATAATTGGTGTCTATTTCTCCCCTAATAGGCCGCTACGTGAGTACGAAGAGTATTTGGACTCCCTCCATGCGGTGGTCGGGCGCATTAGACCCGACCACCTGCTTCTGATGGGCGACCTTAATTCGAGGTCGCCCAAGTGGGGTGAAACCATCACCAACTGCTTCGGCGTTGCCCTGGGGGAATGAGCTGTGGAGGCTGGACTGTCCCTCTTAAATACAGGGACAGTGCCAACCTGTGTGCGACCGCAGGGATCGTCCAGAGTGGACGTAACGTTCTGCTCCCCTGCGATCGCACACAGGATGCGCAATTGGCGAGTGCTCGTGGACCCGGTGACACTTTCGGACCACCGGTATATCCTCTATATCTATATCCGGTTCGAGGTCGCCGCCCACGAGCGCCAAGCTGAACCTTCACGGCATCCCCCTGCCTTCCCGCGCTGGGCGATCGCCCGGCTCGACCGCGAAAGAACCTTGAAATTCGTAAATTTCAAGTGTACAAAAGCTACATTCTACGAATTTGGCGTGCACTTTTTTGCACAAACATACATTTGTTAATCCTCTTAAGGAATTTCACAAAGTATTACATCAGTAAAACGCAGACTTTTCGCTGTCAAAATGTTTGTAAATCAAGTATATTATTTATGGTTCTCTATGATATGACAAATTGCAAAGCGAAAAGAAGATTAACTGGTCTGATCGTGCGATTTATATTTTTGAGACGCTCTCTTTATTCTTTACCCTATTTCTTTACCCTTTAACAATAAAACTTCACATTGGCTTTCTTCAGTGGACAGGAAAATAAAGAAAACCCAGACATTATAAAAATGCATCACTTTTGGAACACATAACTGGGGTCCAAATGATTGCAAATTACATCCCTAGCGTCACTTCAAATGATTCCGGTCTAATTTCCAATAACCCTGTTCATGACGCATTACACGAATCGTATACGAATAAGGTAGTGTTGCCGAAGAAGGCCCGGCTCCTAAGATGGCGCACTTTAAAAAAAGTACAGTTATGATTATCCGAAACATTTGAAATTTTGCGGGCTTATGCTACTAGTACCATAAATAATAGTGCAAGTGTGTTTCATTACTTCGCCATTTTTAAGACAAATGACATTTTACTTGGTCATATCAAGATGATACACATGTTTTATGAACTCCACTATCTTAACCCTTTCGAAAATAAACAATTAAAAACAATTTTCTTTGTTCTACACTTTGAACATCTTATTCAATCTACTTATTTATTAGCGAATAATATATGAGTGTTATTATTTCATTTCTTCTTTTGTATTTTTACCACCTTATACGTAACTTGGGTAAAAGTTCCTATCAAACTATAATTCCCTAGAATGACCATACAACAGAAATATTTTAGAATTTATTTACATTTTCGATAAGTTATCTTCAAAGTTAGGTTCTAAGTTAAATTAAATTTTATTTAGTAGGTTGTTTTTATTTTATACCTAGTTGATTTTTATTTTGATACACGTAAGATGACCCGCATGTATTTTTTTGATTACTTTATACCCTTTATGGATAATGTTATGAGAAGGCTGTGATTTTCTTTTGACATTTTATTTTAAAATCGTTAAAGTATTTATAATGCATATATTTTCACATACATACATACGTAACATCACGCCCGTATCCCTTATGGGGTAGGCAGAACACCAAAAACCATAAACCATCTGTTGCCACGTTTGACAAACTTGGAGGTATTATAATGATGGAGAGAGAGAGACTTGTAGTGACGTCAGCCTATCGCACAAAAACGTCAATGACACCTCCATCATTTAACTGACTTTTACAGTATTTTACAGTATATTTTCACAATAACGCTATAACTTTATATAATAATTTCAATATAACGCACAAATAATCTACTTTCTCTGTGTAGAAATTACGTATGTGAATAAAAAGTTAAGGCCAATAATACTTCCCATCCGAGTCTATGTGTGCGTCCATATTGCGAGCCTAGTGCGTTGGCGACGACGGAAGCGAAATATATCAGGTATAAATATCAAGTAACTATACTGTAGTGTCCACACTGTAGTGACTAGCGCGACAGGACTAAGCGAGTCAGCGTGCGTAGTTTTCAAACTTTCTTGTCCGCGTAACAAACCAGCAGTGCGATCACAGAACTTTATCGAATCGTTTGTTAACGAATGTTCGTATATTATGGAGACGGTTTTTAAGAAAAAAATTAAATCTATCCATTGCCGCACGGCCAGCTTAAATAAATGTGTGCCTTGTTAATTTTGAATGTTTGTAAACATGTTGTACTCATAAATATCTGTAAAATAAAAAATTACAATGTTACTCAAAACTTGCAACCGACTCCATACTATACGAGCATTCGTAAACATTCGTTAATATACGATTCGATAAAGTTCTGTGATCGCACTGTTCGGTAATAACTGTAAAAAGTGCTTAATAAAAATAATTATCAAAAGCTAAATATAAAATTTTGTTAATGGTTTTTAAAATGAAGTTCGTTGATTGAGATTTTACATTGATAGACTTTCTAAGGCTGTTGAATTTGTTTTCGCCAGACTCCGAGAGATATTTATAGATTACATA
Organism: Stenoptilia bipunctidactyla; assembly: GCA_944452665.1. NCBI lineage: Eukaryota > Metazoa > Arthropoda > Insecta > Lepidoptera > Pterophoridae > Stenoptilia > Stenoptilia bipunctidactyla. Next base: position 10,922,382 of record OX101727.1, read on the forward strand.
CACTCTTTTCATTTCAATCATTGCAACTGAGCATTGTATGATGATAGACTTTTTATTTGCTGGTCGTCACACGCTTCTATTTTTGTAATCTCTATCCACGTTTGACGATACGAACAAAGCTTAGGTACAAACAGACCGATTCCCCACAGGCTATTCCAAAGTTCAGTTAATCCATGACGCGCATACGATATCTTTATTTGTCCTGCTGCAGTTTCATGTTTGCTGTCAATCTTGTGATTCTTTTATATTCCCCGTTGAAATTCAAAAAGTGCATAGTCGTGTGCCGAGGATTAAATTTTAATGAATTGTATTTTTTTTTTTTTTATAACTGACTAAACCCGCGTTTGACCTCAATCTCACCTGATGGTAAGTGACGATGAGGTCGAAGATGAAAGCACACGGGTTTAGGAAGGAACTGGCTCTTTATACAATATTGCCGGAACACATTACCGCTGGAGCGGTAACATTTGGCGGCAGACTTTATATAAAGGGTGGTCGCTAGCCAGGCGGACCCAGAAGGGATCCTACCACCAAGCAAAATGTTCGTACGTTAACGATACAAAGGTTCAGTTTTAAACAAAGGTATTTTGTTAAATTAATTTTATTCAGAACGTCCGCTTTTCTGCTTGCGGGATGATATAGTAGATAATTTTGTTCAGTCGTTGTGAATATATGTTGGGTCACCTTAGAATAAAGCTGGATAACCATATCGCAAAAGTACTTAACAAATCAGAAGTGGGATTGTAGGTAGGGTTTATGGTAGAATAATTCGTGGCATTGCTCGTAGGATAACTGTTACGATTGGTGGTAGATTTGTCGGTAGGATTGACAATAATATTAGTGGTAAGATGGACCATAGGGTTGGTAATGGGGTTGAAGTTACTATTGGTGTTAGGATCGGTTCTAAGATTGGAAGATTGGATTCGACGACCACTTTGGCAATGGGGTAAACCTATCTGCCTCAGAAGCCAGTGGTTGCGGATTCGATTCCCGCACGGAAAAAGAAAAAAAAAGTTCCGTGTCTGAGTGTTTATCTGTTTATGTATTTATATTCTAGGTTCCCTCTAGTTTGCTACATGGTATAATATAAATGCCACCTTTTACTCTTCAGTTACTTAAAATTAATTAAAAATATTAATAAAATTTAAAAATATTTAAAAATATTTATTGACACAAAGAAATTACAGAGAGAGACAGAAAATACAAAAGTAATAACAAAGTCACTAATGTGTCAATGGGATACTTTCAGCTTCGTGTTGCTGTTAACTAGCAACGCTGTTTTTCAAAGGATCCCTTTGCTACAAGCCGTTATAAAAAAAATGTACAGATTTTTAAACATGATGTAAAACGGTCGCATTTAAAATATGCTCCTATACAATTATAGAAAGAATAGTTATTAAAAATAGCATCAACTAGAGAAAAATAACTACATTCATTAACACTGATACACTCAATTCAATATTTAATTAAAATAATAGGTACCAATAATAAAAAATCAATTAAATTTACATAGACTATTTTTTGCTTGGTGGTAGGATCCCTTCTGGGTCCGCCTGGCTAGCGACCACCCTTTATATAAAGTCTGCCGCCAAATGTTACCGCTCCGGCGGTAATGTGTTCCGGCAATATTGTATAAAGAGCCAGTTCCTTCCTAAACCCGTGTGCTTTCATCTTCGACCTCATCGTCACTTACCATCAGGTGAGATTGAGGTCAAACGCGAGTTTAGTCATTTATAAAAAAAAAAGACAATAAATAGCTACATTCTTCAATTCTGATACACACAATTCAATATTTAATTAAAATCATAACAATAATAAAAATAAATATAAATTAAATTCACATAGAGTATCAAATTTTGAATAAAGATAACAGTTGCGTCATCGGCAAGCCAAGCGTAAATATGCCTATCGATGTGCTTTAATTCTTTAGCGAAAAGACCATATAATATCTTAGAGCATATCAAAAAGACGTTTGGACTATATGCTTAATTAATAGTTTGGACTTACATTAAAAATGCCTGTGTCGTTCCAAGTGTAATTTTATCATAATGCGATTATATATAAATCATATCATAATGATAAACACAAAGAATACCTACATAAATATGTATATTTCTCGTTCCAGATTTGTTTTTGAATTAAATATTATTATGCTCTCAATACATTGCCTTTAAAATTAATGAAATTCAGCTTTCTTGTTATTTCTTATTTACAGGGTGTTTTGTTAAGACTGAGCAAAATAAATAAGCAAAAAATAAGGTTAATTACCTAATGTAAAAGCAATTGCATGCGATTGTAAATGCAAGTCAGCAAATAAATCAGCAATATGTAATGAGTTTGGCTTGTGCTCGTAAAGTGTCTCAAATCTAAATAAAACACGTTCGTAAGTGGATGCAATTATATCATACACTAGCTTTATCCCGCAACTTCGTATGCGCTTAACTACCCTTCTCGTGGAAATTTCAGATACTATACAACCAGTCACCCACTGAAAGAACCTTTATACCCAGTATCACACCCATGCACTCAAGGAATAAGTTTTTTCATACAAACTAAAAATCATATATTTCCCGTGCCCGTGGGAATTTTGGGAATTTTTTTCGTAGCACAACTAGTCACTCTTTGAAGAACCTTCATGCCAAGTATCACATCCGTACACTCAAGGAATAAGATTTTTCATACAAACTAAAGAGTCCAACCCCTTCCCGTGGGAATTTCGGGAATTCCTTCCATAATACAAACAGACACTTATTGAGGGACCTTTATATCAAGTATCACATCCGTGCTCTCAAAGGATGGGATTTTTTCATACAAACTAAAACATCATATATTTCCCGTTCCCGTAGGAATTTCGGGAATGCCTTTCATAACACAACCAGACACACATTGAAAAACCTTTACGCCAAGTTTCACATCGGTGCACTCAAGGAATAACATTTTTCATACAAACTAAAAAGTCCTATATTTCCCGTTTCCGTGGGAATTTCGGGAATTCCTTGCTTAGTGCACCGCTACATTTCTTAAAGAATGTATGTTCCAAATTTCAGCTCTCTACGCTTAGTAGTTACGGCTGTACGTTGTCTGTCAGTCACTCAGTCACTCAGTACCTCAGTCACTCAGTCAGTAACGGAACAGTTTTATATATATTGATTGTATTCGGACATTCGAACTGTTTTAAGAAAAACTATATGAGTTGTTTAAAAGTATTTTTACCAAGTAGCCATTACCAAGAAAATCCCTAACCAAAGAAATAAAGTGTCGTATATAACAACGGCATACACGTGTACGTAGCCCTATAATGAAGGAGAAAAACGACCGAATCACAGACAAAAGTTACAGATCACAGAAAAAATTAAGTAAGAATCGAACTCAATTCACACGCATTCCATTCACTCGCACATTGCATGAAAGATATTTTTAACCTTGCGTCTAGCTTTAGAGCCGTGCGGTTGTTATCATAAACCCAATTTATTTTCAATTACACTCCGGAGCAACTTTATATCAATTTCTACTTCATGCTTGTATATCGTAAAAAAATACCGCTAAAGTTTAACAACTAAACCTATCTTTTACTGTCGACCAAAAGGCAAAATTGGGCATATAACTTAACAATAGATACATATGAAAAAAGCAATTCAGATATAGGTACAATTTATGTACCTAACTAAATAGCTGTTAATCGCGATTTCGCTTCCATTTCCATTGTACTAACGGGATGAAAGTGGATAATTTTAGCTCAATCTATCAAATCAATCTCAATCTATCAATCTGTGAAATTACAGCATAAAGTGGAATCAACCTTCATCTATAATCATAAACTTTATTTTTCTAATTAGGTTAAGAATTTTAGAGTCTCTACTTGTTTAGATTATCTATGATGCCGACCAAAATAAAGGTGTAGTCACAAATTATTAGTAACGGCCACTCGTGGATAGACTTCTTCAGAAACCTGGAATAGTCCTACACATCATACTATCGAGATAGTGTTAATTGTGGTTTGGCTATACCTTACAGGCTGTGTACCAAATTTTGACAAAATGTGTTCAGTACCTACTCACACATTTTGGGGCTTAAATGTAATCATAGGTTCGTAGGTCTCGTCATATTTTGGCAAGTGGGTTATATTATCATCATCATCAACAGCCTGTAGACGTCCACTGCCTGGCCATAGGCCTTCCCAAGTTTCTCCCCACAGTTCGGTCCTTCGATGCCCTCATCCAGCGTTTACCGGCAACTTTAACCAGATCGTTGGTCCACCTTGCGGGGGCCTACTTATTCTATGTCTCCCAGTACGTGGTCGCCACTCGAGAACCTTACTGCCCTAACGGCCTTCCACTCTGCGAGCTATGTGCCCTGCCCATTGCCACTTAAGCCGAACGTCCACCGCCAACTAAAGTAGGTTAGTTTTAAGCTTAGTTTAACTTAGCTCGCATAGTTGAGCCAGTTTTTCAAACATGTGCGCCCACCGCAAACTATGTCTACTTCATGCAAATGTATGAAAAACTGCCTCAACTATGCGAGCTAAGATAAATTAACTCGGTTAAACTATAGTTAAATTAAGATCGGCTTTAGGCTTTGAAACTCTTCTGGCTATGTCGTTAAAAACTATATTATAGTATAGGTAAAAATTACTTTGTAAAATATATACGTTGTACTCTAATTATTTACTATCCTAAAAAGCTAGGAAACGTTGAGTTACATCTTATAATCAATAAACTCTATAAAATCTGTTTGAAAATCGCGTTTTATTTAAAAAGAATTATGGTGAACACTCAGGCCATACGACGTTTATTTTTAAACTGTCTCACTTAAAGTTTTCTCTTTGTAATTTTATAATGTCCCCTTGTTTCTGTTTAGTTGGCTATCTTTAAAGATCGTTGGATTTACGCTATCAAGTTGATTGCGTTTGAAACGTTAACAGTGACAAATTATTGTACGGAACTTCGGAATGTTTTCTCGTAAAACTGTAACGAGGGATCTTCTTGTGCAACCCCAACGAAGGTCTAAGCAGTTAAAATAAGGACCCTTATACACTTCTTCTTTTAAAAACAGAAATGTTAATTTCTTTATATGGCTACATTGTTTTCTTTTTTCAATTCTTAAAATAGACGTTTATTATATTGATTTTATAGAACCTCAAGATATTTGTCTCTTGTTTTAAATATTTTTAATAGGGCGAAAATTCTGCTGATAATATACAATTATTTTTTCATTATGAGGTAATCACAATCTGGAATCATGACAACAAAAGCTCTGCCTTCTTTTGTAATCGTCTAATGATCTTCGTCATACCGGTGCGCCATGGAAACCATCATAATATGTTAACGAAATGCCTGTTCACAGTTAAGCACACGTGCTAAACAATCAAACCTTGTATTAACTCCCACCAGGTAATATTGAGAAACACAGGTTTAATTGGTGTTAAATAATGATTTGCTATTCTTTTAATTTACTGTATTTGATTTGACTCACGTTGGAAATATTAAATTAAAATTAAGACGTGTATTTTTAAAAGATGATTGCTGTTAAGTTTCTTGCCAGTTCTTCTCAACAGATCGACTGTCTGAAGTGGTGGTAGATTCAGTTCAAGTTGTAAATAAGTTGACATAGGTATTTCAAGTGTAGGTATTTAAATACCTACGAAATAAAGATTTTTTGGCTTTGACTTTGATATACATATTCTAAGTCCCTCCTAGTTTTGTATTCCATATCACAAGTTTTGCTTACTTTGGGGCTATGTAGCTGCTGTGATTGTCTGGGGATTTAATTTTTTTGTTGTACAATTTATGAAACATCAGTTACCATGAGCTCATTTAGAAATTATTAGCATCAAGAAGGAGATCAACCAAACGATCGGCAAGGCCGCAATTAAATATCCTTGTTATAAGACTTGATCCAGTTTTACTTACCGATAATTTCCAACGAACATAGTAGCTGCTACACCACGTCCGCTATTTAAATCAGTAATTGAGGTTGTAAGAAATATGAAGTAAATAAAAGTATCAAGAACATATTATTTTCCCTCACATAATGAGAAGTTAACTTAATGTGGTCCCTGGGAAAACACTCAGCCACTGTTTAATTTTTGTACTCAATTCGCATTTTCAAGAACTTTTTATGTTTCTTTCGGTAGTGACAATAATTTAAATCATTAATTTCGTTTTCATTCTTATTCACAAAACTCTGACAAATTATGTGCAACTTCTAAAAAAATCTCATGCCTTTTTCATCGTTGGAAAGATACTAATAAAATTTGAAAATATAAATGAATTATATCTACCCTGTTTTGAGAATTGCAAGAAAATGTGGTCGTGACTTTCATTCAGGTAATCTTGTGGGAAATCAAAGAAACAGAAAGAGCAATCAGTTATCTGCGATACACCAGTTTAAAGGGATCCTTCTTGCTCCTATTTCTCTAAGGAGGCGCTCTAGGGTTATAGAGTTTCATGATTGGACACCCATTTTCTAAGTTCATACGTCTGTTATTAATTTTAGTCACGCAGGGTCTTACGAGACGGCAATATCTAATGAGCACTGAATTTGTATTTGATTTAATTTAAAAGTTTTGTATAATATTAAAATGGTCTTCGTAGCTAAGTTTTTGTTAGACAGTTGTAGTAGATATTAAAAATTAAGTTAGTCTTACTTTAGATGGATGACAACGCTTGCTAGCAGATGTTTAGGAATTTTTTTAAGAAAATATCAGTGTAATTCTTAATAAACAGCTCGAGCAGAATTTGAAATGTGTTTTGTTGTGAATCACAAATATTTCAATACCGAACCACAAGAATGTTCTCATAGATATATATATACAACGTGTAACAAAATGGAGAGATAAAACTTTAGGGTTAGCTTCTATACCATACGTAGAATGTACAGTAAAATAATTAGCATGATCAGTGCTGGTATAGACTTTCATAAAAAAAAATTAAATTATTTTACAATAAAATATTTTGACAACCCTAGTCAACCTAACAAGCTAAAAATAGACTTGCTCCGCAATCAGTGACCTTATGACCTTTCCCGCACCGGCTGAATAGCGAGCGCGATACGCAGCGCCGCCGCGGCCGCCCACTGCGAGTAGCGCGGATATCAGCGCAGCTGATTGTTACTTACCTATCGTTTGGCACATTGAATGACAAAATTTTTATCACACTACCTAGCTTATGAAAACCAATAAAACAACATGTCAGTACTTATTTCAAGTTTCTATTTATTATTAATAAACGGGTTGCCCGGAAGAAATCGGGTTGCCTGAAAGAAATCGTTTAAAGCTTTTTAAATCGCTTAAATATTGTGTACATAATTATTTCTACGTTTAATGACAATAAAGAGTGTTTGTTATAATTATTAAAACTTAAGTTTGTAATATCTGACAAACTCTTATGGCAAGTATCGCACTTATTTCAATCGACATTCAGTTCACTTTGCGTAAAAACACTCACAACTGTATCTAGGGTTTCCCTTACACTTGGCCAGAATTACAAAAACGGCTCACAATTTCTGCCTTCTTTTTCAATACACACACATCCACATGACGTTTGTGCCACCGACAAAAGCCTAACCGAGGAGGTCACAAATCCGCTGGTATCAGCTCTTGCGTCCATCGGGAATGATAAGGATGTTGGCCATCATCACTAAGCGTGCGCCATACTCGCCCAGTGCTGCTCCTCGGATCCTCCTCGAAATGATCCAAGACTTGCTCTTCTAAGTTCTCGGAACGCGAAGGTAGCCGCGCTGGGTTTCGCGTGAAAAGAACCGGCGCGCTGAGCCACAGACTCATGCTTCAAAACACGCCATAGCCGGGTAAGTGGCGCTGTTCAGCTGCCGGCCTGCACTCCACAAACCGCTGCCTGTAAAGTCTTCGAGCTTCGTTGATGCTGTGGTTACTAGCGGCTCCAACATACAGAATCAAATCGTAACATTTGTTGTTTGAATACACATGTCGTATAACAATACTTTCTCCAATACTTTCAAGTCGAGAAATTTTAAGAAAACTTCGAATAAAATAGCGATAGCAACTGACGTGCACACTTCAAAACGGACATGAAAGAACTGAAATAAATTTCTATTAATTTTACTAATAACCGAACCAATCAGTTCTCTAGTACCTAATTTTTTTAGGGTTTTTCCGCACCTATAGCGATATGATAAACAAAATCTTAGTACCCAATTTATTTCATAATACAATGAAATGACTTCATTATATTATGTTTTTGTATTGTTAAGTTATTCTGTTACAAATAAATAGTTTTCAATCGTGAAATCACTTCAATAGTTTTTTAGTTGTTTGTTCAATATCAAAATATTAAAAACTGTTATTTGTTAATTTACGTAACTTATTTTTACGCTTCACACATTTTAAATAAAGAAATTAATCCATTTTGTTTCTCAAGAAAGAGAATAATAATAAAAGATAAAGATTCCTCATAAAAAAATAAAGTTTCAGGACAGGTATACTTAGGATATTTTTCCCTATAGCAGCGTTTGAAAATAATTTCAGCTGCCTGAAACAACCGCAACTAAAAACAATAATAATAGTTAGTCATCAGTAATTTAACTTTTTTAAATAAAAAATTTTGTTGAGTTGAGAATTTGTTCATAATAAATATTGAACGGAACCACCTTTAGTTTGGCTTGGAAGCGACGCGGCGGCGGTAAATCTCAAAGGGTATAATTCCGAAAGGCGCAAGTTCGCGACGAGACGCCGAAAGAAGTCCCGCGATTTGAGCGATAATACACCTTGTATGTTTGTTATAAGAGCTATGCACGGGTTATCTTTTATGAAAACGACTTTACTTAGTTGCTAATTTTATTAATTTAATGCTTTGTTGTCGTATGTATTGATAGTTATAAGTATGTGAGAATACAAGAAGTACAAGAAGCTGTAAGTATTGTATCATAGTTTGAGGTTTACAAAATCATAGGTATTTACCGAATATGTTTCCTATTATAATTCTTAGAAAGTTTGAATGTAATTTATTAGAATTATGGGTAAGTTTGATTGTCTATTTGAGTCTCTCTTCATTAGGTATAAGTTGCGAGTTGACGCCGTGCGAAGAATTTCCACGTAATACCTACCGATAGATTTGTAATAATTTCATATTAGTTTCTTGCAATAGCGTATTTCTAAAGAAATGTGATAGTTTTTTGTATGACAAGTTTGATATCATAGTTTATTGAGAGTACCTAAATTAATGTTTTGTTTTACGTTTCTCTTAAATTTATGATTACTTATGCTTAATTTGATAACATTTTTGATTTTAGTCGTAAATGTATTTCGATCATGTATGTTGTTAAGTATTAGAAATAGAAGGCTACCGAGCCTCAGCATCCATTCATAACTACAAACAGTGCGACTTCTAAGTATTAAACGTTTTTAAAATACGTTACACTAAAACGTGAGAGCCCGGGAGTAGCGAGCGAGCGATCCGCGTCAGACAAAGGGCATCGAACTTGCTATTTCATAGACTATAAAAATTATGCAGAATGCTGGATTTTAAGTAAATTTATTGCAAGCTTTATTGTATGGTGGTGGTGATGATAGTTGTAAGTGTGTAAGAATAAACAAGAAGTTAAATATCCTTGTCAGTGATGCATCATAGTTTAAGGTTAAGAAAATATATTCTCACGGATAGTTAAAATTAACGTGTTGTCGGTTCGAACGTGCAAATCTATTATTTCAGTAGAGTTTTAAATTGGTAAACCGCGTGATAAACGCACATATTGGTGAAAAGGTAGTTTTAAAAATATTCTGCACTTAGATACTACCGAAAAAAACATTCCCGAGACGTTGTTGTCGTCTAATTTAGTAGGCACAAAATTACACTTTGTAGTATCTCTCTTGGTTACTTATCGCTTTCTTTTAACGCCATCTGTTATCGAATAGATTTCTATCAAAAGGTAACAGCTGTTTTTAGGGTTAACACTTCGATATTTTGATTTAAACTTTGAACTTGTTTTCCGAACCAACCGTAAGGATTACAAGTTTATGTTCGTTTAGTTTATCCCCTTAAGTATTATCTCTTCATTATGTTACACGTTGTATATACAACGTTTGGTGGTGTAGTTTATAAGTAACAGTAACATAAACTTGTAATCCTTACGGTTGGTTCGGAAAACAAGTTCAAAGTTTAGATCAAAATATCGAAGTGTCAACCCTAAAAACAGCTGTTACCTTTTGATAGAATCTATTCGATAACAGATGGCGTTAAAATAAAGCGATAAGTAACCAAGAGAGATACTACAAAGTGTAATTTTGTGCCTACTAAATTAGACGACAACAACGTCTCGGGAATGTTTTTTTCGGTAGTATCTAAGTGCAGAATATTTTTAAAACCACCTTTTCACCAATATGTGCGTTTATCACGCGGTTTACCAATTTAAAACTCTACTGAAATAATAGATTTGCACGTTCGAACCGACAACACGTTAATTTTAACTATCCGTGAGAATAAATTTTCTTAACCTTAAACTATGATGCATCACTGACAAGGATATTTAACTTCTTGTTTATTCTCACACACTTACAACTTTCATCACCACCATACAATAAAGCTTGAAATAAATTTAAAGTAATCCAGCATTCTGCATAATTTTTATAGTCTATGAAATAGCAAGTTCGATGCCCTTTGTCTGCCGCGGATCGCTCGCTCGCTACTCCCGGGCTCTCACGTAAATGTTACGTATTTTAAAAACGTTTAATACTTAGAAGTCGCACTGTTTGTAGTTATGAACGGATGCTGAGGCTCGGTAGCCTTCTATTTATAATACTTAACAACATACATGATCGAAATACATTTACGACTAAAATCAAAAATTTATCAAATTAAGCATAAGTAATCATAAATTTAAGAGAAACGTAAAACAAAACATTAATTTAGGTACTCTCAATAAACTATGATATCAAACTTGTCATACAAAAAAACTACCTATCACATTTCTTTAGAGATACGCTATTGCAAGAAACTAATTTTACAAATCTATCGGTAGGTATTACGTGGAAATTCTTTCGCACGGCGTCAAGTCGCAACTTATACCTAATGAAGAGCGACTCAAATAGACAATCAAACTTACCCATAATTCTAATAAAAAACGAAGAAATATCCTTTCTCTCTTACATTCAAACTTTCTAAGAATTATAATAGGAAACATATTCGGTAAATACCTATGATTTTGTAAACCTCAAACTATGATACAATACTTACAGCTTCTTGTACTTCTTGTATTATCCCATACTTATAACTATTAATACATACGACAACAAAGCATTAAATTAATAAAATTTGCAACTAAGTAAAGTCGTTTTCATAAAAGATAACCCGTGCATAGCTCTTATAACAAACACACAAGGTGTATTATCGCTCAAATCGCGGGACTTCTTTCGGCGTCTCGTCGCGAACTTGCGCCTTTCGGAATTATACCCTTTGAGATTTACCGCCGCGCCGCCGCTTCCAAGCCAAACTAAAGGTTGTTCCGTTCAATATTTATTATGAACAAATTCTCAACTCAACAATTTTTTTTATTTAAAAAAGTTAAATTACTGATGACTAACTAATTATTGTTTTTAGTTGCGGTTGTTTCAGGCAGCTGAAATTATTTTCACACGCTATAGGGAAAAATATCCTAAGTATACCTGTCCTGAAACTTTATTTTTTTATGAGGAATCTTTATCTTTTATTATTATTCTCTTTCTTGAGAAACAAAATGGATTAATTTCTCTATTTAAAATGTGTGAAGCGTAAAAATAAGTTACTTAAATTAACAAATAACAGTTTTTAATATTTTGATATTGAACAAACAACTTAAAAACTATTGAAGTGATTTCACGATTGAAAACTATTTATTTGTAACAGAATAACTTAACAATACAAAAACATAATATAATGAAGTCATTTCACTGTATTATGAAATAAATTGGGTACTAAGATTTTGTTTATCATATCGCTATAGGTGCGGAAAAACCCTAAAAAAATTAGGTACCTACTAGAGAACTGTTTGGTTCGGTTATTAGTAAAATTAATAGAAATTTATTTCAGTTCTTTCATGTCCGTTTTGAAGTGTGCACGTCAGCTGTTGCTATCGCTATTTTATTCGTAGTTTTCTTAAAATTTCTCGACTTGAAAGTATTGGAGAAAGTATTTTATACGACATGTGTATTCAAACAACAAATGTTACGATATGATTCTGTATGTTGGAGCCGCTAGTAACCACAGCATCAACGAAGCTCGAAGACTTTACAGGCAGCGGTTTGTGGAGTGCAGGCCGGCAGCTGAACAGCGCCACTTACCCGGCTATGGCGTGTTTTGAAGCATGAGTCTGCGGCTCAGCGTACCAGTTCTTTTCACGCGAAACCCAGCGCGGCCACCTTCGCGTTCCGAGAACTTAGAAGAGCTAGTCATGGATCATTTCGAGGAGGATCCGAAAAGCAGCACTGGACGAGTCGGCGCTCTTTTGGATGTCAATCACATGGTGATATGGCGCACGCTTAGTGATGATGGCCAACATCGTTATCATTCCCGATTGACGCAAGAGCTGATACCAGCGGATTTGTGACCTCCTCGGTTAGGCTTTTGTCGGTGGCACAAACGTCATGTGGATGTGTATTGAAAAAGAAGGCAGAAATTGTGAGCCGTTTTTGTAATTCTGGCCAAGTGTAAGGGAAACCCTAGATACAGTTGTGTGTGTTTTTACGCAAAGTGAACTGAATCTCGATTGAAATAAGTGCGATACTTGCCATAAGAGTTTGTCAGATATTACAAATTTAAGTTGTAATAATTATAACAAACACTCTTTATTGTCATTGAACGTAGAAATAATTATGTACACAATATTTAAGCGATTTAAAAAGCTTTAAGCGATTTCTTTCAGGCAACCCGATTTCTTCCGGGCAACCCGTTTATTATTAATAAATAGAAACTTGAAAGTTGTACTAACATTTTGTTTTATTTGTTTTCATTAGCTAGGTAGTGTGATAAAAATTGTGTCATTCAATGTGCCAAACGATAGGTAAGTAAAAATCAGCTGCGCTGATATCCGCGCTACTCGCAGTGGGCGGCCGCGGCGGCGCGGCGGCGGCGTATCGCTCGCTATTCAGCCTGTGCGAGAAAGGTCATAAGGTCACTGATTGCGGCGCAAGTCTATGTTTAGCTTGTTAGGTTGACTAGGGATGTCAAAATGTTTTATAGTAAAATAATTTTAAAAATTTGTATGAAAGTCTATACCAGCACTGATCATGCTAATTCTTTTACTGTACATTCTACGTATGGTATAGAAGCTAACCCTAAAGTTTTATCTCTCCATTTTGTTACACGTTGTATATATTATTAATGATACATATAATAATACATATAATAAAACAGTAAAAAAAACGTGTCTGTACATTTAATATTTTTACAAAAAAAATTATCTAGGGTTATAAAGAAATGAAAAAAGAGTAAGAATCTGAAAAAAAAAATTTGTCTGTTTGTTTGTAAGTTTGTCTGTTTGCACACGCTAATCTCTGGAACGATTTGAATTAACCTTTTTTTGATGTATAGCTGTGAAGCCGGGGCAACATATAGGGTATATTTTATTTCGGTCACTGGAACTCCTGATGCAGAACCCTTAAGGGATTATCAAAACCGTAAGAAATATAGATATGATGCCTTAACAAAAGTTGTCCAGGATGATGAGCAGATTCTGCAGACATAAAAAAAATCTAAGATTTAAAAAAATTGTAATAGATTTTTAAAAGTTATGCCTAAAACTAACTTTACTAGAATATGGTGGAGATGTTTGGCATACAGATCAGAAGTACTCATTGCTCAGTTGCGCGTAGACCGACCATGAGTCTAAGGTCGTGGGTTCGATCCTGCTCGCGTAATTTTTTTTTTATTATATTTTTTTTTATTTTGTTTACAATAAATATTTAATTGTGAACAAAATTGTCTTTGACACCACTTGATTTCAATCAAGATCCAAAGAGATATCGTAATAATTTTAAAATAACTCCGTCATAAAATAGGTAGGTATGTTCGATAAGACGCGGGAGGGCGAGCGAGTGATTCGCTGGCATGGCCGGCCACTCACGCTGTTAATTGTTCGAGATACCTACCAAACTCTGGGTGCCTATGGCCATATTCACACAACTTTTATTATTTCACTTGGAAATACGATTTCTCTGAATGAACCACCAAATTTTTGTAACGGTTGGGAGTCAGACTACCCACCAGTTTAATTTTATAACTTTTTCAAAATATATAATGTTTTTATATATTTCAACCGACTTCAAAAAAAGAATGAGGTACTTAATTCGTCTGTATGTTTTTTTTATGTTTGTTACTAAAAACCGATTTTGATTTTTGACACTTTCCATTTGGTCCCATATAAATTTCATTGAAATCCATTGAGCACTTCATTGAAAACTTCTTCGACCAATACTTCAGTCAAAGTTTTGACGTGAAGTCGGTTTTTTTAATGCTCAGCATTCGTTAATTATTTAATACGATATAAGATTTATTTATTTATTGCAGAAAAAACAGATATTTACAATGTGGTTAGTAAAAGTAAAATGAAATTTAAATCTAGTGTTAGTTAATTTTAATATCGTTAACATTCTCACTAGGTAAACATGGAATCAATACATAATGAGGACTAAACTTATGGATAAAAAATATAATTATAAAAATAAAAATTACAAAATTAAAGAAACAAAAAAAATTTAATATCAAATAAAAAATCAAATAATAATTAATAAATTATTAAACATTAGAAAAATAAACATTAAATCAGATGAAATCAATTATTAAAAAAAACATATTTTACAAAAAAAAAATATCAGACAAACCAGAAAGTATCTCGTTAATTCCTTTTTTATAACCATGAAGGGTTGCATGGAATATGTCTACTGACGCGAATGTTTTGTAATTTTAAATGTTTTGTTGTATATAGAGCAAATACGGTGCATAGGAGCCCGATGCCCTTGGTTAGAATTATTTACATATAAGATTTACATATGATGCTTCTGGTTGAAGCGAAACACGTGTCGGTGATAGCTTGTGGTGTGGGTTTCCAGGTGTGTGTTCATTGCATGTCTTGCTTCTTGCTTGAGGGAGCACTAGTGATGCATGAAAATCCTGCATCACTAGTGCAAGTACAAGTCGCGAAATTAGCAAAATAACTTTTTATAGTAGTTGTCATGGATTTCCGCAAAGTAACGCCTGATTCAATCAATTAGTTTAATTAGTAATATTTTACCGATCAAAAAATAATATATGCTCAAATTTTTAATCATCTCACCTGATGATATAAATATATTGTTAGAAAGATGTTGTTTAATATTGTCTTTAGTTTTCGCGATTCATACTATTAAATAAAACACTTTTAACCGGATTTATCGCGTATATTTACATTTTAAATTTTAACTCGACGTTTTGGTTTCTTTGCAGACCCCGTGGTCGGTCGTGAACATACGCGATAAATCCGATTAAAAAGTGTTTTATTTAAGACGTTGTTTCCTCAGTGGCCGGAGTATATTACTGCCGCCTGATTTTATTTGGATTCAGACTTTAAGGGGTCGAATCTGCAGTCTCTCGGATTAGCTTTTTTACGACACAGTTATCCAGGGGAGGTATAGAGCTAATCTTAGCTGACCGTACTCGGAAAAGTTTCTAACTTAATAGCTTTGTGTTGCTTGTTATAGTATATTTTTTGTGTTTTTGTGACCCTAGATAAGACCCCTAAAGCGAGTTGTTTATTTATTTACAAAGGTACTTAATAAAATTGATTTCTTAAGTAATATTATTTTAATAAATTGTAAATCTCTAAATAAATAAGATATGGTTATACATGGGAACAGAATGTGTGTAAATGTATAACTGTTATTGGATTGAAAATATCAGAAAAAAATACAAACATATTAATATAGGAGAGGAGCGATTTCATACTTTTAGTTCCCGACACGATTAAACACAACAGTAATATGGCAATTAGTTTTAAATTAAGGTAAGTGTTCGGCAAATAGTCAAATAGGTGATAGGGCAATGTAGGGCCGGCTTACAACAGCCTACTGCCCTGGATAAGCATTTTGTAAAAGGGTCCAAATCCAAGTGTTCCTCCGGTGGTAGGATCCGGTCAGGCTGGGCTTGGCTAGTGATTAGTATTACCTTCTATATTTTACTAGCTGACCCGGCAAACGTTGTTTTGCCATATAAATTAAAAAATGAAAAAAAAATAAAAATAGATGTTGGCTGATTCTCATAGATACGGGATAAGCACAAAAAATTTCATCAAAATCGGTCAAGCCGTTTCGGAGGAGTATGGCAACGAAAACTGTGACACGAGAATTTTATATATTAGATAAGATAAAAAATGCTTTCAAATAGCACTGCCTTTGTAGTAATGTGTTTCGGCAATATTTTATGAAGAGGTAGTTCCTTCAGAAGCCCGTGTGCTGTCTATTCGACTATCATCACTAAACAAGAGATGAGATTGATGTATGTTAGTATGACGCAGGCTTAGTATATTTTGAAAAGACTAATAAAATTGAATTTAGTGTTATTTTTGTAAAGAAAGAAATCAAGAAAAATGTCAGGAACAGGTTCCCTTATATCTTTTTTTTAGCTGATTTTAAGTTAGAATGTTGAACAAAATTAAACTCTATAAAGACTGGTAAAAAGTAACTTATACATAATGAATGGTGAAAACTGAAGATAATATTGTAGAATGCGTGTTTGTATTTAAGGTCTTCCATAATCAAGGCAGGATGTTACTTTTGTTTCATGGGCTAGATGGCCATCTTCCATGTCAGACTACCGCATGACAAGAAATTCTCCATGTGTTCTGTGTTGTAATTGTTACCAGTTGAATCAAAACCAAAAGAGAAAAAAAATCCTCCTTACATAATTACTTTTAGGGAGCAGGAAAATGAAAAGATAACAATAAAATGTTTCTTTGTTTATTTATTTGATCATTCAGATTTTCAAAAACAGTTTGGATAAATTTTGTTTGAAGAAACTTTTTAGCTTGATCAGAGACGATTAAAATAAACAAAACGGAAAGATCAACATAAATAAATAAACGAAATTCAGAAGTTGTACGGTAACACGGTAATATTAGCTATACAGTATTTCAACTTCATACAAACGGAGGATACGCGAACTATACCTACGCACCTCGATCTCGACATGCACTCGGTAAACAAACTCTGAAACAATTTACATTTTACATTAGAATGAGGAATTTTTATACCTACTTTGAAATCTAATAATAAATCACGTTGTACGTCTCAGTGGAGGTGCAAGTATTTTCGGTCGCTGATTTATGAGAACGTTTCCTTATTCAAACGTAGGCATGGTTTTTTGACACAAGACGCATTCTTGTTCAACTCGTCCTATTAAATTCACATAGTTTTTAATTTGTTTGTATAAAAAAATATATTTACAATCACAAAACTAAATGGAAATAAACACAAAGTAGTAAAATGTAATAAAAATTCTGAAGGCGGGCAGCCCTATAGCATCTGAACGTACTGCAGCGCTGTCTGTACGCCTTTATTTCAAAGATGCGACAGAGTTGCAATACTGTGTAGATAATATTACCGTGTTTGTTTCTGAAGTTTATGCCGTTTTGTTTTCCGTATCATCTTATTTTTTTCATTAAGAAATAATCCTGTGTTGCTACTCAATCCCAACGGATGATAAGTGACGATGAGGTCGAGGATAACAGCACAGGGGCCTTGAAAGGATTGGCTCTTCGTAAAATATTTCAGCAACGTGGGCGGAAAATTTTATTTTTAGGATAGCCGATAGCCGCTGGATAGCCGCTAGCCAGGCAATCTATGTAGCTATAACTTAACATCAGGTCATCATCTCGTTTGCCCCTTATTAAATAAGTACACAGATTTACTTTTAGACATCAACACACGGATTTAAAAACACTGTCACCTATGTCGCAGCCTGCTGAATGTTTGTTGAGAAGTCTTCACAATGTTGTTGATGTTTCCACACCAATCGATCGACGAATCGAACAGTCAACGTCGATCGATAGTTTTCACTCGATTGGTCGAGCGATGTGGTAACTCCCTTGGCTAGGCCAAAATTTTCTCTTCTCTGCCCCGCGAAGGATCATTCTTGGCAAATTGAAACTCTATTGAATAGGCTATAATATACAAATTCTCTGTAACGATCCAATCGAGCAGCGGAATCTCACTATGTAGGCGCGGAATAATTCTTTCCTTATAAACGCTCTCTCAGTTTCTCGTTCATCAATGTTGTATGAGTGATTGATATGAAAAATCGTCAAGTCATTTGCTGGTAATTTTACGGTAAACTTTAGAAGGAACCTTAAAGCGCAAAGGTCTGGTAGAATGAAATTCAAGTAAAGTTACTTTTTTGGGTATTATTTAATTTCCGCAACAATTTTTACCGAAGAAGGTCCAAATTCGACTGATTGTTCTTTTTGGTACTTTTTGTCACGCAGTCATTTTGTCAATCATGGCATCGACTTTGATAACTTCTGTTTGATTTATAAACAATTTCATCTAAATCGATTAAAAAAAGCAATGAAACAAAAATATATACTGTAATATAAATATACAGCGGCAGTGTATGTGTAAGCTTGTGTTATGGATACCAAATAGCGAAACTAAGGGTAACTAGTTTACACCCCAACTCGATCCAGTTTAGAAAAGTTCGTTTGCTAAACTGACCCAGTTGAACTCAGGACATTTTACGACCACTGCACTAAGGAGGATGTTATCTAAGTGTCATGTGGCGAGATGCCACGAAGACAAACGTCCTATCCTTATTAGTATGTAAAATATGTCAATTTCTGTATTTTTAAATGACTTAAAAACTTTAAAATGTTATTACCCATTCAATGCTTCATTTTAACTGGGATTCACTATTTCTGTAAAGAAATTGGTCTAGGGTGGTCTTAGCTGCAAAGCTATACCATTAGATGGAGCTACGTTAGCTACGTTAGCAATATAACGTTAAAACAAAAATGAGGCCGTTATCTAAGTGTCATGTGGGGAGATGCCATGAAGACAAACGTCCTATCCTTATTACTATGTAAAATATGTCAATTTTTAAGCTATTGCATAGCTTCTATCGCGGGCCTTGAGCGTGGGGACCGAATCCAGAAATTCCGTAACGAAAAAAACCTGAGTTTACATGCGGGCTTTAAGAAACAATCAGCACCATCTACTAGGAACTTGTAGTTCGAGAGGCATCCAACAGAAATGATGACACCAAAAAACGACATTAAAAAATTTGACAAATGTAAAAAGACATAAATGGAAAAAGAAATGGAAACGGAGAAAATTTTAATTGAAAACATTGGCTTAAAAAAAAATTAGTCAATTATCTCGACAAGTGCACTTACTCAAAAATATGTGCACCAAAACGCTTGAAACTAAAAACTCTACGAAACAAAACAAAAAAAGACAAAAAATTGTCGTCGGCAGACAATAACTATAACACACAATGAAAACGTAGAGAAATTACAATCATTGCCACCATCACTATCGTACTAACTATCATCACCATTGAAGGCGAGTAACAAGGATTGTCTACGAGAGGAACCGGAATCCTCACTACTAAAAACAAAAAAAAATCTCCAGGCAGTGGAAGAGGTATTGGTGACATCTAAGAAAAATAGACATGAAGAACACAGAATCTTTGTAATTGGTGGACAGCAATGTAAAGGTCTTCGTAACAGATTAGTAAGATCAAGATTTAATAATCCTTACGAAAAATATGAAGTTATATCTTTTACTAAACCTTACTGAAGAAATATTTTTTATTTTATTTACACTTCAGTATACAGTACCTACAGATAGTAAATGAGAAAAAAAAAAAAACAGTGTGTTGTGTAAGTACTACTAGGCGGTCTTATCGCTGACGAGCGATTTCTTACAGACAACATATTGACGATGTTTGAGTGGTTTGACCCAAAAGAAGAGGACAAAATAATAATCTGCGTAGGTGAACACGACACAAACCCGACAAAAGTGTTGTTAGAAACATGTTTAATTTTAAATAAATATATTAATTGCAATATTATACTTCTGAGCGTAATTAAAAATAGATTTCTTAACGAAAATAAGTTGAATGACGTGATAAATAATTTAAGTAAAAACTTTTTTAATAGTAAATTCATACGATTACAAGACTGCGTTTGCTACACATGGTTTGCTATATGTAAGAAAATAAATTTAATAATTGATGAATGTGATTATAGAAAAAAATTCTTGTCATTTACTAAGTATCATATTAAGAATAAACATTCAAAGGTTCAAGTGCAGATTATAAATATAATTATATAATTCAACTACTACTCAGGGTGTCACTAAAAAGGGAACAATTCCGTACTACTTTTTAAAAATGACTGAAAATAAAATAGACATAAAAATTGGACATTCAAATGCAAACTATAAATCTCATCCGAATACTACTCAGGATATAATTAAAAAGGGGACGATTCCGTTCTACTTACTTAAAAAGACAAAAAATAACTTGGAAAATAATGAATTAATTATTTTTCGTAAATAAAGTAAATTTAAATAATAATAATGATAGCAACTCAAATCAACTAAAAATATTTCATCAAAATATTGCGGGTCTTTTGTTTAAAACTAACTTGTTGGAAATTACCTTAAATGAATTACGGAAAAATCACAATATGCCAAATGTGCCTACTTTGCTTCTCCGAGACTTTTGTTAATTTGAATAGTAATTTATTTTCGCATGCCCTAAAAAGGTAAAATATGTATGACCTATTTTTTTTTATTTTAGGTCCTATATCTGTACCTTATTCTATGCAAATAAATGATTGATTGATTGATTCATAACTTCACATGCGGGCTTTAATAAAAAATCAGCACCATCTACTAGGAACTTGTGGAACTTCATATTAGATCAAACATTACTGCATTAATAAAATAAATAAATAATTATAATTGCATAAGTTGATAAAAAATGCTATGCAATAGCTTTACCGCGGCAGTCTGCGAGTGCCACACGTCTTTTTTATTTTTTATTTATCTGAACGTTAGTGTCAGAAATCTATAGTCTGACTTACTTAATAAAAGTTTTTGCTTCAATGGATCATTTTTGAAGGAATACGAAACTTAGTACGATATTTCACAAAGTAATTATAATGGGATCTGTAGCTAAGAAGGTATAATTTCTATCTAATCTATTTTTTATGAAACATAAGTAAATTAAAATAAAACTATTTTTAACAAGTAAGCTCCCGCGGGTAACGACCAACCCTGGGCCACATGGAAGTCGTTAAATAGACTTCGGTCAGGTGTTGGTAGGTGTCCCGTGTGGAGTTGCTGGTCTCCCATCGGGCGCGTCCCCGGGTGGCGAATACGGGAACACCCCACCGAAATGGGGGGTACCATTTCAACAGCACGGACCAAAACCGGCGTGGTTGGGCCCTTGTAACAAACCCCCTTCTTAATATCTTACTTATAACTATTTCTATTTCCTCTCTCCTTCCGTCTCTACCTCTTATAACTTCCCTTTCCATTTCTACATCTTCTCTAACCTTACATTTATCTCCACAAACGGATCTTGGTCTTTACTAAACTAACTAATTAAACTTTAAAACTTAATCCTAATATCTTTGGCCATTGATTTGTGATCGTGATCGTAATCGTCTAGTAGCTTCAAGAATCCTCTGTTATGAACCGAAAATAACTCAAGAACTTTTACGTGAATTGAAATGGTATTATAAGTATTTCCTATTAACAAGTTATATATTTCACTAAAATATGAATATTACTTTATTCTTAAGATTCTACATAATTTCATTGAGATAGTAGTTAAACCGCTTATTGATTGAAAATATATAATTTTATAAAATAAGTAATAGTTTTCCTACCTAGATTTACTAAAATTTTAAATACAACGCCAATTGATTAAAAATCATATAGAATTTAAATAAGTAATAGATTTACTATCTAATTAACCGTTTACCTACCTTATTCACTGTTTTCCTACCTAATTGACAGTTTTCCTACCTAATCCCCTACCGGGAGGTCTGATAAAACACTGATTCATTTGGATTATGATATCATAATTTGTAAATAGATTACTAAGAGTTTTAAGGCTTTCTTGTCATACGACTTTATAAAAGCATATCCAAATCAAACCTTGCTTGGATGGGGTCTGACCAGCTAATTTCTTTAAGCTTGAGCCATTTTGAACTCATATAAATAATCAGTCTTAATAGACTTCTATTAGGTTAAACTCTACTTATTATTTCAAGTAGGTATAATTTATAGATAAAATATTTCTCCATTCAAATTGTATAGAAACAAATCCTACAAAGTAATTACTTTGTTTTATTAATATGGTATTGAACTAAGTAATTATTAGCCAATAATGATAGTTTAAGATCAAATCAGATCAACAGATATATTCATTCACATCTGTAGCTACAAGTTTTCTAGCTTAATCAATTAGACACTTGTCATTCTTTATGGATATATTTTCCAATAAGTTTTGATAAATTATGATTCAGGTTATCAATATAGGATAACAAAATGAACAGTCAGTGACTCTGTCGATCAACATGTCTGATTTCGAGCGACCAAGACAGGGGTTGAGAAGGAGCATTCGTCCCAGTATGACCCATTCAATTGCTAAAGGTATAACTTGATAATTCTTGTACTCATTTTACGTACGAACCAAATAATAATAAATCAAAACTTTGATTATAGTTTAATATTATCAACACTCAGCTAGAATCCTTTTCACTAGATGAGATTCAACATGAGGTAAACTACCTTTATTAGTTCTATAGATTATTTAAATGTCGTATTTAAGTAAACAATGACGAACCTACACCCTACCCTACACATATTTTCCTAAATCCCTAAGTATAAGCTCAATGTTTGTAAAACTAGAGATCTTGTCTCACATTTACTATTAAACGTGTAATGTGTGATGTAACTTAACTTAGCACAATGTTAAGTTCCTAATACTAAGCTGAATTTAAACTATACGATGCGAGGTTCGGGTTACCTCTTAAAGAAACCTAACACTATCACCCGGTGTTGTGCCGTTGATTTGGCGTTAGGCCCCCACAGCAACCGAGAGTTTATAGTTTGTAAATCATGAAAACCTCGGAAGATTATGCGAGAAAATTTATTGTCAATTTATAATCAAGGAATCATTTCTATTATTTATGAGAAATTCGAATTCAAAATTCCACATAAAGATGAATACTACATCAAAATTTCTCGATTACTTTTGTAAATTAACTAACCTTTTATGGGGATTTTCACTCAAACTTTTAATTTCAAGTCAACTGCTTTTGGCTCCGTGTGAACTCACACTACAGAGTCTGAATTTCTTAAAAGGAGATTCCCAATGTACTTGTGTTATTTATTCATTTTTTTATTCGAATTCCAGGTGGGAAAGGGAAGGAAAAGGGAAAGGGAAAGAAAGACTTTGGGTTAAGCTTTGCCTAGAATACCTCCAAGTTTAGCTCTGATCCCCACAACGCTATCTTTATTCCTCATTTGGGCCTTCATGCTTCAAGGTAAATTAATTAATCATCCCAAAAGCCTCAAACACCAAAATGTTGTAATAAGTATAACTCTAGTTTATCATGCGGCTTTTACTCACAATTCACTGGGTCGGTTGTGAGAATGGGAGTGCCTCAAGGATCAATTCTGGGCCCATTTCTGTTTCTAGTCTATATAAATGATCTACCCTATATGGTAGGCAATAATCATGAGATTGTATTGTTTGCTGACGACACATCATTAATTTTTAAAATGATAAGACAGAAAATAAACTACGACGATGTAAACAATGCTCTCGCAAATGTTGTTCAGTGGTTCAATATAAATAATCTAGCGTTCAATGATAAAAAAACTAAATGTATAAAATTCTCTGCACCAAATGTAAAACAAGTTGAGTCTGATCTGCGGCTTAATGGGAACAGATTGAATCTAGTAGATAACTCTGTTTTTCTTGGAATTACCTTAGATTCTAAATTGCAATGGGGCGCCCATATCTCAAAACTAGCGAGTAGACTTAGTTCTGCAGCGTTCGCGGTAAAGAAAATTAGCTCATTGACTGATGTTAATACAGCAAAGCTGTATAAACATACAAACAAAGGTATATTTTAGTTATTTTCATAGTATAATGTCCTATGGCATCCTACTTTGGGGCAATGCCGCAGATATTGACACGATATTTACACTGCAGAAAAGGGCTATTCGTGGAATGTATAAACTTGGAAACAGAGAATCTCTTCGAGAAAAGTTTAAAGAGATTGGTATCTTGCATCACAATATATTTATGAAAACATTATGTATATTTATAAGAATAGTAATAAATTTAAAACTAGGAAAGATAATCATGATACAAATTACTCTGTAAGGACTAGGAACGACCATAAGTTAGCGTTTCCTAAATTAAGGCTGGCTAAAAGCAGCAAATCATTTATTGGAATGTCAATACGTATATATAACAAAATTCCGAAGTCAATTCAATCCCTGCCATTCAATAAATTTAAATCAATCATTAAAAACACTCTATCTCGAAAAGCTTATTATAAAACTAAAGATTACTTAGATGATAAAAAGGCATGGGATTAAGCACAACAGGATATTTCTAAAAGTTTCTAATTACTTAATAATTTTGTTTACAGCTTGGCTGTGCAGTGTATGTATGACATGCTGGTGACTGTCCCACTCACTTATTTTCTTGTCAAGACATCAGCAAGAACGTCATGCTCCCTCAGGCGGCATGGCTAGTGGTAGCGTCGAGTATCGGGTCACCCTCTTCCCTAAAATATGGTTGAGGAGGGTGATGGCTGGTGCTTGCGTTAACTCGTGAACGGGTGCTGCTAGCGGTGCCAGGTCGTTTTGCTAATGATACTATTTAATTCCATTCTTGTTCAAATACTCTGGTCCCAGTTTGTCATGTTCGTATTGTGCATCCATAGCTAATTGCATCTGCTATGTAAGCAATTTGGTTGTGGCATGACATTGGCTCTCACAATTAGCTGTCTTGTGTTTGTTTTTTTTTTCATGCCACGGTCAATTTGTACTGTACCTATTTGTATTAATTTGATAATTCTGACTGAAAAAGAGTGCCAAGAGTTTTTTTCCGCCGGCTTTTTTTGTCTCTTGGTCTACTGTAATATCTTATTTAACAACTATCAACAACTAGTTAAAGCCGAAGTATGTGATGACTGACTTCATCAAGTGTTTTGTGAAATTCCTAAGATGAATAAAACTTTTTGAATTTTGAATTTTTGAATTTCATTGTCGGAGGTGTCCGACTAGTTTCGAACTATTATGGAGTTGGGTCCACTCGGGGGCAGCTTCGGGGACCCGAGCGCCCACCCGAACAGCCGCGACTGCACTCATCCCTGATGAAGGACTCCATAAGAGTTCGAAACTAGTCGGACACCTCCGAAAATAAATTGTGGGTAAAAGCCGCATGATAAACTATAGTTAAAATGACTCAACATCTGACAAGACTCAATATTTCAATGAACTTCGCACATGTTTAAAATTCATATACCGGTGTAATTGATATGACAAATTAATTAAAACTTCCATGAAATCCATCTAGTTACCTTCAAAAGGGCTAATTGAAGTTTAGTCTTTGTTTGTTAACATACGGAGATTAGGTTTTACCACACTTCGGTAAACTGATTAAATCTTGCCGAGGATCCTAACTAAGTTGGGGTGGAAACCTTTGAAAATCTTTAATCCGCGAACAACTCTTATCCGTACGGTGAAATTCACTTAATAATTAAAGTTTATTATGTTGTCTTCATGAACACCTTGAAATTCTCCGAAAATGATATGTTTATAAAGCTCGTAAAATATAATAAACGTGAGAGTTTGTTCTAAACATCAATTCGTGTCTATATTGTTTTTGTATGTTTTTACACGATTATTGTGTCATTTATTAATCGATTTTGATGATTTGTATTTCATTTAACAGAAGATACTACTGAGGTAGTCCCCTATAAATTTAAGTAAATTCAATGAGTAGGTATTATTACAACTTTTCATAGAAGTTACTCAATATCAGTTGTTATTAAGGCACAAAATGGTAAATAGCGATTTTGAAAAATATGCATGAAGACGGAAATGAATATACACCTACACCTACGATTAATGAAGTTTCACTTCAGCCAATACATCGACAAGGACTTAAGAATGTTCGTGAAGTCGGTTTGTTAAGGCTCTGCATTCGTTACTTGTTCATTATTAGCACTTTTGTTGAGGATGATTTTATGTTTTAGCTAGAAGTCTCATTTTCAAATCAACAGTAACCCCGGTAATACTATGTGAAAGTATATTTAATAAAAGGTACATAATATTTTATTTACATACAGGGTTGATTTGTAGTCACCAGCCAAATTTAAATGTTAGTTTCTTTGATACGATATATAAACGTACCTGCATATTTATTTTAGCGTCGCTCAGAACAAAAAAGTAGAAATATGGATCACAAACATTCAAAAAAATAGTCGCTGTTGATGAACATACCTACTACGAAACGTCATTTTATTGATAATACTACGACGTAGTACTACAAGATGTTTTGTTGTAGTGCGTAGTTGCCTTTATTTTAATGGTTAAAAGCAATTTCGGAACCAAAATGTAAGGTAATTTTAAGCATTTTAACTTGTCTTGGGAAATCCTCAGTAAAACTGTACTCAAAATCAAAATCCGTTAGCAGTATGTCATCTGC
Organism: Stenoptilia bipunctidactyla; assembly: GCA_944452665.1. Lineage (NCBI taxonomy): Eukaryota > Metazoa > Arthropoda > Insecta > Lepidoptera > Pterophoridae > Stenoptilia > Stenoptilia bipunctidactyla. The sequence continues at coordinate 10,949,105 of OX101727.1, forward strand.
CCAAAATCAATATTTTTTTTACTCTATGCAATTCGAAAAATCATAATCACTTGGTGAAATAACTACAAATTGCCTGTTAAATAGATACTTTAGGTGTATTGACACGTGAAAAGTGACTTGTTGGGATTTATATGTATTTCGGGTACTGTTCAAACCAAGTTCAAACAGTGCCTAAGCACACATAAAGGCAAATTTGAAAAATATTCAACAGAAAACACAAAAGTATTTAATTGTTGTGACAAGCGCTCGTCACACACGAATTTATCCGAGTAGTTAGGGAAGAAAGCCCTAACTCGAGGCTGAATAGAATTGTATGCAATATCCTCTCTATAAGTAGTTCTAATATCTCAATGCCCTGTATATGTACTTACCCACTCAATTTGACTGACCATTTTTTTCATTTATTTAGAAGGCGTGGTTACAAAAAGAAGCCAAATTGAAAGAACCATTAATCCAAATTCAATATTACTCTATGGTTGGAGAAAAATTCTAAATATACTTTATGATAATAAACAAGATTATATACAGATATGAAACAGCTTCACATATTAACGCAACCCCGGAGCGCAGTAGGTACACTTTGCCGACTAAATAGCTGCCAAATAGGCCGAAACGAAATAGAATACTGAAAATGTATCGCTATTAGTTTTCTATCACACATCTGGTTTTCGTACTAAAAACAAGTACTACTCTGTTTAGTTATGAACTAGGCTGTATCCAAAATGAGTTATTTATTTTTATATTTTAAACTAATCCGTATACAAAAAAAAACATATGATATGTCGGGATTTGAGAATCAGCTTAATGATTTGTAAGATTGTTGATCTTTCGATGCAATGTCAGTCTGATAGACAATTTAAAACATTACAAAAATCTCTGAGACACCTTTCCTCCACCGTTGGGAAACATTATTTCTACTTCTTTTGATGCAATGTCAGTCTGATAGACAATTTAAAACATTACAAAAATCTCTGAGACACCTTTCCTCCACCGTTGGGAAACATTATTTCTACTTCCTTTAATAGTATCTTTTTCTGATCTGATAATCAGTTAATAAAGGAAGTCAATGACGAGGCTTTACGTGAATAACTATAAATATACCAAACATGGTTGCATTCTGTTTATTGTTTATAAGGCGTTCAGCATATTGGTATACTTTTTTTTATTTATAAATAATAAAACTTACGGAATAAAAAAATCTGAAAGTCAAATTTATACACTGATGGTATTTATTTACAAGCTTTTATAAGCTTAAAGGTTTTTTTTTTTTTGTTGACAATAAAATAAAATCAGGGCACTTAATATGACTAAATATAAAAAGTGTTCTTTTTACAGTATTTTGACAAACTAATGTAACAAAGACAATCGACACCGTCGGTAGACGTCAAACGGATTATTTGGCATAATTTATTTATGTTATTTATTTAAAATATATAATAAAAACCATTGATCGACGTCGACTGTTCGTTTCGTCGACGCCGTCGATCGTGACAGTTCCTTTCTATAGGTGACTGTTGGGGTAAGCACCAGGTTTTTAGATACTGGGAGGCCTAGCTTGTAATAAAAAACACTTAAGTTTTGAGTGGACTGTAATTTTAAGACTGGTTGTACAAAGTTAATACTGCGCTATGAGTTGAGTCCTCGTCGTAGTCCCAAGTCCAAGTAGTCGGCCGGCAGCCGGCGGCGGGCCGCGACGGACCCCCCGCACGGCGCAGGATGGTAAACCGGTTACTAGATCGACGCGCCTCACGCGCGGTGATGTGACGTCAGGAACAGTGACCCCCATAGAAAGGTACTGGCTCTGCACGAAATATTGTCGGAACCCACCACCACCGCAGTGGTGATATTTGTATTCATATTTTATAGTAAAGGTGGTTGCTAGCGAGGCCATCTTTGAAGAAGTCCTTCCACTAAGCGAGCGTCACTCGTATTAGTCGCCTCCCATGACCGCTTATCTAGGCGATGTAGGGAAGTATAAGTATGGAAGAAAGAAATGAAATGAAATGTCTTTATTTGCCCGGAAGTTGGTACATTTTAGGTCTTAAAAAGTAAAGAAAGTTTCACAAGATCCTACCAACAGGTGTTGGTGTGCAAAATTTGGCGAGATACAATAATTTTTAAATGTCATAATATTAAATTCGTCCTGATGTCAAAAGAAAAGGTTACAATTAGATTCATGTAGTCTGAATGTCTATAAGCACTTGTCATTTAAAAAATCTGTAACATTGTAATAAAGTTTATATAGAAGTAAGTTAAAAATTCTTTTTTTAAATAAATTCATTGGTAAATTCTTAATATCTAGAGGGACAATATTTTTTTGAAAAACGCATAGTCTCTGGGCTGGAGTATAAAGCATTTCTGCATATCTTCTATGTCCAGAAATCATGTCCCGATTTTTGGGGAACAAATTTGGATGCTTTTTAACAAACAAGCATACCTCGTAAATATAAAGGCAAGGCAATGGAAGAATTTTTATGGTTTTGAAAATCGGTCTGCAACTATCCGTATAATCGGCACTTGCTAACGCCCGCACGCATTTTTTTTGTATTCTAAATACGAGCTCAATATCAACTGAGTTTCCCCATAATACAATACCGTAACGCAAGATAGACGATACGTATCCGTGGTATGAGAGCAGGGAAGTTTTTTGTCCTGCTATCTCTTTGACTCTTCTAAGTGCATATATAAATCGGTCTACTTTTTTACATAATCTGTCTATGTGCGCTTTCCAGTTTAGATTTTTGTCTATAGTAATACCTAGGAAGACAGCCGCGTCAACGTTATTTAATTTCAAATAACTGGATCATTTTTAGAATTATATGTCAAAAATTGTATTAAATTAGTTTTATTTATATTTATTTTAAGGTTTAAATAATTTAAGTATGATACAACGTCTGTCATTGATTTAATTATTTCAGTTTTTAATTCGTTTTTGTTTTTAGATTTTATTACAAGTGTAATATCGTCTGCAAATAATATAGATTTTTGTTTTTTTATTATGGTCGTTTATGTAGACTAAAAATGTAGGGATGTATCGTAGATAAGTCGACCGTGTGAGGTTTTTACCTGATATGTCAACGCTTTATCAACTCATCATCGTAATAACTTAATACACACCTTCGATAATGAATATCATATTCTTTTTATCAAATTCAAATTTTATGTGTTGATCAAATCATGTATGTTACAAAATCAAATCTGACATATCCAACCAGAAACACAATAGCTTGATTTTGTTCCAAAAAATATAGGTTAAACGAATATGAGTTATTAACATTCGAAACTTGATATCAAATTGCAACCCTCAAAATGAAGGTATGGTTATTGAATTATGCTTTGTTTTTGATGTTATGATTCCTTTTTTAGGTTCTCAGGTATCAGACATAATATACAGGAATATGAGTTATACGGAAATAATATAATTAAGATATCGCACCACATACTTTTCATTACGCACGGCACGATACTACGACGTGGCATTTCTATGATTACGTTTGATTATACTACGACGTAGTACTACAAGATGTTTTGTAGTAGCGCGTAGTTGTCTTTATTTTAATAGTATCCATTCCTAATTTAGAGTGACCATGCTTTGCTTAATATGTTAGCGAATATATACTTTTGTATACTTTCAGCAAAAATCATTTCTATATGTAAATAATACCTACTTATGGTGTAAAAACAAATATGGCCGGTGGCTAAAAAACAGCCCTGTATAATAAAACAAAATATTTCATCAAATAAACTCAGATGACTCGTGTATTTTAATCTTTTTTTTCAATAAAAAATGTAAGTAGTCTTTTTTACTTGTTTGTTTACTTTATGTCATTCTACTTTTAATTTTTTTTTAATATAGGTACATTTGACACGTAATAGGTATACTTATATACATATATAGAACATTAAGCGTTTTAAAGTTTTACTTTTATAAATTATTACATTTGGCATTAATACAAGTTATCGAAAACAGAGTTAAATTTTGTATCGGTCACTGAGCCCGCGTTCGACTTCAGCCTCTCCTGATGGTAAGTAAAGATGAAGTCTGAAATGAAAGCAATTGGGTTAATATCGAATATGTAGTCAGCATGGGTCTTCATAAAATATTCACCGCTAAAGGTATCAGCAACTTAAGGCTATGGTGAACTAGTTTATACTGTACGCAGCGTCTGTTCAATTCCGTGACGATTGAGATCTTTAGTACCTTCTTATATTCATCTATGGTGTGAACACAACGCATTACCTCATAGAGAATGGCAATGGTCAGCAGAGAATGGAGTCAATAGCCCACCAGTCGTTGCTCATGGTCAGTCACGTGCTGTAGTGTTTTTTCAATCATGGATACTAAAATCTTTTTATTGTCTTAAGTTTTCACGATTCATAATTTAAATAAAACTACTTTTTAACCGGATTAATCGCGTGTCGCTCGTGACCACGGGGTCTGCAAAGACACCGAAACGTCGAGTCAAAATATAAATTATACGCGATTAATCCGGTTAAAAAGTAGTTTTATTTAAAAACTTTTTTCTTGTGTATTTGTTACTGTAAAAACTGTCACAAGACGACCGTATGTGGAAAAACTTACTGATAATAAAGACAACGACTCAAAATTTACCGAATATCACAGTTTTTTTTCCCAACTTTGATGCTTACAAATATATTTTCTTATTCTTGTCACTTTGATCATATAACTGCATTAAAATATTTAACTGATTTTATCAACACTTCGTTTTTTTTTCTTCAATAAAGCTCATAATTCTGTGTGACGCGAGAGACGACCTTGACGCTGCAATGGTACAAAATGACTAGACATGGGGCGCACGGCGTTTTGATGCCGCGTTTGGCGTCTAGGAGACCAAAACAGTACATCCCTATAGTAAGTAAGTATAGTCAGTACAGCGTCAAACAGGAGACACTATACACACCTAACACTATACAGGGTTATTTTTCAGTCAACGGCCAAATCATTTATAGAAAAGGTTATTGCAAAAAAGGTATTTTTTTTATTATATACAAGGGTTTCCACTTGATTTCTCATAACTCTACGGTATTAATGGGACCATATTGTAATAGAATCAAATAACATGTGAGAATAATTTTTCAATACTCGTTTTTTGTTTTTGTTTTTCATACAAAATAATTGAATTAAGTCAAAACATTTTATGTAAAGCACCTTTATGCGAAGTATGAGAACGTGGCATTTTCTATCCCTTTTTTATCGCTATGCACAGATACAGTTTGCAACGTTTTGCGTTGTTCATTGTATGCAACATTCCTCGACGTTTAAAATGTTTTTGTTGTTTTTTTTATGGCTTCAGTGAAAATGAAAACTTTTTATTCGTAGCAGGTATTCTTATGGTGCGTACAGACTGCAACTAGTAATGGAACTAGTAATGGAACCTGCAAATAAAATATCTAATATTTGGACGAATCTCGAGCGCGAACTGAGCCGCAGTAGAGCGCGCTCAAGGCTTTCACTGAAGGCGGGTACACGTTGGTGTAATGTAACTAGTAATGTAATATCCAGCGCTCGATGCCTGCTCTCGCTGTATTTGGACGTGTATTCACACGAACTGAGCATCAAATACGGGCATCCTGAGTAAGATTTTTTCCGTATTTCTTCGCGCGCACGGTCTGTCGCCGCAGACGTTCTTTTCAACCGACTTCCAAAAGGAAGGGGTTATCAAATCGTTGGTCAATTATAAATCGATTTGGATGATTCTTATTTCATTTGATAGATCACAATAAGTCAGAGGTGGCCCATAGATATTTAAAGGAAATCGATTCAGTACCTACTTTAAAAAAATATGTATGAAAGCGGAGGATATATACCTACGTAGGTGACATTTCACTTCAGCCAAAGTTTTGACAAGGATTTAAAAATGTTAGTGAAGTTGGCTTTTTTTTGGTTGACTACTAGTAAAAAAGTTTGTGGAGCCATATTTTTATGATTTGTACTGTCATTCAGTAAAATAAATATGCAGGTATGTTTATCTTATCAAAGAAATGTTTAAATTTGGCTGGTGAATAGGTGAGTTTGGCTAGAACCTGTTTCTATGCTCATATGGTATCGAATACGTGGCATTGTAATGAGTTGTAATAATAGAACTCAAAAAAGTAGTGAACCAAATCGAGAAACGTTCGTAACAATAGTCTAAACACAAGTGAAATTGAAATTAAGAAAATTGTGATTAGGGTAATTTTTTTTATTTTTTTATTTATTATCATCTTTGGGAAACATACAGCATATATAACACTTAAAACTAAAAGAAAACATTAAAAGTACATAGGCCAGCAAAGTCTCCACTATTACATAATACAAATGTGCAGATTTTTAATATACTGAATAATAAACTACTACATAAATTATATAACTTAAAATTATTGCAAATATTTACTAAAAATTATCACTTAATATGAGGCTACCTAAATATCTAAAATACAAAAAAAGGGCGCTAAAATTCAAACCCAATGAAACTCGGGTAATTAAATTATATTCAAATTTGGGCAAAAGAAGAAATAAAACTAAATCAAGTATCGTATATAGATTTGTAGGGACATTATTTATATTTTTTATATACTGGGATAAGGATGAAGTGAACATGTCTAAAGTTGAGTATATGTTATTATAATTACTACATGTTCTGGGAATAAAAGAGTTCATGGCATAGTTTGTGTTATATAAGGGAATGAAAAATAGACCTCGTTTACGACTGTTAGCGCGCGGACAGCGAATATTTATTTTACCAAGTAAATGAGCAGAGTCAATAATATTATTCATTATTTTAAATAAGAATATTTGATCCCTTATGTCACGGCGGCACCGAAGAGGCTTAATGAAATCCAAATTTTGTTGCGGCCATCTAAATTTAATGTGTTTTATTAACTTATTTTGTATCCTCTGAATATTATCAATATGTATTTGGTATTGAGGATTCCAGACGGTCGACGCATATTCCAATATAGGGCGGACGAAACTATTATATAACAGTAATATTGTAGATGGTCTTTTGAAATTATTACCAATCCGTCGTACAAAACCCAGAATTCGAAAAGCCTTATTTACCGTATGCTGTATGTGAGGAACAAACGTGACTTTGTCGTCTAATATAACACCAAGGTCCTTAACCTGTTTTTTTCTAAATAAAATATCATTGTCAAGCTTATAATTAAAACAAATTGTATTTTTTTTCCGGGAATAGGTTATGACGCTACATTTTTCAGTGTTAATGTGGAGACCGTTTTTAGTGCAATAGTCCTGAAGACCAATCAAATCCGCCTGAAGCATGTGACAGTCGACAGTAGATTTTACTTTGCGGTAAATTTTATTGTCGTCCGCGTAAAGCAAAAAATCGGAATTTTTAAAGACGGTTGCTATATCGTTAATAAATATATTAAATAATAAGGGTCCTAAATGTGACCCTTGGGGTACGCCAGAGCTTATAGGGATGAAGGTAGAGCAGTGACCCTTAATGGTGACAGCCTGGTTTCGATCGCGGAGGTAGGATTCTAACCAACGCAGTAAATCACCGTGTATACCGACAAGCTCTAACTTTTTAATTAACAATTTGTGTGGAATTTTATCAAAACATTTGGAATAATCGGTATACACGGCGTCCACCTGATAACCCTCATTCAAAGCATGTGTTACTGTGTCTATAAACTCGCAGAGGTTAGACTCAGTTGATTTTTTTGACACGAATCCATGCTGTTGTTCAATTAGTACCGGTTTTACTATAGGAAAGATATCGTCATAAACAATTTTTTCTAATAGTTTAGGTAGTACGCTTAACTTAGATATAGCCCTGTAATCACTTGTTTTCAACCCTGTTTTCACTTGATTTGTTTAAGTCTTTCCACTTGAGGGTAAAGATTAAAAAACTTTGTTCAGAATAATGTTAAGAAAACATAAACAAATCAATTTTATTCAAAGACACTTAAACTAGCTTAAAATTAAGTCTAAAGTGTCAAATAATTTTTTTTCACAAAAAAAACGAGGTGGCCCCTATTTTGTTTTGAGTAGTATATTTTGAACGTAACACATAATACAGGCACAAGGCACAACCTTACAAAATATACTTTTTGCTGTTTAATATGTGCACTGAGAAAACGACAAAATTCAAACTTGGACGTTGGAATAAAGATTAACGTTGGAAACATTACAATATCTTCATTTGATGTTAAGTCAATATATTTTTTTATTTGTTGAAATTATTTTTTCCTGTAAAATCAGATGTTGTATCATTCAATAAATGAGTGTTTTTCTTCAATAAATGTTGTTTATGTTGTAGACCATCAAATACAATGAACTACAACAGTAGGTAGGTACCATTTAATTTTTTAAATATTAATACAAACTTATTTATTGTTGGTGTAAAAATCAGACACACATTATTTATTTATTTATTCACACTTTATTGCAAACAACAATCAAAGAATGCAGAGCATTAAAAAACCAACTTCACGTCCAAAACTTTGTCTGAAGTCGTCATGTGAAAATATTATCCACACACAAAAATATTTTTTTCAAAAATTTAAAATTTTTCATAAAATAGAAATACTCAATGAAATTTATATGGGATCACCTCTATAGTATTCTCTATCATATGAAATAAGAATATTTAAAATCGATTATAATTGTCCAAAAAATCGTGTTGTAAAGGCACATAAAAATACACATGAATTGAGAACCTCCTCCTTTTGAAAGTCGGTTGAAAAAATACAGATTTTAATTCATGCGCTTTCTAGTGTCTCACGTAGAAGTACTTATAATTGCCAGGTGTTTCTGACAGAACATGATTTTTCAAGACCAAAAATAACATAAAAATAAACAAATACATAGAAACATAATTTTCATCATATACTATAACTAATTTTACTGAGTTATATTTTTATAAGGAACCGCTTTGCTTTAGAAATTATTTTTAAGTTTGTGTTGAGGTCCGTAATTAAAGCTCTAGAAAGTTTTCATATTAAAATGTTTGATTTAATCTCTTTTATATTCGAGTATAATATACAAAAATTCAACGAAATCATGAGTTTCAATAATAAAATAAAGAAAATATTGGTTTAGGTTTAGTGCGCTAGAAAAAAATACTTTATTTAACATTTTCGTTACACCAAAGTTTTTTTTTATAAATTATGTTATTAAGGAATGATAAATTTATTTTTCGATAAATTAATAGCCATATTTTATATACAAACTCTAGAAGCACAAATGCCAAATAGTAAAGTATAAGAAAACCTGTTTTCGAATGTTTTAGGTAAGTTGATTGTTACTTATGTTTTAAGTGTTTACTTGGTGCTAGTTGGTGAATCCAATCACCTGTACTAATCATATTCTGAAGATTATACTATGGCACTGTTTTAGTTGGAAACCAAGAAAAGCATAATGCTACAAAACAGATTTGCTGGACCTTATAAATATATCAGGCGTATTTAATTAGCTGAATAGATCAATAAGTACAAAAAAAGTAAAATTATTTTTCAAATTTTCATTTAGCACTCATTCAAGTTATGTTGGAGATTCTAGTCTACAAGGGAATAGTATAGATCCCTTTCATAACATGATTTCATCCCAGGGTGGTTCTAATGTTTTTCTCTTTATAAAGTCCGTCAACAAAATTACTTAGCAATGACATCGATATTAGGCCAAAAAGTGGTATATCAGTTTTGATTTAGTTTCCTTGTCATCGAAATCTACAACAAGGTTGAAATAAGAAAAAAATATATATTTGTGGCCACTGAAATTTACAGACTACATCTTTGCAATGTCTCCTATATAATTTCCAACACACGTGCACTTTCGTCCTCAAGCTTACGATCTTGGGGCTCCGCGAAGACAGCATTTTATTATTTTCTTTCACCGGTAACAACGGGACTGTAATTCCCATCCTAGTAACAAATGGCAGACATTATCTTCGCGGCTGGCTTTGTGTAAATTCATGTAAAATAAAACTTTGAAAAAAAGTTAAAGCGCTTACGCTTCCAGGGAACTAGTGGGGCGCACTTTTTTCAAAAACCACATCCGTATCGAACAAAAGCAGGTAGTAAATTTAATTTATGGAAAAATTTCATAATGCAGAGGAAAGATAATTTTGTTTTATTAGACGGTAGCGTTTTAAGAGCGCTCTCTCTTTTATATTTGCATGTTAAACTAGTTTCGCAATATACGAAAAATTCTCTGTAACAACTTTGAGGCACTTTTACTTAACAATATGCGCTTTATTCCAAAAAATGTGCTTTCTATAAAAACATCTTGTTTTGTGTTGTATTGTATTAGGCAAATGTGCAGTTGGTGTTTCTGATGTTAAATAATAGCCATTGCATAAGGACAAAATGCATTGCTGATCTTAGGACGATATGTATAAGTCCCAGTTCTAGAAATTATACTGTATATTCTACCCTTCTGCCAAAAACACAAAACGCAAATTGCACCAAATTTCCTTTTGTAGAGTTTTTTTTGTAGCAATATTCTACTTAGCTTAATTGAAGCCTTTATTACTACTACTTAATTACCACTTAAAGTCATATAACTCAAAATAATACGTGAAGGAATTGTATTTTGCACAAAGATCATACATTTCAGAAATCGGCTAAAAATGCCTATTCAACTTTCCATATTCAAAAGCAACCAACCTAAAACTGCGATACTAATTTCCCTTCCTCAGCTAAATGCAAGTTGTGCCATATTTAGCGCAACTGCTCAAGTGTCTCACAAGACGTTTCGCCTTACTCAGCTCCTTCAGAATTACGGAGGGTTGCATGTCCTATCGACGTCTCAGGACCTCGATCATACCACTCCAAGACTCAGGAGCTGGCGTTTCTATTCCACGGTAATAACACTTCTAAATGTATTATACAAAGGCACACTTTGAAATTCAACTTTTGATTGAGTTGAGGATTGGTTTTCGCAGCTCTTTAATTAAGTCGGCTTTGTTGTATTTCTTTTTAATTTAAAAGAAAAGTATGTTTAGAAAGATTAGAGCTTTGTATTTAAATTTTATGAATCAAAAATTTGTTGAAGACATTAATTGAATATTGATTTAATGCTGGATTTTGGCAGCGTAGGACCGAGCGATGTCGAGAACAGTGGGAGAGACCTAATTCGAATATTATCTCATTTAACAGCCCGTTCACACATGATACGTTTTACTGGATACCTTTTTTGTATCGAAAATACGTATACAGAATACTGTGCCATATGTGAAGTCGCCCATAAAACTCCATGCGCCATCGATGAAAAAAAAACGCATCCGGTAAAACGTATCCAGTAAAACGTACCATGTGTGAACGGGGGGTAACATTTAACTATTTTTTCGTATCCGTGTTATTCAAGCTAATAAATACTAAACGTTATTTCGATTCGACACATACGATGACTAATGAAGTTATGTCCCAGAGCAATCAAAAGCGACCAACAATATTAATTAAGTTGTTTAAATGACAAATATTGTGTGTTTAGGATATTAAATAACTTAAAAAGAAACGGAAATATTGTTTATTAGTAGTAAAATATGGGATAACGAGGTTGTGGGTAAGTATATGAACTCTTTTTTATGTGCAATTAAACTTTATTAGCTAGCTTTGTTAGCTGCACTTGACTGTTAATGCTAATTTTAAGTATTGTGTCAGAACAAAACATAGACGTATCTCTAAATACACTTTTCATGTAAAAATAAAAGTAATTACATATTTAAGTATAAAACGTACAATACTGTCTTATATTTCGCGATTCACAATCTTAAATAACTTTTTAAACGGATTTCCGCGACTCATTTTTACATTTTAACTCAAAGTTTCGGTGTCTTTGCAGACCCCCTCACGAATTCCAATTCAAAAGTGTTTTATTTACGTAAATGCCATTAGACAAATTAACACGCAAATACATAACTTATTGATGAAATCTTAAGTTAAGTTGCTACCTATTAACCTGTTTTGTTGAACTAGTTCCGTCCAATTATAAATTGAAGATGTCTCATACAGGGTTGCCGAATATCACATAGAGATATGATAACACAAATTGGGAACCCTCCTGTTAATCTGAATTTAACCAATGATTTGTAGGTTTCCTAATTAAAATCATGTTTTACTTGGATAAACAGCAATATGTGCAATACGTGCGCAATACGTGCAATAATAACCTGTTATACGTGCATCAATTGCCCGGTGAGATCGAAAATAAACATGTGTTTAGCATCCTCTATGATTAATGCTAGATTTAAGATGTACTTTAAATAGTTAGCATTTTACTTTTTATTTTAAAAATAAAATAAAATAGTATTTTTTCCAGCTGTGGCCGTCTCCTGGCTGAATGATGATGATAGAGATAATATCATAAGCGTTTCGGCTTAGATTTTCGTAAATACAAAATAATCTATAAAAATAACTCATATTAGCGCAAGTATTTTTGTCGCTCATCAATTAAGAATTTTATAAATTGTTAAAATGAAATAAAAATAAAAGTCACATAATATTTTACGAAAACTTACGAAAGTAACTTAATAGCACCAAATAGGAAAATCCCTACGGTTTCTTCGATTATCTCCGTGGCACAGTGGTGAAGGCTATTACGAAACGACTACTACCAACTGTAATAGAGTAAGGCGGGGTACAGTCCCAATTTTAGTTGTAAAACCAATTAGTCTTAAAATCAACTACTTCCCGCCCAAAGACCTTTTACATAATGTCTTTGTTCCTGCCAGTAAGAAATGTGACAGGTACCTACCAATGAAACCGTACACAATTCAGCTAAACACGAAAATAGGCGGATGTATTCATTTGATTTATGAGAACTTTAGCAAAAATTGCAAAGAGGAATTCTGTAATATTGAAAAAGTCGATGGTTTGGGGTAAGGTAAGAAGTCCATACAATTAGGTATTTATGCCCAATCATGAGGGTCAATCAAAATATATTATTTAAAGTGAACATTTTATGAAATTGCTGCTGCATGCTGGACTGGGAGCAAAAGAAAAACATGCCAGCTGCTTGTCTTCCCGGGCATACTGTAAAAGTCAGTTAAGGTCACTGTCACTGTTATAATGCCTCAAAAGTCAAACGTGACATTAGATGGTTTTATAACCTCTGGTATTCACACAGATTACTGAGGTGAGTAGGAAGATCTTTGCCGCGGTGAATTCGCTCAAGCGTCTTCGCAATTTCCTCCCTGTTGCCACTAAAATTGCGCTAGCACAATCTCTCCTACTTCCTATTCTCGACTATGCGGATGCTAGCTATCTTGACTTAACTGAAGAACTTCTTAATAAACTTGAGCGGCTCCAAAATCTCTGCATAAGGTTTGTATTTGGATTACGCAAATACGACCACATATCTGAATTCCGAACTAATCTCAAGTGGCTTCCCATTCGACTTCGTCGGAATACTCATATCCTATCTGTAGTCTACCGTATTCTGTATGATAAAGCCATTCCTGTTTACTTGCAAAACCGCTTTAACTATCGATTCAACAACAACGATCGTAACTTGCGCTCTTCCTCAAACCTTCTCCTTGCAACACCATCACATACTTCCACATTCTTAAGTAAATCCTTTTTTGTGCGATGGGTGTCGCTTTGGAATGACTTACCCTTAGAGATCCGCAAAGCTCCCAGTCCTTACACCTTCAAAAGGATGCTTAAACGTTATTACCTCGTGAAACACTGCTCATCGTAACTTATTAATAAGTATGTGTATGTATTATTAATATGTAAGTCTATATTATATAAATAATATTTATGTATATTTATATGTAATTATTTGTATGTAGTCTATTGTATGAAATCAGTACCACCGCCCACCCTAATTTCCTCTATTCATGTCCTGTCCTTACTGGGTTGCCTGGTAGAGATCGCTTTGAGCGATAAGGCCGCCTTTGTGCAAATGTTTTAAAATTTATTGTAAAATGTTATTAATGCTGTTGGTGTACAATAAAGAATTATTATTATTATTATTATTATTCTGCCTACTCCATGAGGGATACAGGCGTAAAGTTACGTATGTATGTATTTAATAAGATATCAAAATATTTGTGTAATCAAACTAACTACTAAAAACAAAAAACAAAAGCACATCTGTATTTGGTTATAGTGACAGTTAATTTCAATTCTTAGTTCATAATCATCTACATATTATTATTATTTAGATTCTCCCTCATTTTATAATATTTAAAACTTTTTGCATATAACAATGCTTAATTACTCTTGAATAACTGAAAAAATATACTGAATAAAATCATCACCCAAAAGGACTCGAGCCTATATTGCATTCCTATATTCCTATATTTTTGATTTCTGCCTGGACGTAAAATATGATTTCAATAAAAAAAAACTAGAAAAGCAAACTGAAATCATAAAATATTGTGTATTTTTGATAGATATTAGTAGTGGTGAAATGTCACTTCCGTACATTAAGTATGTTGACCTTTCAAGATCATCTCTCATTAACCGTTTTCTAACTTTTTGTTTTAAAACTCGTATGCTTCGAAGTAATAATATATTTTTTAAGTTTTTGTTATTTTTTTATACATTCTAAGAACAAAAGAAAAATCTCTATAAGTTTGGAACACATTTTATTGATAGATTGAGTACTTACATACATTAGGTATTTCCGGCCATTTTGGATCACTGTGGAGATTTATGGCAATACTGTCGTTTTGTTTTTTCGTTTGTACACCTAAATTACTGATTCAACTTTAAATGTTGTATTTTTGTCTGATTTGTGAATAATTTCCACGATCCTGAAATTTGGCAAAGGTTGCGGTCAGGAATGCAACGGAACCTTTGAATAGTGTTATTCTTCATGATTGAAGAATAACACCTTTCTTAGTTATTTACGAGTAAGAAAAACCTGTTATTTTTTATCATTGTATGTTTTTCAAAGTATTAAAGATCTGCGCATCTGCTGCCTGTTTCCTAGTATTTTCTATTTATTCTACAGATTTATTCTTAGTTTATTTCATACTTACAACCTGGTAAATATTGTAAGCTCATCTTAAGCTCATTGTATCTATAATATTAAGCTAAATATCTTTGAGGTTAATCTCTCTTTAGATACTAAAACCAGAGTATCAATAGGATACATTTCCGATGCAAGCTGTTTCAAAAGGAATAAATAATTGCATTAATGACGTAGTACCTATCAAGGAAATATAGTTACTTAATAGTTATTGATGTAAATGGAATTTTATATGTAATATGATATCCATTTTAATTATATTATAAACCTGGTGTCCAATTTTATTAAATTTTGTCAATACTGCCGAACTTTTATTTCATTCTCTTTTTAAACATATCAAGTGTTTATTGGGTAGAAGTTGTCTCGTATTGGACATAATGAAAATACTTTAGTATCTTAAATTTCTATTTATTCGATGAGTATTAATGAGTATTACAGAGTTAAGTAATTGATGTCGTAGACCAAGATGATAGCAATGGAATGAATGAGTTCTAGTATGCGCGATCGAAATTGCACGATGACGTCATTGCTTCATTTATGTACCAGGCGCCAACATCCTCCCCCTCGTTGAAAGTCAGCATAAAAGACTTTTAACCATCTAGCTTATTTAGTCTCTAGATCTTCCCTTGAAGGCAGTGGGCAAAGACGAGTAAGGGGGCGTCGCAAAAGTCCCTTGCTGGTTCGTACTTCAGCAACACGGGCGACATTATCAGCTCCATGGTAAAGTTTTTGTACACGTCCAAGGCGCCAACACAATGGAGGTGTATTGTCTTCTTGCAATAGGACCAAGTCGTCAATTTGGAGAGTTGAAGTATTGGTTTTCCATTTGGTGCGCTGTTGCAATTCAGATAAATACTCCTTCTGCCAGCGGAGCCAAAAATGTTGACGCATTTGTTCTAGTCGAGCATATCGAAGTAATCGATTTGAATTGTAATCGGCAACTGCAGGTGAAGGCAATGCAGTCAATGATCGGCCGATTAAAAAGTGCCCAGGAGTAAGAGCGGAAAAATCACTGGGAGAGGTAGACAGAGGACATAAAGGACGGCTATTGAGGATTGCCTCTACTTGAGCGAACAAAGTGGTTAACTCCTCGAACGTTAAGTGGCTATTGCCCATGACACGCTTGATATGGTGTTTCGCGGATTTAACGCCAGCTTCCCATATACCACCGAAATGAGGAGCGTAAGAGGGTGAGAATAAAAATTTTACACCTTCTTCAGAGGCAAAGTCAGATAGAAAGCTGTTATTGAAGTTTACACAATCGTCAAGTTCTTTGGCTGCAGCCACGAAATTACCTCCATTATCGCAAAAAACTTCAAATGGCTTGCCGCGGCGAGCTACGAACCGTCGAAATGTCATTAAAAAGGCATCTTTAGATAGATCGCTTGTGGCTTCTAAATGAATGCATTTGTATCGTAAGCAAACAAACAAGCAAAGATAACACTTTATCGTTTTAGCCCCTCGCCCCTTGCGGTTAATTATATAAAACGGACCAGCAAAGTCTATACCTACTGTATTGAAGGGAAAATCTACAGTGACGCGTTGACTTGGTAGATTTCCCATGATGGGGGTGAGAGTTTTACCTTGAAAACGTCTGCATACGATGCAATTTCTAACCGTACGGCGAGCAAGATGTCTGCCATTTATAGGCCATATAAGTTCGCGAACTAATGACAGCAGAAGCTGTGGCCCTGCGTGCAGTTTATGCTTGTGTTCGTGCTCGAAAAACAACCGAGTTAGATGATTCGAAGAATGTAACAAAATTGGGTGTTTTCTTTGATAATCAAAATTGGAAGCTTCGATTCTACCACCAACACGAATTATATTATCTTTTTTATCAAAAAAAGGTGTCAATGATAAAATATTAGACTTCGAGCTTAAGGCCTTGTCCTTTGACAACAAGTTAAACTCATTAGGGAATGATTGTTTTTGAGATACACTGCAAAGGTAAAGGAAAGCGTTGTGTAGTTCTTCTGGAGTCAAATTTGATGAAATCTTATCATTTGGATGCTTTAAGTTATTGAGGAATCTGAAAACGTAAGCAAGCGATCGTTGTAATCTATAAAATTTCGAAAATTTGAGAATGTTTATTATTGGCTCCAAGATTAATGTAGATATGGCAACGTTGGATTTTATTTCAGGCAGTTCTGTGTCTGCTACTGAATTCAAAATAGGCCACTCTGATTCAGGTGACATTAAAAAATCAGGACCATACCACCACAATCTATTAGTGTGTATTTTATCGGGATAAACTCCTCTGGATATAAGATCCGCTGGATTCTGAGTTGTTGGTACATATCGCCACGAATTAGAATTAGTAATTTCACAGATTTCCGCAACCCTATTAGCAACAAATGTTTTTAAATCGCGGAAACTTATCTTCAACCACCCTAAGACAACCGTTGAATCACACCAGTGATAAAGGACTATAGATCCCGTACGTATAGATTCAAGCACTGTCTTGCAAAGTCTAGCTGAGAGCAGAGCTGCACACAGTTCTAGCCGAGGAATGGTGGTTGGCTTCACTGGCGCGACCTTGGACTTTGCACAAAGAAGTCGCACTGTTACATTATTGGCTGCATCTATGCTTCTCATGTAGATGCAGGATCCGTATGCAGACTGCGAAGCGTCGCTAAAGGAATGCAGTTCAACTAGCACCGGATCGTGGCATAAAACCATGCGAGGAATTTGTAAATGGAGTATAGATGGAAGGGAACTCGAAAATCTTTTCCATGAAGTTGCTATATGTAGAGGAACTTGATCGTCCCAGTCAAGCTTTTGAAGCCATAATTTCTGGATTAATATTTTTGGTAAAATTATGCATGGACTTAGCAATCCCATGGGATCAAATATTTTGAAAGAAGCAGATAACATATTTCTTTTAGTGATAATCGTTTCTGTAGGAAAGTCAAAGGTAAAGTTTATATTGTCTGACTCTGGATTCCAACCCATGCCTAATGTGCTAGAGGATTCACTTGTAATGAGCTTCTCACTACTGTATGATTTAGGTGAATCAAATAAAGATGGCAGATTGGTTTTAAATTTGCGAAGATTAAAACAACCTGATTTTAAAATTTGTGTGACTTCTTCAAAAATGTATTTTAGCTCTTCCTTTGTGTTGCACCCTGTATATAGGTCATCAACGTAAAAATCATGCTGTATAACGTCCTTTATAAGTAGATCCTCACACTCTTCTCCCAATTGCCAAAGACATCTTGTGCTCAAGTAACTGGAACTTGCAAGACCGTAAGTTACAGTACCTAATTTTAACGTTTTGATAGGCATAGACTCGTCTTCTCTCCACAAGATTAGCTGCAGAGCTTGGTCTTCTTCATGGAGTTCCACCATCCTATACATCTTCTCGATGTCACCGGTGAGAACATATTTATACTGGCGAGCTCTGATCAGTATGGAAAAAAGAGAGTCTTGTATGTTGGGACCTACCATGAGAATATCATTGAGGGAGAATCCAGAAGATGTTGCCGCAGAACCATCAAAGACAACTCGCGTTTTTGTGGACTCACTGTTAGATTTAAATACAGCGTGATGACTTAGAAAATATGAAGTATCAGGTTTCGAAATCAGGGATTCAGAAAGATGTTTTAAGTCAGAATATTCTTTAATAAAATCAAAATAATGCTGTTTAATATTGGGCTGCTTGTGAAATCTTTTTTCTAAAGCAAGCAGTCGCCTCTTAGCAATGTTATAAGATTCACCCAAGCAATCAGGTGAATCTTTAAGGGGCAATCGTACACAAAATCGGCCCGTAGATAGGCGAGTAGTGTGAGATTTAAAATGGCTTTCACATGCTATCTCGCTCTCGCTAAGAGGATTTCTGTGGGGAAGCTCTTCCAGCTCCCAAAACTTGGAAAGTTGCTTTGATAAGTTGTCATCCATCTCAGTATCATACGTTAGCGCATGATGACACTGAAGATTTGAACCTAGGGTGGATGAAGAATAGATAGGACCAGCTACTAACCAACCAAACTGGGAGCTTCTTAATTTAGGAAACTTAGGGCCAAAATCATGTTGCTCTGAACCAAGAATTTCCCAGAATATGTCTGCACCGATTAAAATATCGATTGTATTCGGTTGATTAAAATTAGGATCAGCTAGTTTGAAGTCATGCAATAAAGAAGTATATTTTTGTATATCGAAGAATGACCTTGGCAGCTTGCCTGTCAGTTCATTAAGCACTAAGCAGTTAGCCGAAATGTTGAAATTGTTATGTAGCGATGTTAATTTAATATAGCAGCTTTCAGTTACCTCGTCCTTGGACGAATTTCCAATACCTATTATATTTATTTTATTTATGACATTTGTTTCCAACGATAATGCCTTTTGAAGCCTTCTAGAGATGAAGGAAGACTGACTTCCACAGTCTAAAAGGGCACGGACCTTTTCAGACTTATTTATTATAGGATTGTGGATCTCAATAATGGCTGTAGATAAGATGACTGAATTACATAATTGCCTGGAAAAGTTCGACACGGACTCGTGGAGATTATTGTTACCATTTTCAAGCTTATTGCTAGGCACGTGCAGCATAGTATTATGCCGTTGCTTGCACTCGCGACACGGCCCCAAACGACAGTTTCGAACGGAGTGTCCGAAACGCAAACAGTTAGAACATAAATTTAGCTTCAATACCTCAGACTTTCTTTCTGCCACAGTCTTTGCCTTGAAGTCCGCACAGTCATAGATTCTATGTTTTCCATAACAAACTACGCATTTAGGATAAATATTATTTTTAGGTATGTCTGTATTAGCAGAACACGTAAATGACTTGACTTGTGATCGATTAGGTTTGACTGACTGAACTAAATTAGAAGGTTTATGTGAAGGTTCAAATTTGTTTCTATTTAATGCTTCCAACACATCAGCACGATCAATTAAAAATTTATAAAATTGTTTTAAATTAGGAATGTCGTCTAAATCTTTGCGATATTCCTCCCACTTAGTAAGAGTTCGATTATCAAACTTAGCGCTCATTATGTGAATAACTAGTACATCCCAATGCTCGGTAGGTTGTTTCAAACTAGACAACGCACGTAAGTTCTTAGTGATGTGGTCAACCATAAATCGCAGACATCTTTCGGACTCTCGAGTAAAAGCGCCAATATTTAATAACGAATTTAAGTGATGATTAATTAGCTGCCTTTTATTATTGTATCGCTCACATAGAAGAGACCATGCCGTAAAATAATTGTCATTTGACAACTCTAAATTACTTATAACAGCGGCAGCATCGCCCTCAAGGTAGGAACTGAGGTAATAAAACTTGTTAATTGGTAAAATGCGTTCATTGTCATGAATTAATGACGTGAATGTATCTCGAAACTCAAGCCATCGAAAGTATGTGCCATCAAATTTAGCAATCTGTATTTGCGGTAACTTAACACTAAGATATTGATGATTGAGAGAACACTGAGCTGAGATATGAGTGGAGTTAAGATCTCTGTTCATCTCCTCCGCCTTTGAAATTGTGTTGTTCTTTTGTAATATACTTTGAGCAAATGCAATGTTACCAATAAAAAGTTGCTCAATGTCATCCCTTTCATCAATCTCTTCATCTAAATATTCTGAGTTCAAAACTTCTATTTGACCTTGCAGTTCATCGAATTTACAAGATAATGCTTCGAACTTACTTAATCGTAAACTTAACTCTGCTATTTCAATTTGATTTAATAATGTTTGTGGTAAGTTCGACAAATAGTTTTTAAATTTCGTAATTTGTCCTTTAATAGAACTGCGTTTTACTATAAGACCTTGTAAATTTGACGAAGTTTCCCCTCTGCTAGCTTCACTTCCATCGCTTTTTTCTTTATTCATTATAGTTTATAGCTTTAATATTTTGTATGTACTTGTTAATATGTAAATTTACTTTATACGTAAGATGTAGTATGAAACCTTGGCAATAAAAGAACAGCAAAGTAAAATTCAAAAATAAAAATAAAAATGCAATTCTCACGCTCCTTATTTGGTAGTACAGGCGGCGCCGCGGTATCTCACTAGTCGTATAAAACGATAACTCCCACAGGTGTATTGTATTATACTTATTATCTGTCGTCAATTGATAAGACACCGAGCGGCTAACTGGCGTTCCTGGAATTGTTTATAGGTCAAATGTTTACAATCAGAAGTTAACTGTATTTAAGAAGTTTGATTTATGACTTTTAATAAATTACTAGCCTTTTGGCGATTTGTAATGGCAAATATAATTAATAAAGAATGTAATTATTGACAGATGTATTGTTTTTAGGTGTTTATTAAGATATTTTAAACGAATCTTAAGTTTTCTCTTTCTCAAATCTTATGACAATGTTGTACTAAATTAAATATGATTAAAATGAAATAAAAACACCATGTAAATCAAACTAATATCATATAAATTATGATAGGAATACGGTTATGTGAATTTATTGTAAAAACAATTGATATATTTTGTGGCTTTATTTGAGTTTTTATGTTAAATTAATATTAAAAGGCAAACATTGTCTGTCAATAAGTTAATATGAAATCAGAGGTAATTATTAAGTTTCCTATTTATGAAACTATTACGATAGGTATTTAAAAGGACAGAAACGTTTATTTGTTTGTTTGTATGTCTATCTGTTTGTCCGTTTCTTTGTTAAACTAAGTATATTTGAATAGGCAAAGTTATTGAATCATGGCATATGTAGTTGCATTATAACCACGAAATGAATATTTAAATATTAGAATATTCGTAGGATTTGTTATAAAACTGACACGAATTTAATAAGTACTGTAGGCTCAAGTAAAGCGGAATTATTGGATTAGAGTAAGGTCATAGGAAGGGCACTTAGCTGCATTGGCCTGGCTGCGGAGTGTTTTATATCCTTGATTATTTGTTGATCTTCGGCACTGTCCGGCTTGGCTGCAATGGCTGGCACTTACATTTACCATAAATAGCCTTGGATGATAGCGGTAATTTGGTTTTACCGGTTGCGTGGACGTCTAGGTTAAGTTAAGTAAGTAATCTTCGTGTGTTATTCAATAATTGATATTTCTTGTTCCTGTCTCGGTCGCCACTATTTATGTCTCGTATTGGACATAATGAAAATACTTTAGTATCTTAAATTTCTATTTATTCGATGAGTATTAATGAGTATTACAGAGTTAAGTAATTGATGTCGTAGACCAAGATGATAGCAATGGAATGAATGAGTTCTAGTATGCGCGATCGAAATTGCACGATGACGTCATTGCTTCATTTATGTACCAGGCGCCAACAGAAGTCACATAAATTGGTTAAAAATTAATTCATATATGTACTTACCGTGATCTTTGTGTTCATTTTTGATAAATCCATCAACGGCGCTTCCGCACTGAAAGCTAATAATAATAAAAGACAATAATCAACGAATGCAGAGCATTAAAAAAACCGACTACACGTCAAAACTTTGGCTGAGTTATAATGTCATCAACGTAAACATTCTCCGTAATCATACATATTCTTTCAAAAAGAAACTTTCAATGAAGTACCTACTCACCGATTTAGATGGGACTAACTATGAAGTATCTTCTATTATATGAAACATAAATTTTCAAAATCGATTCATAATTGTCCAAAATGTTGTGTAACAAAGTCACAAAAAAAAGCAAAAAAACAAAAAAACCATACAGACGAATTGAGAACGTCCTCCTTTTTTGGAAGTCGGTTGAAAAATTGACAGTACAAAAAAAGTTTTAAGAGTTAAATCACCTCAATCTCACCTGATATTGAGAGGAGGTCGAGGATGACAGGGCAGGATGTATTTTAAGGAACTGGCTCTTCATGAAATATTGCATCGATCGATGCCAAAGCGGTGATATTTGACGGCGAACTTTCTATGAAGGGTGATCGCTAGCCGCGTGATGGACCGCGTATGGACCCGGTTTGTTAACCGACTACCTTTTGAAATTACGGTTTTTTTATCTTTTGTATGATAGTTTTATGTGAAGACCTTAAAATAAAATAAAAGAAGTCTCAGTATGGTACTACGGGAATGATAATTCTTTGTTTAATAAATGTACTTATATGATTCTAATAATACTACCTAAGAAAATAAGAAAGCTTTTTTATCATAGCCCGCGTTTGACTCATGGTAAGTGAAGAGTGGTCGAAGATGAAAGTACGAGAAGCAACGAACTGGCTCTTTATAAAATATTTCCGGAACATGTATTCCGGAACAAATATTTCCGTGGTGATCCACCGAAGCGATAATATTCGACGGCAGATTTTATATGAAGGCTGGTTGGTGGCAAGCCAGTCGGATTCTACCACCAAACCAGAGTTGCTTATATTAGTCGCCTTTTACGACACACTTATCCAATAGCTGTAGGGTTATTGTAAACCTAAACTGACCTGGCTATACATTACTAGCAAAAGAAATTTAATCTTCCATGCTGGGGCAAAAGAAAAACATAGAATATGCCAGCTGCTTCTCTTCCCGGGCATACTGTAAAAATCAGTTAAGAGACAGAGTTTTTATTGGAGGTTTCTTTGTGGGCGATAGGCTGACCCCCAGTCACTGCAATATCCTCTCTCTCCTTGTAATGCCTCCAAATTTGACAAACGTGACATCAGATAGTTTTAGAACCTCTAGTGTTCTGCCTCCCCCATGAGGGATATAGGCTTGAAGTTATGCAGATGCAAAATTTTAACTTGTACAATTTCTTATTACCCACTTTATATGAAAATCCAGTTCAAAATCCAGTTAAAAGTTTCTCTGAATAAAATAACAACTAATCAAAACGTAACACAACACATAAACACACAATAAACATACTCTTATTAAGTTGTAGCGTTAAACGTTTATCCAACACAAAACTCGTAATTACCAACAAAACTAGTTTTTAATTTATCTTTTCCTTAAACTAGTCATAAATTACACTGCAAAGTTCCACATTTGAACAAACAATGGCAATATACATTACGTAGCAGGTCAGCATGCGGATGAACACACGATAAATCAAAGTAAAACGAGCATAATTCTGTCTAGTCACGATCCTGTCATTTAGCAGGAATACCATGTGATCCTAACCGCATAAACACATTTATTACAGGATATAGCTAAGGTTGCAACAATCAATCTATGGTCTAACATGCACTGTTTTAAATAAAGATTTCTGAAATGCATTTTAAATATTTACCGGATAAACGTTGTTATCGTCTATTCGTCTTATCGTGTCGATGAATACGTCATGTTATTGGGTATTGGAAAAAAACGTACTAATATGGAACTAAGCCTATGACGACCAAATATACAAACGTCGATCATTCCACTTTTTGAAATAATCACGATTGCAAAATATGAAGTTTCAAGATTTTCTAACTTCTGAAATATAATATTAACTGCTCTTACATTTACAAATATGTCTTATCGAATGATTTGTATTCTACAGTTGTGTTAAGTGTAAAGTATTGCTGTAGAATTTAATAGTCAATAAAATTTTATTTCATTTTATATTTGTATTGTATTCTTTTAGTGCAAAAATTTATAAAATATTCTTTTAATGATCAGGAACAATCAAAATCCAAAGCGATAAGTATGTTTTTAATATTTCAAGAGTATCAAGAGCAACTGAGTATCGTCAGGCCTGGCTCACTCCTCGCGGTACATCCGTTATTTACCTACAGCGAAGCGCTCCGCCGGCGGATTTCGAATTGGTCGTGTGTCACGCGCGCGCCCGTGGGGACGTTGTAGATACCTACCTACCTAATAGCACTCACAGTAATTCTATGATCGAGGTCGCAAATAGTTTTTAAAAATGGACATAAAAAGAAACAAATAGTGAATTAGATTATGTTTAGATTTGATTATGTTCAATTTAGCAAACAAAACATAGGTAGTATTACTAATTATTCGTCGTAATTAGGCAGCAACCCTAACAGCGTAAGAAAAGATAAGAGGCATGCGATAGAAAGAGACAAAACTTCTAGGTATATAAATTTGCAGGTACGTAATGCTGTGCGAGCTGAATTCCACCTTATCGCGTCGTAGCAAGACTCGAATTTATTTAGATCTTCTTGCGGAGTAATTCTTCTGTACCAACTATTACTTATTCTGTGGTATCGTGCAATTGCAGTCAAGTCATTATGAGATAATACAACTACATTTGGAGTGCGCTACCGAAACATGTGTTAGGTTTTCCCCCGTCTCCCCTACACCCACAAGATATGATCATAGCGCAATTGTGAATTAGTTCAAACCGTTTTTCTAAACCGAATGAACTGTAATTATTTGACCATCATATCAGAAAGATTTTCTTTCTGAAAATACTATAAAATATTGATTCTCCATATAGTTTTGTTCATACATTTGTAAGGTTGTCTGTAAGAAATCGCTTTATAGCGATAAGGCCGCCTGTTGTACCTTTCAAAACTGTTTTTGTTCTAATTTATTGTTTTCCTTTTATTAATAAATATTTTATAAATATGGATAAATAGTTCGTTGATATTGAAATAATTTTACTTTTATTCATTGCAGCATTTACATGCAAAAACGTTTTTAATTTTTTCTCTAAGCTCTTCTAAGTATGAACAATTTTTTGGACCTCAATATGGCTGAAACAGTTTTCCGACTTAAATCCATTCTGAAAGGTAAAATACTTTCTGTATTTCTTAAAACAGCATACAATTTTCAAACTCCTTTTTCACTTTTTCCGTTTAAGTTTAAATTTGCTTCTCACTTTAACTCCGCATTTTCTGAATTGACCTACTTATAAAATCTTTTCATTTTGACGGAATTTTCAAATGAGATATAAAAAAAGTTACAAAACATTTTTTACCGAAGGACAACTACGAACCTCGCAAACATGACACGGATCTTTTTAGGAGTCTAAATGTTATGGTGTGATCAGGAATAAGCTTTTCCGGTAAGAATAGTTAGATGGAAGCTAGTTAAGACTGATCCACAATTACCAAGCTGATAATTCTAGAAAATGGCTCCACAACTTGCTCCCGGTACATCGATCGAATAATTCAGCCCCATTTTCACAATGAGTTGGAAAAACCTTTGTCTTTATATAAGACAATAACCAACGAATGCACAGCATTGAAAAAACCGACTTCACTTTGGCTGAGTTATGATGTCATTCACGTAAACATACTCCGAACTCGTTTTAAAATTTTCAATGAAGTTCTCAACCGATTTCGATGAAATTTATATGGGATGAAGTATTATTCTCAATAATACTTCATCCAATATTCACTTGGGAATATAAAGCGCGAATGTTCTTATAATGTGAGTGTTCAGCCAATATTGTGGTAGTTCCGTAGTCAGCCATAAGTCTCGATCCCAACCGTAGTGTACATTTATGGGACCAAGTCAAAGGAATCTTCAAATCGAGCTTCAGTAATGTGACTAATCAACAAAACCTCATAAACGCCCTATAAGTGTTTTGAGTGGGAATACCCGAAGAAAATATTACCCTCTTGAATGAAAGTTTCCGGACCCCGGATATACGAGGAGAGTGCATGCGGAACAGATGAGATCCTACGTGTTAATAAACATCTTTAACTCATTGATTTGTTCAACAATAAAAAAGAAATCAAACTTTACCCAAATTTCTGTAAAAAATCCAAAAAACTGTTGATTTTGATTTAATTTCCATCAAATTAGCTTTCTTTCTAACTCTGATTGCTTTATCTTCATCACTTAGACGAGGATGAGATAATGAATGAGTTTGGCGTTGTGGCGTCAGAAATGCAAGAAATGTAGAAAAAAACCTAAAGTAAAAATTCTACGCCATTTCTGACGACAACCATGGCAATTAGATACGAGTTTCTGACAGTCTAACGTCAGAACCAACTGCAGGTAACTGGTGATTAATTCATTACGATAGAACCTGTCTAAAAAAAAAATTGCAATTTGAATAAAACCTAGTAAAAATTGGAGCTTCCGGAAGGTTTATTCTATTCCAAATATTTTTAGTGAGTAACCGCAAAAAAAATACTTCGCAACCGGTGCCGCAGGATAGTACAAAAAGCGTAAACTGGTAGGAAATGGACGAACACAAATATGCCACATTTTTGGAAAGTTAAAATTAACAGAGATATTGCAACCTATCGTTACTAGACTTTATATTTATTCACGAACATTATTTGCTGCGTATATTTTCTATCATTTTTGAAACACGAAGTGGAAACCGCTACATAGCAAATAGATATCTATTGTACATTTAAAAAAAAATCAACCATTTTGTTTTAAAAGTAAATTCTAATTTACTTATGGGAAAAAAAAACTTTTTTAAAAACAAGCTTTTATTTAAATGCACTGAAAAGACAAAAATAAACTTTTACACCAAAACTTTTATATAAGCTTATAAAACATATTTTCTTTTTTTATACTCTTTTCACAATTTATATGATATAATAGCTTGTCGCGAGATTTACTTGCGTAGATAAACATGTATATAAATTAATGATGTGAATGTTTTATCTCTTAAGAATCTCAAACTACACCAAAATTATACGGTAGGTACATACACCAAAATAGCATTTTTTCGATTTTGTCTGTCTGTCTGACTGTTTGTTCCGGGTAATCTCTGAAATGGCTGGACCGATTTTGA
Source organism: Stenoptilia bipunctidactyla (assembly GCA_944452665.1). Classification (NCBI taxonomy): domain Eukaryota; kingdom Metazoa; phylum Arthropoda; class Insecta; order Lepidoptera; family Pterophoridae; genus Stenoptilia; species Stenoptilia bipunctidactyla. The sequence continues at coordinate 10,976,631 of OX101727.1, forward strand.
CGGGACTTTCATTGGCTGGTAGCTAAGGATTATTGTAGTAAAAATAATAGGAGCGAAGTTACAGATGAAAATGTTGCAAAAACGGGGAAAATTATTCAATTTTGAGAGCTTCCATTGCGTACAGGTATAAGTAATGTAAAAATAATGTATGACGGAATTGGTCCTCTTTGAAAGTTGTACAAAAAAGTCCGCAACAGCATATATCTATATTTTAAGGTTGACTCACAATAGTCATTTAATGATTATAAAACGTGTTCGAATTTAATGTATTAATTTGCGATGTAGTTTTATGAGTATAGTATCAATCCTTATCCAATTTAATATATTATTTATAATCCGCAGTAAAATAGGTAGGTATGTTCGGGAAGACGCGGGCGGGCGAGCGAGTGATTAGCTGACATAGCCGGCCACTCGCGCTGTTAATTCTTCGAGATGTCTATGACCATATTCCCTCTACTTTTATTATTTCACTTGGAAATAAGATTTACATACATACCTACATACATACATAACTTCACGCCTGTATCCCGTATGGGGTAGGCAGAACACCAGAGGCTATAAAACCATCTGATTTCACGTTTGACAAATTTGGAGACAATATAATGATGAACAGCCTATTGCGGTGACATGGGGTCAGCCTATCGCCTGTAAAAAAATGTCCAATAAAACCTCTGTCCCTTAATGGGTTTTTACAGTTTGACCCGGAAGAGAAGCAGCTGGCACATTCTTTGTTTTTCCTTCGCTCTTAGTTCTACATGGAAGACAGTCCAGCATGGAAATAAGATTTCTCTGAATGAACCACCATATTTGTGTAACGGTTCGGAGTCAGAAGACAAGTTTAATTTTATAACTTACTATTCTCAAAAATTTAAAATAGTAAGTACGTACTACTGTTTTTTTTTTAAATCGGTAACAAAGCCCGGTTTGGTAAGTATAAATGAGGTGGAATATCGAAGCGAAGCCAGTTCTATCATAAACCCGTTTGCGGCTCTAGAACTAGCTCTTTATAAAATGTTTTTGAGACGCATCACCGCTGGCATATTTTGCGGCAAATTTCAGTCAGCCGAGACAGTCAGTCTACCACCAAGCGAGGCACACACGGATTAGTCACTTTTGACGACACGCTCATCCAGGGGCAGTAGGGTTATTCTAGGGGTAAATTATAACTAAATTGTCGTTAAAATCGATTAATGCTGGGTTTCAATATTTTACATGAGTAAAAGCTACTTTTTGCTTGGTGGTAGGATCCCTCCTGGGTCCGCCTGGCTAGCGACCACCCTTTATATAAAGTCTGCCGCCAAATGTTACCGCTCCGGCGGTAATGTGTTCCGGCAATATTGTATAAAGAGCCAGTTCCTTCCTAAACCCGTGTGCTTTCATCTTCGACCTCATCGTCACTTACCATCAGGTGAGATTGAGGTCAAACGCGGGTTTAGTCACATATAAAAAAAAAAAAAAAAAAAAGAAGCTACGACAAACGAATGGTAGGTAGGTATAAGAATAGAAAGTAGTAATTTCAATGACAAGATATTTAAATTTGAAACGCTTTATATGTATGATAGCTAATTCTTTCAGTTAAAAGACAGAGGTTTTATTTGAGATGTTTTTGTGGGCGATATGCACGATAGGCACCATTATAATCTTTCCGAATTGGTCAGACATCAGATCGTTTTACAGCCTCTGGTGTTCTGCCTACCCAACCCTACGCGGCTAAAAACTTTCATAAACCTACTTGATTTCGGCAAAATCGATTTATGCCGGTTCTCCATATTCAACGGAGTGTCATGAGTATACTTTAATGCTGGACTGGGAGCAAAAGAAAAACATAGAATGTACCAGCTGCTTCTCTTCCCGGGAATACTGTAAAAGTGAGTTAAAGGACAGAGATGTTATTGGCGCAGTCGCCCTTCATTATTATAGTACTTACCTCCAAATTTCTTTAACGTGACATCCAGATAGTTTTATAGCCTCTGGTGTTCTGCCCACTCCATAAGGGATGTACAGACGTAAAGTAATGTATGTATGTATGGTAGGCTCTATGAACAATTTTATGATATTGAAACGCGGCAGAAGCAATTCAATATAAGTTTTTGAACTTTCATGGTCATTAAAATTTAAATTAACTTTGAGGTGTAAATAGTAGTGGTAACCAACATTCGAAGCGCACAATAAACTAGACAGATTCGTTTGCCTGTGAATAAAAACAACATACCCGCATCTTCAGCACGGTCGTGATAATGGCGCTTTCAACGAAAACTTAAAATAAACTATAAACATGGTAAATATTCCGTAACTAAAGTTAATTTAAATAAGTAGCTTAGCTATGAGAGCTTAACAGATAGTCAAACAGACAGGGTTACTTAAAAAACTCTTAGAACATAGCTTTACACCGCGGTTTCACTTGGGTTTTGAAGACATACCTACTTACAAAAAAGAACTACATTAAAAATAAACATGTGAATAGGAATTTTAAAGACACGCTCCTGGTAAAAGAACTGGGGCTTATAAAATGTCTGTATGCGATTATCTTTTTATGATTACTTTCGTAGTTTATTGCGTATGTCACACTAAAAGTTTAGCGTAACTTCAAAAAATAACATGTTACAATCAAAATATTAGGTTTATTGCATTTCAAAATACTATCCTTAACAGTTTTTCACGCGAAAGAGCCATATTTTAAAACAGGAGGACCACAGATCTGCAGGCCTGTTTTCTACGTGCTGATTGAACGCTATCACTGCCTCTTGGGGTTGTTAAAGTGAAACCACTCATAAAATCTCTAATTTTGTGTAAAATACAGAAATCACAGGGTGCTAGATCGGGGCTATGAGCAGGATGGGTGGACTTTTTCGGCACCTAAAAATTACTTTATTTTTAAAACTCTATTGATCTTAAGAATTCGAAACAAGTGGAATTGTGCAGATGGGACCCGTTGTTAAGAAAAAACCCTTTGTATACATTTTGCAGGTATTCCCGTTATATTTTAATGCAGTTAGTTTTTGTAGGTTTTCCCACAAAACCCGGGTGAACCTGCGGAGCACAGCTGCTATGCACAGTTTTTAAATTAACTCTATCTATCTATCAGTAATTAAGCCTTTTACGGTTAAACTATTGAATCGATTGTGACGAAATTTAGAATAGAGTAAGCTTAATTTTCAAGGTGGATATAGTTATCTTATATATCCAACTGCAAAAGCCGATCTTCACGCGGATGAAGTCACGGGCAACAGCTAATAAAAGATAAAATCTGTAAACAAACATAACCCGAATTTCGGGAATTCTTTTCTGATTTTACTGTTCACACCGATGACTATGAGCGAGGTTTTATGTAAGTATATGTGATTTTAGTGAGTATTATGAGTTTCTATGATGCGTTGAATCAAAGTTTTGAATATAATATTGTTTATTTATTTAAATGTACATGTTTCTAATACTGCCTATGGACACATTAATATGCTGCATCCACAGACATACATCTACATAGACAACGCAAATGCATTTACTTCTAGGGTTGCTAACCATACTGTTTTATACAGTATTATACTGATTTTCACTACTTATACTGTTTACTTTTGAACAAAAAGAAAGTATACAATTAACTATTTTCAGCATAAAAAGCTAAGAACTTTATATGCTAGACTTTGAAATAAAACTACTTTTTAACCGGATTAATCGCGTATAATTTATATTTTACAGACGAATGTCGCTCTTGACCAAAAGGTTAGCAAAGACGCCGAAATGTCGAGGTAAGATGTAAAATATAAAATATACGCGATTCATCGGGTTAAAAAGTAGTTTTATTGAAATTATAAATCGGTAAAACTTAAGACTTTTATTAATAATTTGTGCAAGAAGCTCTAAAAATATGTGTTTAAAACATTAAATAATTTGAATACTGTTTATTTTTCCAAAATACTGTTTGATATTCTTTTCAGACTCAAATAAACTTTATTTGTAGAAAAAAAAGTTGGCAACTCTATGTACTTCGTGTGTCCAAATCCCAACCAATCGTCAAGGTTGGTCGCCGCTAGATGCAGTCACGCGTATGTATGCCTATTAGAAAATCGACATCACTAATATCGTTCTTAATAATCGTTTGTATTTTATATCACAAAATATCGGCTGTGACGTCACAGTAGGTGATAAAAAGTCGGCACGCTTGGTTTCAACAAATTACATTACATAACTTCACGCCTGTACCCTTAGGTATGGCAGAACACCAAAGGCTACAAAACCATCTGATTTGACAAATTCGGAGATATTGTAATGATGAAGAGAGACTATTGCAGTGACTATCGCCCACAGAAACGCCGATAAAACCTCTGTCCGTTAACTGACTTTTACAGTATGCCCGGTAAGAGAAGCTGCTGGCACATTCTATGTTCTTCTTGTCTCCCAGCATGGAAGAATAATCTTACTTATTTTACCGCCTCCGCGAATACTTTCTCCACACTATAAACTGAAACCTAAGAAATCTCTAAACAAAGATATTGAGTAGCTTCTTAAAGGTTCCAGGAAAGTAATATAACCAAAGCGTATTATTATACCTTGCTCCAGTTTCCGTATCCCCAAGACGATACTGTAACCCTTTCAGATCGGCATGTCGGTTATTTATATGTTTTAGTATCAGTTTATTGCTAAGTTTACGTCATAACAGTTAACCCGGCAATAAAATTATCATTCTTAGGACATGTAGTTCACATTTTAAGAATTGGACCTCCTGAATCTTACTAATCTTGTTTAGTACAACGAAATTTTAAATATTTTTAAATTGTTTTGTGTTAAAAATGGACAAGAAGTTGAATTATAATAAAGGATCAATCTTACTGTGCAGCTGTTAAAGTTTTCTGAATGCAATTGCCTTGCTAAGAATTAATTATTTTAAATTATATCACTTAAGGCTGTTGCTAACTCAATTATGTAACTCGCATACCTACAAGCATAATTCAATGCAATTTTGTGTAATGAGGCGGCTGCAGGGCTATGAGTCCGAGTGACGAGGATCCTTAGACCGTAATTCACCAAGCTGGCCAAGTGTTGGTTGGTGGATGTCAGAATTTTCGGGGCGCCGTAATGGCTTCTGACATACTCTAACGCCTACTATACGCACGTCTACAGCACCCTCCGAAGCATAGTATGCTCATTATGATAAAGCTCCACTCATATAACTTCGATTTTGAAGGTAATACGTAAACATTACCCGAAATTATAGTATTTTTCTAAAATTTAAAATTTTCAATGAAGTACCTACTCATCCAATTTCAATGAAATTTATATAGGACCAACTATGAAGTATCCTCTATCATACAAAAAAGATTTTTTCCATTTTGATCCAGACATACCTCTTTCACTTCCTCCACGTTCATTAATAATATTTTTATTATGATCATTGGTTACGGGTACTTTTAAGTGTCATCAATTTGATCGTCATATGGGCCCCTTCCGACAACACCAACCACACACCTCTTTCGTAAATCTACTTTCACTCATATTTTCCAAATGTCTAAACCACCGTAGCATAACCTTTTCAATCTTAGTCACTACATCTTCTTTCAATCCGCATCTCTTTCTTATTGCACCTTATCACTCAATTTCACTTTACACGTGCTCAAACTCTCATCTCCACAGCATTAACACTGCTTTCATGTCTCTTCTGCCACACCCAAGATTCACAACCATACATAAGTGTTGGTCCCAAAACTCCCTCACTTTGACTCAATACAACCTTTTTCTTTATGATTTTTTTAAATCAATTTTTTTTTGCTTATGAGTTCTACTTATGAACAGAGTTCTCAATGGACGGAGTACTGAATTCACAGCGAACTAATATTAAAGTAATGATCAATGTTAAAAAATCTTTCTTAATATGAGCTTAAGTTGGATTGTTTAAACAAAAAAAAACCTTCATTTTCAGCGTAATAAATTTGTACAGATTCAACAAAAAAAAAAGAATAAAATTGATTTTATTTGAAAACGTAAAGTTTCAAAGCTCTTCAAAGTTCACATGCTGTAGGTTCTATAGGCTGTAATTAAATTAATTCAATATTTAAATTATAACTTTACAAAAACTAGTATTTGAACAATAGTAAGTAGGTTTAAAGTTATGCTTCAGGGAAGGAGCAGTTAATTTAATGTTTACGAGTTAACTTTACTCTAATGAATTCCAGAAACCGTTACACAGAAACCTATTACTGGGATGGTATTTGTATTAATTCAGATAATGAATTCACGTATGTGTACAAAATTTCATTGAAAAACATTCAGCAGTTATTCCATAAATAAGAAAGAACAAAGCATGTAGTTATTTCACTACTTAGAGTCACAAAAGTACAAAGACACAAAAAACAAGTCAAATAGACAAAGTAGATTTACAATCATAAGATTAGTAGGTATAGAAAGCAGCACATCAAGCGTTACAAATCTGTCAAAAAAATTACTTGACTCAGAACTCTATGCCCTGGAAATTAAGTTAAAATTGGATGGGGAAATTTGACAGGTAATGTAACGCTTGATCTGCTGCTTTCTGTACATCTCTACAGCCATTAAAAGGACTGACTCAACAAAAAAGTAACTTGCATTCTAATGTATACAAATCATAAAGTTTGACTTGTTTTTGGGCTTTTGATCTTCACTGTGTACCTTGGCAAATAATTCAATGCAGCTCAAAATGTCAAAAATAAAACTAATGATTCACAGTTAAAATCTTCGTAGTGACTGAGAATGATTGACATTGCATGGTAATGTATAATAAATACTTACGTGAATTTGAGGTGTGTACCTACTTTATCTTATCAGTAACTTTAATGAAAATAATTAATTACTAAAAAACCAAGTGCTTTAAAACGTATCAGTAGAAGTAAAATTTGTTGTACTTGTGCTAGTTTTTAAAGTCACCGAAATAGTAAGTGACGTGAAGCATCCCCACTAGAAATAAGAAAATAAAATTATAAAATGGGAGCAAATTCTTTTTCCCACATTAATTAAAAAAAATCATTGGCTCACTTAAACCGCATCACTTTTTTTTTCTTTCCTAAAGTGCGCACACTGCAACTGTAATTTTACTGCATTAAATTATTTGCTAAAGTATAGCTCTCCGGGTTAATAACACTGGTGAAACCACGAGCGTCACTAAAGGTAGATGAAGTACATATGGAGGTTTTAGTGGGTCCAGTGGGTCTCCGAAGAAGATATACTTACACATAAACATCAGCACAACGACCACACATCTCGTTACTGTATTATAAATTAACTCGTATAATAAAAGCGTACTCAGAAATAATCTCTACTTATATGCAATTATTCATAAATATTTGAAAACATTCATAAATAGTAATACGGTTACACGCAAATCTGTGAATTACATTTTAAAAACTCTGGCGTTGTTTGAACTATTTCGGGGGGTCAACTATCTGCTTTGTCAACTGTACCATAATTAAGGAGCTGTAGATTTTGTGAAAATTAATAAATCCATTTAATTCCATCCATCGAACGATACCGCGGATCCATCGAAATATCGGCCCATAACGTGTATATATACCATCCACAGACACTCAACCCCGTTCTGAACAACAGGATTCGTCAGCATTTAGATGCTGACCGCGTTATATCTGATGCCCAGAACGGAAGTAGAGCCGGTAGTCACGGTTGGTTACTCGTGGACGCTGCCGTTGGCAAACTGGTCCATCGCAACTGTGCCTCATACATGGCTCTTGAGGGTTCTTGAACTCTACAAAATCGATGGTACAATTCAAATATTTCTTGAGTGATGTATGAGACAATGGAGTATAATGCTCAGTCATTGCTGAAGGGATCAGAGATGGGCTTTCAGTTTCGTAGAGTAAGCATGCGGTTATTTAAATTTGTTACAGATTTTAGTAGCTCCATCAAAATTCTGTACGCGAAGTCTTTTTTGATCGCCTGACAAAGGGATCGGGTTTCAACAAAGTCCGAGCTTTTAAAGGATAGATGCCCGTTCTTTCGCACACCTTTAGCGTACTCAGATGGACGCAGACCAAATTAGACGCTGTTTCTCTAACTTCGTAAAGAAAGTTAGGTCGACTAAATCCGATATTGATTCGAGATTCGAGCGTTACTCCCAAAATCTTGATTAAAATCTTCTTAATAGCAATTTATTTGATAGATATGTTACCAGGGACACTTTAATGCGTCAAAGCCAAAAAAAACTTATTTATTAAGTTTCAGGCGCTTAGGAAACTAAACGCTTATTTATACCATAGAGACAATTTTACGCATGTAAATGTGTAGGTATGGTAAGTAAAGCGTATGGTAATAAAAACGGACGAGAGAGGTCGTAGCGTGAGACAAAAAACTCACCCATCTCAATATGAGCCTCGAGACATGGCAGACACCGGCGTTACTAAGCATTTCTGATCATGAGACCTTAAGGAAAAAGACACATGGACGCTTCGGGGACCTCTTTGGGGAAACCGAAGGGTTTGTCTTTGCGATACAGGATCACGTTATCAAGACGAACAACTACCGGAAGTGCATTATATATTTATGTATTTATATTCTAGGGACCCCACTACTTCGCTACATGGTATCCCATAACACAAGCTATGCTTACTTTGGGGCCATGTAGTTGGTGTGATTGTCTAGGGATTTTATTTATATTACTAGCTTTATCCCGCAACTTCATATGCGCTTAACTACTCTTTTCGTGGAAATTTCAGAAACTATACAACCAGACACCCACTGAAAGAACCTTTATACTAAGTATCACACCCATGCACTCAAGGAATATTTTTTTTTAATACAAACTAAAAATCAAATATATCCCGTGCCCGTGGGAATTTTGGGATTTTTTTTCGTAGCACAACCAGTCACTCTTTGAAGAACCTTCATGCCAAGTATCGCATCCGTACACTCAAGGAATAATATTTTTCATACAAACTAAAAAGTCCAACCCCTTCCCGTGGGAATTTCGGCAATTCCTTCCATAATACAAACAGACACTTATTGAGGAACCTCTACATCAAGTATCACATCCGTGCAGTCAAGGGATGGGATTTTTTCATACAAACTAAAACACCATATATCTCCCGTTCCCGTGGGAATTTCGGGAATTCCTTTCATAACACAACCAGACACACATTGAAAAACCTTTACACCAAGTTTCACATCGGTGCACTCAAGGAATAAGATTTTTCATACAAACTAAAAAGTCCTATATTTCCCGTTCCCGTGGGAATTTCGGGAATTCCTTCCTTAGTGCACCCCTACATTCTGTAAAGAATGTATGTTCCAAATTTCAGCTCTCTACGCCCAGTAGTTACGGCTGTACGTTGTCTGTCAGTCACTCAGTCACTCAGTCACTCAGTACCTCAGTCACTCAGTCAGTAACGGAACAGTTTTATATATATTGATTATGATTATGATTATTTATTTATTATGAGGGACGGCACAATGGACGACGACGACGTATGTCAGGCGTGCCGTCAACCTGGCGAGTTCCTCAGACATGTAGTTTCAGGTTGTTCAGTTCTTGCTAACACTAGCCACAACCAAGCGGCCAAGATCCTCTACCACGAGCTCGCTCTGAAATACGGTATCATCAATTACAAACTGCCTTATTACCAGTACACGCCGGAGACTTTTCTGTAAAACGGTAGCGCCAAGCTCTACTGGGATCGGACATTTATTATTACGGACAGGACTATTCTAGCGAATAAACCTGATATTAAGTTAATGGACTGAACGTTGTCAAAGTGTTTTTGGTGGAAATAACTATTCCACGAGACGAGAACCTTATGAAGGCAGAGACCAAAAAGCGACGCAAGTACTTCGACCTTGCAGACGAGGTGACCGAAATGAGGAAAGTTATGGCTACGGAAATCATCCCGGTTGTGATATCTGCAAACGGTTTGACCCCAGCCACACTGGCTAAAAACCTTGAAATGCTGGGATTTCTGCCGATACTGCCCGAATCGTTCGCCAGTTTCAGTCTTTTTTGCCCTTATCCCCGACCGACTGGTCAAATTGTTGGGTCCTCCCACCGCAGCAGGCCTATTGTTTTTAAGATACCAAATAATAATAATAAATACTCTTTTTTTGCCAAAACCAATGAGTACCTAACGCCATCTCTGGTTTCAACCCTTCGGGTAATGGAGTACTTTCTAAAGGTATAACAATTTTAGTCTCTGGGCGGTGATTGTGTTTAATGATGTTTTTTGGATAACGAATACATAGGTTTGTATTCTGTAGTCCAAAAACATTAATTGTAGTGGCACTAGCTTTTCCTAAAAAATTTGATAATGTTTTCCTGAACAATATGACAACCGCAACCTACGAGTACCTTGTTAGCTTTGAAAACGTATGCAAGCCTTAATTAAGACGCTGTAATTATCTTCGTAAAGTTTCTAGTGCATCTTAATAATCCTTTTCTATAAGATCCAACTCTGAATCCGACCAAGTAATAACTTTGAAACCTAAAATTTTCATTTAAGGAATAGAAACCTGGGTCATAGTTTATCTGTCTATAAGACTGCAAAGCTTGCAGTTGAATAACAAGTATGAGTTGGACGGACCGGAGTAAATCCGACCTAGAGCTTCGGATTTGTTACAAAGTGGAGCTTACTTCATTCACTTTGGCTGGCTCACCCGTCCCACGATGTCTTACAGCCAAGCACTTCAGCTCAGTATGCACAATACACAGCTGTTTACTTAGTTTCAAATACTTAACTGTGTAACTAAATTTGCACATTTTGTGCGATAAGTCAAAGTAACTTTTTACGAGGTTTTTGTGACTTTTTAAGGATTTAGTCTCAGTTTTGCAGACATGAGTGTCAGCGAATTTTCTTTAAAAATAAAAATGTAAGGTGGAATTTAACCATTCAATGTGTTTCAATAGGTTTTAATGTTCGCAATTTTGTCTTCTTTTGAGCTAGCTCGTATATACATAGATAGATTTTCTCATCCACTGTTATGTAGCATCATTATCAAAATGAATTGTATTTTTTTCTACAGTTCTAAATACATAAACAACATCAAATGAAATAATCAACACATTCGAAATACGAATAAATTCACATCAAAATCAAAAACAATAAAAACGTATGATTGCTTTTGAAGCTATTTTGTAATAGAGAGTGTTTACGAACGGGAGTCAGCAGTGTGACGTTCAAAAAAAGGAACAAAAGGTTGATTTAATTATGTTGATTTTTAATTATTCTTAAAGCAATTGTAGTATTTAATTTTAAATGGATAGGTTATCATTATAGAAGCTCACATAAGAGGCTATCAGAACTTTATTAGAGCCAAAATACAGTTGCACTAATAAGAAATAGACAAAATGCTATTTTGTGATGCTAAATGTAAATGCTATTATGTATTTGTAACCAACATTAATTTTACATACATACATACATAACTTCACACCTGTATCCCGTATGGGGTAGGCAGAACACCAGAGGTAATAAAACCATCTGATGTCACGTTTGACAAATTTGGAGGCATTATAATAGTGGAGAGAGACTATTGTAGTGACAGGGGGTCAGCCTATCGCCCACAAAAAAGCCTCCCATAACACCTCGGTCCCTTAACTGACTTTTACAGTATGCCCGGGAAGAGAAGCAGCTGGTACATTCTATGTTTTTCTTTCGCTCCCAGTCCAGCATAGATAAATATTGGACTGGGGATTTTGAATAGTTGACTGATCTGGGCGCTTAAGATCAGACATCAGGAATTCTATCGAACAAAACGCTTCGATAGTTCCTTTTTCCTGACCACTACAGTCCTGGTACTTTTAAGGGTCGAGTGAATAGATATCTCGAGGACAGGCATGTACCACCACAGTCTTCATGCGCACTTTTCATCAGGTGGCATGGACGAAAAAGGTCCTATCCTTATAGTATTAAAAAAGCCTATGTAATCGTAAGTCCTATCTAAGTGGGGATGGGAACTTAAACTTGAGTCATTGTATAAGATTCACTCACGGCATATGAATGCCAGCTCCCGGTTTTCATGATAGTCCATGATAAGAATCTTATGGATCTATAACAGACAACACTTAAAAGAAATGAGACAGTTACAGAGTGATATACAACAAAAACAAAGTTGTGTCATAGATATGAAAAAGATACTCATATGTAGCTAAAAGGTATTTATTATATCTAAACTATTTTTCATTTTACAATGAAAGCCTTGCTGACTTTTTTGAGAAGTTTATTAACCGTGCCTCTGTTGGTCAAAATTTAAGGAATTGTACACACAAAACCTCTGTATTCCACAGGCAATTTTAAATTCTGAGCCCCGAAATCTTGGAACGGTATTCTATTTCCAATACTAGATATCGGCTCTTAACGCCAATTTAAATCTGGAAATGAATCTACGTAGGTATATGCTCAAATCCCTTACCATCCGTACGTATGCTTATATCTGTGTGTATATACATCTGTGGAAATTGGCTTCTATTCCTTATAGGTCTGATTTTCCAATCATCGGCTTAAAGTTATCAGAAGATTAATGTATGTTACTCGGCATGATTAATGTAGGTTAAATGTGAAAACTTTTTTTTGGCTTTCGCTTATTAAACATGTTTTTATAATTAATCCTAGCTGTAAGTTTTCCTGTGAATCAAAAATAAATAAAAATAAAAAAAGACGTGTGGCACTCGGAGACTGCCGCGGTAAAGCTATTGCATAGCATTTTTTATCAACGTATGCAATTATAATTATTTATTTATTTTATTAATGCAGTAATGTTTGATCTAATATGAAGTTCCACAAGTTTCTAGTAGATGGCGCTGATTGTTTATTAAAGCCCGCATGTAAAGTTATGAGTATCACCCCTGTGCCGGTCGGAGTGGGGGGTGTTAGGTTTTTTCGTTTTTTTCGGAATTTCTGGATTCGGTCCCCACGCTCAAGGCCCGCGATAGAAACTATGCAATAGCTTAATAAATAAGTAAAAAGTTGTTTTACGATTTTCTATAAGTGTATGACAATAACATAGAATGACAATAAACTTGAGACGAGCTTGAAGTTGTCGAGTAATACCTTATTTATTCATTAGATAACTTTTATCTGACCATTGAAAAATGAAGCCATAGTCACTTTATTTATACTAGTTTAGGTATTCTATGTGCATTTTTGATGTACCAGGATCGTATAGTCATGTCTGTTTTGTAGTTTATAAACAAATAATAGCGATAAAAGGTCTAGTTATGGGGTCAATTCATCTTATCCCTTGTCTACTTTTCCCATAAAATACGGTTGCAGAGAGCATTTAAAACCAAGCTCACTGGTTTGAGTATTTATCGTTATAGCTGTGTATCTATGTTTTTTATCGATTGTTAAATTATTCACTGATTTCTACTGCATTTTTAAAATTGTGCTATTCATTTATTAAATAAAAGACATTTCAAAACGGAAGAGGTTTTTGCTCAAATTACGACATTCTTCAAATGCGGTTCATTTAACGCAGAGTTTCCATATTCATGAAGTAACTTTTTATACTTATTTCTTTAAGTTTACAAATTAATATAAACCGACAAACCTAACAAGTTTACTCTGTGAAGCTTTGTTTAATTAATCTGAACAAATATTTAACCGCGAAATGTGACAAGAATTAAGATTAATATTTAATCACAAACATAAGGCATTCTGTCCAAATGTATGTTAATCAATTTTCTTGTATTTTTTGTGGCAATAGAATGTAAGTAGGAATTATAATAATTATAATGTACATTTGAGATTTTGAAATGAAAAGTGACATAAACACTGAACATATTTTGCCTTTGTGTATAGATATCGAATACTGAACATAGTCCCATGCCTAATTGTTGCAAGCAATTTGTATTGTTTGTGTTATTTTCAATCCTCTTTTTTGACCCAAATTGAGTATTTGGTTCACCCCGTAAATAGATCTTTCAGGATAGGCGGAAGGAGGCTTTTGTACAGCAGTGGGAATCATCTACTAGCTGATGACGACGACACAACAATATAAAGGATATAAGTTAAAGAAATAAAATACATTGTATACATTAAAGATTTCAATGGATAGGAAAAGTAATGTTTTATTCACTGTAGGCTTATATGCATATACCTACTTATGATTATCTAATACTACGGCCACACTACCTTACCGTCTGACGGGCTGTTACCGCCATAATTATGGCATTAAATTACCGTTTAAATTACTGCATGAACTGGTGTGGCCACACTACCTTACCGTCTACCGTCAATAATTATGGCATTAAATTACCGTGATATGTCAATAAATTTGGCGGAAAATATCACTTTATCAAGATGGAGGTCGAAGCTGCAGCGGTATTGTGTTTTATGAGTGCCATTTATTTTTACATGAATCTTTTAAATTTCAACAAAGCTAAAAGAAGAAAAGAAGGGTATCCCAAAGAGACGGTTCGGATTGGAATAATTATAAAAACTCTAGCGCTTTTTCATTTGACCACTCCATGTCGGTCGATACGTGCGTCGCCGGTGAGCTCATATTGCACACTGGATAAACGGTAGTGTGGCCACAAACGCTATAATTACTGCGGTAATTTTCTTTGATGTGCGAAAAAAGACCGCCGCCGGAGCTATTGCCTACCGCCATTTGCCATATTGATTGGCATTGTAAAATTATGGCCGTAAATCGTGGTTACACCTAGGTGTTGTTTAAGTTATGGCAATAATTACTGGCATATCACGGTAGTGTAGCCGAAGCATAACGATGAGGGCGGCGCGGGACCGGGCGACGGGACGCGCGCCGTGTAGAACCTTTGGGGAGGCCTCTGTCTGTACAGCAGTGCGATCACAGAACTTTATCGAATCGTTGGTTAACGAATGTTCGTATAGTATGGAGAAGTTTTTAAGAAAAAATTGAATCTAACCATTGCCGCACGGCCAGCTTAAATAAATGTGTGCCTTGTTAATTTTGAATGTTTGTAAACATGTTGTACTCATAAATATCTGTAAAATAAAAAATTTGAATGTTACTCAAAACTTGCATGCAACCGAATCCATGCTATACGAGCATTCGTAAACATTCGTTAATATACGATTCGATAAAGTTCTGTGATCGCACTGCAGCATCGGGTATCGCTTTTAGGCAAGGTCCGATTCTTAAGTTTAGCAGAAACTTTGACATACCGCATTGTATTTAGATTTAATTTAAAGTGTTCTAAAGCTGTGACCTTTATGTTGGTAGTAAAAAGTAAGTGCGTTTTTTGGGTATGTTGCTAAGGAGATACAATCCTTACAAAGTGATATTATATCAAGCCATCGAAGTTCATACTTATTTAAAACTTAGAAATGCTATTGTTATAACTTTTCACGTTTTTCAATATTTTATTGCTTTTTTTTTTGTTTTACATTTTAACCTACCTTCAATACAGTTTTACAGCAAAACCAATTTATGCCAATCGTTACTTTCATAATGTTTCATAAATAATCAGACTGATATACTTTTCAACAGCGCAAACGAAAACCTTGCTTTTTATTGAGCGTAAATATTCAATTAATTCAAATGGAACCATCAAAATCATCAAATTACAACAGCATAATGAAAACCAATCCATATCTGTAAAATGATATGCATTTAGTCAGCATAAAACAAGGAGGCATGCCAACTGTTCAAACATATGAGCTGATAACTTCACTCGAGTGTGATCATTATGGTATTTTGTAGAGGCTTGTTTTACTGATTATTATCATTTTTCAAAACTAGTTTGGATGGTTTTGGCATTGCTTTGCCATTAACAATAGTAACTTCAATTATGTTAAATAAACGTAAGTTTTGCCACGCAATAGCTCTTTGAGGTAAAAATCCAGAAAACAACTCGTATAGCATACCCTCCAAATAAATAAAAAGCAATAAAACGTATGTTGGCGATAACGATGAGTTTGCGATATTAAGATGTTTGTATGACTTCATGGTAGCGGAAGTATGTTGGTAGTACTGTTAAAGAGGGCGCTAAATTCGATTGCAGCGCCATAGGTTGTATATTGAAGTAGGATGATGGCAAGTGACTCAGATACGGTTAGGACGGCTAGGTGCGCTGACGTATCTCGGACTGACGGTCGATAGTAGCTCGTTATTAATTGAGATGGCATTGTAACTGACGGAATGGACTCGCGAATAAAGATTTTGTTGTGACTAAGCCTAATCCAAGCCCACAGACTCGGTACTAAGTAACTGTCCAGTGATTAATTCTATCGTGTTTTGTTAGTAACGCTTCTTTTCGTTTTGTTTGTTTTCCGACACGTAGGTAAGTCCCTATCCGAAAAAATAAGATTCACTACATCTAGCAGATTCATAAGTGATAAAGATTCGCAGGTTTCGCTTGCAGATTGATCCAGCTGACAACTTCTTCTGCCATATAAATAATAAATAAAATCCCCAGACAACCACACCAACTACATGGCCCCAAACAAAGCAGAGCTTGTGATATTATGGAATACCTTTATGGAATATAGTGAACTAGGGGGAACCTAGAATATAATTAAATTACATATAAAGATGAACGCCCAGAACCGGAACATTTTTTTTAATACAGTTGCTCAAAAAGTGGCGTATCGCAGGGACGTTTAGCGTTCGGGATGTGGGCTATTACACACTTGTGCTTTTTCTTTACCTTTTCCGCACTCGTGCGTTCTCTTTCCCAAATGTGAAAATAATGTCCATTAAAAAGAAAAAATCAACCACGAAGTTTTTACTTAAAACAAAATTCATAGAAGTTTTTACGATTCATGCAAATATTTCTGAAAAGAAGCTACTAATTTGTTTCAATATCAGGTAAAATGATTTGATGCAATGAGTTAGGTTAGGTTTCATTTCATTTTATCTCATTAAATTCATTTTCATTTCATGTCAATGCAAAAAATCTAGTAAAGACTTGGCTGTATGGGCATAGTTCCCTTTGCCTACCCAGAATGGGTAAACAAAACAAAAAAAATCTCTGTTTATAATCTTTCACGGCTGGTGCCATTTTGTATATTTTATAAAATTGCTTAATTTTTTCGCAACTGTATTAAAAATAGTCGTTCAGTACACGTGTGGAACCTTCATTGCAACTCGTTCCGACTGTCAACCATAGATGAATATAAGCACTAAAGTATAGATGACCGTCTCGCGGTTTTTGCACTTTAGCGCCATACAGTATCCACTCTAGGAACCTTTTTGACCAAAGCAACCCCAGAATGCAGCCCGGCTTTACCGCGCCACTTTCATATTTTCAGAAATTCGTAGTACAAATATTACTATTGCGCAATTATAATTTGATTCGAGTAACGAGTCAAATTTAAAGTGCGCTATACTAATAAGTTGAAATAAACTGCACAAAGCATGATGCTATGGGAATTGGGAGTAATAAAAAATATGCATCTCAGACAATTATTTATTTCTTCTTAATTATTTTTTTAAATTTTAATATTTGTGGTTGATGTTAGGCCGCGTCCCCAGTAAGCAAACAATTAGCGGCCGACTTAGTGAGCCGCAAATTTGTGGCGAACTGAAATTTGAGATAGCTGCAAACTCTGATCAATTTTCATACGTCACGTGGGAGTCAGCGGCTCACTGAGATAGTCGGCGCACGTAACGCTGCAAACTGCGTACAGTGAGCGCAAAACTAGCAAACTGTGAACACTCCATTCCAAATATATGAAAGGGCGTACTAAATCGATCCGCCGCATACTCAGTCGGCCGCTAACAGTTTGCCTACTGGGGACGCAGCCTTATAATGGGGAGTTTTCCGACAGCTCATAAAAATTAGTTCAAAAAACCTCTATAGATGGCACTTTTAAAAAGCCGAAGGCGTTAAGTCTGTAAACTATAATGTAGGTAAGTGGTATCTACCATCTATGGTTATTTATACATACGTTCAATTTCTGATACAGACGTCAATTAATTTAGTTTACTTTTAAAAACGCAGTGTGAAATAAATTCTTCGCCTTCGCCTTTTGTAAAGCGCCATCTATTGAAGCCTTTTGTACAGTTTTGTTTTTTTAATGAGCTGTCAGAAAACTCCCCGTTGTAGGCCATAGATTTGTTCGGGTCGTCTTGTCAAACTCAATGCTTTTGCCACACACATTGTTCACCTCCTTGCACCAGTCATTAAAAATCAATGCAATTCCTTTTCTTATCTCACTAGAAAGTCAGTATCCTACGTTAAAATATCACTTCACAAAAGTTAAATATTCAATTCGAGATCGTAAGAACGCGAGGAGTGAACACTCTACTCAACGTACTTTGTAGAAAACACTAACAAAAGAATTAAGCGACAAAAAACACAGAAAAATAAGCAAATGCAACGAGCGCAAACACTTGATTTGTTGAATACCATACTATAGATACGCTGCCTGGTACTATAGATGTATCGATATCGAAAGCAGCAAAAAATACAAAAGTTCCAGTAGTGCCCGGCGCGTAGCGCTAGTAGTAATAGAATTTTGGTATTTGTAGGGAAGACAAACTAGCATGCTGTCAACCCTCGCCTTCGGCTAGGGTTAACAATGCAAAGGCTACACACAGGCTACTCATTGCCACACAGGCTGTCATTGCCACACAGGCTAGTCATTGCCACACAGGCCAGTCATTGCCACACAGGCTGTCATTGCCACACAGGCTAGTCATTGCATTGTACTTCATAATTCACAACAACAAAGTATTAAAATTGTTCGACAACCGCAAACAGTTCGACAGTAAAATCCAGCTCTTTTGTCACTCGCAACGAATTCAAAGTATTATTTAAACGCATTTTCAATCTCGACGTTATAACCTATCCCCGTGATCCATTAAACACACACTATCGTAATATTACGTTTCAATTGCCAAAATAATAACAAGTTTACTGTTACCAAAGCATAAGAAAACGTGTCTCCTAAGAATCGCAGCAAAATAATCGAAGATCGGCAAGATACAAAGCGATTTCTACCGAGTCACGGATACACGATAATCAGAAAGAAAATCTACAACTTCAATATTCAGACTACCTATTTAAAAAGGCATTATGAAGGCCGCTTAAAGACAAAATTTCACCCGCTCAACCGTGATATCATTACTATCTACCAAGTAGGTACTAAAGGTTCAAAAAGAAACGCATTAAGCCACAGCAGCGCAAGCTATACAAAATTAACGCAAAATAAATCGATTGAAATTTAGTTGCCATGTTTCAAAAACTCGCACGCAATAGAAATGAACCAAGTAAAAACACGTTATGAAAATAACAAAATTAACGTATTGGATCCCTTTAAATCACACACTAAGTTATCACGAATTTAATTAACAACACATGGCAAATATTTTTACACAAACACGGCACACAAAATGGTGAACACTCTAAGACACGTGAATTTACTTTAATCACAAACGAAAGTTAAGCTTGGTCAGATCCCGGAAGTCTATTCGCAAAATGAACCGAAACACTAATTATGCATGGGCTCATCCCACTTCTGATGTCGGAAAACAAACACAAAACGAAAAGAAAAGCGTTACTCACAAAACACGATAGAATTAATCACTGGACAGTTACTTAGTACCGAGTCTGTGGGCTTGGGTATAACCCTGTTTTAGTCACAACAAAATCTTAATTCGCGAGTCCGTTCCGTCAGTTACAATGCCAACTCAATTAATACCGAGCTACTATCGACCGTCAGTCCGAGATACGTCAGCGCACCTAGCCGTCCTAACCGTATCTGCGTCACTTGCCATCATCCTACTTCAAGATATAACCTATGGCGCTGCAATCGAATGTCAGTCAGTCATTGCATTTAGCGCCCTCTTTAACAGTGCTACCAACATACTTCCGTTACCATGAAGTCATACTAACATCTTAATATCGCCAACTTATCGTTAGCTCCGACATATAATTTTTTTTTGTCATAAATTGAACCCATATATTATTTTTAACCTGCTCCTAAAATGTTTTCACCTTCAAAAAAATTACCCTGTATAACAGTTATCAAATTCACATTTTTTTTTCTGCTATGTGAGAACCAAGCACGTATGCTTTTAAACAAAGTTTTCCTAAAGCTTAGGTTAGTTTTGGTCATAACTTTTGGGCGGTAGATTCAGACTAGCAAAAACTGGGAACGACATAGTAGCACATGCAATGCAGGTATTAAGTAAATTTCTCTAAGTGCTCTATTTTTACGTGGTAAAATGTTGTAGTGTTAAAATAATAATACTTACATACTTGTTTTGAAATCACACAAAGAACTCTTTTGTGTTCCATCATTTGTGATCTTTTTCGTTATAATACGATCAAGATGTATAATTTTCAAAAAGATTATACCTAACTTACAGTAAGCTCCTGCATTAAATTTCATGTAGCTATTTTTTTGGACAAAATAAAGATAAAAGTGATTTAAAGAAGTGTATCAACTTTATCCATTTTTGATTTGATTTTAGACTGCTCTAGTTAGAGTTCGAATATCAGTGAAATAAACTGATCAAAAAACTTCACGATGCGTTATTCAATCGAATTTGCCAATTTGCCGTTGGGGTTTCACTGCACGAGACCTGTCGAACCATTTACCTAACTGCCCATTCAATAATTCAACTAGCTGTGTGCAACAATTGAAAATTTTTCGTAATTTGGACATTCAATTTCTGTTCGAGCTTTAAGTTACTTTTTAACTGCACTACTGCTTTTTACTGATACTTAGAAAGGTACTTTTATCGTAAATAGAGTTTAAAATAAATAGACGTTTGAAAGGCTTTGTATATAAAAGTATTACAAGTAGGGTAATTAGGGTAGGTAATTAATCAAAACAAAAATAATGTTGTATAATGCCTTGGCGGATTCAATCATATCCTACGGGCTAAGTAGCTACGGTCGCACATATAAATCCTACCTAGACAGCATTTCCCAACTACAAATTAGAATAATAAAAAACATTGTGCCTCTGAAACTAAAAAAACCAATTTTATCATGATGTTAGCCAGCTTTTCAAACATTGTAATATCGTTCCAGTTCATACTAAAGTAACACTAAGTCTTTTAAAAGAAAATAAAAAAGAAAATTATTTCAACACTAACTTCCAAACAAAAATTTCTCACTCTTATTCAACTAGATCAATAACAAATAACAAACTAAAAACCACCAGAGCTCAAAATATGTATGGCCAGCGTACACGTGCATATCTTGTCCCTAGAATGATTAATGAACTGAAAAACTCAATCAGATCTACACTATCTACTAAAAACATTAAATTTGTACTTAAAAAATACTTTATAACTCTTTTGTAAAGTTCAATACAGACACACATACACAAATATTTTTACACAAAAAATATGATGGTTTTCCGTGGTAAAGGGTCGTTTTAGAAATACTTAAATAAATGATAGAAATTCAATATTCTCTGTAACCTAAATTGCAACTGATTTAGCTAACTGTTGTTCTCAATTTAACTGTGTAGGTACCTGTTGTTTTCTAAATATGTATAATTTAATAAAATGCATACAATTTAAAATCCATTGTAAACTAGACCTAACTATGCTCCATCTAGACAAACCCGCGAGGTTTTTAGATGGCAAGCACTTCAGATATGTATTTTTTTTTCTATTCTCAAATAATAAATAAAAAAAATAAAAAAAGAGTGATATGGCTAGTCGTTTAAGATTGCCAGTCAAAAAAATTCCAACTTTTGCCTATGCAGAGTGTCCAAAACCGTATTTTGGTCTTCCCCATTCGACTACAAAAAACTGTTTTTTATTTGGACTTATAGTTTTTCCATAAAAAAAATTGTAAAGCTTTCAAGGAAAGCTAAAGAAAGATTATTTCGTACGTACCTGGACGGGTCAATAAGTCCGTGACTTTTTGAATTTTTGATCTCTTTACTGAAAAAGTAACACTACTCCTGTCAACAAGCATCTGTCAATTGACTCCAGTCAAAATTTGAACTTGCTGCGTCAGTTAGTTTGTGTTTGATAGCTATCTTTATCAGACTATTGTCCGTTCATCGTGATGTCCCCTGCCGTTATGTTGGCACTATTGCTTGTCAAGCTGTTTTCGTTATCTGTGATAGTGAATTAATCCTTTTTATTGATTACTTGCCAAAAGGGCAAACGATAACTGGATCCTATTATGCAAACTTAATCCCGAAATTACGTGAAGCGATTAAAGAAAAACGTCGTGGGAAATTGTCATTGGGGGTGTTGTTGCTCCAGGATAACGCTCCACCTCATCGTTCGGAAGTTGATGACTGCCGCAGAGGAGTTTTTTAATAGTCGAGAAAATGATTTTTTCGCGCAAGGAATAAGACAGTTGGAGATGCGGTATTCTAAGTGCATTAGATTAGAAGGAGATTACGTAGAAAAATAAAATAAAATCTATTCATTCTAAGAATTTTTTGATTCGCCCTCGTATACTATAAATTGTGTCGTCATTCAAAACCTTCCTAGTCTTGTAGTTGTTTATTATTTACAAATCAGAAAATTAAACATATATTTATTCGTGGTAGGTATAAACACAGTTAGATTACGGGGTTAAAATGGACACATATTATTGGTAACACTGCTGCCACAATGCTGCCAACATCAGCAGGCAGGAGACATCTTATACTGAACGGTCTGTACCCAGTAATTTGAGGAAAAAATGGAAAAAAGTTAATTTCGTGTGCTTATTAAGCATTATTTCTTGCGAAAAAAAACCATTACCGAGACCAAGGCTAAGCTTGATAAATACTACGGGGACTTTGCACCATCGATTTTAATTGTTAAAAAAGGTGTTTACTGAATTTTTTTGTGGCCGTACAAGCACTGAAAATGCCAAAGGTCCTGGACGGCAAGTTTTTTTTTTTTTCTGACTCTCTCACAACATTATCTAGCCCAAATTAAGTTTCTTAAAGAACTTGTGTTATGGATACTAGATAACTGATATACTTAAGAAATGTATACACATACATATTTAATAAATACATATTTTTTATTAGAATAAACTTAAAAAACATATAAACATCCATGACTTGACGACTAACATCTGTGTTCATCAGGACCTCTGGCATAGAAGGCAATGTATGTTACCGCTACACCAGCCGGTCGTCAGTTGAGGTCTCTACACCCGAAACAATCGAAAAAATTCACGATATGGTGTTGTCGGACCGAAAATTTAAAGTGAGAGAGATTGTGGAAGCCGTAAGGATCTCGCATGGCTCAGTGGTTTCAATTTTAAAGGATCACTTGGGCATGAGAAAGCTTTCCGCAAGATGGGTGCCGCATTTGCTCACAGTCGACCACAAACGCAATCGTGTAAAAACTTAACAGGAAGGTTTGACGTTGTTTAATCGCAATATGGAAGAGTTTTTGCGACGTTTTGTAACTGTGGACAAAACATGGATCCATCACAACACACAAGAGACCAAACAACAGTCAAAACAGTGGGTTCCTAAGGGTGAATCGGCACCAAAGAAGGCCAAGGTGGGTTTATCAGCGAACAAAGTTATGGCGACTGTTTTCTTGGATGCACGCGGGATAATCCACATTGACTACCTTCAAAAAGGTAAAAAGTTATTGGACCGACTCAATGACGATTTGAAAAAAGACCGACCTCATTTTGCCAAGAAAAAAATTCTTTTCCACCAAGACAATGCAAAGGTGCACACATGTGCTGTTGCCATGGCAAAAATCCATGAATTGGGCTATAAATTGCTCCCTCATCCGCCCCATTCTCCAGATTTGGCTCCGAGTGACTACTTCTTGTTCCCAAACCTGAAGAAATGGCTTGGTGGAAAAAGATTTGACTCCAATGACGAAGTCATCTCGCAAACAAAGGCCTATTTTAAGGACCTCGACAAATCATATTTTTTGCAAGGGATAAAAAAATTGGAGAAGCGTTGGACAAAGTGTATAGAGCTCAAGGGAGACTACATTGAAAAATAAAATGAACTGTGTTTTGTTCCAAAGTCACGGACTTATTGACCCGCCCTCGTAACTTTAGATTATCATTAGAGAAACATTAAACTATTGAGTTGATTTAATTAATTACTGTTAAAAGTTTGATTCCAATTTTTTACTTTATCTATTTTATTTTATCTATTGTTTATTTTTATCCATTATGTAAGTGTACCTCCCAGCTGAGGGTAAGGCGCACGCGTTACCTGGATAGGTGAAAGGTATATCGCGCGCGCGCGCTTTCCTTGAAATGTGTAGATTTTTTTACGAAAGAACCAAATAAAAAATGTTTTTTGTAGTCGAATCGGAAAGACTCGCCCTGCAAAAGAAGTAGAAAAAGAAAAAATTTATGATAACGTCCTAGTGACTTTTATTTTCAGTTCACACATTATAGTTGTGTAAAGGTTCAATCAAGCACATTCAGCCAAGTCTTCAGTATTTTTTTCTTCTAAAACTTTCTGTTTTTTTACCCTGTACCTTCATAGCAGAAAATAAACTAAAAAAAATCGTTCGGTATAAACAAAACTAATCAAATAAATTATTTTCCTAGTTTAAATTACCTAATGTACTTGAATCTCATTTTTTTATTTTTATTTTATTCATAAAGTAATTGATATAATTAGTATTCTCTGTCCATCACAGGCATTTTGGGCATTCCTTTTTCAAATATTCGAACGTGTGCCGATTTCAACTTGTAGTCCCCATTTTCGTCCACTCTCCTGTTTGAAAGAAAAGACATTTTGTCCTGTTACTTGTTCACTAGGGAGTTAAATAAATCAAGAAGTAAAGCTAACGAGCGTCAAGAGGTTTCATTAAGGTTGATGATATCTTAAATTAGATTTTCTACTAAATAGCCAGGGAAGTGATCCGGTCAAGGATCATTTTATATCCTTTATCTTTTTGTCTTGAAACTTTCCGGTCGATTAGACTGGAGATAATCTAAGCCGTTCCACTTTTTTGTTGTTTATAGAATAGAAATATTTTGTTTTCATAAGCTAGATAATATTTTATTCTAATAAACATGGTTCAATTACTTATTAAGATATAACTTGTGTTTAAAGGTAATGGATGAACAGATAGTTACAGTCAGTTTCACTTTCGTCACTCAGAGAGAGGTATCCTTACTTTTACTGGTGATTGGAGTGAGTAAGAATCTTACTCTTGCTAATATTATAAATGTGAAAGTTTGGATTGATGGATGTATGGATGTTTGTTCCTCAATCACGGCAGAACGGCGCAACGGATTTGGATGAAAGGCAGTTTACTTTTTATCCCAATATTCCCGCGGGATTCGAATATGTAAAACGAGTAAAACCACGCGAAATTGCTAGTATTAAGTATTGTGGTTCCAGATCAATCAATTAATATTAAGTTGGAGTACCTAAATTATAACTTAAATTTGCTTTTTTTTTGATTATGTGTGTGTGTTTTTTTCTTCAATTATGTACGTGTGAACTCGTTTCTAAGTGAGAACTTGTAATTTGCCTTAGCTTGTTTACATTATTCTCCATTATAATAATACCTCCAAATTTGTCAAACGTGACATCAGATGGTTTTATATTCTCTGGTGTTCCGCGTACACCATTAAGGATACAGGCGTGAAGTTATGTATGTATGTTTGTTAAGGTTATGAATGTTAATTTATATTGTATTTTTATGGTACAATAGGTCTATTTGTATTATAGTATAGCTTGTATTATTTTTTGTTAAAGACTGTTTGTTACCTGAATAAATAAATAAATAAAAGTATGTATAAAAATGTTTTTTAGCTGTAAGTTTTCCTAAAATAAATGAAATAAAAATATTTCACTAGGCTATGCTAAAGGTATCAAAACACTTAGATAGTTAACATCATTAACAAACAATATTAAATTAACCCTTACTATTACGTATACAACCCAAGTGAAATATGAATACAGTACCAACAAAGAAAATATTTAAAAATGGAACAGTCTAACACTATTATGATAGAACTTACCTCATTAGGAAGTTCGTGAATAAACTATACCTACAATTCTACTAGAGCTAATTAAAAGATCTTTTACCTGGAATTTATCGTGTTTAATTATAAGTTTGTAAACTATCACGGTCATTAAAATTTTAAATAACTTGAGAAACGGTATACTTTCAATGTTTTTTAATTTATTTAGAAAGAAATAAATAAATAAAAATATTTATTCAGCATTCATAAAAAAAAAGAAAATTAGAAAACCCAATATACAAAAATAAACAGTAGAAAGCCGAAATGGTTTCAGCTCAGCAAAATACCAATAGTTTTTACACCATGGCGCTGATTTTCAGCTTCATTTGGTTCTGGCAGTTGTATCTGCATATCATAGAGTAACTTTAAGAATCCGAAAATACTTTCTGTTCTGAAACCGGCTCTTTTTAACTACTTATCTGTATTTAATAGCGTAACCTTTTCGGCAAAGGCAAAGGCTATGCTATTAAATATTTTTTTTTATCAATATTTAGGTATATATGAAAAAAAAACTTACGGGATCCAAAGTATTTTAGGTAGCTATTAGAGTAATTTAAATACCTATGTAAACTTACTTATGGAATTAATTACCGTCTTTCTTATGACCAAAATTAGAAACGTTAAAGTTTAAGAGGATGAATTGATAGATGTATGTTACTCATCCACCCTGAAACAGAAATTATGAAAGAGAAATAACATACCTGCCTATTTTATGAGATTTTTCATCGTCTTTTTTTAATTGAATTATTTCTCAATTGAAGGGAAAAAACTTGAATACATTAAATCCAGATTCTAGCAGCTTCGTGTGGTTTTACCCGCGTGTCTTTTTTTGCCAAGGAAATTCATGGATAAAACACATACTTATAACCATCCCAAATAAGTAGGCTATCAAATGCATTTTTTTTCTAATCAGAGCGATAGAGTCTAGAGGCTAATGAAAGTAGAGAGTAAAAAACCGCGGTACATTAAAAAAAATCCTATCTTGGTAATAGTCCGAAATACATGGAATAAACAAACATGATCCTTGATTACATACATACATAACTTCACACCTGTATCCCTTGCGGGGTAGGCAGAACATCAGAGGCTATGAAACCATCTGAGGTCTCGTTTGACAAATGTAGAAGTATTATAATGATGGAGAGAGACTATTGCAGTGACGGGGGTCAGCCTATCGCCCTAAAAACTGTCAATAAAACCTCTGTCCCTTAACTGACTTTTACGGTATGCCCGGGAAGAGAAGCAGCTGGCACATTCTATGTTTTCTGTCACTCCTAGTCGAGCATGGATCCTTGATTAATTTATATAAGTATCGTAAAAAATAACAACAGGGGCCCAATTCACATTTTTTATTTGTGTGGCAATAACGTGGCGATAGTGTGTCATTCCGATAGAAGTAGATTTTTGGTATTCATTTCTTGGAATGTGAATTATTCATTTCGAGGATTGTGAATTGGGCCCCTGTTCTACTTTTTGATGAGATAATAGTCCTTTCGGAATGTAGAACCGGACATTATTAAAACAATAGGCAACTAGTATCAATCAGGTTTAAAAATATAATAATTATTTTTATTCATTGTAATCAAAATCTGAATCCAGCATTACTATCTTACTAATATTATAATCTTACTTATGTTATAGATTTTTTTATATAAGTTTGGATGGATGTACCTATAGATGTTTGTTCCTCAATCACGGCAGAACGGTTAAACCGATTTCGATGAAATTTTTCATAGTGATAGTGTGCAGTCTGAAATAGCACATATGCTAAATTTTATCTTGATATTTCCGGCCGGATTCGAAATTGCCCAGGTAAAACTGTGCGAAACAGCCAGTATGGAATAAATCGTCTGAGTCACTGTTTCCTACATTGATTATGAAACTATCTTAATTTTCATTTTTTTTTGTTCATTAATTACCAAAACCACCAACAACTGTTCGATTGACAACAGTGACACCGGAAAAACGACTTTGACATTTATGACAGTACTGCCATATCAAAAGTTTGCAAAAAAATAGAGTGTCTATTTTCGTTAGCCCGATTACACAGGGTTACTTCGGTTACTTTCGAAATTCCAGGACGTGATAGTTTGAGATAAAACATAAAGAGAAAAACTATAATAAAAAATAAATATTAATTATTTACTGAGTAAACCTAACCGAAAGTTAAAGTATTGATTACAACCACAACGCATTGTTACAGTAGCGTTGGCAGCGATCTGCGTGCTAGGTCACGTGTCGCGAGTGACTCAGGCGAAAGTAATTAAGTAGTAAGAAAACTTTACTTATTTATAGGGAATTCTAGTGAAAAATTAAGTACGTACTTTTATTACATAATTGTGACCAGAATGGAGTACAGGGTGCTCCTTCAGTATCTAAAATTTGTCACCAGTCACCATGTATAGAGATTAGCTTCAACCAAACAAAAAAACTCTTCAGCTTTATTATATTAGTAGATACAAATTCCCTTGGCCACGGAACCGTTATTTGCACGAGTAAAGCCGCAAAACAAAGCTGTTATAATATGAAAAGTGTGGCTGAGCTGGGGTTACGGCAGAATGAATCCTTGCGACATACTCGCATAGCCACAACATA
Source organism: Stenoptilia bipunctidactyla (assembly GCA_944452665.1). Taxonomy (NCBI): domain Eukaryota; kingdom Metazoa; phylum Arthropoda; class Insecta; order Lepidoptera; family Pterophoridae; genus Stenoptilia; species Stenoptilia bipunctidactyla. The sequence continues at coordinate 11,005,057 of OX101727.1, forward strand.
ATAATGAGTCGTAGCCTTTTACCTCGTTCAATACTGGAAGGTAAATTAATTGAAACGTTGTATATTAGCTTTTTTAAACTTGTGTATGTTGTATTTTCTTGTGGCATTTGCAATATGTGCTGTGCTTTTTCAATTTTTGTTTCGTTTTAAGTAAGTATCTAATCTCTTTAGGTACATACCTTCAAACTTATGATTGTGTGTTTTGTTTATTAAAAGGTGAAGGTTTATTTTTTTCTGTTGGTCAATAATGAAATAACATCATCATCATCACAAATCTTTGTAATGAGCCCACTGCAGGGCATGAGTCTCTCCCCTGGGTGAAGAGGAGTACCTATAGGCCATAATCCACCAAGCTGGCCCAGTGCTGGGTGGTGGATGAAATAACGTTAAAGGCAAATTAATAACACAAAATGTTGACACTTAAACGGTTTTCAATTATTTTTCCTTTGGTTAGGTAATTAAGTATGCATAAATTAATCAAAGAACCGTTCTTCTGCATTTCATTGATTGCTTTTGCTCTCAGCCCTGATGGTCATAAATTGAAATCCGGCAATACCTCTGTCGTTTTCAAAGAAAAATGGAAATCCTGGTAATCCTATAAACGTCAATCATGTTCTCTTGGCTTGGGTTAGATAGACGACTTACGGCCGATTTCAATAACTTACCAGAGAGTAAAAGTAAAGATAGAAATTTCCATACTGTCTTGTGTCAAACCTGTCACAAATCTGACACTTGAACCATTTAACTCAAGATCTGAATCTATTTTTACTTTAACCTTTTGGTAAGTTATTGAGACCGGCTTTAGATGACAAGATGAGAAGAAGAGCTTATAATTTCGAAAATTCCAAGGTGTATGAAGAAGAATAGGCAAGTTTATTTTTCAAATATTTTAAGAGCATGGCAAAACAAATGAAGAATTCTTCAAAAATATCGATAGAAAAGCTTTCCTATTCATATTATTAAACGTTTTCTAATGTATTCCAAAAACCCGATTGCCTTTTGTTCGTGCTTTACTCTGTAGGTAACAAAAGAAATTCCACATACAGAAATTGATTGGGCTCTATTTGGCAGAATCCCAAACAACTGACTTATCCTTGAAAACTTTTAATTGGCTGCTACAACAATCAACTAGTCTTGTTAGCTAAACCATGGAAAGCAGTTTTATTAAACTTTGCAGCTATGCAAATTGAACTTCATTTCAGATAATATTTAGTTCTGGTTATGCAAGATCGTAATTCAAATGCATGAAATGTCAGTATTAATAGCGTCTATTACTGTTTTATATTACTAAAGTCTTAGCTTTATAAAAAAACATAGATAATAGCTGATACAGTGAAATTGTTGAGTATTTACTTGCGGACTCACAATTCTAAGGTTCATTTTCATTTAGTCAAGCAAACTAAAATTTTCGCTATGCCGGTGTTTATGAACCCCTTAGTTAGTGGATTAGTCTGGAGAATAATCTGTAAGTTATTCTAGTTCTGACATTTTTGGGGACTCTACGAGACCTGGTACTGTGGTTCTGTGATGATAACCAACATATGAAAGAGAAGGTACCTATACTAGGGAAATAATTATGAGTATATGAAGAGAAAAAGTCAGCTGACTGAAATAGCAGACGCTTTGGAACGTAAACTCACTTGGGAACGACAACAAATGAACAAATTATTCATGAACAATTCATCAATTCATTGTACATACATATTATAACACTCAGTATCGAAGACGTCCGTAGATGGCTTTCTCTGTCGAGTGTCCAGAGAGACAACCCCGGTGCTTTGGCTGAAGGCAGCTTTCAATATTCAAATGACTTTCATTACCTTGTCTCGCGTGTTAGGGACCTTCTCCTTATTCACGTTAGTATATTAATTAGATGCAGTCGTCACAGGAATAATTCTACGAATTGAAGTTGACTCTGAATTTATTAACTAAAATTTAAAAAAACCAAACTCATTTGATTAAGTAGGTCGATAAACCTCCCAAATTTTCAATAAAATTAAAAAAGGTTGAGTAATGAACCTCAATTGTAGTACTTAACTACTTACTTACGCTATGTCTCTAAAGCAAATACTCTTGATGTGTAACAAAGCTGAGGAATCATTTTTATTTGAATAGTCACGAAAGGTATTTTACAAGTGACAAAGCAGCACGATCTCTTTGTAAGCTAAAAATGTTAGCTGCAAAACAGATCGTCTCTGAGATAGAATGATGCTTGTGAAATTGCACTACAACTATTCGATGGATATTAACGGTGGGTACATACATAGTCAAAGTGAAGATGTAATTTATTTACATGGTATTAAGACACTAGCTAAAATTCATACTCATATTAAGAAGAGTCTTTAACCAATTCAAAAAGTCGAAAAAAAGAAAAAAAATTAAGTCACATTGAAGAACTTCTAGCGTCCACGTATTGAAATATTTCAAACCAACCATTCATTCGTTTTATTGACTGGCTCTATAGCTTATTAATATTTATCTTTATTTATGAATCTTACTTGTTACTAATATTATAAATGTGAAATTTTGGATGTCTGGATGAATGGATGTTTGTTCCTCAATCACGGGAGAACGGCTCAACGGATTTGGATGAAATTTGGCATAGTGATAGTGTGTCTGGAATAGCACATAGGCTACTTTTTATCCCAAAATTGCCGAATTGCGGGTCCAAAATTGCGCGAGTAAAACCGCGCGCAACAACTATTATTTTATAAGATAATAGGGCCGCCAGACTGTTGAAAACACGTTGAAAACCAATGCTTCCAACCAAGGTTAAGGAAGGTTAAATCGTTGTCAACCAATTCCGAGTCATCCACACTGTTACAAACGGTGGTTGCCAACAAGGAGACAAACAAGAACACAAGCCAAGGTCACGCCAGGCCACGCCCCTTAATCGTCAGTGTGCTCTGATCTCTCGCGTTGGCAACATCTTCGCGATGGCAGTTTTGTATGCAATTGAGGATACAAAGAAGGAAAGGTTGAAACGCAGGATAAAAAGCTACAAAATTCGAGTCATTTCTAGTTATAGTTACATAGTAAAATATACAATAACAAGCGTACACACTGTCCTAAACACAGACATACATCTATATAGACAACGCAAATGCATGTCCTTTGCGTGTCCGAACCCCAACCAAGCGTCAAAGTTGGTCGCCTCTAGATTTAATATGTATTGTAATATGCGTGTATGTATGTCTGTTAGAAAATCGAGTCCACAATATCAATATCGTTCTTAATAATCGATTTCATCGGCGGTATCGGTGTCTCTGAATCTTTTTGTATTTTCCAGTAATAAATATCAGCTGTGACGTCACAATAGGTCTTAAAAAGTCGGCACGCTTGGTCGGAATACAAATCGTGGCACTTGTGTTGTCTATGTAGATGTATGTCTGTGATTCTAAACACCGCCGTTTCCAACCCGCCAATGTCATGTAATTTGGTTGTCAACAGCCGTCTTCACTGTTGGAAACACGTTGTAAACTAGCAAGGTCACCTTGGTTTGATGTTTTGTTTCCAACAGTGTAGTTGGGCTTTAACCTTTTATTATTGTAAACAACCTGAGTTTGTAATTTTATGAAGCCTACCTATTAATATTCTGGTCAATGCATCGCCATATCCTACATGTGCTGTCGTTGGCGTCATGTTTCGATTAAACTTAGATTAAAGATGTCCGTCGCTCGGGATGCATAGAAACAACATTGCCCGGAATATGCTTGATTATTTTTCAGCTGTTCGTCGTCGTCTTAGGGTGTTACCACATAAATCGATCAACGTCGATCGTCGATCGACGGACGGTGTCGATCGGTTTTATTCTGATCGGATTTGTATAGTAAAAATTATCGATTGACGTCTCACTCTACCACGATAACACCCTTTCGAATCATTTTATTTCTGAGGAACACAGATTTCGGCATTAAGCGTGCATAAAATTCTATATGAAGCTTGTGCAAAAAATGGTGAACTTAGAATGGCTAGCGCTGCACTATTAGGTACTAGAAGTATGCACCACCTACATTTTTCACAACACTCTTTAAAACTGATGCAACGAAATCCAGCTCGCTTATTACTTACTTAGTTTTACGTTATTAATCTTAACAAAACAACTGTAGGTATATGCTTTATAAAAGCTTATGTACTTAATTCTCTTATTTCCAGAAATGCCGGTTTAAATAGCAAGGAAGGTAGTGCTCACCTTACCATCTCTGAACAGAAGAGGCTGCTACTGATCTTTTGTTTTAAAAAAATGGAGCGCCTATTACCAGATTTCTGACTCAATAGCTGCAAATCCATGAAAGTTAGTAATGTGCTTTTGCAAATAAGGAAATCAGATTTTCTTTAGTCTGTGGTGATCTTAGTACATTTTATACATTTAAATGTATTCCAAACCTGTTTTGTTTTCTTTTTAATTATGTTAATTTCAAACTTTATTCCATCAATAAAACAATATCCAATTGTTGGAGTTACGTCCACTTAGCCATTAGAAAACTAGGTACCACGAAAGCAGTGAAGGTAAATAAGTAATGCAAATTACTAATTTATATTTTTTTATAATTTTGATCATTAACGTCAAATTACTGGGAGACACCGTGCAGGGCTAGCATGCAACCATCGATAAATAGTCGAATCGACAAGATAAATATTATTTTGTTATTTTATCCTATTATGTAAGCTAATATTATGCGCACCATAATAGATAGAATTACTCAATTTGATATCATGATTAAGACCACAGAACCAAATATGTCATAATCTTAATAAATTACATACACTAAATACCATATTCTAAGAAAATATCGATAAAAGGCACGATTTATCGTTGTCGACGGTAGCATACTAGCCCCGCTGGAGAGTATTGTAGGTGGGTATATAGGCCTCCCCCAAGGTTATCCACGTAGTCACTTGGTCCTTTGCTGCTCTCATCCAGCTTTTACCGGTGACCTTGAATAAAATTCAGCGGTGCGAGCACAGAACTTTATCGACTCATTGGTCGATCGTCGATCGGTGTGGTAACGCCCTAACAGAGACTAAACATTTTTTTCCTTAACTTTACAATGAGTGCCAGTTCTACCTACTTCGGTAGGTACCTACTAAATAATTATTTACGTACAATTGAGCTAAGACAAACGCGCTTCTTTCTCGATTTTATTTTTCTTTATGAATAAGTTTGAGTATGAGTAAGTTTTAATTCAGCGAACCATGAAAAGCTTTATTACAAGTTTTTTTTTTATAATAGGTACTTACTTATTAACAAAATAGTGTCTAATGCATTCTCTTATTTAAATAATGAGTGGATTACTTGAAATCTTTATTTTTTCAATATTTTGAATAAAACATAAATTTTATGTGCTTACTTTTATATTCGACCTTTGAAGTTATTGTTTTCATTTTATAAAAGACGACAGCATTCGTCACAGCATCGCGGCCCATATAGGTTCCTGTAGTAATAGGATCAATGTAACCCTAAAGCTAGAATTCTCAGTTTTGAAAATGTTATGAAAATCTTTCTTGACAATGCCCAAAAACAGTCGCGCTGTAATTTAGAAGTTAAAGTTTCCTAGACTTTGGTACAGTATAGATATCTAATATACTTACATTCAACACCCATTGAATAACCTTTTACTAAATTTCACATCCAGCAAGTTTCACAGTCAAGGAATAAGATTTTTCATTTTTCATATAAAATAGACAGTCCTACATTTCCTGTTTCTGTGGGAATATCGAGAATTCCTTCCATGATATAACGCATTAAAGAATCTTTGTATCAAGTATCATATCCTTAAACTCAAGCAAGAAGATTTTTCATACAAAATAAAAAGTCCTATACTTATTTCCCGTTCCCGTTGGAATTTCGGGTAAGGAAGTTCGAAACTTCAGCTCCTATAAGTTATGGCTGTACCTTGTCTGTCTGTCCCTCAGTAACGGAACGGTTTTATAAGAATATGCAACCCCCCGTTCACACATGATACGTTTTACTGGATACGATTTACTGGTTTTAATAAAATAAATAAGATACGTATACTGAATACTGTGCCATATGTGAAGTCGCCCGTACAACGCCATGCGCCATCGATGAAAAAAAAAACGTATCCGGTAAAACCTATGCAGTAAAACTTAACATGTGTGAACGGGGGGTTACCGGTAATCTGTATAATTCAGGCACAGTACAGATATCTCACAGTAATTCAACATCATACAAAGAGACGCGAGCTACCTACCTAGGCGGCTCGATCTCGGCACGCGGCCAGTCGCGAGTGTCTGCATACCGAAACAATTGTTGATTGAGCTTTACGTTAATATGCGGATTGTTTATAATTTAAAATTTAATAATACATCTTTTCATGCGTCTCAGTCGAGGCGCAAGTATTTTTCGGTCGCTAATTTATAAGACCGATTTATTATTTAAACGTAAACATGTTTTTTTTGACAAAAACGGTTTTTTGTTGAACACTTCCTATTCAATTCACAAAGTATTTTCTTTGTTTATATAAAAAAGTACCTATATTAGCAGTCACAAAACTAAATGAAAGTCAACGCAAAGTAGGCCGCTGAAGGCCTGTCACATGTGAACGGACCGCGGCGCTAAAAGCATTTATTTCAAAGATGCGGCCGAATTGACTTACTGTAGATATCTGTAGTGACTTTGGTGTAGATTTGGGATCGAACAGCAAGCGAGAACGACTATTATTTTTTACCAATTTTGAACTGAAAACAACATAACTCAAGCCAGAATCCTCACCAAACTGTAGCTATATCTGGGATATCAAAATAGATTCTTACCTCACTTCGAATGCGACCGTCGGTGAAGTTAGTCGAAAAGTTCCCTTTTCCTTCCATTCATTAAAATCCTCACAAAACTACAGACCACCTTACTCGAATAAATGTTATTTGGATGCCACGTAGGAGCTCTGAGATAAAATACTACAAATAAATGTCTCCTTTAAAATATGTTTTAAAATTCACCGCCGCGACTCCGACGGGGCGGTGCTATAGAGCGGGAAATTTTATATGAATCGTGGTCGCTAGACAGGCACACCTGAAGGGGTCCTAAAGGTCCTACATCAACTGGAGTCATCCGTATTGGTCGACACGCTTATCCAAAGGTGATAGGGCTATTCTATGCCGACCCACACGGTAATTTTTACAGAAATTAGGTTCCAAATTAGGTTGAAGTCGTTGTGGCGCCGTGGCTACTGTGTGTATCATACGATATCACAGATTAAGCAACGTTCGGCACGGTCGGTACTTGGATGGGTGACCGCCGACCATTCATTTCTCACGACGACTTCCGTGCTTCGGAGGGCACGTTAAGCAGTCGGTCCCGGGTGCTGTATACTTGTATACAGTGGTCGTTAGGGTTTGTCAGAAGCCATTTCGGCGCCCTGAAAATTCTGGCATCCACCACCCAGCACTGGGCCAGCTTGGTGGATTATGGCCTAAACCTCCTCGTCACCCAGGGGAGAGACTCATGCCCTGCAGTGGGCTCATTACAAAGAGTTGTGATGATGATGATGATGATTAGGTACCTACTTACGTATCAAAATTTTAGTAAGTATTTATCATCGTAGCGACCTTTTTTTCTACTGGGGAAAATCTTCAGGAATAACCGGCTAAAAACCTCATACTACGTGCACCATAAGTGGAGCCTACGATATCACCAATAACATTAAGTGCAAGCGACGGGGCGGGTTGCGCTTAGGGCACGCTTAAGGACAGATGGCGCGTCGCGCGGGGCGTCGAGAGTTTTTACTACATCGCCGGCTTTACTATGGAACTATCCGCTGGTTTCAGGGACTGCATATCGGTATAAAATTTTTAAATAGTACTAGTAAAATTTCAGTACCCTCATTGTACTGCTTCATCAAACACAATAACTGTACAAGTTATTAAAATCTAAATTAATTATATCAGTACCCAAATAATGTATACCGGATTAATTTCTGTACCGAAATGTATAGGTCAGCATACCTACGCTTCATAGGCTTCAACTATCGAACATTCTACAGTTATTTAAAAATAAAATTTTAATATCAATATTAATATCAATACCGGAAAATTTCAGTTAACTGAAAAAAAAATCTGTCATGCTACAATAATAAAAAAGGTACAAGAATTATTTCAGTATGAATTCCTGTACTGTTATTTTTAAATACACCTAATTTAACGGTATGACGTCATACAGAAAAAAATTGTACAGAAATTCATACCGGTATACAGTCCTTGGTTTAGAGTAAATCCGGCGATGTACCGAAACGCGCGAAACGCCGCCTGTGCTTATACGTGCACTTAGCCTGAGCTTAGCGCCCTACTATGTAGGACCAACCTTTTGTACCGACCTGCCTAATCCTTGCGTAGCAGGTACTTATATCGTATGAGGATTACAGACCACGACGAGTTCCCCAGTCAAAAATTAGCGAAAGTTTAAGAAGCGCCTGCCATACATTAATAACATACCATCTTAAAACCAATTCATCAAAGATAGCCTTAATTCGGGGTTAAGCTTACTTCATATTCTCTGGTGATATAAAAAACGACTACACCCACATTTTCAAAGTTCTTACCAAAACTTTGGCTGAAGTGAGCGCCATCTAATTTCTGTTCTCAAAAAACAATTACTTGTCCGATTTTATGAAATTTATATGGGATCACCGATCAAGTAGGTACCTATCTTCAGCCAAACAAAATTACAATTAAAACTAAAATAAAAAAAACACACAGACAAATTGAGAACCCCTCCTTTTGGATTTGGAAGTCGGTTGAAAATATACAAATAAATTATAATATACAAACAACGCCATCTTTCGAAATATCCCTATAACTGGTTGAAAATAAGGAGAATATGTACACTTCCTGCCTTTATAAGGAATAGCTGTATGAATTAGTTCACTATAAAACGGCGACGCGCCTCTTTATGTATTCCTTCAAATGGTTAGATCATAGTTACATAACTCTCTGGAATATTGCTTTATGTAATCACATGAATATTGATTCATATTGCATAACTGAATGCAGACAAAGGATACTTTTCATAAGATTTGTTATTATTTAGATGCATTGTGAATGTTTTCACAGTCATAGGTGTTTAAAAAAGAACAAAAGAAATGTCATATAATTTTATATTTATTTATAGTTTATAATAAGAAAGATTAAAAATATAGAAATAGTTTTGGTTCATAAAGTCAGTATTGGGGCCTACCGATACTAAAGTAACAGTAGAGAATAGAATAGAGCTACAGTATGAAATACAATAATAAATCTTAAGCTAACTGAGTATCCTTCTCTTCCTCAATGTGATTACTCTTTAACCTCTTTGCTTGTGTTCCTTCAGAGTCATTAGATGACTCTTCCTTGCATAACTCGTTTATATTGTATTTTTTATACTTAAAGAAATTGGTAACCACACTCAAGAGACAGATGCCCTTTATTACTTCAACAATTATACACAGCTTAGGATTTTTAAGATCAGCTTTATTGCCACCATTCTTCATCACAACCATTTCAGCCAGTTCTTTGATAACAAGTTCCCGTGAGACACTGCTGTTAAAACGCTTGTTAAAAATTATTGCAAATGTTGATGGCTCCTTTAAGAAGTGTTTATCAAACATATTTCCAGCACACTCCATTATATCAGGCAAATTTGCTTTACATGTGTCCATGATAGGTAGCATACGAAGCACATGACGAGTTTTCTGTACTTTTGTTGTAAACAAATCATCAAAAATTGCTGATGCTAACTCTTCCGGCTTAGGTAAATTCGTTTTGACAAAGATACAATTGGATGCTCCTGTTTCAACAGCTTGAAATCTTTTATGTTTAAGTGATTTTTGAGAATCCTTCTTTATAGAGTCAACTTCACGTTTTAGTATATCTCCTATGTCCACTTCATCCTCTGATTCACTCTCTGATCTCTCATCACCATATTGAGAAGGTTCAGGTACTTGTACAGTAAATCCGTCAGGAAACAACTTATCCGCATACTCGTTCAGCAAGTTATAAACTTCTTTCACACATTCCTTTTCTCTGAAATTGCACGTACAGAAAAATCCGCGGAAACCGGGTTCTAGAAAATATTTATTTCTACTCTTACGAAAATAAAACTTCTTCTTCTTACGATTATCCCCCATTTTTATAAACCGCAAGTTCCACAACTATGTGGCAATGTGATATAACAGTTTTAACGTAGTTTATGTAATTGTTACGAATTTCAAGCACAACCTCCAATACAACAATCAACAAATTATCATGCGCAATGCTGCGATACAAAAATGAAGTTGGCCTTTCTGTCACTGTCAAACAAATGTCAAAACACGTTCCGTTTACTGCAAATTCCGTCCCTACCTATGACATTTACTATTAACATTATTAATATTACATTTATTTATGGATGAACCACCCTAACAACTATTAACATTAAAATTCATTTCGGACTAGCTGTTGCCCGCGACTTTGCCCGCGTGAATATCGGTAATTGCGATTGGATAAATGATATTACAACCTATGTCCTTATTCGAAGTTCAAGCTTACTCTATAAGTACTAAATTTAGATAGATAGTAGAAAGAGTTACCTACTTGAAAAACTGTTATACTAAGTATAACATAACACTGCCAAAGTATCCGGGTTTGTGGAAAAAAACCTTAAAAAAACTACATATAGAAACAGTAAAAACAAAAAATTAAACACGGGAACAGGAATACCTACTAAGTAATGGAACGCTGGTTAAAGTAGGTATTGGAGGCTTCCCGTGCGGAGTTGCTGGTCTCCCATCGGCCGCGTCCCCGGGTGGCGGATAGGGGAATGCCCCCCAGATATAGGGGTACCGTTTCGACGGCGCGGACCAAAATCAGCTGCGGAGCCCTCGTCAGTTCCTCAAAGGAGTATCAGCGGCTCACTTTGGGGGACCAATGGGGGAGGGGAGCGCTGGTTTGAGCCACCAGCTCGGAGGGACGGCAGCCATGGATTTCTTCGGCTTCCGAGTTATCGGCCAACCCGCAATCCTGGGCAGAAACAGGACCGGGGCCCTAACACCTGCGAGGAAGACAACCTCTGTAAAAAATTAAATTACACCAATCCCCGGGTGCCCGAGGTGCCTCATCCGTGGGATGGATGGCTGTGGGGGTCAGTCCGTCTGCCGAGGGGAAGCGAAAGGGACCCATGATGCGAAGCTGGTTATTAACGATTTTAACCACGCGGTTAAATATGCATTTTTCGTTATTAACGGTTAATTAACCGCATTATATGCTTATTACGGTTAAATACCACCGCGTGATGTCGCTAACGGATTGAAATGTGAATCATAAGTTGCGCAATGATGCCAGCTTCGACTGACAAAAAAAAGTCGGTTGAAATTCCCTATCTCAAAAACTACTGAACCGATCTTGAGGAGATTATGATATAACCTAAGTTGAACAATACCTAGTACAACAAAAAAAGAATTACTTAAATCGAACGTGTAAGTAGTTACGAAGATATGCGAATACATACATAAAAACATACATACACTATTGAAATTTGGAACATTTGTTCATTCAGATGTTTATATAGACTAACATATAGGAAAACTGGGCAATTCTGGAAATATTACATTACTTTTTTCTATATCTGCGCGGGTTATACCTAAATGGCGACGACGACGCCACTCTGTTCAAACGAAGTGACAATGTCAATGGCAATACCTAGATACCTATTTACGTAAATTATTTAGGTATATATTAAATTACTCATACATCATTAAAGAATTGGGCTATGTATATATGTCGCTTTAAAAATTAATAAATCCCCTACAAATTAAATGAATTTTAAAACCTGTTTCGGGTTTTTTACTTTTTCTTCAGCTTCAGCTTTTTCTTTCTTTTCTTGTATAGTCAACCTCCTTGGTTGACAATACAAGAAAAGAAGGAAAAACGTTGCCCTCTTTCGCAGTCGGATATTTAACCGTTAATAATTTTGGTTAAGTAATGGTAGCTGTGGCGTCCTCCGACGTGACCCACAGAGAATCAATATATTATTTCCTATTCATCAAACGTGCTCGATAAAATCAATACCAAGATAAAATCAAATATGGTTAACCTAATTATGCACGTACATCTTACTATATAAACTGTTTCTGTTTGTTAATAAATTGTCTATCAACTCGTAACTGTGTCTTGCTCTATCAACCCTTTCCTGGTCGTAATAGTAGCTAACGGGTTTTTTACAACTATAGGTGGGGTTTTAGTCGGTTAAAGTCCAGACATAACTTTGTCGCTCTCCCGAGCGTCATCGTATCGTGAATAGGTATGATAATAATGAATTGTTGAGTTATATGTATTGTGTAGTATTTTTTTTTATTTTTGATAATTATTAGGATGCAAAATTAATAAAAGCACTGTTGAACCAACTGCTGGACTAATTAAAACTATTGCAACGGCCACTTTAACGCGAAGGAACTCAACTTGTACAAGCCTACCTATTTTGTTGCGGAGTAATTTTAAAAATCTCATTTTTTCCTTAAGTGTTGATTGAAATCAAATTATATTAAGCACAAATTTACTCGCTATTGAATACATAATGATTAATGACGAATTTATTGGGATAAGGATTAATACTATTCTGATTAAAGTCCTTCGCAAATAATAGGTAGGTACCTACATTAATTTCGAACAATTTTAGTACCCTAAATGGTTACTGTGAGTCAACCTTAAAAGACAAACATCATGCTGTTCCGCACTTTTCTTCTAGAACTTTTAAAGATAAACAATTCCATTGTAACATTTTTGCGTATTTTAGGTCCAATGTTCTCACAGCAGCGTAGGTAGGTACGCAACGAAAGCTCTCACAATTGAAGAATTTTCCCTGTTTTTGCAATATTATCTTGTGACACTTCGATCCTATTGTGTTGCAGGGTGCGTGCGAATAAGATCTCCTTAATAAATGGACTATAAGTACAACACAAAGATATTTTTAAATTCTAACCAGTAGTTCCTAAGATTAGCGCGTTCAAACAACTAAACAAACAATTTTTTCAGCTTTATAATAGTCTTATACATTGATTTTTGTAAACAATGTTTCTCGTTCTGCCTTCCTTCGCTAAAATGTACACATATTGTGAGCCCATGTGAAAAACGTTGCTTTTTTTAAATAAAAGCCTGCATCTTTTAATTTTTATCCTTGTGACTTGTTTATTGACATCGAGAAAGCTTCCTGTATAAGAAACTGTAACCTTTGAACTGAAAAGGAACACAGGTTAAGGATAGGTAATCTTTTGAAACTCCTTTCATTATTGTTGCCGTTATAATATTACACCCAATTACACCGTCGTAGTGAGTCAACGTTACACATTAATAGAACAGGAACACCAACATTATACCTCACCATATGGAAAGGTACACCTGACAACTCTCAACCCTAAGAAACTCACAGGATGTCACTTATTGTACGTCCAACAAGGATGTTTGCCCTCAGTCAGACTGTCTGCTGTCTGCCCGTTCGGGTTAACATAGTTTGTAATATGCGCTCCTCCGCCCGTAGCGTCCGCCTCGCCGCCGTGCCGCCGCCGACGCATCACCGCGGAAGCAATACTACTTTTAAAGTCGGTTCGCAAGTGTTTTCTTGTGTTGATTTATGTTACAAATATAATTATTCTTATTAAGTATATTATAAAAAAGTTCCTGATACAAACTCAAAAAAAAATCCAAACAAAAATTCATCTTCTTCTCTACCTCCATATTGCTTAATTTAAGATGAAGCTTAATTTTAGCCTAAGTCCATTCTCTAGAACTCATTTACGCGTGAATCAACAATCATAAAAATTTAACCAGAGTGGCTTGAAGAAGTAGGTATTTGCATTTTTATTTCTTTAGAAAATACTTATTTAACCCTAATAGTGTAAATATCTAAAAATTCTTAAATACGTGTGTCTTTGCTTTTATTTTTGGCAATAGTACAGAGTTTCAAGTCAATAGAACACAAAGAAAAATTATCTCCATACAAAATTTGATTCCCCATTTCACCTCCTTCCTGGTTGATTTTTACAAAATAATGTTCTTTCCCGAGATCATTTCTATGCGTCTTCAAAAAGCCATAAAAATCGAATAAGCAGTTTAGGTGTTAAAAAACACATTAGACAGACAGAGACCTTGATTTTTACATAATAAGGTAGCCTATGCCCTTTCTCGAGATCATTTCTATATGTTTACCAAAAATTATAAAAACCGGTTAAGCGGTTTAGGCGTGAAAACAGATAGAGACATTTTCAGATTTATAAGTAAGTATAATATATGTATATGAAGTATGGACTGATTTCAGACCGCTAGCCAAGGGGGGAGGGCTAATACAGAAAATCCTTTCCTATGTTATTATCTTTCAGCAGCAGCATTCTGTGATAGCAAGTTCATACACAGTTTCCTCAAAACTACTATTAGAAATGGAAAACTCATGTATTTTTTCGACCAGCATGTCTCAAATAAAGCCAGAATATTTGGAACGATTTCTCTATTTTTAGTAGACATTCGATATTGATCAGTGATTTTTAATTGCTACTTCTCTCCATAATATCTGAACAATTCTATTTTTCTCTCTTTGTAATGTGTGCAATAAAGTGTTAATAAATAAATAAATAAATTCAATTCAATTTAAACACTTTATTGCCATTTGCGTAAAATGGAAAGAAATGCATTATAATAATAGTATTTAGATAACATTAAATGTAAAATCTTAGACATTTAAAAAAAAATATGGCATAATAATATTATAAGTAAATAATACTAAGGTAAGGTGGGGCGAAGGTGGAGCTAACATAGTGTAATGTTAAATATGAAAGATCGGTTATTGCACTGAAATTTCATATGTTAACGTTTAAATTCTACACAACATTATTCATACAACGTGTAACATAATGAAGAGATAATACTTGAGGGGTTTGTATGTTTGGTGATGTACTTAGTTTATAAGTAACAGTAGCATTTTGTTATCCTTAGGGTTCGGCCGAAAAACGAGTTCAGAGTTTAGATCAAAATATCTAAGTGTCAACCCTAAAAACAGCTGTTAGCTTTTTATGAAATCTATTCGATAACAGATGGCGTAAAAATAAATTGATGGGTAACTAAGACAGATACTACAAAGTTCAACCGGTGCGGGAAAGGTCATAAGGTCACTGACTGCGGCACAAGCCTTGTTTTAGCTTATTAGGATGACTAGGGTTGTCAAATAATTAAATAAATTTGTATGAAAGTCTACACCTTCTACGTACATATTCTACGTATGGTATAGAAACTAACTCTTAAGTTTTATCTCTCCATTTTGTTACACGTTGTATAGTGTTGTTATAGATTTGTGTACATTTTACAATAGTGTTTTGATATTTACGCAAGTATACAGGATTCAGATTTATAAAAGTAAATCCAAAGACTATTCGAACTGCTAGTCTTGCCCTACTAACCGGGGAAAGACTAACCGCCTGGCCATGGGACATTTGGCGTATAAAGCTGGCTCTTACCCAGATCGATAAGCAATCTGCCTACATTAAATCGTTTGTGACCAGGTAGTTTATTAAAAAAAAACAACAAAAAATTGTGTTCAGCCAGCCAGAATTTCGTAACTATGCGCAGCTCGAATTTCAACCCCAAGACGGTTTTGAGAACTTTCCAGTTGGCCAAAATCCGGTCGGCTGGACAACTTTGTTTATTGGCAATAATTCAATAGTTATCGCACAGAGAGCTGCGAATTTAGAAAAAATCGTTAGTGACTGGATATATGACAACATCATATGAACGGCTCATGCATTTAAGAGTAATAGGCAAAAATATTTTGTTGAAACTTTTTGAACTTCTGGCTGGCTAGACCACCCATTCCAGCACTTCTGAAAGGTTCACTCAGTTGAAATCTTTAAAAACGTTTAGTGACTGGAACGAAGAACATAAATGTAAATGCAGTTAGTCAAAATATATAAGGAATTCTTTTTATGCCATAACTATGTAACTGGAGGTGACCATAATGATTGATTGAAACAAAGGAAAACGTGTTACTACTTACTGGTATTCGAGTACTTTTAGTATTAACAGTTGTAGACCGTATTTAATGTAAGAAAATAAAATAAACCAATATATATACTCAAGCTCACCCTAATCACATTCACACGGCAATCCACACGATGAACAGCGACTTGAATAAAATATTGGAATGGAGTCAACGTTACGGCATAAAAGTGAACCCACTTAAAACTCAAACCATACTGATAGGTAGTCCTAAACTGCTCGCTAAAATTAATGTCAATTCGCTACCACATGTTCAATTTGACGGTGTGCATATTCCTTATGCTAACGTAGTGAAAAACCTTGGTGTATATTTCGACACTACCTTGTCATGGAAACACCACATTGATACAGTGCGCAGAAAGATGTTCGCTGCAGCTGGATCATTAAGGCGTCTACAGAAGTTTTTACCCATACCAACAAAAATTGCGTTAGCACAGTCACTTCTCCTCCCAATACTGGATTATGCTGATATCAGCTATCTCGATTTGTCCGAGGAGCAACTTGATAAACTTGAGCGCCTTCAAAATTTGTGCATACGGTTCATATTTTCGTTACGAAAATACGACCACATTTCAGAATTTCGCGATAAGCTCAAGTGGCTTCTGATTCGCCTTCGCAGGAATACACACGTTCTTTCTCTCCTTTATAAGATACTCTTTAACCCATATCTACCAGAGTACTTGAAGAGGTGCTTTAGGTTTCGACATGAAGATCACGACCGAAACCTACGGTCTTCTAACAACATGTTGTTATCCACACCACAGCACTCCTCGGAAAGATTTCACAGGTCATTCACCGTCCGCGCAGCATGCTTGTGGAACTCTGTGCCTCCTTCTATACTTTCATCTAAAACTGTCGACTCATTCAAACGCAACCTGAAAGAGTTCTATTTACGCCAACTCCGTCATTAACGCAATTACTTTTTATACTTTTCCTGCATTAAACAGTTATTTATCTATTTTATTTTTATATATGTATTATTTATTATTATTGTATTTATTATATTATTTTATATATTATTCATATTTATTTAAGTTTATTTTATATTATATTGTAAATTTATATTTATACTATTAATTATGTAAGTAATGTATACGATTAACGTTTTACCGTCTAAATACTCTGCCCAAAGATTTCTGTTAATTCTTTTTTTCTTTCTTTTATGATGTTTCTTTTTGTAAAAATAATTCTAAATTGATTCCTTTTATTGGTTGCCTGGTAGAAATCGCTTGTAGCGATAAGGCCGCCACATTTTCAATATATTTATTATTTATAGTACCTAATTGTAAAATTGTATTTTATTTGGCAATAAAGAGTATTTATTATTATTATTTACTCATGGTAAGTAATTAACTGAAAAACTTTGTTTTTATTTGCGACTATACTATATGAATATAGTACCTATAAACTAATATCCCCTATAAAATTTATTGAAGGTATAATATTCATAAATCCATTATTGATTAATAATCTTTGACTATCTATAAAAATAAAACAAACAAAATCACACCTTCCGAGATTCGAACTCAGGTTAACCGTTTGATGCAAGGGTAGCCGGTAAGTAAATCTGCACATAATACGGCTGAGCTATGCTTGTTTCTTTCTTGTGTAAAGTTGAAATTAACGATCTATATTCCCGTATAGTCGTATTGTTTCTTGTTTCACCTCGCTTATGATAAGAATTAATTTTGCAAACAACATCATATATTAGCTCTACACCGGTTTCGTTTTCGATTTGGTGATGATTTAGTTTTGTGAGTATGGATTAGCGCGCGTATGTATTCACATACGCGTTCTAGCTTCCATGCTGGACGGGGAGCGAAAGAAAAACATAGAATGGGCCAGCTGCTTCTCTTCCCGGGCATACTGTAAAAGTCAGTTAAGGGACAGAGGTTTTAAAGGCGTTTTTGTGGGCGATAGGCTGACCCCCTGTCACTACAATAGTCTCTCTCTATCTTTATAATACCTCCAAATTTGTCAAACGTGACATCAGATGGTCTTGTAACCTGTGGTGTTCTGCCTACCCCATAAGGGATACCGGCGTGACGTTATGTATGTATGTATTCACATGTAGGCTAGACCACCCATTCCAGCACTTCTGAAAGGTTCACTCAGTTGGAATCTTTAAAAACGTTTAGTGACTGGAACGAAGAACATAAATGTTAGTTTGTGTCTACGTGACTACTCTAAATGCAGTTAGTCAAAATATATAAGGAATTCTTTTTATGCCATAACTATGTAACTGGAGGTGACCATAATGTTTGATTGAAACAAGGGAAAACGAGTTAATACTGGTATTCGAGTACTTTTAGTATCAACAGTTGTAGAAGGTATTTAATGCAACAAAATAAAATAAACCAATATTATTTACTCATGGTAAGTAATTGACTGAAAAACTTTGTGTTGTTTTTTACTTCTTGTTTTTATTTGCGACTACAGGTACTATATGAATATAGTACCTATAGTCTAATATCCCCTATAAAATTTATTGAAGGTATCTATACATATAATAAAATGGTAGGAAAGTCAAAACTGTACATTGAATATTTTTTTAAAAGAATACTTGGGGTATGATCTACAATCGAAACAGAAACAAAAAATATAGTTTTTAGAATTTTTGTCTGTTTGTCTGTTTGTCTTTCCGGGATAAACTCAAAAAGTACTGCATGGATTTACTTCAAATTTGGCATGAAGATAGTTAAGAAGTCGGGTCAACATATAGGCTACATATTATCACGCTAGCAGTGTTATAATCGTAGGTGCGTTTGGTGCTGCATAGCGTTCACGCAGACGACGTCGCGGGCAGCAGCTAGTAATATTCATAAATCCTTTATTGATTAATAATCTTTGACTATCTATAAAAATAAAACAAACAAAATCACACCTTCCGAGATTCGAACTCAGGTTAACCGTTTGATGCAAGGGTAGCCGGTAAGTAAATCTGCACATAATACGGCTGAGCTATGCTTGTTTCTTTCTTGCGTAACGTTGAAATTAACGATCTATATTCCCGTATAGTCGTATTGTTTCTTGTTTCACCTCGCTTATGATATGAATTAATTTTGCAAACAACATCATATATTAGCTCTACACCGGTTTCGTTTTCGATTTGGTGATGATTTAGTTATTTAGTTTTGTGAGTATGGATTAGCGCGCGTATGTATTCACATACGCGTTCTAGCTTCCATGCTGGACGGGGAGCGAAAGAAAAACATAGAATGTGCCAGCTGCTTCTCTTCCCGGGCATACTGTAAAAGTCAGTTAAGGGACAGAGGTTTTAAAGGCATTTTTGTGGGCGATAGGCTGACCCCCTGTCACAACAATAGTCTCTCTCCATCTTTATAATACCTCCAAATTTGTCAAACGTGACATCAGATGGTCTTGTAACCTCTGGTGTTCTGCCTACCCCATAAGGGATACAGGCGTGACGTTATGTATGTATGTATTCACATGTAGGTATTAGTAGAAAATTTCGAAGCCTTCGGAGAGATCGTGCAGTGGAGAAAACTTTTCTTCTGACAGATTCTATTTGTGGTTTCCATGAAAGTGTGGAATCCAAGAGAACTCCAAGATTTTTAACCACTCTACTGTAGGGTAGGTATGATAACGTTATCAAAAATTACAGGAGCAAGTTGCTGATATTAAATTTTGTTCATGAGTTTAGAGCTACCAATAAGTATAACTCGAGTTTTTGAAGGATAAATATTTAAACCATAGTACCTATTTACCCCATTCAAGTAATGAATCAAGGCCTTTATTAATGGACCAGCTGTTTCGCGCGGTTTTACCCGCGCCATTTCAAATCTCGCGGAATATCGAGATAAAAAAGTAGCCTATTTGCTATTCCAGACTGTAAACTATCACTATGCCAAATTTCATCCAAATCCATTAAGCTGTTTTGCCATGATAGAGGAACAAACATCCAGATATGCATACATCCATCCATCCAACTTTGTGGATCATCTGCATTGGCTGGCAGGGAGAAGAAAGCGAGGTCGTCATGAAGTACGTTTGGCTATGTATGTTGTCAAGCGTGCACATGCACATTGTTTTTGTGTGCGTAACCTCGAGAGCGCTGAGCGTTACACACACAAGCGCGCTTAATTAATGGAATTACTTTTACACACACGAGCGCGCTCGAATATGCGCGGGATACGTCACTACTGCAATCAAAGCCGAACGGCATTCGTGAAATAGAATATCTGTAATATAACTGTGGTAATTACAGAATCGGGGCCCTGGTGGTAAGTGAAGATGTGGTGGACGGTGTTATGCACACGATTTTAGGAAGTAACTGGCTCTTCATAAAACTTTACCGGAACACATGACCACCATGACACCATGATGATATGAGATGATATAAACAGGCGAACCCTGAAAGATTTAGTCGTTTTCGAAGACACGCTTATCAAAGGTCGGTAGGGCTATTCCAGTTCCACTACGCGGCCAACCTATTCTATGAGTGAGTATAAAAAAAACATATAAAGTTTAAGATTTTTTTATTTTACAGTTTCACTTAATATAAGTTACAAGTATTTGACTTGTGTAAATATTCAATTTTAGGGTTAATACAAAATAACATAAAAAATATACACACAAGAGAATTAAATTAGCCAATAAACACTATTTAGAACATAATAAGTACACTAAAGAACACTGAGGACACTTGACCCTTGTGAGGAATTAGGAACAGGCTTTTTGTTGCATAAATATAAAATTTTATATTTTAATATGACTGATTGTGTAAATATATGTTCAAAATGAGTCCTTTGATACTTTAATAAAATATTATTATTATTATTATAAGTATTGCGAAATCTCATACCTAACTTATTATGTATTTAAGGTTTAGGTAGGTAGTTCTTTAAGTAGTATCATTTGTCAAACTGCTAAGTAAATTTAACTTTTAACTTTTTATTGAGAAACTCCTTGCTTTCATGAGTTTAATCATTTTAAAACACTTAACAGATAAGTTTATTGAAAGATTTTTGGTAACACAATTTAAAGCGAAGATTTGATTTCCGTATATGAAATTTCACTTCTTTTAAATGAGGCCTCAATAGGACAAAAGAATAGATCAAGCCACGGAGGAAATATATAGAGGAGTTGCCCTATCCAGTTTTCTCCAGGGACTCAAGTGAAGCCTACGAACAGGATGCGGGAGGTGTAAGCAGTTAGTTATGGCCAATCATACCCAAACAGGCGATGGCATTAGTAGCGAGTAGTAAAAACCGGTTGATACATAAGGTTAAAATATTCAAATGATCATCAAAAAAGTTCAGCTATACTTTACTAGGTGGCTCTAGTTTTTTAACGCAATTTCATGTGTTCCAAATTGGTCAGAAAAAAACCGCGAAATAAAAGTTTTTCTACTTGACGCTAGATAAAGCAACATTTTTTCGCGGCATAAAAATCACCTAGACAACCAATTACAATCTGAAATTTTGGACATAAATATTTGGAAAACAAACAATTTGTAAAAAATAATCATTAATGAAATTACGTATCTTCGTGGATTTTTTTTAAAATATCTACGTGTGTACATACTTCACAGAAGTAAGCGTCGAACTGACGCCAGTGCCTCTAGTGCGGAGTAGCTTAAACTATTGAGGCTGTGACGTCACGACAACCCAATTGAAGCTGTGCATCTTTGCTTACAGCAGCTATACTATATATCTACTTTGTGGATCAAGCGCCCCCAGTTTCCCTAATTACTAAAAGCAATATACAATTTATACATTAAACACTGGATCTCCTCCTTCTTATGTATAGTAAATGGATTTTAAATAAAAATACTATGTAATAAAATACTTTTTTGCGTAATTTCCTGTGTAAATGTCATGTATGTCTAAAATCTATTTCCGTAGTCTGCAGTATTTGGTTTTCATGATCGTAGGTAAATTAGCCACAACGGGTTTATTCATCTTAGGACACACCGTGATACTGTAAAAGGAGATAATTTTTTTTATTTTAGGATACCTACTAAAACTGACGCAAAAACAAATATTCCTGAGCTGAGTTTTTGCAAAGTTAACAGAACGTAGGTTCATTCTTAAAAGTATAGTGTCAAAGTACAATATTACAAGAATAAACAATATTTGAGAATCTAATAGTTGAGTACTATTTTTTTAAGATTATTGTAACCATTATCCATTACCATTATACTGTGACGCATTATCGCGGTCCGAAAAATGACACAGTTTTTAAATAATGAGTTTAAAATATCGCAAAAAAGCGGGTTCTTAATGGATTCAGCATTAAAAAACATTGGTTTTACACAGAGCAAGAGTATTAAATCGAATGACGGGAAAACAATTCAATAGAATTTATAGGAGTATAAATAAAAAAGGCTAAACAAGGCCACATTGTTTAAAGTTTTAAACTATTCCTCGTACACTACACAAAGTTCATTGAATAATCGCGAGGAAAAATGTCTACATCGGCTATTATAGTCGAAAACACTATGTAAACTCATAAGTTTCATGAAAGCAAAAACAAGTTTAAAAATTTGTGCTCTATGGAAAATAAAATAGTAAAAGGTAACTTTAATAAAATAGATAGGTAATAAAATAGTAACTTTTTACATGTAATCGCGCATATTTTACATTTTAAATCGGGATTTCGAGAAACTGTCAAATATATTAAGTTAAGGCTAATCGCGATCATATCCAGTTATAAATAAGATTATTTTATGTATTCAATAAATCGTGAACACGTAAGACAAATTTAAAAAAAAAATGTGAATAACTTACTCAGTATTATATTCCAAAGACGACAACTTCAAGTACTCAATATAAACACTAGAGGACTTGAGTAACCTCCATGTGATTGGGTTGAACAGATTGGTTTCATATTTCCATTCTACTATGACCGACAAAGGTGGGTGGCCGGTATCTTTGAATGCTACCATGTGCACTTCAGTTTCAGCTGGTTTGTAATATTTCCTGGAAATAAAGAACGTATTCCATTCTTGTTTAAATACTCTGGTCCCAGTTTGTCATCTTCGTGTTGTGCTTCTATAGCTCAATGCACCTACTATGTAAGCAATTTGGTTGTGGCATGACATTGACTCGCACAATTAGCTGTCTTGTGTTTGTTTTTTTCATGCGATGGTCAATTTGTACTAATTCGTATAATTCTGACTGAAAAATCTTATTCATCAACTATCAACAACTAGTTAAAGCCGAAGTATATGTTGACTTCATCAAAAAACTTAGTGTTTTTTGAAATTCCTAAGGTAAATAAGGAACGAAGAAAACGAAGTCGTCGTGGCGCCGTGGTTACTGTGTGTATCAGACGATATCACAGGTTAAGCAACGTTCGGCGCGGTCGGTACATAGATGGGTGACCGCCGACCATTCATTTCTCACGACGTCTTCCGTGCTTCGGAGGGCACGTTAAGCAGTCGGTCCCGGGTGCTGTACACTTGTATACAGTAGTCGTTAGGGTTTGTCAGAAGCCATTTTGGCGCCCTGAAAATTCTGACATCCACCACCCAGCACTGGGCCAGCTTGGTGGATTATGGCCTATACCTCCTCGTCACCCAGGGGAGAGACTCATGCCCTGCAGTGGGATCATTACAAAGAGTTGTGATGATGATGATGAAGGTAAATAAAACTTTTAGATTTCTTTTTTGAATTTTTATTCGTAAATATATTTTTGATCCCCTACAAACTTATTTATTTTTGTCAGAATGCGGAATTCAATAACTAACAAACGGTTAATACATGTTGATTATAGCAGTGGACAGATTAATTCATGAGCAAGATTTAAATGTATGATTAGGTAATAAAAGTCATCATCATGAGTCTCTCTACTGGGTAACGAGGATGTTTAGGCAATAATCCACCAAGCTGGCCCAGTGCTAGAGGATGGATGTCAGAATATTCAGGGCGCCAAAAATCCTAAGGACCTCTTTGAAGGTCTCCGTGGTGCAGTGGTATTGATGCTTTTGCGCCAATCGTTAGGCCGCGGGTTCGATTACCGCATGGAACATGAAAAATTGTTAAACAAAAAAATCGTCCCTTACTGTTTATCTACAGGGTGACTGGTGGGAGTTTCTCAGCAGAATCCTCTAAATAAAAGAGTTTTACTAGGTCGACGAACGTTAGTAAAGCCGTCTGTTTACTCAGTAAATATTTAATATTATTTTTTTCTCTTCATGTATGATCTAAAACTATCACGTCCTCGAATTTCGAAAGTGACCCACCAGTAACCCTGTATATTCTAGCTTTCCCCCTTCGTCACTACACGGTATCCCAAATCACAAGTTATGCTTACTTAGGTCATATAGTTATTAATGTTTTTTAAATATACAGCATTTATTACGGGCCACGTATTTAAGCATACAGCACCCGGGACCAACTGCGTAACGTGCCCTCCGACGCAAGGAAGTCGCCGTGAGAAATGAATGGTCGGCGGTCACCCATTCTAGTACCGACCGCGCACAGCGTTGCGAGCGATATAAATAAATATACGCAGGAGCCACGCGCCACGACGACTTCCGGGCCGACCACTTTTCTTATAAAGTTTATTATTATTGTTTGGTATATTCCATCAAGTAGAAAAGTACTAAACAGTGTAAGCCTCGGAATAATCGCGTATAATTTATATTTTACATTTTAACTCGACGTTTCGGTGTCTTTGCAGACCCCGTGGTCAGTCGCTCGTGACCACGGGGTCTGCAACGACACCGAAACGTCGAGTTAAAATGTAAAATATAAATTATACGCAATTAATCCGGTTAAAAAGTAGTTTTATTTAAATTATGAATCGTGAAAACTTAAGACAATATTAGTGTTAGCCTCGCTTGTCTTCAACCCACTCAGTTGCTCTTGGTTTAGCCATAGAATTCCTTTTAATACTAAGTCTGCTGCATCATTACCATCAGTTAATCAGTTGATGTCTATTCACTTTTGGTGACTATGAAAAAATTAATGAATAACTTCGGATAAATCCGTAATTTGTCCTCCGAAACAAAATTCCACGCAAAAACACTTTTTAAAAACATAATTTTACTCACTGTTCTTCCGTCAAGAACTTATGGTCGCTCTTGTTATTTTTCCTATCAATCAAAGTCAAGGAGACTCTTCCCATATCTGGACCGTGTACTCTGCTCTCCGTTGAATTAGAAACTTTTATTGTCACCAGGTAATGCACCCCTGTAAAAATGTTAGTAATTTTTGTATTTAATGCTATATTTCATTTAAACTACTTTCACAGTGAATAAATTATAAATGGCTGTTGCAATTGTTTTGTATCAAATACGGTGAAATAAGGCTTTGATTAGACAAGCAATCAATAAATGGTATTCGATAAAATGAAAACCGGTTAAACAGGTTGTGACATAGGTAACCCACATTGCAGCCCCAATCTGTTACTACCAGGTAAAATTTAGTTAAACCATTAATGCTACCGATAGTATTAATAAAAAAAGCACAGCCTAAAACGTAATAGAATTAAAAATCTATACTCACTGCAGAACGGCTTGGTACCTCCCGTCTTAGCATAAAGAGCAATGTTAGAGTTGGTGTCGACAAGGCCAGCCGTCTGCAACCTTTTATAAACACTGTATGAATGATAACCCATTGGAATGCAGTAGTGGTGGTTGTCGCAAATTGTGCAGTTGCCTGCCAGGAACGACTGTAAAAAGATACATAAATAAATTACAAAACTGCCAAACTTAACTATGTAGATTGAGTTAAAAAAATGTTTATATTACTTATAGCGAAACTTGGGGATTAAATATACACACAGACCTTAGCCGGGTTTGAAATGTTTTTTTATAGGATTATCTTGGTTTACGAACCCATGAACACTTCAACCGAAAGCGACTACTCGACCAATGCACCTAGGGCGCCAACATGCGTAATTTATCAAACATCAACTAATTTCAAGTCGAGCAATATTATTTGACCGAATAATTAACGATATATTAGGTTAGACCATTTCAAGAAATTATTAATAAGATCACGACCGACACCGAGGGGTCTGTAAAGTTACAGAAATACCGAGTTATAATGCTGTAAATCCGGTAAAAAGTGTTTTATTCAATACTTAGAATTTCTATTCGAACCTCTTCTTCAATGTCAAGCAATTTAAGTACGTAATTTTCTTTTCACTATAAAATATTCATAAAAATCAACTAACCTCATAAGATTTACACTGGATCGCCATAAACGGGCACATAGGTGCTATACTCTCTGTGAAATATTCGTAACTCCTTTCATGATTGCATCCCACGAATTGCACAGCCCATTTGTACATGTCATCGTTCGCGCTTTGCACGGGCGATGTGGCAGCTTTGCAGCCAGGTTGTAAAGCTCCGCCGTTGGGATAGAAATCTACGTGGCCGATTGCTTCTGATATACCGAAACCTGGAAAAAATATATGAAAAATCAATCTAAGAAATACACCCATATTTTCAACTCCTTATCAATTATTTTTTTAGTAAACACAAAAAACCATTTATATTTATCATTTATATGAATAGTATATTTTAAAAGTGTTATGCATCTGCTTCGGAGAGCATGTGAATCAGTCAGTTGCTGGGTACTTGTATATGGTAGTCGTTAGGGAATGTCACAAGCTATTTCGGCGCTTGAAAATCCTGACATCCAATTGAGCATTGGGCCAGCTGGGCAATTTACGACATTAACTTTCTAGTCATCCATTGGAGTGACCCATTGCCTTGACGGCTCAAAAAAAGGTACCTAAGTTGGATAAGGCGGGGTTTCCATTAACGCGGAGCTGTGCTGAGCGGTGCTTAATAGACCAATACTCGAAAACTCCGCTCTTCTTCAATGGAAACAGCACGAGCGGAATGGAGCAGAACCGAACGGATATTCATAAAAATACAGCTTAGCGACGCGGAGCGGAGGACAGCGGAGAGGTGCAGAGTAGAGGAAGCGGGGCGGTGCGGTGTAGATGGCAGCTAGGTTGTGAAGGGGACTAACGGGAGAGCGGAGCGGCGAGATGCGAAACGGGGGCACGGGGGAGGGTATATGACGCCACTTTTCGCCGCTTTTCTCCGCTTCTCTCCGCCCAGCTCCACGACAGTGAAAACACAGCCTTAGAGTCTTAATCCAAATGTTTTCATCTTTGACCTCATCTCATTAGGTAAGATGGAGGTCAAACGCCGGTTTAGCAAACGATAAAAAAAGCCAAAAAGGGTTTAATCAAATATCTACCTGAATAATACAATGGCATGGCGTCGCTGTGAATAATATCCACATATTTAGCATCAGATCGGTCAAGCCTTACTAAAGTTACAGTCTTGCTAAAATACGGCGCCGCAGGATCCAGACCAGTAATCCGACCCAATTTTAGATTATATTTCTGAAACATAAAAATGAAAAATGCTTATTGATTTCGCTCACATAATAAATATTTACAACTACAGTGAATACAAAATAGCTTCATACTAAATATAGTGCTAGATAAGTCTAGTTTAGATAAGGAAACTCAATTCATATTTCATAGTGAGAAAGATAATAATTTTCTAAGCAATACAAACCTTTTGTAAAGCATGCCCGCAGTATCCGCCTAAATGAGCTCCAAGAGAATGCCCGATAAAATGAAAATTGTCCAAATCGGAAAGACTAAGTGCCACCTAAAACAGAAACAATGGCTATGATCAGAAAAGGACTATAAATAAAAATAAAACTACTGAATAGACTTCTAAGCCATCGCTTTGACAAGCAAAAACTCTAAATAAATGTCCCTTCGTACGATTGACCCACAACAAACTATCAAATTAACTAATTGAAATTGCTTATTTAGTGTTCTTTATTCCGGTGAAGCTATAAAATTATTTCTTTTTTCTGTATCAAAACGTGGACTATAACACATTTCCAAAAAAGTGAAAATCACGTGGCTCCACAATTTCAGCAAGGTTGTATCTTCAGGGAAACTGTGGTGTCCATTTTCGTTAAAATTTATAGCTATGATGAATTTCTTATTATTAATAAGATAACTTTGAAATTATTTATTATCACATTTGACCGTTGTGAGGGTCAACTGTATTCAGCGCCTCTGGTGGAATAAGTAGGCAGTTGTCTACCCTATACAGCATGCCTTTTCTCGTTATTGTGAATATTAGAACCTTTGTCTCGCATTATTGAGCGTAGTATCATGGCATGACGTAATACTTACAGAAATTTTATTGATTAAATGTGCCGTCATAACACCGATTAGACGAATGTTAGCTACTGCTTGGCCGTAAGGTGGTTGGGACCCGCCTCTCCAGTCCACTATGACGACGGTAGCTGCTTCGTTACCCTCTATATTCAATAAAGCATCGGCCATGTTTTGTATCTGAAATAGCAAAAGGATTTCGTTGTTTTATAGAGTTTTTTTTCGCGATTCCTAAGCAAAATAAAGAAATAATAAAATCCCCAAACAATCAAACCAACTACACGGCCCCAAACTAAGCAGAGCTTGTGATATGGTAGCGAACTAGAGGAACCTAGAATATAGATACATATATAGATAGACGGCCAGATCCTGAAAATTTTTTTTCTTGTTCCGTGCGGGAATCGAACCCGCTACCACTGGCGTCTGAACCAGACAGTGTTACCCCATCGCCAAAGTTGTTATAAAGATCGCAAAAGATTTGCTACATCCGTTGAGTATAATAGCTGATCATTATTAACTATATTAAAGGCATTACGTAGTGAACGAGAATGCATTCAGGAGTTATTTTGGTATTGGAAATGCATTTCACGCTGAGCAACTAAACCGTTACATCAAACGAAGGAATTTTTTCGTCAAAAAATTGGTGCTGGGACACTGGCAGCAGGTTTAAAATGACGGGATCACTAACTAATTGGACTCGAAAGTGGTACTAGTAGCACCAAGCGCGATGATAGTTTTAACTAAGCCGCCTCTTACATGATAAACATGTCGCAAACGAAGACTAATCTATAAAAGGCTTTGTCTAACGTCGCAATGTAAGGAACTCAATAGCCGAACTCAAAAGTTCTATCTTAACTTAGGATCGCGACAAAAGTGGTAAGTATTAATAAAACCAATTGAACGCGTAACTTGACCTTAAGGCATTTGCGCAGTCTCGCAATTGAAGGACAGGGCAACCATAGAACTTTGCAATGACGGCTTTACTGACAATTATTATTTTATCTGATGTTTTATTAATATGACCGCGAATATGTCAGTCTCCATTAATTTTGATCGAAAAGATAACTGTAAGAACTAATGTAGTTGATTTGTATATTTATCTGATATAGTCCGATTAATTATTTGTGTTATTTTTAAGTTGAAAGATATACAGGGTGAAAAATTTTAGATACTGAAGCAGAGCACTCAGTGCTTGATTCTGGTCATAATTATGTAATAAAAATTGGTATTTAATTTTTCACTAAAATTGCCTATAAATAAATAAAGTTTTATTCTTATTCGTTTTATATATTCTTTTTGTCTTGTTCAGGTGCTCTTTTAGCTTCTTGTACCTACCACAAGATCAGGCTAAACGCGGGTTAAGTTTATTTAAATGAAAAAGCCGTATCTTCAATTGTATTACCAACTGGTATTATCAGCTTGTTTACAAGCCAAATTTTCCTGTTTACCTACGCAATGATAGTAGACATTGCTATCAAATTAATGATGTACACATACCCAAAGCTTATGTCCGCCTTCGAGAAAACCATGAGAAAGGAAGTAAAATGGGCCTCTTGAATCCAGATTTGAAGTCTGTATTTTTTCCACACTATCTGTGGCATGTAATAAGAGAGGTATTTTTCTATTTCGTCTCGTGAATACTGCATATCTGAAAAGAAAAATAAAAAGTATTAATTTCACCAACTACCTAGGATACACGTCCAACCAACTGAATCATGACCCATTTTTCTGAAAATTCGTTTGAAACTGTCAAACTTGTAAGGTCTATCGCTTATAATACACTTATGAATTTTTACATACTGTACGAATTCTGTACTCATTAAAGGTGATATCAGACGGTTCACTCGAGTGAATGCTTCATTTTTCTTTCATTCTATGTTCACACGGCTTAGAGGAAATGATACAGAAATGAACATTCACTTTTCTTTCTTTTTAATATGTCGTCGAATGAAGTCGTGCGTTTTGGAATTTCTTTAATTTGTGATCATTTAATTAAAGAGTTGACAAAAAAGAAGCAAAGAAAACGTCGACGGTGGTTCTTCGTTTTCATGGATTGAAAGAACAAATGTATTAGGAGCTTCAAATACATTGTTAAAAGTATTTGAAATTGTTTAAAGTTTTCCAAAAAAAAGCAATGTATTTTCATCGTTCCATTTAAACACCATTTTGTGAGACGCAACGCAGAAAAAATATATTATTATCAACACAGAACTTTATCGAATCGTTAGTTAACGAATGTTTACGAATGCTCGTATAGTGATGTGGCGTGTAAATAGTCACATCATGTGGGCAATGCGGTTTTACCGAAATCCTATCTTCGGAGCGAGGCTTTACACAATTGATACAACAATAAAATCAGTAGTACTGACCTGTTGGCACGTTGGTTAGCAGATGGAAGCCCCGTAGTTTAAGTTTTAAGGTGGCAGCGGCACTCACTATATATCACCAGGAAGCAGCGAATGATTCACGAGCAGCGGCGCGTTACGGTACGCTAGCGACACAGTACTGACTGCTTTTGACGAACAGGCCCGGAGGTCGCCGAGCGGGGGTTCGGCTCCTGCCATCGCAGCCGTAGGAAAGCACCACCGACAGTATTGCCATAATCAAAAATGCGTAAAAGCCTGAAGATTAATATATACAACTGCCAGCGGTGACGTTATTTAAAATTTGAATAATTATATTTAATTACTTATAAGTTGCCCAAACATGCTCCCCGCCTTGAAAGTTCATGAGAACTTTCAACAACAATGAAATGGAAGTAGGAATGGGCATAGTGAGATGATGAGCAAAATTTTAATAATCATTTTAAAGAAGCGGTCAAATAAGTAATCGATAATCAACCAAGGATCAAATATTGGTGCAACTAACCTGATTCGAAATTAAATAAAGAAAATAGCGGTCTGAAGACCATATCAGAGAATAATATGCGGTTCAAATCATATGCGGAGTAAATAATATGCGGGGAAAATATTATGCGGTTTAAATAATAATAATAATTTGTGCGGGTTTGTAAATTAAAGTTGATTTAAATTATTGACTTGGCAACGGGTATAACTTAGTGACAGGTCGTTTGTACGTACCTGACGCGGTTTTTACTACAGCCACCCGAATTATACCATCCGATCCAGGGAAAACTTCCGTAATAACGCCAAGCGGCCAACTTAAAGGTGGTAAATTATCTTGACCCATAAGAACAACAGTACCAATTACTACTGGCCGATCTGGCGTACACCATTTTTGTCGAACTTGCAGCGTGTGCAAGTACTCAATATGCCATTTTTTCCAATACGAGGCTACAAGCTGATCCAATAAGGTTTTACGGGCAGCTAATGACATACGTTCCTCTGTCAATTCAGAGGAAGGCAAGTATTTAAGTGGAGTTGACATTAAAAAATGTGCAGGTGTGAGTACATCCGGGTAGGGATCAGTAGATATAACACAAAGTGGGCGAGAGTTCAAAATACATTCTATTTGAACTAATACTGTTAACATCTCTTCGTACGTGAGAAGCTGATTACCTATCACTCTAAATAGGTGAGTCTTAACGCTTTTAATATTAGCCTCCCATATTCCACCGAAGTGCGGGGCGCGCGGGGGAATCAATTTCCACTCTATGCGGTTTTTAAGAAGCTCTTGTTTGATGTCGTTTTGTACAGTCGAGTTAAGTAAAAATGTGTAAATTTCATTAAGTTGTGCCTTTGCGCCAATGAAGTTGGTACCATTGTCCGAGTATATTATAGATACCGGACCACGACGCGAAATGAACCTTTTAAAAGCGGAAAGGAAAGAATCCGTTGAAAGGTCAGAAACCAACTCAATATGGATTGCTTTCGTAACGAGGCATACAAAAAGGCATATATAAACTTTTTGCGAATGCTGACCTCTGCGACGAATAGGTATATACCGAATGGGTCCAGCAAAATCAACTCCGGTATGTACGAAAGCCTTGGCATTACGAACGCGAAAATCGGGTAGATCAGCCATTTTGGGTACCGGGTGATTAGGACTTGAATGAAAACATATATTACATTTACGACAGCGAGCGCGTATAACAGTTCTAGCGTCCAATATCCAGAACCTTTGACGAATGATGGACATCAGCAGCCCCGGGCCGGTGTGACAGTAAGTTTTATGATAGTGATCGATCAACAAATCTACAAAGCGGCTGTGCTTCGGTAAAAGTGCAGGATGTTGAGCTTCATAAGGCAGATCTGATTTAGAAAGTCTACCACCGACGCGAAGGATTCCATATTCATCTATAAAAACAGATAAATTGCGTAATTTCTTTGAAGAAGGTTCTCCACCCTTTATTAAGTTAATGTCGTTAGAAAAATGAACATTCTGAATTAGTCTTATTATAAAGTTTTCTGCGGCTAAAATATTTTTAACAGACGAGTTACCTAACCTCTTAGCAAATTTCAGTATGTACACAAAAGTTACTAACAATTTATGGTAAGAAGAAAAGCGGTTAATAATATTTTTGATAAATTCTGGTTCGACTACAAGAGTAGCAGCAAAAGTGTTTGTCTTTAGTTCTGGCAGAGTGTCACATTGACTTGGTGTAAAATTTAGAGGCCATTCAGAAACAGGCTTGTGAAGCCAGGCTGGACCATCCCACCATAATGAATGTTGTGCTAGTTGGGAAGGTAACATGCCACGCGAAAGGCAATCACTAGGATTTTCTTTACCGGCTACATGATGAAAGCTGGAAGCGCCTAGATTTTCATGTATTTTAGCAATGCGGTTGCTAACAAAAATTGACCACCTGTGTGGAGAAGACCGTATCCACGATAAAGCTATGGTGGAGTCGGAAAAGGCATATGTACCTGCAATATTTATGCGGGCAGAAAGTTTAGCCTTTACTATTCGAACTAGCTTAGATAGGAGCAAGGCTGCAACAAGTTCTAAACGTGCGAGTGTTATTACTTTTGCGGGGGAGACTTTAGATTTTGCACATAAAAGCCGAACTGAAATATTGCCTTCAGAATCGATTATGTGCAAGTATATACAACAGCCATAGCCGCTAAAGCTAGCGTCGCAGAAGGCGGCTATGTTAACTATACTGCTTGTAAACACTCCAACGTGTCTTGGAATATTCAAAGAAGTGAGAACAGGAAAATCTTTAACTAAAGCATAATAGCGCTGCAGTATGGCTTCCGGAGGGACATCATCCCAACCCACTTTAGCCAGCCAAAGTTCCTTAATTAGAATTTTTGCGTAAAGTACGACGGGGGCCACTAGGCCAAGCACGTCGAACAAACGAGCAACAAGAGACAAAATATTACGCTTGGTACATTTATCGTCAATTGCTACCGTAGTCAAAGCAAACTGGTCATCAGCAGGATTCCAGGACAATCCTAAGACCTTCAGGTCACTTTCTGAACTAGAAAAACTTATTGGCATACAATGAGACTCAGGTAATATTTTTAGTAGTTCGGGAGAGTTGCTAACCCATTTAACAAGATCAAAAGAGGCTATTTTCATTAAACTGATTAATTCAATAGAAATTTTCTCAGCGGTTG
Organism: Stenoptilia bipunctidactyla; assembly: GCA_944452665.1. Classification (NCBI taxonomy): domain Eukaryota; kingdom Metazoa; phylum Arthropoda; class Insecta; order Lepidoptera; family Pterophoridae; genus Stenoptilia; species Stenoptilia bipunctidactyla. The sequence goes on from OX101727.1 coordinate 11,038,722, forward strand.
AGTTATCAGGCGCGGAATACACGAAATCATCACAATAATAATGAGTCTCTATTAATTTAGAGGACTCTGGAAAACTTTCACTATTGTCGCTTGCTAGCTGGCGCAAAGTGCGCATAGCCAAGTATGGGCTAGGTTTTAAACCAAAGGGGATGCGGTTAAAGTTATAAGTGCGGATTGGTTCGTTTTTATCAAACCGAAATAAAATTCTAACGTATTTGCGATGATGCTCATTTAAACCAATTCTTAAAAACATATGTCTAATATCTGCCTTTAAAGCAATAGGAAAAATGCGAAAATCAATTAGTAATAAAAATAAATCGGCCTGTAGCTTGGGCCCGACATGCAAAATATCGTTAAGAGACACACCCGTATGAGTTTTTGAGCTGGCGTCTAAAACGATACGTAAACTATTTTTATCTGGTCTAATTACGGCGTGATGAGGTATATAATAACCCTCCTCCGTTAATTCGGGTTCAGGAACTAAAGATAGGTAACCGAGTTGTAAGTATTCCATTATAGTTTTATTATAATTTTCGCGCAACAGCGGCACTTGCGTGAATTTACGTTCTAGCGCGAGAAAACGTCGTTGAGCGACTACACGGGAGCTACCCAGTTCCGAAGGATTTCGTGCGAAAGGCAAGTCTACGGAGTACCTGCCGTCTTTAAACGAAACCGAAGATAAAAAACAATTCTCGCAGTCAAGATCGTCAGGACTATAAAAGCGGTCGGATGGAACCTCCTCAATCTCAAAAAACCTCTGTAAACCCTTTTGAAGATCTAGGTTGGTAAAGAGTGCAAGTGACGACTTAGGTGATGAATGGCAGCTGCTGGCGACGTCGCCCATAAGCACGTATCCGAGGCTAGTAAGTAATGCGGGGGGAGCGCGAGTCCCGGACTCGACCCTATTCCCTATGTATATGTATGGGAAAAGCTGTACTCCTAAAATTACATCGATTTGACCCGGTAAGTTCCAAGTTAAATCGGCAAGCGGTAAATCTTTTAAGTATGTAAAATCATTATCATTTTGTATATAATTAGCGGGAAGTCGATCAGTAATACAATCTACTACTAATGCGTGAATATAATAATTGTTTCTCGGATTAAACCTAGATTCTATTGTAAAATAAATGTAGCCATGCACTGGCCGGGAGGTCATACCAACACCTTGCAAAAATGAGTTTTGTAATTTACATATAGGTATGTTCAAACGTTTACAACATTCCAAAGTAATTAAATTATTTTGTGAACCACTATCTATCAAACATCTAACTAAAACTTTATCATTACTATTATTCGGCGTAGCATAAACTTGTGCGGTTGACAAAAGGATAGTCGAACTCGGTTTTAATTCTGAACTAAAAGATAATTTATATTGCGCGTCTTCGTTAGGCTGTGGCGCTGCGATTGTAGTTAGACTGTGGCTCGGGCGCTCCGGACCGACCTCAGTAGTGCTCGAGGACGCAGGTTCGACGCCGGCGGCGGCACGCAAAGTTTCACGGACCGGCGAGCGCCGTGACGATATATTATTTTTATTTTCATTTGAAAAGTGCAATAAGGTGTTATGACGTTTTTGACAAACTTTACAAACATTAGTCGATTTACAATTTGATAGAAAATGCGAAAAGCTAAGACAATTAACACAGCCCCGTCTCAACTTTACAAAATCAAAGCGAGCTTGTGGCGAGACTATATTCTTAAACTGCAAGCAATTAAATAATTTATGTTCGTTACTTTTACACATAGGACAACTACCTGTCTGCGTAAACGTAGGTATATCGCGCGGTTCAGTTCTCGACACAAAAGTCTTGTAGGTATTATGTGGACGTCCGTTCGAATCCCGCCTAACTGCCGAGCTAGTTGATGCGCGCGGTTCGGCTTGAGAATTATTTGTACGAGACCTATCCAGTACTTTTACGTGATCCTGAACGAATGAAGTGAAGTCCGAGCAAGTAGGTATGTCTATACCTCTAACAGAACTCTCAAATAGTTGTAAGGTTTGAGAATCAACTCTTCTCAAACCACAATGTAAAATTATGAAATCTGACAGATCTGGAATGTCTAACTGATTCAAGGCCGCAACCGAAGCACAGAACTTTTCAATAAATGTATTTAAAGTAGATGCGGTACCAGTACAATTTTTAATATCCAAAATATTATTAAGATAATGCAAACCTAAAGTACGTTTATTTTGATATTTTTTGACAAGACTGTCCCATATAATGTGATAGGTTTCTCCAGTAGGTACAATACCTGCGGTCAAGGTAAGTGCACTGTGTGACAATTTACTTATTAAGTACTGCACACGCTGCGAGTCCGTCAAATTCGAGTTTAAATGTACGGTATTGCGAAATACCTCGTAAAATATCGGCCAGTTCTCGGTCCTACCGTCGAACGTAGGTATGTTGATCGGCGGCAGCTTGATGTTGTTTTTAACGTTATCACTAGAAATCTCAGACTTATTTGAACTGATAATACTATTACGTGCGTATAAAATACGTGAGTATAAGTCCTCGACGGAGCTTAGAGACGAGTAATCTGGCTGTTTTTTATGTAATTCTAATTCTAACTCATTAATTTGATCTATTAATCTTTCAAACTGAACATATGATTCTCTGATAGTTTCCGACTCTGCTATGAAATTCTCATTTGAACGAGAATCGAAACTAGATATATTTTTACTTGAATTATAAATTCGATTAATACGTTCGAAAAGTGCTTCTTTCTTTGCAATAAGTTGCATTAATTTAATATCTGGCTTCATATTAGTCATTATAAGGGACTATAATGGAATTATTACGAAAAATTTCTTAAATTAAAATGAATGAACAAATATTAAAATATCAATATGGCGGTGCGATGCTGTCGCGTTGTTAGAAATGGCATTAATTCGCCAAATAAACTACAAATTAGCGATGCGAGTCATAAAAATTAATGCGGGAGTGAATAATTATGATTAGACTGGAAATATCCAGGCTCGAATGACCAAAATAATGATGTGGCGTGTAAATAGTCACATCATGTGGGCAATGCGGTTTTACCGAAATCCTATCTTCGGAGCGAGGCTTTACACAATTGATACAACAATAAAATCAGTAGTACTGACCTGTTGGCACGTTGGTTAGCAGATGGAAGCCCCGTAGTTTAAGTTTTAAGGTGGCAGCGGCACTCACTATATATCACCAGGAAGCAGCGAATGATTCACGAGCAGCGGCGCGTTACGGTACGCTAGCGACACAGTACTGACTGCTTTTGACGAACAGGCCCGGAGGTCGCCGAGCGGGGGTTCGGCTCCTGCCATCGCAGCCGTAGGAAAGCACCACCGACAGTATTGCCATAATCAAAAATGCGTAAAAGCCTGAAGATTAATATATACAACTGCCAGCGGTGACGTTATTTAAAATTTGAATAATTATATTTAATTACTTATAAGTTGCCCAAACATATAGTATGGAGTCGGTTACAGATATTTATGAGCACAACATGTTTAACAAACATTCAAAATTAACAAGGCACACATTTATTGAAGCTGGCCGTGCGGCAATGGATAGATTTCAATTTTTTCTTAAAAACCGTCTCCATACTAAACGAACATTCGTAAACATTCGTTAACTTACGATTCTTAAAGTTCTGTGATCGCACAGCATAATTGCTTTCCTACTCTATATATAACACTCAAGACGAGATATTTTTACATATACAGGGTTAATTTTAATTAACATATCACCTCTTGCAGGCAACCTCTCCACATCAATTTCAACAACATTTGTTCTACAAAAAAAAAGTATTTTCTCCTAACTCTACCTTTTGTAAGAAGTGCCTACTATTATTTTGAAGCGATATTTTACTACTCAAGCTGCGTGACAAACGCAGAGTTAGTAGAATTACGCCTCTAAACCGAGGCTAGGTATACATTTTAAAAACTATTAATTTTTATAAGTTGTAGAACAAATGTTGTTAGGATTGATGAAGAAGCTGCATGCGCTAATTAAAATTAACCCTGTATAGGTATGTATATGGGTATAAACAGTAAAATGGCGCAAAATGAACAACGGTAATGAAAAATTAAAAACTTTATACTCTAGGAATATTTTCGCGTTCAACGGCATTATGGCTTATTCAATGTATATATAAAACGTAGCTTCGCTATCATTTATTTACAAAAAATGTTATCAGAAAAAAGTTCGCCGACGTGAAAAAGTATGGTGTATTTAACCCTTATTTCAAGTATTATAGAATGGAAAATGCAGTGAGAAGTGTAGATGTGTTATCGTGAAACTAACGTCACAGTTGCATGTACTTAACATAACAACTAGATATAAATTTATATTGTTTAGTCTCGACGATGATTGATGTCACGGACGAGCCCCCGGCCGTTATCTCGATGTTTTTAGTTCTGAAAAGAGATGTTTGTAGTACACTGACCAATCTCAAGTACGCATTAGAGGTTTCTCTTGCATATTCTTGACCATCACTAGGTATAGGTGATAATAGATTTTCCAGCATGTCAATTGTTTCACCGTGAAATAACTGGATGAAAAAGAAAAGAGCCCTGATTTTTTATGCCATAAATACCTGTTTTGATTCACAGAAACTTGTTTTTAAAATAAAAATATAACAGAAAGTGTGAAATAAATTAGTTCAGTTATGGAGGTTGCTTACATTACGGAACTTGCAATACAGCTGACATAGACAAAATCTCATTTCACGCATAAATATATATTAAACTTCAATTATTTTGGTAAGACTTAGCTGGCTCTTTTGAGTTGATAAAACTTTCAAGGAACTACTCATGCAGGGAGTTTCAGGGTAACATCAACGTCATGCCGGAAACGAGTGATAAGCCATTAGCGGTGACGCTTATCAACAAAAAAAAACTTTAATACAGAAAAAGCTATAAATTCCGGTAAGGAATCTCTGATTCATTTTTAATACCGATAAGTGTAATCAAAACTCAAGACAGTGGTTGCCATGGTATGGAATAAGTAGTTGTTTAAACTTGGCAGTCGCACGAATCGCTTTTCCATTACTACATCTCTCATCAATTTGCACATCATAAAAGTATTGTTAAGACATGATACGCCCAAAGAAGTATGCTATTTACGGTGACATTGTGATATAATGAAATACCACGCCCATCAATTATCACAAGTTGTACTAAGAATATAAATGTATACCTAACTAACGTCCCATCTGATCTTTGCATAGATGCAATTTACGTTACAATTCGTAGATTGATTTATATTTAAAAAAGCATGTTCGAAACAAGCGCCCAAAAGACATTCAGATTCAACTTGGATTTATCTATCCAGGTTTGAAATTCAAAATGTTGTATTTATTTCCATCTATTTATAACAAACATTTCATTGCACAATAAGAACAAACTTTTAATAGCTCTGCGGTGCAAAGGAGACTATAATGACATGGGAAAACACGTTTTTCTCAGTTTAAATTAAATAATTTGTAACGCTGCAAGGTATTTCAAAATTTCTTCAGTAAATCACAGCCTGTGTTTGGTCGCTATTAATTGATCAAAACGTAAACTAATATTTATCTACTTCGCTTGGTGATTGCATCATAAATAATGCTTGATCAGTTTTTCATATATTTAATACCAGTTGTGTCCATTTTACAGAACTGCCCACGGGGCGCGGCCGGTAACAGCGTGACGTCAAACCCATTTTGCTAAGAATAACCTTTTTGATTACACATAATTTTGCATCAGCGATACCGTATAAAATATTATCTAATACTTATATTTTAAATCAGAGTAAATTGTTGAACTACAACTTAGAATTTAGCCTCGAAAATAATGCAATACTTACAATCATGTATTTGAACATTAAAATTTGTTCTGGTCGCAGAAAATATACAAGGTATACTACAATTCTTCGTCGTTTAGAAACACTACAATACATTTTTTAGATATATAGACTTAAATACAAAAGATAAATTATTATATTTTTACAAAAACTAGAAGTTTTCTAAATTTCCTTAACAAAATAAATAACCAAAAAGACAATGACATGTGCACTAAACTGATGAATTGTTCTAAAGCAAACCATACATAATTTAATTTTAAATAATTTTAACATTTAGTTTTAATCATGTTTCCTTAGTTGCATTACAAACATCGTCTAAAATCACGAACCTTTAATATCCTTTCAACATGTTTAGTAGGATAATAATTTGTTGGCGCACCCTATAAATAGAAACGGATATTTAAAAGTTCAAAGTGCAAAATAACAACACTGATTATATCATATTTCTCTTAGCCTCTGGCAATTACTACAACCTACGATATCACTAAAATAAACAATGTCTTATCTTATCAGCTGTTTCATTATGTTTTAAATGATGGACCACGCCCCCAAGATATCAATTACTGGTAATTAAAGGGCTGATGCGAACTTTGCTAGAAACTTTTATCGTAGTATAACCCGTGTTTAATGATCTTGTAAAGGTTTTCAGTATTGTTATTCTAACTTTTATTCGTAAAGGATACCGATCATAGCCCGATTTTCAACGGACTTTCAAAAGGAGGACGTTCTCAATTCGTGTTGTATGTTTCTTTTTGCTGTTTTATTACACAATATTTTGGACATTTATGAATCGATGTTGAATATTCTTGTCTCATATGAATTTTTGAAAAAATATGCATGAATCGGAGCATATTTATACATTGACCGACTATATACTTCAGCCAAAGTTTTGACGTGAAGTCCGTTTTTAATGCTCTGCATTCGTTGATTACGTTTAGGTACAATCATTGAGTCGTTTATTATTAGTTGTTAGATTTTTCCCCACAATTAAAAACTGAAACAATTCTTTAAATTCCTCAAGGAACTCTACGAGTGAAACCGCTAGAACGAAATTGGTACATTTCAATAATAAAAAACGCAATGAGCTCAGAGACTCAACAGGAGAGTGAAACAGACAGGAATCATAGATCATACAATCGTGAGAGGTTTCTGTTGCGGCTGTATTTCTAATGACACACGAAGATATGTAGTTCAGATTAACTTAGGTTCGATAAAAGATCGTATTCTCCAGAAACGAGTTCCAGTCTGATATTGCAGGTAGCCATTTGACGTGAAATGCCATTATCTGATATAAAATATTATATCGATAAGGAGTTTCTAGCCACCAGATGGGAAGTAAACATCTTTCTGCGTAGGACATATTCATCACCAAGCCTGGATATAATGAACCTACTCGATTTTTAAAAGGCTTTTGTCAGAAGGGATGATTATAAGAGAAACGATCATACTTTCATATTTCATATGAAATATGATTATATTTTTCAAAACCTAAATAAATAATTCACAAATTTATATACCTAAGCAACAAAATAGTGAAGGTAATTTTAGGTTTTTGGTATCATATTGATTACAAATAATTTAACTTGATTAAATTTGGCCATATGGTCTCAATCAAACACAGTGCTGATTGGGGCTTACAAAACGTTCGCTTTATTTTAATTGTTGATGACATTGAAATGCTATTATTTTATACGTGTAGTATGATGGCACTTGTGAGGGCAACGACCGTCTGTGTAAGCAGTATTATATTTAGACCAGTACACTAAAGCTTAAGCCATGGGGATGTAAAGATATGTAGTTCTAATTGTTTAGTAATCCAGAATGAAAAGTATCAGAATGAAATCCGCTTAGTAATGTTATACAAGTGTTGGAAGTTCTGATTTTAATTTACATATTTATATTATAAAAGTATAGTATGGTAAACTTAAAACTATGCATCACCCATTCGTATCGCTTTTGTTTTAATTATATATGTAAAAAAATTTTTTTTTTGTTATTTGATTCTTATATAAATGTAACATAAAACTATTGGTCTTCCTGAAAAACGATGGTTAATTTTAAATTATGGTGCTGAATGGAAATGTACCTACAGTAATTCTGTGAATATAGAGCAAATTGTTACATCTTACGTGTCGTATATTATAAACGTAAAAGCTTGGATAGATGTTCGTTCCCCAATCACGGATTTTAATGAAATTTGGTATAGCACCGATATTCCCTCGGAATTCTAAAATGAGCGGGTAAAATCGCGTGCAACAGTTATTTTCAAATAAACATTTTCATGCTGTAAAACTTAACTTACCGAATTCCCATACTCTCGGGCGATGCAGGAAAGTAGTTATCTGGTCGGTTCTCTGTCCACGGATACGACTTGGAAAAGCAGCCGTAATTGCTATAGCACCTTTCTAATTCTGCATCATCTGTCAACATAGTAAAAAGCTTGTAAAAGAATAATAAAGGGTAATATAGTATAATATTTTAATTTCAAATTAAACTTGACTTTTTAGCATTTTACACAAGCTGTGTATTTCTCTCGATGCAATATTTCATTGCACGATATTTTAAGGTTTCAAGTATAAATAATAAATAGAATCAAACTTTAGAATCAAAAGAGCGATTATTTTAACCGTTAATTTAAGTATTTCTTATTGTAAAGAAAAAAGGTCATATCTTTTTCTTTGCAAATGACAATGGATATGTTTGAAAATTGTAATTTTAACGTTAAAATACATTAGTAGTTACGTTTATAATAAAAAGGTATTATCACTTAATGAGTAAACAAACTAAAAGTCTGTACGAAATTAGTGATCTGAAAATAAGATAAAAACAATTTTTTACAATAATAACACACTTTTTAACAAATTTCTTGAACTTATACATCCTTATTTAAACAAAATTGCAAACTAAATAGAAAAAATAGTAGGTATGAAAAATAAACAATACTTTAACAAGCTCAAAAAATATGAATGCAACGCTTACCACCAAAAGAACTGGGAAAATTTGATGTATCCGTTGCATTTTGGTTTTCCATCAACACCATTATCGTATGGAGCATCAAGGCTGCACTAGTTTTATTATACATTTTTCCAATTTCATTCACAAACCACTTCACCAAAATAATACGTAGCTTCAAACTGTGCGAAACTGTCGATGAACTTTACTGTTATCACCTTTTTGAAATACGATATTTAATTGTATGTGTGTGAGCGTTTGAGTGGACAATCCGTAATGAGATGCTTACGTACTGAATATAGCTTATATACTGGTCGACAAATGCATAAACAAACAGTGCTACCGTACCAAAAGATTCATTTGCGTAGTGATTTTAATGGGTTAACACCTTTTTTGATTTAATGACTAAAATAAACCAATGAAATAATGTATTATTCGTAATATACTTAAGCTAAGCAAATTCTTTAAACTACCAATAGGATTTGAAAAGTACTTGAGAAATTTTTACGTATTCTAAATTCAAAAGTAACGAGGTTAATTACGCGCGTGGATGCTAGTCTCTATTGTAAGAGAAAATAATGTATGTAAAGATAATAAAATCAAATTCTTTTTTTTTTTTTTTAAAGAACCAAAATATCTGTTAATAACAATGACTAAGTTGCAAGCAGCGAATATTCTGCACTTCGCACTAGTAAAAGAATTAAACTTACTTTTAAAAAAGCCCACTTATGTGCTGACTGCTGACTCTTAATTTGACTTTCAAAAATTTGCGTCAAAAGTAAGACTGATTATTTATTAAGCCTTGTTCTGTATCATTTACAATCATGAATGCTCCATGTACAAAACATTTGTGGGCCTGGTTGCACCACCGCACAAAATGCCGCATTTTGTATCATTTTTAACACCTATAGGTACCTTCCTAAACCTATTTACAATTCGTCAACTCACGGATCCACGGATTAGTTTCCGCATTATTATTTTTGAACATATTTAAAGTTGCGACTGATTCATTAAGTTAAAAATACTTAACATAGGTACCTACTTACCTAAGTTATTTAACTATTAATTACATAAATTAAAATATAGATAACTATCTACTTTGTAATAAAGCGCTGAAACAGAGTTCAAAGACGAAAGTTTTTTAACAATGATTCATAACGAAAGTGTATGAACCTCTGGCTTACCCAGGACAAAAATACTAGTCAAGTCTAGCCAGTAGACGTTCCGGGATACCAAGATAACAGAGGTTACGCGTTATCACAATTTGTTATTTGTTAAAAGCCGATTGACGCACGTACAGTCTCGCCGATTATAGAGTACCATAATTTGTAGGTACCTATTTATTTATGTGTGTACTGAGCACGTGTTTATGTATTAAATTATCATATAAACTGGAACGTAATTAGAGTTCACTTAATTTATTCAGATTAATAATTTACTTGAGGATCATTCATTGTATTAGTTCTAAAAATACTCTGAAAGGGATGAAATAGTTCCTAAAAGTACACAAACAGAACTTAACAGTAAGTATCAAATAAAATAATTTGTTATCAAAAATGTTTACAAAAAAACGCATTTCATAAAAACATTACCATCATTTATAAAGCAATAAGCGGACTTTGGAACAATCAAAACAAACAAAACTTAATTGCGTTTGATAACAGCGAAATAACAATTATAACTATTTGATCGCGACACCGTTACCCCAAAAACTACAACAGAGGGTCGTAGTACAGAATTAGATTTCTATTATTATCCACTACAAGTTATCTTGATGTCAATAGGCATTCTAATGTCACTTAAAATTAGACGGCAATTGATGTGGTGTAACCAAGAGCGCGTAGCGTGTCAACAATTGTTTTAATGTCTGTACGTTTTTACGATACATCTCTATACTTCTAAGCTAATGAAACTAAACAGTAATTTTGTTTCTTTATTTTAAATATAAATTGTAAATATTTTTTTGCATTTTGTAGCTTCACTCTTGGGGAGAGTTATATCAAGAATTTTGTAGGAGGATCAAAAATCGGCGCGGCTGCTACTATTTACTAAAAGACTTTTCACCAAAATATTATATAGATTGATTACAATGTTCTTTTGATTAATAAAAGATAAATAAGAAACTTAGACCTAGTGGTAAATGCAATAGGGGCGGTTCGCCAAAGGTGCATAATTCAATATTTTAATAATTGAAAAACAAATAGTTTTAAGACACTGAAGATCTTGAAAAGTGCATGGAAAAATTAAATAAATAAAAATAGCTTTTACTATTAGCTTTACCATCGAGGGAGAAGATAAATTATAATGTACTTATGATAAAATACCTATTTTCACTTTTTGGAGAATGGTAAGAAGATTCTTCTGACTGTGTAAATGTGAATTATTTCAAGTGTTCATATTGAATTTTCAATGCAAAGTGACCCTTCCCGATAGTTTATAATAGATAGTTTTAGGGTTATATTATTATAAATAATTTAAGTTAATAAAGTTACTAAGTAAAAAAAGCAAATTAATTTATTCATAATATTATCAGTTCGATGTTACATACTTCTGTGCTCACTACACAGTGGAGTTATTAGAACTTAACAGCAAAACAGAGTTTTTATTAAATCAATCACCATATCTGTAAAAACTTATTAAATGTATGAAAAGTATTAAACCACTACTGGTTAGAGTATTGTTAATTATGGGACTATATAACTTACTTTTCTTTTATTAAGGTAATGCAATTCTTGCAAGTATTGATAAAAATTAGCTTGGAATCAATAATAACTCTGGATTTTCTGAGTATTTATAAAATATATTTCAAACTTCAGTCTTGACACTTTATTTACTATACAGTAAAAAAATATTTCTTAAAATCGCACAACACGCTTAGATTATTTCATGCAAAAATATTATAGGCCACTAAACCTTTTCAAAAATGCTCACAAATTAAAATTAATAAATGCAACCACAATAATGGATTAAAGTCAAAATATTCATCATTATACTTACGTAAATACAAGTAAAAATTCATAAACATGTTAATTAACTTACAAAAATAATTGGCACTAATAATTATTGTAATCTATATTGTGCTAAGTGTGGGTTTTGCGCGATTTATTTTTCGATGGCGTCGACGAGAAATTGCAGTTAAACGTCATATCATCGGTAAATATATCGGACATGGACATTGCTTCATTTTTCGTCGGCGCCCTGATAAATTCTTCACCATCTAGATTCTCTTTGTCTTGCAGTTTTGCGTGGGAAAAACTGAAACTTGCAACTTTTGAGGATGTTTCCGTTGAAGGATAGAACTGCATACTATCTCCAGAATTTTCATCCTTGAAGCCACTGTCAAGTCTCATCCAATTCACATTTGACATTTCTTTAAAAGCTGTCTTACTGTTATTTACTTTAGACATATTAGTTATAGTCAGTTCTGAAGGTTTTATGGCACTTTCATAGTAACTAGAAGCGTTCACGAAGAAAGTGTTTTCGTTGAAACCACTGTCTACTCTCTTGAAGCTCGTTGTTCCTTCGGCAATTTTTGTAACGGTAGTATTATCGAATTGAGATACATTTTCAGTCAAAAAGTTGAGATCAACGGAATTAAAGTCTACTTTCTTATCTTCTAAGTTTAGTGGATTTTCTGAATTGTTCATGCTAGTATCAAGAGACATTTTTCCCGGACTAAACATGATTGTAGAACGTATTTTACTTATATTATGCGAAAGTACATTACTTTTTAATTTAGCTTTTAGTGGGGTTTCATCTAAAGTGAGGTGTGTTTTGGTGGAAATTTTCATATTTGTTTCGTTTTTCTTTGTTTCTGCAGCTACAAGTTGCTGCAAATTAATGCCGTCAGACCATGAAGGTTTTTTGGTTTTAATTGGACTAGTTTCAACACCTAAAACAAAAGAATATAAATCATATTTTTTTTGCACTTACACATTATCTAAACCAAAATGTGGGTGTTAGGCTGATCTTCTGTCACTGCAATAGTACATCAACACCCCCAAATTTGTCAAACATGGTTTTATACCCTATGGTGTTCTGTCTACCCTATAAGGGATAAAGGTATGAAGTTATGTAAGTATCTAAACTAAATTAAGTTCATCTAAGTCTATAAATAAAATAATTATTTTTTTGCATAATTTTTTTACAACTTTCATTTGTTTTTTCCGCATTCATTTTTCAATTGTAGTAAAATGACAGGATCATGTGGAATTATTTTAGGTGTACCATGGCCTACAAACATTTTTGATTTACATACTACTCATCATTTAGGTGGACCACCGGCAAGAAAAATTATATGTGGTCCACCCAGGTGTACTAAACATGTGGACCACGGCCGATATGCGGATCTGTTAAGGTAAAATCAAAATTACATTGATAATTTCACTACAATTTGAATTGACATTGAAAAGATAATCATAATTTTTAAGTTAATATACCTACATAAATTAATATTTATGAAAACAGTTAATATGGCTTTTGAATTTGGGGAACAAATACAGCATATAACCAATCGCGTAGTAGCAACATAAGCGTTTTAGAACAGAAGAGGCTACCAGTTTTGTTGCATTTCGTTTATAATGGGGAGAGCACTGTATACTTGATCAGCAAGGAGTGCTTAAAAATATTGTACACATAAAAAATTTCAAATCTAGCTACTTTGAAAGTTAAAGGGTATGTTTCGCAGCATGCATAGCATTCTTTGTTGTTTTAATAGTTTATAACAAATTTACAGTGCACTCATTTGTACAGTGAACTGATTCCAGCGAGTTTCCCCATTGAATATGATAAAAAAAATATAAAACAATTACCTTGTGAATGCTCATGGAATGATCCATCAATGCTCATATCCATACTAAAATCAAGTTTCTGCACAGATCTACTTCGATTCAAACTCGACATACTCAAGCTTCGTTTCTCCGAGAATGAAACTGATATTTTCCTGCCTACAGGTGGTGATTCCTTTAAAGAGGTACTTCTTTGTAAAAGAGATTTGTTTGGATTCGATTTACAGAAGCAGGGCCCTTTGTTTTCGGTTCCTGCTTCATTTGAAATACAGTTTAGACAGGTGGCCATGACTTCTGATTCTGGTGATGTGAAGTTGTTTTTCTGTGGAAATTTTAATTTATTAATTGTATTAAGTAATATAATTGCTATTTATACAATATCTCGAAAACAACTAAAAAATAAAGAATTTTCAAAAAACAGTAGTTGGAACAGTAGTTGAAACTGTCATGCCTACTGTGGCTTTACGATCTACTAATGCCGACGTTTTTCTTACTTGTCTTGTTCAGTAAAAATCATTTTATCATCATCATTCAGCCAGGAAACGCGCACTGTTGATCGGTCCTGTGCTGCACACATCTAGCGTTTACTGGCGACTTCGACTAGCTAGAGCGTCAGTTCACCTTAACGCTGTGTCTCCCAGTAACCGCCACCACTCGAGAACCTTACTGCCCCAACGGCCATCCATTCTGCGAGCTTTGTGCCGTGCCCATTGCTTCTTAACCCATTATCGCCCAGATTTTATGACCTCTTCTGATTTTGATGAAATTTTAATATATTGTTAGTATAGGTCAGCATTACATAAATTCATCGAAAAAATAAAAATATATTATATACTTTTTGAAATATTGAGTGATGCCATATCGCACCGCTAGCCTAATATGTTGCCTTTTTTTAATATAAGCTTACCAATGAATTTGATATGTTTGGCACTTATAAAGTTATTATCTTACAAATTAATTTATTTCGGTAATTAGGTAATTGAAACACAAATGCAGTAGGAACCTTTTTATTATAAAGTAGTATAAAATCATAGATAAGAAGTAGTGATAAAATTTGTTATGGAAGGGGTAATTGCACTCTAAGCACAGACCTACACCGCACTTGGAACACTCAGATTGGGTTTGACTTTTGCATGGTCCAAATGCACATCTTCGACGCTTGCCTTCAGCATTAGGTATCAAATAATGAGCAACTCCGTCATAACGAATACTGTCTGGTACTCGATTGGAACTCACGGAGAATTTTGACATTGCGGGTCGGCCAGCAGATAAAGGGATGTTTCGATATTTTTTGAGATAAGTCTGTACAATATGTCGCCTGAAATCTAGCTGAGGAATACAATTTCCAGCTTGCTTATATACTACCCAAGCATTGCAGACGGTTACATCGATCAAATAAGTAAAAATCGACCACCACTACTTCTTTCCTCTTATTCCAATACGGTAAGTGTTGATGTTCTGATCCATAAGATCAGTTCCACCCATATACTTATTGTAATAAGTCAGTACTGCTGGCCGTATAACCTGTACTTTTTTCTTTTCTGTTCGAGAGTATCATCCAACATGAGTCAAAGGTTCCCCCCATGTGGTGTAGACATTACCGTCACAACCGCATTATCCTTCCATTTTACAGCTATAATGTTGTCCTCTTTATTCTTTGCGTATTCATAATGTCCACGATCATTTTTCATCATTATGTGTTTACTAGGCATAGGTGCATCCTTTGGAAGACGATTTTCATGCACGGTTCCTGTACCGTCATAACCACGCTTCTTCAACTCGATGAGCAAATCTGCACTGGTAAAAAAATTGTCAAAATAAAAAGACATCGGTAATGCCTGAATGTTTGGTGGCAGGGTATCAATCATGTTGACTAGAGGTGTCATTTAGTCATAATAACATCACAATTTTACTCTTCAGGTTTGGAACCCTAAAAATGATTACCCATCCATTTGCTTAACCCCCACGCTTATCTTTTGGGTACGGAACTCGGAAAATAAAAATAATAAATGCAAACCAAACCATTTACAGAATTTCAACAAAAAGTGTTATCGTATTCGGCTAGAGATGCCAAATTGCATCTATAGCATTTATCACTTCATAATAACAAAATGAAAACAAAAAAACACTGTATTCAACTGTTTCCTTGTTTATATACTTTCATACGAACAAATCAAAACCAATAATAGCACATAATATTATCAAAAACAATAAAAACTTTACTTACCTGAAAATGGCATCCATGTTTTGGCGCAAATTTTTTGACAATAAACTTCACTCGACGACCGTGCATCCAAATCGGGCTGTAATTGGATAAAAACCAACCAATCCGCGGCTTCGTCTCTCTAGTAAACTATTCTATGATTGGTTAATTCAAATCACATGTTTTTTAACGATAAAGGCGCGAATATTTGATGTACCTATGTAGTGGTGCAATATGGCATCGCTAGCCGTTAATGGGTTAAGCATTGCAACTCTTCTGGCTTTATCGGCAAGTTTGATTCGCCAATATCTTTTAACGCCTATTTAACTTTTGTGGAAAACTTAATCACGAAAACTTAAGTTCCAATATTAATAATTTACATACCTCCTCATCACTTGAAATTGTTTTTCCAACGGGTGACATCGAAACAGAAGCAAGCAAAGATGACGCTAACTCAGGACCTCTTTGCGGGGTTTGAAACTGTATGGGGCTCAGGCAGGGCTCTCCAAAATCTACAACATCAAGTATTTTGTTCCGGTAACAGGGCTTGTTAGCTGGACCTTTGTTTAGAGGAGTTCCAAATGTCCTTTTCATACCCTTTGATAGGCAGTCTTGGCTCTGAAAAAGTAAAACGTATTATCGAGTTGCTAGTTATTGATCATGATTGCTTATAAGCGGCGTTTAATATTTAAATATCTTTCTAAAATTTATAGATAGTTAAGTTTAGATTAATTTATAGTATTTATTTTACTGAAGTAAGTAGTTACATATTTATTTTTCTTATTTCGAATGTGACTGATTATTTGTCTTGTTCATCATTTGATGAATATGAAAATGCTCAAAGCGATTTTCACTTACAGACGCCGTTCCTCTAGAAACTTGATTAAAAAATACTTATGTCGAACAATCTTCTTGTCTCAATTTTGTGCATGTTAATGTACAAAGCTTGCTATCTCATTATACAGATTTCTACTCATCTTTCTGCGATGGCATAGTTGATGGCATCTTGCTCTCTGAGACTTGGCTTAAACCGCCCACCTGCTGCTCGTTGCCTGGTTATATTTTATTCCGAAACTAGCTTTTGCCCGCAACTTCGTACGCGCAAAAGCATTGTTTATATTTAACACAACCAGTCATTGGAGAACCTTTATAACAAGTATTACATTCATGCACTGAAGAAATAATTGTTTATACAAACTAAAAAGTCCAATATTTCGTGTTCCCGTGGGAATGGCGGGAACTTCTTTCACAACACTAACTGTTACTCACTGGGGAACCTTTATACTAAGTATCACATCTGTGCACTCATGGATTTTTTTTCATACAAACTATAAATCGTATATTTCCCGTTCCCGTGGGAATTTTGGGAATTCCTTTCATAGCACAACCAGTCACTCTTTGAAGAACCTTCATGCCAAGTATCACAACCATGCACTCAAGGAATAAGATTTTTCATACAAACTAAAAAGTCCAACCCCTTCCCGTGGAAATTTCGGGAATTCCTTACATATTACGAACAAACACCTAGTGAATAACCTTTATACTAAGTATCACATCCCTGCACTCGAGGAATAAGATTTATCATACAAACTAAAACATCGTATATTTCCCGTTCCCGTGGGAATTACGAGAATTACTTTCATAACACAACCACACATTTAAAAACCTTTACACCAAGTTTCACATCGGTGCACTCAAGGAATAAGATTTTTCATACAAACTAAAAAGTCCAATTATTCCCGTTCCCGTGGGAATTTCAGGAATTCCTTCCTTAGTGCACCCTACATCCCCTAAAGAATGTATGTTCCAAATTTCAGCTCTCTACGCCCAGTAGTTACAGCTGTACGTTGTCTGTCAGTCACTCAGTCAGTAACGGAACAGTTTTATATACAGGGTGTTTGGTGACAGGATGCAAAGCTGAAAGGAGGTGGTAGTCTAGACCATTTAGAACATTTTGAGCCATACATGTCTTAGACGAAGTGTGATAGTTTTTTTTTAATAAAAGATTTAAGGTTTTTCCAAGAAAACTCCGAAATTTGACAATAACAAATAAATAGTTTTTTTTTAATCCATCCTAAAAAAAAACACTTAAATATTTTTTCTGTTATTTTTTTATTTTCAAATCCCTTCAGTTTTTTTTTTCTTGAGTCGCCGATGTTTCAAATTACAGTGATTGTATACAATAGACTATAGACAATAAAAAACAGAAAATTAAAAAAATCTCCCTACAGTAATAGAAGTACTGTTAGAGATTTATTGTCAAATTTAGGAGTTTTCTTGGAAAAACCTTAAACCTTTTATTAAACTCATCACACTTCGTCTAAGACATGTATGGCTCAAAATGTTCTAAATGGTCTAGACTACCACCACCTTTCAGCTTTGCATCCTGTTACCAAACACCCTGTATATTGATGGTCGTACCGGCAAGGATGCTGGTGGTGTAGGTATTTTCCTTCGTAGTCACATATCAGCTAGTGTGGTCTGCTTTTCCCCCTCACAATGTACAAATTCTCTTGAACATTTATTTATTGAAATATCAGCACACAACCGTAAGATTTTGTTAGGCATACTATACAGTCCTAGCACATAGCAACACCATCTTTAAACATAAATCGTTTACAGTTCGTGCAACTGCTTTGTGGAATAAGCAGCCAATCGATATCAACTTTCAAAAGACAATTAAAAGCGCACCTTCTCTCACAAACATAATTGTTTTTATCACCACTCAACACTTGTGTACATCGCATGTATATGTATATGTTAATTTATTATAGATTATTTATAATATGTAAGTTATATTTTCATAAAGTATGTATTGTATATTTTTGCATATTTTTATTTTTATTAGTTATAAATATCTATTGAATTATATTGGTTTTATATAATTAAATATAAATATATAAATAGAGAGTTTTACCTTAAAATAAAACTTACCTATTATTTTCCTGAGATATCCAGAATCCATCTTGAGTCAAGCACCTGTCTATTTAGCGATGTATGGTCTAGTTTATTCTTTTGTACACTTACTTGACTTCCGTTTCATCGTTTTACCGCCAAATTGTGTCGGCTTCGTTCCGGTTTGCGCTTGGATTTTAAATCATTATGCTCATGATGCACCAGGTAGGTATTACCTGGATTCCGGATATCTCAGAAAAATAACAGGTAAGTTTTATTTTAAGGTATAATTCTGTATTATTTGTCCGTATCGATATCCGGAATCCATCTTGAGTGATGTGTTTGTTATGTCCTGGTTGAAGGGTTTGCCAAGCGCAAACAACGACGCTATAATGCGTGAATTATATACGATTCGGTTATTAACAAATTCCTGTAAAATAAAAATAGAAAAAAAAGTACCTAGTGCAAAATAAAGGTATTATTCAAAAAAGAAAACAATCGATACATCAACGTTCTGGTTTAAAGAAATTAGAAAATGAATTTGTTTCGTTAATATGATTGTCACCGGCCTGACGAATTTGTCTTTGGTAATAGTTTCGAAAGGTATGCTCATGTTTCCAGTTTCCCGTCTCCAAAATCATATCTATTGGATAATTCTCCAACCAATTTAAGGAAGCCACTGCAGAGCGAACTGATCCTAGGCTAGCAGCGATACCTGATTCCTGCAATACAGATTTTATCCAGTTCCTAATTATCGTTCGAGAAGCTGGTTTAGGGTCTCCTCTAGCTGTTATAATCAATTGAGTGCAGTTACATAATTGTCGTCGTTCCTGTGATACCTCTATAAGTTTTCTAACTCAGTATACGCAATCTAAGTTTGTGTCGGATGTTGCCGCAGTCTCCACCCGGACTGCTGGTAGTCGGCGTTGTCGGTTTTCGAGCCGAACATAGGCCAGAAAACAATCGAGTCGCCTTCATCTACAAAACTTTCTGAATCAACTGCAATTAGTGTGAGGTCGTGGACTCTGCGGCCCGAGGTCAACAAAAGTAATATCGCTGCGCACCTACAGACCTGATATAGACTGTTTACATCTGGAGAGTTCAAACTGAGATATCTAATACCAACTCGTGCGTCCTAAATTGGGGGTCTGACTGTTTTTCCTTTAGCAACTGAAATAGCTTTTAAAATGTGTTTTATAAAAAAGTTAGAAGACAAATCCGTTTTACTAGTTATGTTAGTGAATGTTGAGATGACAGACTTATGAATTAATATGGTTCTGTGTGCTAGTTTCTCAACGTTGTGTAAATGTGCTAAATAGCGAAAGACCGAAAGGCAGGCTAGTCATCTGGAGCAAGCTGCAGTTGTAACTTACCCTCAGGAATCTGCGATGCACCTTGGCAATCGCCAAATGGAAGAAGGCCTGGCTCAAATGTACCTTCACCATCCAATCTTCGTTTTGTAAGAAACTCGGTACACGAAAATGGCTGAACAGTTGAAAGTGTTTTGTCTTTACAAAATTGTTGAGCTGTTTCAGGTTGAGAATAGGTCGAAAGGTCCCGTCTGGTTTCGTTATAAGGAAAAATTTTGTAAGGCAACTTGGAGATAAATCGGCTATTTCCAAAACCCCAGATTCCAGCATACCCTGTATTTGTATCGACATTTGTCGGCTGGATTTTGTCTTGAACTTGTCCATAACTAGCTGACTCGGGTATATTAATGGAAGCCTCAGCATGTAAGGTATTCGAATGCCATTCAGGAGTTTGCATATGGTGGGTGGCGCCTTGAGGCTGTTCCAAACACGCTGAAATAGCGCCAGACAGCCTCCACGGAAGCGCTCTAAGTCATGCTCTACGATTTCTAGATTTTGGTGAATATGTACGTGGTTTCTTACCTTTGTAGTTTGATTTGTGTTTGCCTCCTGAAGATTTACCTGGGCCTGATCGTTTGTTTAACTCCTGTCCGAAATTCTTTCGCGGCACAGGTATCGTTTGTCTGTTTACTTGTTGAGGGTCTCTGCAAATCTTTGTTAAATTGATTAATTCGTGAAATTGGCACTCTGGTGTCCGAAATAACTGTAGAAAACAGCTATCCAGGCCACCTATTTTTTGAACATACGCACACAATTTATCGCCATCAAATAAGTTTTCAGCATTTGGTGGAATCTTGTGCAACACTTCGGAATTAAAAAAATCTGGAATTTTGTTTAATAATGACTCTCGCCGCGTTTGTAGGTATGCAATCAGCTAGTCTGCCACATACAATTTGCAAAATGTCATCAGTTATTTTGTTATACTGAGAATCTTTAAAAATCTGAGAAATCTTTTCGCATAAGGCCTGGGGTGACAGCTGAACTTGATTTTCTATTGACCAATCTATTATACTTTGAAACGTCAATCGAAGTTCATCCTTTTGTGTAAAAATTGCGTTCGTTAATGCTGCAAATGTACGTTCTAACAAATACGTTTTCGAATTAGCTGATGAATCTGTATTTGTGGAGTTTAAGCGAACTAACTCATCATTGACACTAAGTTCAATAAAGCCAGGGGATGCCACATATTTCTTTTGAGCCTCGGAGAAGCGTATCAAGTTCCAATCATCACGTTTAAAATGTTGTAAATCATTAAGTTTAAGTAGGTGATCATCATCTGCCTTTGGATACACAGGCTCCTTAATTGTAGTAGAAAAATCAGATAACATTAACTTTGTACATGGTTGGTCCTTACGTATTGATAAAAGCAGTTCATCTGAATTATTTATAATTTCTTTTGAAGTGGATGCGGTTGGTTGCTGTGATGGTGAGATATGCGAATTTGGCTTGTTGTTATTGGCTTTATTCGTAATTAGATTAGTCAGAAATGCAACTTGTTGAGATAAAAATTCGATATTTAAATCTCCTACCTTCTTTGGTTTTTTGTACCATCTCGGCGAATTACTCTCTTTACTGGATTCCCTTGAAGAATTTTCATCCGATGAACTATAAGACACTACGCGTTTTCTCTTACGCCATCTTGGATTCTCCGTATCACTTATATTATTTTCACAATCACTTTCCATCACACTTATTTCAATTAGTAACTTTATGATTTTTTTTTATTTTTACTATCAATTAAGATACTGGCGCAATATATTAAATATTTAATTTGAATTAATAATTTACAACTCATTTATTAATTACAAATAATAGAGAGTTTTACCTTAAAATAAAACTTACCTATTATTTTCCTGAGATATCCAGAATCCAGGTAATACCTACCTGGTTCATCATGAGCATAATGATTTGAAATCCAAGCGCAAACCGGAACGAAGCCGACACAATTTGGTGATAAAACGATAGAACGGAAGTCAAGTAAGTGTATAAAAGAATAAACTAGACCAAACATCGCTAAAAAGACAGGTTCTTGACTCAAGATGGATTCCGGATATGGATACGGACAAATAATATGTTTTGTCCATGCACCTACTTCCCTACTTCTCACAAAATATCATACAGTCATGGGTTGGCTGGAAGAGATCTCTTTAAGAGATAAGTTCACCTTTGCAAACTACAGTTTATTTAAGTGTATTTGTTTTGTGTTTTTTTTTTAAGTGCAATAAAGAATGTAATAAGAATATAATAACATGGTTTAATTAAATATAGAAATATTATTTTAAAGTTATGTAGATTATTGTCATGATTGTTTGTTTTTACTAAGGTTGTTCAATAAAAAGTGAGAAGGTGTAGGTCGAAAAGTAAGGTCTTGGGTGTGATAGCTAGTCTTATCAGTCATCAGCCACGACTCTCTCCCCTGGGAAACGAGAAGTCTTAGGCCATAAACCAAGAATCTGGCTCCCAGTTGATAATGGGTGTCAGAGTTTTTAAGGCGTCGAAAGTGGCTTCTGATACACCCTAACAATGACTATATACAAGCACCCAAGACTGATTGGTTAATGTGCTCTCTGAAGCACGGGTTTAAGGGGAAGCAAATTGAAATTGTAGAATATGGCTTAGTTAAGTTTTAAAGAGTGCATCGCTTTTCTAATTTTTTCGCTTGAGTCATTCAGTATCATTGGTTATTTCATTACTATTCCTTTAAGAAAAGGTGATGTTGATAAGTATCAATACTTGAAATATTCTTAGAAAACTGGTTATTTATTGATTTAAATATTTGAAAGTAGTACATATTACTGAACGGTAAAAAATGTATGGGACTCTTACCAAATCTGGACTAAAAATGACAGGCGTATGAGACTCAAAGTTTGAAGGTGGCATTTGTTCTTGTTCTTCATCGTCTGTGTGCTCAGAATCATAATGCTCTATGTCACTGTGCTCTTCAAACAGAAGCTTTCGTCTCAGAGAACCATTCGCCGTAATTTCATAATCACCAGATACATTTTGATCCTGAAAGCCAAGGTTTTCATATTATAATAAAACTTTTAAAACTAAAAGCGGTAGCTATGTAGACTTTATCACCAATTAATTGTCTGTCGCTTCTGCTTCTGTGATCTAGTATCCCTAGAAAGACATGATCAGCAAAGGGAGTGTTGTTTAGTTCAGCTGAGTGAGTCAGACAGAGTCAGGGACTAGAGTTAAATTACAGTTAGATGGTTCTTTTGTTCCCAATAGCATTCACCTAACTCCCAGTTTAAGTTTTTCATACATTTGAGTAAAATAGACAAAGTTTGCGCTAGACGCACATGTATGAAAAACTGGCTCAACCATGCGAGCTAAGCTAAAACTCACTTAGTTTAGTTGGCAGTGGACGATATGCTTTAGGTTTCTTCAATAGATGTCTGCTTGTATTATGGTAGGAGTTTCTGAACTTCCCACAGAAAGTGTAGTTTAGCGCGTACGAAGTTGCGTGGAATAGCTCGTAATTATATAAAACTTCACTTTTATTCTTTCACTATAGTGATTAGCAGAGCTTCAATGATGTGTAAATTAGTTGAGTTATACTCACATAAGTGAATGTACAGAATGGTGCTAACATTTGTTCTAGTTCTGGAGGTAATTCTGGTGGCAGGGTGAGGACTGTTTGTGCTGAAACTTTAACATAAAAATAAGTTAGGTACTGACTTAATACTTAAAATCTCATGGATACTAAGATTAGGTTGTCTATATTCTACCAGCTGTGTGACTTATGTTCCTGTAGGTATTTGCTTATAAAAAACCTTCCCTCCTAGCTGGACTATCAAAACCAAAACATTATTATTTCAGATTGGACTGGGTATTTCTAAAATACTAACTAAAGCATAATCAAAATAAAAAACAAATTCTTAAGCTTTATTACATTAGGGATAGATAATGTTCATATCTTTTTTTTACATTATTGATCAAAAACTTCCCTTAGAAAAAGCTGTTGATGGGGTAAACATTTTTCATATTCCATTTTTGTTGTATCTAGTCTAAGATCAAATATTGTTCCATAATATTGATACTAATTTTTGATTAATTGAATTGAAATAATAAGTATCTAACTTTAGTAGTAAAATTAAAAATTTTATTGTATAAATGCTGTGCGTAGCTGTAATCTGATTGTAAACTATAATATTTATTCAATGCACAATTTAATAAGGATAAGAAATTTTTTTTTAATTGTGATCTAAAATAGCTGACATTAAATTAGTAAAGTCTGGGGTCAGTTTAACAATATGGACTGAGACTTTAATGATTTAAGACAAGTAGGTATTTAAAGAATTAAGGGTAGATTTATATTTATCCTATGATCCTAGAAAAGTCTGCTCTGAGATCTGCAGTGTCATCATGAAACTTTATGATTCAAATGTTTTACAATTTTTGATAAAGTTGTATGTTTGCACTGCAGACAAGACATCTCCTTAATTTAATCAATATTGAAGAAAAAACAATTTTCTATAGGACAGTTATCTTCAATTTATAGTGCAAAATTTAACATGCTCTGACAAAAATCTCTCAGCAAAACACAACTAGATAATATAATGGTGAGAGCACTAATAGGCCACTGCAAGCTAAACATCATCATGAAAATCATCATCAGAGTTTTTGGGATATTTTTTTTTTAATATTATGCTCTTTCTTGCACTAAGGCAAAGTAAGGCATTGAATTATTTGCCAGAGTATAGTGCAAACACAATGCAATCTACTGTAATCATAATGCTTGTGTAACAATTATGCCACCTTAACCTAATGCTATCTAAAATAAGCCTTATGCAAAAATAAAAAAAATTATATTGTATATTATAGTTCTCTGAAGTGAAAAGGCATTGATATCATTGCAATTGCAAAGCATTTTTAAAAGACATCAATATTAACTGTATTTTTTATGCACAACAAATAGTCTACCCTAGTATATACCTAACTTAGTTAGGTATATACTATATAACAACTAAGTATCTTCAGATTTCAAATGTGTGCCTATTGAAATTCTGTAAGAAATGACTGAGATATTAAAAATAATAATTAGCAAGACATATTACTTTTATTACAATTAATGAATTGGTAGTATCAATTAAATACATTGTATACAGAAATAAGTATCATAGAAACCATCGCGTCTGATTTTCGTCTGATGAAATGGGAAAGTGAGAGCAATGAAGTGTCTTTTCATGTCGTAATCATTTTCCAACAGGTGACATGGACATTAAATATTTATTTATAGCAAAGGGGAAATCACCCTTATTACTTTTGCTATAAAAACTTACCATCTTTCATGATAATTGACATTACTTTAGCTTCTGCTGTTATTTGCAAACTGCTATCCAGAGAAGTTCTAAGTAATGGTTTTACTTTCTTGGAAGACTCAATTGGACTAGGCATAACCATTTCTTGTGAAAAGAACCTGTAACAATTTAATATACATTTTTAAATTAATATAAAGAAAATGTCAAAAGGTTTACAACTTAACATACAACAATGAAAAATATTTTTCTCAACAATAATGTTTTTAGTTGTTTAATTTTTATTTGACTATTTTATAGTTACTATTTGACTATTTTATATACTATACTTCTGGCCTGATAGGTTGTGGATTCTAAACCTTCATAATTTTTGCACCCTCACAGAATGCAGAAAGTCTACAGGATGTTTAAACTACTCAAAAATTACACAATATATTGAATTTTCAATTTCTTGCACATTCTCAATATAAAACATAATTTCTACTATATATACTTCTACACAATTTCTTTGCATTTAAGAATACCACAAACTAGCATTTTTTTAAGATAATTAGTTAACACATAGGATAATTTATCTATTAAATATGGTAAGAATTGGGTTCTTAATTAAGTACTTACCCAATAATTGTTTAAAATACTATTTTACTATGCAATATCGTATGTGAAATAGATAACAGGGTAAAAGTTTTTATGTAGGTATACCTTTCAGTGGCTTCCTCTGCGATTTTTTCAAGCATGGGATCAGGAGAGGGTTCATACTGACTGTTGCACTCAACAATGTCAGCAGGTAATAAAGTACACGCCTGATCTATGTCCCATTGAAACGATCCTCTCTGCTTTTTCTTGTACACTTTACACATACTGGGGCTGTAATGATTTTGATTGTGAGATTAGTATACTTACCGATTATTTATAAGTTACTATATCGTATCTATCCTTCGTTCATTCAGTTAAACATATACATTTTAAAGACAAAGAAAACGTCGGGTGTATTTGAATTTGATTTGTGTACATTATTTAAAGTGCTAGTAAAAATAAATGTAGACTTGAGGTAAACAAATTTTGATAAATAATAACTTTTACCTGCATAATGGTTTGTGAAGTTTTTCTATTAATGTACGATCAAATGGATTGCGAACTTTTTTGTTTGTTGGTGGAGGAGTAGATTTATAATTTTTAGGGCTATCATTTTTATCAGACATTGCTTTCCTGCCTGCGAAATAATTCGAATGTAACGTTTGCTTCAACTTCAGACTATTTTAGAAATTTCAAATTGCCCCACAGATTACACACAAAAAGTACATATATGTGTTGCCAAATTCATAATTTAAGGTTCTCAAAAATTGGGTGTCATAACATAACTCATATCATATACAATCATTTTAAAAAGGGATTTGTAGTGAGACACCATTGAGGTGTTCACTACAAATCCCTTTTTGACTAGTGAGTGTTAGAGATCTATGTGAGACACCAATGAGGAGTTTTCTGACAGCTCTTAAAGTTATTAAAAAATCCTATACTTTTAAAAAGCCGAAGGCGTTAAGTCTGTATACTATAATGTAGGTAAGTGGTGTTACCCATCCATGGTTATTTATAAGTTCAATTTCTGATACAGACGTCCGCAGACGTCAATTAATTTATTTTACTTTTAAAAACGCAGTGCGGCATAAATTGCTATATGAAAGACAGGACTTCGCCTTTTGTAAGGATATTATACGGGGTTATTGGTAATTTGACGAGAATCTTTTTTTACACTTTTAGACATGACCAAGCGCATTTCGACTCATTGTCACCTTAGAAAGCCTAAACTACACTTACAAACAACAAAAGAACTCTGGCTTCTCAATAGAATACAAATGTTGGATTATTTCATTGAATTTTCGTATGTATACTTTGTCTAACAATTTTTACATTTAAGACAATAGAAATGCATTTCAGGAGACGTAGACTTCTGAAGGTGTCTGAATCCGTTTTCGCACGTACGGCAATATTTTTAATCTCGCCAGACTAAAAGCCCGCACCAAAGTTTCGCACGCCGTGATCACTGTATTGATGTACGCCGATGACCTGACGTGCTTCGTAGTCGAATCCCCAGGAGACCTGCAACAGCTAACGTCCGATTTCCACGAGTTGACCCAAAAATTTGGTTTAAAAATCAGTGTCAAAAAGACGGAGGTTGGTCATTGGATGGTTGCGAGTCACTGAATATTGCACTCGGAGGGGATGAGCTGATGCAGTTGGACAAGTTTCGCTACCCTGGGAGCACAATTTCATCTATGTGTGATCATGATGCAGAGATCAACAGCAGAATCGGTGCTGCTGCAGCGGCCTTTGGCAAGCTGGCCTCTAAGGTCTTTAACTCGCATGACTTTGAGCTGGCAACGAAGATCGCTGTCTACATGGCAGTCGTGTTGCCCGACATCTTACCTATACTCCGCTGAAACGTGGACAGTGTATCGCCGTCACATCCATATGCTTACGGAATGTTGTGTGTGCTGCGAAGGGCCAATGTAGGTAGCATTGAATCGTACCTTATGCGGCGTCAGCTTCGGTGGTGCGGACACGTGACACGTATGACGGAGGAAAGAATAGCTAAGCACATCTTTTACTCAGAACTTGAGGAAGGCAAGCAAAAGCATGGCGGACAACTCCTCAGGTAAAAGATGTGCTGAAGCGACACACAAAGCAGTGCGACATCAATCCTTCGCTGTGGGAGCAGCAGGCCGACGGCCGAAGTGGAGAGCGCTTGTTAAGTCTAGCGTCCAAGCCTCTGAAAACCGGTAGCTCTTTGAGCTGGATGCCATACGCGACGAGATGAAAGCCTGAACACCTGCCGCAGTCAGCTTTAATTATGTGAACGGTGTGCTCTCATGCTGGCTACATAAGCCACATGCGAGCATACCAACGGCAAAACCGGAGTTGAAGACTCATCTCAAATTTGTCACCAGTCACTCTGTATATTGTCTACATTTTTATATTAAGAAAATAAACTTAAATAGCCATATTAATATCTATGACTTGGCGGCTAATATCTGTGTTCATCACATGAATATACGCTGCCGGGATTCGAGCTCGGATTCGGGCTCTGGAATAGAAGGCAATATGTGTTACTACTACACCAGCCGGTCGTCAATTTCTGCTTGATTTCTACTAATATGCTCTAATATTTTAGAATAGTAAGATTTTAGACAAAGATACACCACCACGAGTAGCCTCTCGCTCTACCCGTATTGGCGTGACGCGTAGATTCATGTTAAACATAGGGTTAATTTTAATGGGGTAAAAAACTGCCTTCTTATTCCACTAGGGGCGCTGATTACGCTTGACCCATAAAAACTGTCAAATACCAAAGTAAAAGTTAATCTTATAATGATTTTGATCAAAAACTTAGAAATGCATCATTGCGTGGTCATAAGTTTTATAGAAAATGGATACCTTGTTGCTTTTAATTACGGTTTTATTAAGAAGGAAGGAGTATTAGGACTAGACGCGTTGTATCCTCCCTTTTTAATAATCACCCTACCACTCTCTACATTCAATTTTATTTTTGAGAATCACCGATTATTTATTAATCGATGTTTAAAAATTATATTGCATTTTTAATTAATGCAGAAGTTATCAATACCCTTCGAGTCTTCTCACAGGCCTTCAGGGGCATGGAGGAGTCCACTATGGAGCTTTGGCTCCCTGTGGAGGTGTCTTGCGCGACCCAATGATTTACGCCTGTCCTTGGCTGATGTTTGTTCAACATATGTAGGTTCACTTTTTTTTTTTCTTTTTATATTTATATTTTTACTTTAATTTGTTTTGGAGGCAAATATCTTTTTTTTATAATCATTTATAAACGTCAGTTTGAGCTGGGAGTAAAAGTTCTCTTTGATACATTTTGGCATCTGGTGGTCTTGCGTGAAGAGGGGCGATCCCTTGAAGGTGGACTAATGATGAGGCATTAGCGCGTGCGAACATCGCTTTTGCGAGCCGTTGAATAAAGGTGTCGATACTTTCAACTTTGAGGTCCCTTTGTATGGTGGTGTTGCGGACAAATCGTGGGGTTTTCAATATACGGCGAAGAGAGGCTGATTGTTGGCTGCGTATAGTTTTCTTTGTGCTTTCGTTAGCCAGCACATACCATGCTGGGGCCGCGTACGTAAGAACAGGTCTGATGTATAGTTTGAAAACTGCTACCTTTGTTCGGAGAGGGATGTCAGAAGAGAGCACTGGGTACAATAGTGCTCGCGCCGTTCTTGCTTTCGTGACAATCTGCTTTGCATGATGCCTCATTGTTAGTCGTCTGTCGATGTACACACCGAGATATTTGACGACGGGACTCCATTCGATCTCCTGGTCCAGAAGTCTTAGTTTATCTATCCGTTTGTTGGTCCCGGATATGAGCAGGGCCTGAGTTTTTGAGACGTTTACCGATAGTCGCCAGCGTCGCAACCATTCTGGGAGGAGATCCAGCGTACGTTGGATCTTGATACTCGCATGGCCAGGCTTGATTGATGTGGCAACGTACGCTGCATCGTCTGCGTAAAGATATAGTGTTGTATCCTTGTGTACAGGGATATCATTGGTGTACCACGAATAGAGTACCGGTGATAGGCAACTACCCTGGGGCACGCCTGCCAGTATTGGTCTATCTTGTGATATGGCTTCTTCAACTCGTACTACGAAGCTTCTTTTATGGAGGTGTGGTTGATGTTAGTTTGTACAGGAGTCCGTCATGCCACACTCTGTCAAAAGCTTTTTCCATGTCTAGAAACACTGCCACAGAGTGATCACGCTTGTTAGCGTTCGTGGTCAGGTGGTTTAACATTCTTGACAGTTGTAATGTGGTAGAGTGTTCTGCTCGGAATCCGTATTGTTCGGCTCTGGGTGTTAAGTGTGGCCTCAAGTATTGCAGTAGTAAGAGTTCGAACAGTTTCGACAGATTCGAAAGGAGAGACATTGGACGGAAGCTCTCCGGGGCTAGTTTTGTCTTACCGGGTTTTGGCAGCATTATGACGAGAGCTTTTTTCCACATATCAGGGAAGTGGCCTGTTCTCATGATGCCATTGAAGAGTCTCGTAATGGCTACCAGAGCTCGGTAGGGCAGATTTTTAATTGCGGCGTTCGTAATACCATCCACTCCAGGGGCCTTTTTGGGGTTCAACTTTCGCGTGGCATTTATCACTTGCTTCGGACTGAAGTAGATGGGCTCTTCTTCTGGGGCGTACGGGTCTTGCATCCAATACGACTCAAGCATACGTTCAATGTTATGATTGAATTCCGGGTCTTTAGCTTCGTTTGGGCTAAACTGTTTTTTAAGATGTTCAGCAAACAGTTCAGCGCGGTCTTCAGCCTTATATCGGGGGGTTCCGTCGGGGGCACATAGAGGTCTGATTGGAGTGGGTTGGCCCCTCAGTTGCCTACAGAGCTTGTGAATTCCGTTCCAATCAGTACTACTTTCATATACAATGTGTCCCGGCAACAGTGTCGGAGCCTTAAATGGTATTAAATATGGTATTTTTTATCGACAAATCACCCTTCAATTTTTTTTTTTCTGTCACGGTTGTTAAATGGCGGCCATTTTGTTTTTTTTGTAACCAAGACCCGGGTTCTCGTACTAATTCGACCACCACTACTTATGTAAATGTCCTAGGAACATAAAAAAGGTCTCATTTGATAGCTAAACATGCAGACATTTATTCACAATCATTAAGTTTATCTTCAAATAAAAAAAATAGAAAAAAGGGTAATCAAAAAAATTTAGTTTTTTTTGGTGTGTTTTTTTTAATTATGGGCTTTTTGTGAAAAATCTAGGCAATTAAACTGCAATTTTTTTATCCCAAATCGATAGAAGAGGCAGTTTACTAAAATAAAATGCTAAATTTCTTTGCTCTCAGTGAAATAGTTTAGAAGTTATAACAATTTGAAAAAGACCTTTTTCATTGTTTATCTAGAGGGGTGGTTGGAAAAGAAATGCATAATTAATTACGAAAGTAGTTTAATAATACTAAACAAAAGTACAATTATAACAATTGTTCAAAATGACCACCGCGTTGTTGCAAGCACGCTGTAGACCTTATTGAGACATTTCTTGTTGATCGTCGAATCATATCTTTATCTTGTTTTAATTCGTTCCCAACCTGAAGAATTTTGTCGATTAATTCGTCACGCGTATTCGGCACGTCGACGTAGACTTTTTGTTTCATTGTGCCCCACAAGAAATAATCTAGTGGGGTAAAGTCCGGCGACCGCGGTGGCCATGCGATTGTTCCACCGCGCCCAATCCATGGAGTGTAATTTTCATTTAAATAGTTACGGACATTTACTGCAAAGTGGGCTGGAGCACCGTCCAGCTGCAGTATCATCCCAACCCTATAATTTAACGGCACCTCCAGGAGTGCGTCAAGAAAATCCGTTTGGAGAAACTCCAGAAAACTCGGGCCATTCATTGTCGCCGGTAAAATTATCGGTCCCATCAAGACATCGTCGATCATTCCTGCCCAAACATTGACAGAAAACTGATGCTGGAAGGAACTCTCTCTTACTGTATGTGGATTTTCTTGAAGCCACAGATGTTCATTCCGATGGTTGATATAGCCCGATCGTGTGAATGTTGCTTCGTCAGTCCACAAGATTTTTTTACAAAAGTTTGGGTCTAGACGCACTCTTCTAAGTATCCACGAAGCGAAGACTGACCTTCTTGAGAAATCTGGTTCAATTATTTCTTGAACTCTTCTAAAATGATAGGGATGTAATCCCTCCCTTTTTAAGACTCTCCACACTGACATTTTAGTTAAACCTAGTCGAGTTGCTATCCGCCTGACACTCAACCTAGGATCTTCTGTGATTAATGCGAGTATCTCTTCTTCATCTTGCGGCGACAAAATACGACCACGTTCATTCGCAGGTGTTCTTATCCCATTTTCAGCTAGACGCAAATTAATCCTTATGAAGGTGCGAGCATTCGGCGTAGGTCTGTTGGGAAATCTTCTCGCGTAATCTCTAACAGCTTCATTGGCATTGCCGTTGCTGAATCCATAGATGAAATGGATGTCGGCGATGTCCTGATTCGAATAGCGTTCCATTTCAGTTAGCTTTCGAGCGCTAATAAAATAACAACAGTCCAATAACAACACAAAACAAAAACGTAACAGAAAGTTCAACAATAACAACGCACGATATGTTGGTTTAGAACAGCAAAATTATGTTATCACAACGCAGAGTGAGGGACGACTGGCGGGCCCCCTGCCTGAGATGATACCAACGGGAAGTACCACGACCGGTTATACCATTTTATTTCTCGCTCCTACCTATTGTACCATTCATACCATCGTTTCTACCTGCCGGCGAATCGCATTGTACCCGATCCCACCGTTTCCTAGAATTCGGTAGTTGATAAACTAGTATTTTGAAAAAAAAGCGTGTTCGAAGGTTCATTTGCAAATTGTTATAACTTTTAAACTATTGCACTAAGAGCAAAGAAATTCAATATTTTATTTTAGCAAACGTCCTCTTCTATCGATTTAGAATAACAAATTAGCAGGTTAATTGCCTAGATTTTTCAAAAAAAGCCAATAATTAAAAAAATACACCGAAAAAAACTAAATATTTTAGTTATCTTTATTTCTATTTTTTTTTTATTTGAATTAATTTAAAACATAATACTTGTGAATTATTGTCTTCATATTTAGCTATCAATTGAGACCTTTTTTTTGTTCCTAGGACATTAACATGAGTAGTAGTGATCGAATTAGTACGAGAGCCCGCGTCTTGGTTACCAAAAAACAAAATGGCCGCCATTTAACAACCATAACAGAAAAAAAAAATTTGACGGGCGATTTGTCGATAAAAAATACCATATTTAATACCATTAAAGGCTCCGACACTATTGCCGGGACACATTGTATGTAGGAATCCCATTCCTCCTCGAATTGAGATTTGACCTCTTGTTTGATGACCTCTCCGAGTCTATTTAGCTGCATTTTCAGTGTAGGGCATCGCGTTCGTTGCCAGAGTTTCCTGAGTTGCCTTTTCTCCTCTATCTTCTTCTGTATTAGATAAGGGAGTGTTGGTCTTCTTTGGGAGACCCTGGCGCTTGTGGTGGCTATCCTGAGGGACTCTTGGATTGCTAAGGTCAGTTCCAGAGTCAGCTGCTCAACCTCAATAGGTGATTTAACCGGAAAGTTGGTTGTTCGCTTTTCAACCTCTTTGCTGAAGATTTCCCAATTAACTTTTCTCGCTGGTGGTTTTGGCGCGGCTTGTAGTGGTTTCATTGAGATGGTCATGAGTACTGGAAGATGATCTGGCCCCATGTCTTCGTACATGACTTCCTGCGTTGGTGAAGACTCAAGGTATTTGGCAATAGCTATATCTAGTACGTCTGGGTTATGAAGTGGGTTTTTCGGGTAGTGGGTTGAGTCTTCCGGTCCGACAACTACGTACCCGTTTCGTTCGGAATCCTCAAACAGCTTCCTGCCATCTCTATCTACAGTCGTGGAGTTCCACGCCGTGTGTTTTGTATTATAATCCCCCGCTATAATAGTCGGATGAGGCGAGTCCAACAAAGTGTGAATATCAGACAATTCCAACGTATTATTCGGTGGCTTGTAAAACGCGAACACGCGGAGTGGGGTGTTATTGTGGCAAATCTCGATACCAAGTGCATAGCAACTGTTTGTTATTGGAACTGGTATCGGTTGGTGAAGAATTTCTTTTCTTATTAAGACGGCCAGCCCTCTATATGCCCTTCCGTCTCTTGCTGTTTCGTCCTTTCTGTAGGTGATATAGAATGGAATCTTGAGGCTGTCCCTCTTGTTAAGATGCGGTTCAGAAATCAGCACTATGTCCGCGTTTTGTTGCCGTAGGAGTGTTTTAAGAAGGGACTTTTTTTTGGGAAGTCCCCTGGCATTCCAATGAATGATTCTTAGCGCATTATTATCCATTGAGAAGCTTTCCGATTCCATTGAATATCACCTGCACCGGATCTCTTTCTTCTCTAAGTGCCTGGAGGACTTCATTAAGGATGTTTATGGCCATTTCGATCTTGGCCATTCTATTGTTGTCTCGGATGGTATGGTATCCGGCAACTTGTTTATTTGGCGGTTGAATATTTTGTTCATCTTCACCTTGAACTTCATCATTCATGGTCTCAGCCTCAGGGGTCTCGTTAGCTGTACTTGAGGCTGGTTTTTTGGCTTTCTTTTTATTTGAATTCCGGAGCTTTGCTGGATTTGCCGGGGCCATCAAAGAAGATTGCTCCTGCGTCGCAGGGACGTCCTGCTGCGGGTGTATGGGGGCGTGAGAACGGGCTTTGCCCGTTTGGGCCACAGTGCTTGCTTTTTTATTTCTCGCCTCTCGGCAGTATACTATGCAAGAGGTGCTATTTGCCGGGTGTGCTTCGTTACAATTTGCGCAGGTGGCGGGCTCCTCGCGTGGGCGCGGGCATTCTTTAGCGGAGTGTTCCCCCCCGCAGCGCACGCACACCTGGCGTCTGTGGCAGTGATGCGACGAGTGTCTAAATTGTTGGCATTTGTGGCATTGGGCCGGGCCTTTTTTGCCATGCCAAGCCTCAATCTTTATTCCTGGCATATAAAGCAGTTCACTAACCTCATAAATGCCTGGGATGAGGTTCGCTGTTCGTTGGAATTGAGCAAAGAAAATGCAACCAGGGCGACCTCGTCTGGCTCGAATGGGTCTGATGTATTCAGGTACGTAGCCGAGGTTTTTAAAATCTTCCATTATCTCCTCAGGTGGGGTGTCCACTGGTAGTCCTCTAATGGCTACCTTCAGAGATCTTTCTGAAGGAAGGGAGTAGGAGAACCATGCGATCTTTTCCGTGGTCTCGAGTTTCGTGAGATATGACTGTATAGTGCGATATTCAAAGTCGTCGCTGGGCACGAATCTCACTCCTTTCCCAAACGGTCGGGCATTGGGGGCCTTCCCCAGTTTCTTAGTGTTTTAAAATGGACTTGCCAATTTGGCAGGTGTTCTACCACCCGTGGTGGGTACCTAACCTTTTTGGGAGTGGTTGGTTGCGAAGGCGTGGTGGCGGTTGATGGCCCGGGTGAAATGGAATCTTTGCTGGGTGGTGTAGTGGCAGCAATGGTGGCATAAGCTACCGTCTGGGCGGGAATAGTGTCCATTGGTAGCGTACGCCATGGTGCCATGGTTACTCTTGAGCTACCCCCGGTGAAGCGAGAGGTGGTGTCATTACACGGTGCGGTGGTGAAGCTTGCCACGTGTCGGTATGTGCTGTTAATGGAGTCGTGGTTTGATTTATCCTGGAGCTTGCGCCAGTTATGACTGGTACGCTTTGCTGTTGATCCGGCTCACAGATCGAGTGGGGTGGTTGCGACGGCAACGAACTGAGTATTTGTGAAGGCGGAGACGTCTGTTCTGGGTGCTGTCCCTGGGATTGAACCGGGGACCGGGCAGTCGGTGTGGCGTACTGCGATGAACGTGCCGTAAGTGGCATTGTTAGTGTCGAAGGGAAGAACTCGACCGTTGTTTTCACAGCGGGCGAGCTAATACCTGTTCTCGATGTGGATGCTGCGGCGGCGAGCGAGGCGGCGCGGGCTCCTGCAGGTGGCGTGGCGTGGTGCTGTCAGCTATCAGGTTGAGCACGTGGCCGAGCGGGTTCTTTGTAAACACGCGGCGCCGGTGCGTCGGTGGCAGCGGCGGGCGGGTGCCCTTCCGCAGCGGAGGGTACTGCGGCGACTGGTGTGGCATGGTTACCTCACTCAGGACGAACGCTAATAGGGCGACCTGTATGCGACCCGAAATCGGGCGGCAGCTGCCGGCCCGAGGCCCTTGCCCGGGGCTTGCCGCTGGTGGCAGACCGGGTAGGTTCCACGGACGGACAAACCACCCGACTTGGGCGACTTGCGAAAGGTGATCCCCTCCGCGACGAACGAACGGACATTTGGGAAAGAGAACGCACGAGTGCGGAAAAGGTAAAGAAAAAGCACGAGTGTGTAATAGCCCACATCCCGAACGCTAAACGTCCCTGCAATACGCCACTTTTTGAGCAACTGTATTAAAAAAATCTTTTCGCATTATAGTATGTATGAACTTGTAATAAAATCTCTTTGGCTATAGTATTTGTATCTGGCTGGTTTTGGTATCATTGAAAGTTAAAAAGTGCACCGTCTAAGCAAAACTAGTTAAAAGGGTGGGTGAGACTAAAAAGGTAACAATATTCGAAAAAAGAAAACAATATCCTCTGTTTCGGTACCGACTAGTCAGCTGTTGCTTGTGCAGTGTCGCGACGACATGTGACCTCCTGCGCTACGAACAACGGGAACGCTGAAGGGCGCCTGCAGTGCTAGCACGGATCTTTTGTCGATCGTAAGTTTACGAATGCTCGTATAGTATGGAGACGGTTTTGCAAGCAATAATTGAAATCTGTCCATTGCCGCACGATCAGCTTAAATAAATGTGTTCCTTGTTAATTTTGAATGTTTGTTAACAGGTTCTACTCTTAAATAACTGTAAAATAAAAAATTAAATTGTTACTAAAAACTTGCAACCGACTCCATACTATACGAGCATTCGTAAACTTACGATCGACAAAAGATCCGTGCTAGCACTGCTGGTATGAGGTATCTAAAGGACCGTTTAGCATTACCAAAAGTCTATTATTTCGAAAAAAAAACATAGAAAATAAAAAAATAAAAATCGTGATATTCAAATTCTGACTTAGCCATAGTATTTACATGCATGTGTTAGGACATACGTGGTTTGGCTCTATAAGGGAATTAGATTACACCCTGTATAATAAAACAGTGTTGCATTAATTTATTTACTAGAGAATGTTTAAATAATAATAAATATTTCTGACACTCACACAACATTATCAAATTAAGTTTCTTAAAGAACTTGTGTTATTGATACTAGATAACTGATGATATACTTACTTAAGAAATACATAAACATACATATTGAATAAATACATATTTTTTATTAGAATTAACTTAAGTAAACATATAAACATCCATGACTTGACGCTGGGTTGCCTGGCAGAAATCGCGCTTCGGCGATAAGGCCGCCCTTTGTATGTTAATTGTAATTGTTGTTTCATTTAAACTATGCAACCATGTTGGTGTACAAATTTTATAATTATCATCACACAAATATCCGCCGCCGCCGGGATTCGAACCCAGGACCTCTGGCATAGAAGGCTATGTATGTTACCGCTACACTAGCCGGTCGTCAAAAACTAACCTTATTATTAATTGCCTTATTTTTTTATTCTACTAATCTATTCCAAGCACTCACCAAGAGTCTCTAAAGATTTGATACATCCTCTTAAGAAAAAATAAACGTTCGACATTTAAACGAAAAAAAAATCAGCACAAAAATATAAATAGTAAGTAAAAAAGCAAACTAATATTTGAAAAAAGAACTCATCTTTAAAAGTTTCTTACATAAAAAAACAAACCCTTTTTAATAAGTTTTCGATTATGGTCAAAAACAAAAGTGTCTGCTCAGTATTGCTTAACTTCAATCTTTCGCAAAAGTTTGATCTTCTAAAGCTCTTAATAAAAGTCAATAAGATAAAATTTCGCAAGCAAATAAAAGTTGACTTGGTAGTCGAACAGTTACTGCTAAAAAGCGTACAGACATATAACATAGACATATAACATAT
The DNA here is from genome assembly GCA_944452665.1 of Stenoptilia bipunctidactyla. Classification (NCBI taxonomy): domain Eukaryota; kingdom Metazoa; phylum Arthropoda; class Insecta; order Lepidoptera; family Pterophoridae; genus Stenoptilia; species Stenoptilia bipunctidactyla. The sequence goes on from OX101727.1 coordinate 11,076,646, forward strand.
GTTTAATTGGCAAGCATCTCTACTTTACGGTCAAGTGGTAACTTGGTCACTGAATTTAATTTTGCTTTAGTTTTAATAAATTAAAATAAAAAGAGATTTGCTAGAGCAGTCATACTGCGCTAGATTATTCATTTAGATTGATTTTCGATGTTCTGAGTTTAAATCGCTGAACCGCCAAGAAGATCATAGGTACTTTGATTTTCGAACTAACCTATACTAACCTCCATGCTTTGTCAACTTATGTGAAAAAGAGTATTGTTTTATACTAATGTTATCCAAAGGTTCTGAATGAGAGTGATAGAAATTGAATATAAATTTTTCATTCGTTCAGCATAAAAATAAGTAGTGTATAAATACGTGAATTTTAGGTGTAAAGTACACACCGTCACAGTAATTGTAATGAAAATAATTAATTACCTTTACAGTAGAAGTAAAGTTTTTATTTGTTTTTTTTTTTTAAATTCAACGAAGAAGTATGTGACGTAAAGCATCTCCACTCTAGAAATGAGAAAATGAAAATGATACAATATTTTGTGAGCTAAAATATTTCTTCCCCAACTTGACCGACAATATTATAAAAAAAAAGTCGAGTGGCACTCGGAGACTGCCGCGGTAAAGCTAATGCATAGCATTTTTTATCAACTTATGCAATTATAATTATTTATTTATTTTATTAATGCAGTAATGTTTGATCAAATATGAAGTTCCACAAGTTCCTAGTAGATGGCACTGATTGTTTATTAAAGCCCGCATGTAAATTTATGAAATCAAAGTATCACCGCCTGGATTCGGTCCCCACGCTCAAGGCCCGCGATAGAAGCAATAGCTTAAAAATTCATCCGGTCACTCAAACCATAACACTATTTTTTCTTACCTAAAGTGGGCACACTGGAACTTTCATGTTACTGCATTGAATTATTTGCCGGGGTATAATTTGGGTAAAAATTGGATATTACTAATTGAGCTTGCACTTTTCAATAACAGAGTGTCAAAGATATTACAAGTACCGTTTAATACACATTGATATTGAATATGCAAAACTGCAGGTAATCAAATTAGTTCTGAATCGTCTTACATTTGTTATGGGTTTAAACAGTAACAAGTTCGCTGTCAGCAGTTGAATGAAAATCATATTTATTGTGTTTTGTAATATCGATAATATCCAAAAATTGACCCCACTACGAAACACCGAAAGACAAAATACCGAATTATGCTAGTTCGAATGTATAGGAGTTCGATGTAACAGTAAAAAAGAACGTGTCTGTACATTTCATATTATTACAAAAAAAAATATCTAGTTTGTTTGTTTGTCTGTTTGCACACGCTAATCTCTGGAACCGCTGGACGGATTTGAATGAAACTTTTTTTGATGTATAGCTGTGAAGCCGGGGCAACATATAGGGTATTTTTACTTTATAGGTATATTTTATTTCGGTTACTGGAACACCTGATGCAGAACCCTTAAGGGATCATCAAAAACGTAAGAAATATAGATATGGTGCCTTAACAAAAGTTGTCCAGGATGATGAGCAGATTCTGCAGAAATAAAAAAATCTAGGATCAAAAAAAAATTTAATAGATTTTTAAAAGTTATGCCTAAAACTTACTAGAATATGGTGGAGATGTTCGGCATACAAATCAGAAGTACTCATAGCTCAGTTGCGCGTAGACCGATCATGAGTCTAAGGTCGTGGGTTCGATCCTGCTCGCGTATTTTGTTTGTTATATTTTTTTTCATTTTGTTTACAATAAATATTTAATTGTGAACAAAATTGTCTTTGAAACCACTTGATTTCAATCAAGATCGAAAGAGATATCGTATTAATTTTACAATAACTCCGTAATAAAATAGGTATGTTCGATAAGACGCAAGTGGGCGAGCGAGTGATTCGCTGGCATGGCCGGCCACTCACGCTGTTAATTTTTCGAGATACCTATCAAACTCTGGATTTCCTACCATATTCACCCAACTTTTATTATTTTACCCACTTGGAAATAAGATTTGTCTGAATGAACCAAATTTGTGTAACGGTTGGGAGTCAGACTACCTACGAGTTTAATTTTATAACTTTCTATTCCAAAATATTAAAAATACTAAGTTTTTTTCAAATAGAATAGAATAGAATCCGTTTATTGCAATAAAACACACAAAAATTACAAATAATGTTTGAAAACCAATAAAAAAACATAAAAAAATAAAGAAACAATACTTTTGCATAAAACAGGACATCTAAATCGAATTAACTATATAATAAAAAGGAAACTTAAAAATCGGAAATAAGCCCAAATTTGACCTCATTCTCACCTGATGGTAAGTATAAATGAGGTCGAATACCGAAGCCAAGCCAGTTCTATCATAAACCCGTTTGCGGCTCTAGAACTGGCTCTTTATAAAATGTTTGCGGGACGCGTCACCATTGGCAGTAGTGATATTTGACGGCAAATTTCAGTCAGCCGAGACAGTCAGTTTACCACCAAGCGGGGCTCACTCGGATTAGTCAATTATTCAGAGGCGGTAGGGTTATTCTAGGGGTAAATTTTATAACTAATTGTCGTCAAAATCAATGAATGCTGGGTTTCAATATTTTACATGAGTAAAAGCTACTACAAACGAATGATAGGTAGTTACAAGAATAGTAAGTAGTAATTTGACAAGACGTTGAATATTGAAACGCTTTATACGCTTCAATATTCAACGCGTATGATAGCTAAATCTACTGTTCGTAGACTAAACGAACATACATACATATAACTTCACGCCTTTATCCGTTATAAAACCTCTATCCAATAAAACCTCTATCCCTAAAATGACTTTTAAGGTATGCCCGGGAAGAGAAGCAACTGGTACATTCTACTTATGATTTTCTGTTGCTCCCAGTCCAGCGCGGAATTAACGAACGAACAGTGTTTTTGATATTGTAAGGTGGCATTAGTAGAGTAGATGTAAAAGCGTTCGGATGGCCAGAAGAAAAAAAAACTGAACTACACTAAAAATAAACATGGGAATAAGAATTCTAAGAAAATTCTCCCGGTAAAAGTACTAGGGGCTTAAAAATAAATGGTACCTATGCAGTAGAAAATTTTATGTATGTGTTAACTACCAAAAGAAATTAGATTAATATTGGCTCAGCCATTTTACCGTGAAAAGTAGCCAATCATAACTATAGATAGATACACATTATACACTGATAATGGCTGGATGGATGGATCTTTGCTACTCTTTCACGCAAAAACTGCTGAATGTATTCTTCTGAAACTTTACAGAAATATAGCTTTACCTAGCATAACAATAAGCTATAATTAATGAAGATAGGTATTGCATGAATTATGTAAAATTTAAGACACTTTGGCACCCGATTTGTTTATAACGCAATGTGCCTAATATAGTTACCTGTGTTTGTAATGACCTAAGTGTAGTTACCTATATTTGTGGTTAGGAGTTATACATATTATATGGGCAAAGATTCTTCATTTTTATTTTTATTATTAAAGATAGTACTTAGGACCTTGGAGATGAAAATAACCTACTCGAAATACTAATTCAATACAGACGAAGTTGCAGGCATCATCTATGTAATATACCTACCTACCTATACTTTTTCACAAAACACCTAGGTAAAACTGCGGATCACAGCTTTGTTGTAACAGTTTTTGAAGTAACTCTGTCTGTTTATCTATCAGTAACGCTTTCACAACTTAACTACTGAATCGATTTTGACGAAATTTTTAATAAGGTAAGTTTAAACTTCAAGGAGGATATAATAAAAGTATTTATCCAACTCCAATAACCGGTATCCACGCGGACGAAGTCGCGGGTCACAGCTAGTCAATATATATAAAACTGTTCCGTTTCTGACCGAGTGACTGGCAGACAACGTACAGCCGTAACTATTGGGCGAAGAGAGCTGGAATTTGGAACATACGTTCTTTAGGGGATGTAGGGGTGCACTAAGGAAGGAATTCCCAAAATTCACACTGGAACGGGAATTATTGGACTTCTTAGTTTGTATGAAAAATCTTATTCCTTGAGTGCACGGATATGATACTTGGCATAAAAGTTCTTAAAAAAGACTGGTTGTGTTATGAAAGGAATTCCCGAAATTCCCACGGAAACGGGAAATATATGATGTTTTAGTTTGTATGACAAAATCTTATTCTTTGAGTGCACGTATGTGATACTTGGTATAAAGGTTCCTCAATAAGTGTCTGTTTGTATAATGGAAGGAATCAACGGAATTCCCACGGGAACGGAAAATAGGACTTCTGAGTTTATGCGTGTACGAAGTCGCGGGCAATCGCTCGTGTTCGTATATGATGAAACGGTTTGTTAACAATAATTGGAATCTATCCATTGCCGCACTCTTTAATAACATCACATCGAATTCAGTGGGCTGTGAAGGTATAAGTCGAAAGATGATTATGATCCTACTCGACTTCCTGCTTCCTATTATCACAAGTATCCTGAATAAATCTGTCGTAACCAATACGTTCCCTACACAATGAAAAGACACTCAGGTATTACCTCTCCCTTAAAAATCCTCACTCAGTCTCTTTTCGATTTACGTCCAATTTCTGCCTTACCTTTCTTATCTAAATTCCTGGAACGTCTTGCACATCAACAAGTTTCCAGTTTTATCAATAAAAACAATATTTTGAGCACTTACCTACCAGTCAGGCTTTCGGCCCGGACACAGCACCGTAACATCTCTAGTTAACATATCAGACGACATACGTAAAGCAAAAGAAAATTCTAACCTTACAATAATGACTCTATTAGATTTCAGTAACGCATTTAACAATGAGGACTTATGATATTTTACTACAAATTTTGCGCTCTCTTAATCATCTCCATCAGTAATTGATTGGTTTCGTATTTACCTACGTGGACGTCGACAACGTATTGTCATGGATGATGCTTGTTCATCTTGGGCAGAACTTGGGCAGAACTCTGACCGATCTCTGCGTTCCGCAGGGTGGCGTGTTGTCTCCTCTTCTCTTTTTGATTTTCATTAACTCAATTTCTCTTAATATAACTTCTTCCTACCACATGTATGCAGACGATTTACACACATTTCACTCTCGAAAATTTGCCCGCTGCTATACAGCAAATAAATTTCGATCTAGCTGGAATAAAGGACGGTAGTCAATCTCATGGGCTTACTGTGAATCCAGCTAAGTCCCAAGCTGTAATTATTGGGAGCTCTAACATGATTAGTCCCATTGATTTTGTTACGATAGAACCTATAGATTTGGCGGTGTGACTAATGTCATAGTGACATGGTCAAGCACTTGGGTGTTATATTTGATATAACATTATATGGACAGTAAGTTGAGGCAGTGAGCAGGAAGATGTTTGGTATTAATGGCTCTTTAAAACGCTTGCGCAATCTTTTGCCGATATCATCCAAAATTTCTATAGCACATACTCTTTTACATTCCGTTCTCGATTACGCTGATGCCAGCTACCTCGACCTGACAGAAGAATATAAAGTTCTTGAGCAGCTCAAAAATCTTTGTATACGTTTCATATTCGGCTTACGTAAGTATGGTCACATCTCGGAATTCCGCACTAAACTCAAGTTGCTCCCAATTCGCCTTCCCCGGGATACTCATATTTTGTCTTTACTGTACCTCATGCTGTTTAATTTTGTGGTTCCGAAATACCTTAAAGATCAATTTCTTTTCTGACATGAAAGTCACTATAGACATTTACGTTCCACAAATAATTATGCTAAGCACTCCTCTCCACAAAACACATTGTTTTAACGAATCCTTTACAGTACGAGCAGTGATTTTGTGGAATCAGCTTCCTTCTGTCACAAAGTAAAATCTCCTCCATCATTGAACACATTTTCGACGACCACTTCGGCGATGGGGTTCTACGCCTATCTGCCTCAAACGCCAGTGGTTGCGGGTTCAATTCCCGCCCGGAACAAGAAAAAAAAATGTTCCGGGTCTGGGTGTTTAGGTATATGTGTATTTATATTCCCCCCTAGTTCGCTACATGGCATCCCATAACACAAGCTATGCTTACTTTGGGGCCATGTAGTTGGTGTGATTGTCTGGGGATTTTATTATATATTATTTTTAAATTTAAACTCAAATGATTTTACCTGTCTCTGGTCAAAGATTAGAAGAAGTTTTCTTATTCTTATAGGTACTTACTTATGTATGCTTATATTATATATTTATTTTTTATTTATTGTATATATTATATTTATTTGTATATTTTTCAATAATAAAAATATTATATTATATAATTTTTATTATTGAAATAGGTATAGTAGTTATATTATTAAAATTAAAATATAAGATTTGTTATTATAACCTGCTGATATTTGTACAGTTTTTCTCTTTCTTTACAACTTTAGGTTGTCTGGTAGAGATCGCTTTAAAGCGATAAGACCGCCCATTGCACCATTTTTAACATTGTGTTTTTTTTATTGTATTTTTATATTTCTACTTTGTGCAATAAAGTGTAAATAAATAAATAAATTATACAGGGTGTCAGTATGAAAGCGCGCCATATTGTACAGGGTGTCACAGTATCGATATGGGAACACAAAAAAAATGTTTTAATTTTTTTTTGATATATTTTTTTTTAATTATGCGTAATTTGTGCTGTATTTCATTACTAAGCCATAACTTGTTACGTTTTGAATTAAATCTGATTAAAAAAATGCAATATCAACGCTTCTGTAATAATAGGAAAGTATTGAACAGCTGACGCACGGCGGCGGCGGGGCGAGTGACCGGTGAGTGAGCGGTGCCAAATTCTAAGAAAATATCAGTGAGATGATATCCATATATAGTGTTAGAGATCTATGGAAAATATCGATAAAAGGCCCGACTTATTCGATGCTTGGATGCTAGCGCCACTGAACCTGCTTTTGTCATTTTAGACCTTTCACTTTCCATCAGATGAGATAGAGGTTCAAATGTGGGATTAATAACTAATTTAAAAAAGTTAAATATTTGGGATAAGATAAGCAATGTGTCGATCAGTTCCTTGATCTAACCATAGTTAAAATATTACGAGCGAATACAAAAAACATCAATCTCTTTTCAATTTCTTTCAAGTTTCAAAGTGAGTGACAGTGAGTGATATAACCGTTGTATTTTAGATCTTTGAATTTGTTATCAACGGCTGATTGCCATAAATAATAATAATAAGAAGAAGAATTTGTTTGTTTTGTTTGTAAATATGAATAATTAACAATGAATTAACTCTAATGTTTCTTGTGAAGTTACTGTTTTTTAATGATAGAAGCGATAAAAGGTTCTAAAAAAGAGTGCATTGACATAACATATGATTTATCCTGGTTCTGCCGTATAAAGTGCTTAGAGAGTAGTGAAGTGGTTAATTTATAGTAAAAAATAAGAAAATTTGGTTATTATGGAAAACAACGATGAAAGTTTTGAAGCAATGGACGTAGATTTAAGCATTAATTCTTCGGGACGAATGGATACAACTAATAATTATGCAGACAATACAAAAGAGGACTTTGATATTGATAATGTTGCTAGGAGAGATGAACTTGAAAACAGGGAAGAGGCCTTGCCAGCAAAGATAACTCAAGTTCCTAAAGTGAAAAAATATCACATTAACATTCGTAGAACTCAATATAATGTATGGCCAAAAATATATTTAGCTTCTATATTTGTAGTTTCAATTGCAATCATAACTTACAACATTGTAAACATGAAATGTACTGATTACAAATTTTCAAAAATTAAAGAAACATTGTCAGCAAAAGTATATGGTCAAGATATTGCTATAGAACAAATAAGTGAGGCTTTGGAAGCAGATTATAAAACAAAATTAATAATTTTATATGGAGGTACTGGTGTCGGAAAAACATACAGTATTTCTCTTATTATGCAGGATATGTGGGATGCAATTAATGTTTACCATTATACTACATCTAGTTTTATGAAAACATTTACAACAGAGTTATGTTTTGGAATGACTTTATGCAAACATTCTATGTTTATCATAGATGACTTGAGTACTAATGATTTAAAAATAAAAAATATAGTAAGTGATATTGTGTCTAAAAGTGAAAAGTTAGATAAAAGTGTAATAATAATTTTGATATTTAATTGTGCTTCTGTAGGAACGGAGTTTAAGACAAAATGTGATAACTCTTTCCATAGAGTCTTAGATTTAAATTTTTCAGATATCAAAGCTTACAAGAAATATGTTCCATTCCAAGCTCTTAAAAAAGAACATTTACTAAAGTGTGTGGAAACAGAATTAGGTGATCACAAAAATTATAATTTTGATATCAATAATTTCCTTAAGAATTTTGAAGTAGAGCAAGATGGTTGTAAAGGTGTATATACAAAAATGAAGCTGTTCAAAATATAGAGGAGGTATGTTTTTCTGCTTATAAAATGAATTATTAAAGTTGTTTTATTTACTCTGTAGTTTGATTTTATTTAGAACCTATAGATGTAGATAGCTATACTGTAAGAAGATGCCACTCAAAATTACAACACTAGTAATTCATGTTCTTATATCAACAGTTCATACTAGGATTTTTAATGATGAAATTTCATATTCAATATCTCTACAGTTAATAAGTAATTAATAGTAGCCAATAATTTTTGAAATCATCACTTATCTGAACAAATACAAACTAAACACACACAACAACAGACCATTTTTTTTTAAGTTTAAGCAAAATATAATATATACTTTCAAATTATAAATTTTTAAAGTTTTTACCGCCATAAGAACTGTACAATGGCCATAATGTTATAAAAATCTCTTCTTAACAATGTTGATAAGTCATTAATGATATTTTAATGTAATGCATTATTGCTATAAAACAGTTCAGATGTTATCAAAGATAAATAATTATAGTTACAGCTTAACAGTTTTTGAACATAACATATTATTGAGTGAAACTCTCTGATACAAGATTTTTTTGATAATTACCAAGCCTTCTTTAATAATGTTTTATGTAATAGAAGTATTTATTACAAAGTGTTGAAGTTTTGAGTGTGTAGGTAATGCTGAGAAAAATATTTTTTTAAGTCAAGTACTTTAGTAACGTATGTAAGTTTCAATAAATTTAAAATTGTTATTTTGTAAATATCAATTCTAGTCAATAAAATGGACGATTTACACACTCCAGCTAGCATCAAACTAGGAAAAGTTTGTTTGAATATTTAAACAACAAATTGGTGACCAAATTGTTCATTATTTATAGATTAGGCTGTAAATTAGATTAAAGTATTGTTAATATTTAGCAAAGTTGTAGTTTATAATTTTATTTAGCACACACATATAGTTAGGTACAGTCATATCTAATAAGATTTATACATTTTCATTGGAATTTGAACCTTATCACAACCGAAAAAGATGTAAAGTGTCTACATATTAATGCATGTGACTGTACTTGAACATCTGAGTACATTCTGAGTAGTATTCATAACTATGCCTGTTTACTTTTATCATATTTTATGAACTGGTATTAGTTTGTAGACTTTTCATTCCCCTGTGGTCTTCATAACACCTTTATGCACACCTCTGCATCAGAAGGTTAATGTTAATTAATAAATAATAAATAGGTATGTAAATAATAATAAAATCCCCAGACAATCACACCTACTACATGGCCCCAAAGAAAGCATAGCATGTGTTATGGGATACCATATAGCAAACTAGGGGGAACCTAGAATATAAATACATAAATAGATAAACACCCAGACACGGAACATTTTTTTTTTTTTGAAAAATGAAAATCATTCGTACCCGCAGCCACTGGCGTCTGAGGCAGATAGGTTTGCCCCAACACCATAGTGGTCGTCAAAATGTTAATAATCTGGATTAGTTTTTTTATCTTTCATTTTTATTCTTTGGGGAAGCAGTTTTTTGTTTGGTACAATATTTTATAAATATCTCAAAAGGGTAATGTAACCCAAAAGATCTTACCTATAGGCTAAGAACTACTTTTATAACAGATCCTATGTTTTCGGTATCATCAAAAGCCATTGCCCAAATTATTCTAAACAATATTAAGTTAAAAAATATAGATTAAAATTATGCAGATCCTGGCTTAAAAATATGATGTGGGTGAAAATAAATACTTTAACTTTTCACAATTCTTCATTAAAAACAAAAATCTATAATTTGAAACCAATGCTCAGAAAGAACTAAAAAAATTTGCATCATGAGGAAGACTACATTTTATTGAGAAATTTAAACAGTATTAAGAGCTGCTAGCAGTAAGTTAAAGATTTGATAATTAGGAACTGAAATATCATAAAAGGGTTTTTAAAATGTCCAATATGAGTAAAAAGTCAATTAAAAGCATATTGTATAGATTTGGAAACAAAATGATGAAGAAATATAACACCTATATGTATTAAATATATTAAGGTAGGGATATTCAAACATAATAATATAACTGAACTAAGAATAAAAACCAAATAACTTGAGAGTAAATTAATCTTTGATCATCAGATTCATCACACAACTATTAGGACCACAAGTCCAGAAGGCCACATTTTGAAAATTAATGGCGAATAACATTCCAATAGAAGGATGCTAAAGTGCAGTCAGTTACAAAATTGACTCATGTCATAAGGTCACCATTAAATAAGTAGCCACTGTTAGTAAAATTAAAAACTAAATGAATTTTACAAAAAGATATTGAAAATCTATGTTCCTACACGAAAAGTATTTTCATTAATCATCCTTAAAGTAATCAAACTATATATATTTAAGTTATTTTAGTTAAATATTCTTACAAACAGATTTCTAGATTAAGTAATTATCATAAAATTAATGTTGAAGTATTAATACAGACACCAAAAATAAGTTCCTGTATAATACAGAAGGTTTGGCTAGTTCTTCATTAGATAGAGGTACCACTTTCTGTAATAAAAACATATGGTGTAGGTTCCTAAAAGAAAAATGTTGAATAAACAATTGAAAAGATTATTTCATATAGATCAAAAGAACTTTATTTTTAGAGAATTTTACATGATAATCGGCAATGCAGAGGTTCCAAAAAATACAATAATACCGACAATTTAATACACCTAGGTACACTTGCACATTTGGAAATTTTGCTACAACAAATTTAGCTTTTTATTACTTTAATAAAGATGAAATTCTAAAGAAATAATGTTATACATCAAAGTTACAAATCTTCGATATTGAAATCTATCTAATGTAAATCAAATATAATCTCAAAATGACCATGACAAGGTGCAATGTATTAAATTTTACTAAACATATTCTTATTTTTTTTTCTATACAGGTACTTTTAAATAATGACTTCAAATATATTCTTGGTTATAACTGATTATAAATATTTAAAAAAATAGTTTAACAATAAAGAAATATATTCCATGATTGTCAATATAACCCAAATAACAGCTGCCCATGTAGGTACTTATGGCGACATTTATATATTCAGCCTAAGTGACTATGTAAGTATATGGGTAATAAAGAAGATCATTAAAATATTGTAAAGTGTAAGGTACCATATTGCACTGCACCCTTATTGGAAAACTACTGAAACCGATAGTGACCATTTATAGATGAAAATAATTTGTGGTATAATACTAATATGCTTTAAATAATTTTACTCCAAATGGTCATATAAGTAAATCGAATTGTAAACTTTATATTTTATATATATATATGTATACTTTGTTAAAGATTATTAAAAGGCTGCCAATAGAAAATTCGAATTACTTGTAAATTTAAAAGCTCCCCTAATTTTAAAAGCCGGTGAGATAAATGCATGCAAACAGGTATTATAATGTGCACTATATAACAACTTGCGGAGAGCTATTTTTTATGAAACCTGAAAGTCCAATTGTTCGATATATTCGTATGATGGTATTGAATTCCCTTTTTTCGCCGGTTACGGAACACGGTTGAGGGAAGACTTCACAAAAGTGGATAAAAGTGTCTGCCAGTTTGTCACAATCTGGTGTTACAACTTTGGAAGATACAATGATACATTTGTGCATCTTGTAAGTATCATTCATTGATTAATACAAACAGCAATATAGATTTTATGAAAAGACTTTGTAAATATTCTGAACAAAGATATAGGTACTTATTTTATAAGAGGTATGTAAAATTTACTTCTACCTATTTACGAAGGCAAAAGGAGTTTAGGTCAAAACAGAAGTAGGTATAATTATCTAACTTTAATAAATTTATGTACTTAGATGTTATAATGTAGGTATAATAATGTGATGTTTAATAGGAATTCTTCAATCTTAATAATTTGAAAACGTACAGACAAGCATTATCTTTGGGTATGCGTTTACGCTAATACTTAAGTACCATCAACAACACTTCGATCTAAAACGAGATAAAAACGATCATATAAGAACGAAATAGAAAAACTGGACGTAATTATACAACTTAGGAGCGACTTGATACTGTTTTACATATACAATATATTCATCTGCTGCATCTTGACGAATTGTGTAATAATCGATTCGTTAGCTTACCTACAAATACATAGGCGTTGTTTGGTAAACTGAAATAAACGTGATCTATAACAAATTGCGATGAATATTAACATAACACCTATTTTAGCTAATATTGAAGACGACATCCTTATCATGCAATGTGCAAATCAATTTCTATTTAGTTACATAATATAAGTTATTATGCATGTATAATAAATGTTTGAAATTAATTTTAAAACATTGATTAAATACTAAATATGCGTAACAATAAAGACTAGAATACATTTTATTTGACAGTTATTGGCACTAATTTCAATGACAATGGCACAACTATTTACTCTAGATATCGTGAACATCACCAGCCGATGTGCAAAGCATTAGGTATAATAATACAATTCCATTTAATCTTGATGTTGTAAATTAAGTTTCGCTAACTATAAGTACCAAAAAATGTTACAAAATTGTAAAGGGTTCCAATAATATTTAAAGTTTATGCATTTAAAATGCTTAATTACTCTTAAATAAAATGAAAAACGTGTTATATAAAAATCACCCGACCAGGACTCGAACCTGGGACCTCTCGTTTGCCGGACGAGTGCTCTCCCACTGAGTGCTTTTTGTGTTATATTGCTAACGTAGCTCCATCTAATGGTATAGCTTTGCAGCTAAGACCCGGTAGCTCAGTGGGAGAGCACTCGTCCGGCAAACGAGAGGTCCCAGGTTTGAGTCCTGGTCGGGTGATTTTTATCTAACACATTTTTTCATTTTATTTAAGGGTTCCAATGTAAACACCTAACATCCAATCATAGCTATTATTTTCTATAAAATACTGTTTCCTTGTTGACTTATATTAAAAGCACGCATTCTAAGTGAAACTGTGCAAAAACACTAACAATAATATCACTGTGATGAAGCTCCTTTTATTTGCTTATTTTATATCCAACAACTACTAGACCATTCCCTTGCACAGTATCACTTTAAAATTCCACTATTAACTGAATATAAAAGTATAATTAAAAACTTAAAAATAACAAATAATTCAGGAACAAAGCACAGAGCCCAATTATATTAACAACATTAAAATCTAAAATTGACGAAATTGATATAATCCACTTAAAATATGTTGGTTATTTATGTATTCGCTTGCACTAGCTAATGCTAATACTAAGAAAGTAAGTAATACTTTGAAGTAATAATAGAATATTATATAATCGCCTCACTAGTTAGTAAGTACATGGTATAGTGCCAATAACTGCATTATTAGATATTACTTAAATCTTACTATCTAAGTATTTGATAACAAATAGAACACCATTTTAAGCACGACAAAACATTCATAGTTAAAAATGTAGAGAGACTTACTGAGAAATGTGCTAATAAATCTATATATTTATTTTACTTTGACTTTTTTCAAGTAATTTTATTCAGATCTGACGTAACTGAGATTTCAAATGGTTTTTATCTTCAGCAATATTCCGCCGTGACATTCGTTGACAATCTTCGATTGTGGCTGAGCTAGAGAGATCAGGGTCCTTTCATACACCGTACGTATTATATATAGCACAAAGCATGGATATATTATGTATCACATATAGCCACGTTATATTGAAAAAGATCCTGTCCATTACAACACTTTAGAAACAAACCGATGCTTTTAAGATTTTAGAATTGCTAACATTGATACATATATAATTATCTATAAATTAACCTAATTCTTTGAGTTAGGAAAGGATACCTAATGAAATTCGTGTAATTACAATAGCAGAATAGGTTATTTATCTGATCAAGATGCCAAAGAATACGTCAATCGTCTACATACTCATGCTAGAGTTTAATGGTAACTATTGGTGGCGCTATGCTACCATTACAAGTGTGTACTTTCGAATTCGACAGATCATTATCCTTTGGCGGTACATTCTGGTGCATAGTAGAGACTAGTTAGGAGCGATGAAAGTGCACAGCCGTCCACTTGTTGTGGCGTTTGTGCCAAATGCGTGTCTCTTGTGACTGATGCGTAGCTCGCCGACCTTCTGCTTCTACACTTTGTGTTACGCAAACATAAGCAATTACGGCTACGTCTTCTCCCAAAAGATGAACTCTAGGATTCAAAATGGTTGTGTTAGTCTTAACCGTGGATGGAGTATTATCAATGAAGAATTTGTGGAATTCTACTCCTTCAATCAAGTTGCCCAGTGCATCGGGATCGAAAGCGGTGACATTTGGATCACATAACTTGGAATACGTATCATAATCGCCATTGTTTATAGCGTCTATCAGTATTTCTGTAGCTTTGATGACTTCAGCGCGGCGCAAAGATGCATTGCTATCGCCACGCGCTTTTCCAAATGAATCAGCTTTAGACAACGCATCATCGTCGTGATCTTTTGAAATGACAGTGCATGCGCGATCCACTCCCTTCTTATCTTTATCCAAATCATCATCTTCTAGAGTAGTGCTACTATCAGTAGATTCCTTAACTTGTGAACCATCACTTTTTTTGTTGACCATAGACTTTCCTGAAAAGTTTCTAGTAGCAAGCATAGTAGTTAAAATTGCTCCTTTCAATTTGCGACGAGCGTTGAATTTCTTCAAGCAATCCACCGTTTCTTGTCTGTGCATAACAGATGCAACACGCTCACGGTGGCAAATCCATGGGTGCTTTAAAGCTTCCGAAGCAGTAATTCTCTTGCTTGGATTTACTGTAAGCATTTGATTGATTAAGCTCTTTGCTTCAGGAGTTACAGTATCCCATTCAGGTGAAGGATAGTCGTATGCTCCAGCCTTGATTTGACCATATAGCCTATGTTGGTCCTCATCCCAAAATGGGGGATAGCCCACGAGCAAAATGTACAAAATCACTCCGCAAGCCCAAATATCAACAGGCTTGCCATAGGGTTCTTTTTTAAGAACCTCAGGAGATAGATAGCCTGGTGTACCGGCGAAGCCAAACCAAGCTTGCTGTTCGCCTTGTACTTCAATCGCCAAACCAAAATCAGCTAATTTCACGGCAGCGCCTTTAGCCTTACTTGCCAGCAAAAGATTCTCAGGTTTTAAGTCTCTATGTACAACTCCGTTATGGTGGCAGTGATGGACAGATTCAAGAATCTGCTGTATGCAGTGAGATGCGTCGGCTTCAGAGTAGAACTCGCGAGCAACTATATCTTCAAATAATTCGCCTCCAGTAACTAAATCAAAAACCAGGTAGTGAAAGTGTTCCTCTTGAATTGAATCATGAAGTCTTACAATATTTGGATGTTGAAGTTTCCGACAAATTCGAGCTTCCCTTTCAAGTTTCTGGAAATCTCTTGCAGAAAGCTTTTTCGTATTAATAATCTTCGCAGCAAATTCTAATCCAGTTGACTTCTGTACGGCTCTTCTCACAATGGAGAAAGCTCCCTTGCCTAATTCTTCCTTTAGGTCGTAATTGTCCGAAAATCGTGTACTTACACTTTCGCGGTTTGGGTTCGACATGTTGATTTATTATTCAATCACTTTGGAAAGTTAAAAGTATGTCTCTTACTTACTGGGTTAATTGAGCACAAAATATCCCCTGATGTTACAGTCTGAAACAATAAAAAAAACGAACATTAAGATAAAGGTACACTATTATTTTACCTACCCATAAGAAAAGTTTCTAGGCAAATGTATAAGTAGTAAATATAACATCTAAATCTAAAGACTCGAAAGTAGGCTTCAAATGGCTCAGACAAATTGTGACTTAAAATTAATTTAATTTGTACCAAATATAAAATGGAGTATTATTTTATTGTAGATTTTACATAGAAAACAATTCTAACTAGGAAGTTTGTACATTATTGTCCTATCTTATTGGATTAAATAGACTGCGAAGGACTGATTCCCCTTTTAAAGTAATTAAATTTTGCGATAGTGAGTCCACCGCGAATAACACACCCCATTTCTTTTCTCGATTGTTACAAAATTGGACTAAAGGTGATCCTTAGGATGGATAGTGAGAATCAGTGATATTCTGACTATGACACTATAACTTTTGTTATAGTCCAGCTATGGACGTGATAAACAGGAATTCTTTCGTAATATAGCCCTGAAAGCCACAAAACAAATCATTTTAACGTGTTTGGTTAAGAAAAATCAATATTTACTTATGCATATCTACACTGTTACATTATTTTTAAAGTCGTATACAAAATTTAAGACAAACATTTTAATTTACATTTTCGTAAAATGATGTAGGTACCTACATTACTCGTTTTAAAGAAACTGAATCAAAAACTTACGAATAAAACATTTGATTTATAGAAGCCATTCTGATAAGAATTAACTAAGTAGTAATTGTAATGTTAAGAATATTTTCACAAGATTTTAATTTCAACAAGCTCTTATTAAAACCACAAGGAACCTAATTTTAATCCGCTTAAGTATCTTTATGTTAAATTGGTCAAGACCAGGCGATCATTTGGATGCCATGTATCTTTTGTCACTATTTCGGTCACTATTCTAAATCGAAGTTCTGCAACCTCAATATAAAACGCGTAGATGCCTAGACAATAGTAATCGTGTTCTCAAACGTTGATATCTAATATTAACGCGCCCGTGCCGGGATGACATTTCGGTAGGTAGCTTCGCGCAAAATAATCGATATAGGTACCATTGTCTCACACAACACATCCACCAAAAAATCGAGGACTCCTCATCAAAATTCACTTAACAATTTACGAGCACTATTTATAAAACTTCTTCACGACCGCTTTCGCCAACTTAAAAATAACACTCTAATTACATGCTTATAAAATAATCACAGTATGATATTCGTCGATATTCTTAGCCGTCTTACTAGCACGAACACTTTTCATTTATTTTTGAACATCTGATTTATTGCGCACATTCAGTTTTGTTTAATGTTTTATGAAGTAATTGTAATTTATAAAGAGTGATTTACCTATTATGTGCCCATTTTATAATTTAATATCCGAGGAAAGGAAAATCAAAATTGAAGGGCCTGACCCTACACCACACTCCTTCTGCTCAGAACAAGAGCTGCGGGGTCAAATTCATAGACATCTCAGTGTTGCCGTTATCATTTTAATTTGAGATCAAATATTTCACATTCACTTTGCGCCCCCTACGTGGATTCACATAATTGATTTGAATGTGCCCTACGTTCTTCTCAGTACAGTACGTTTAAGATTTAATATCTATCCACAATCTGTAAAGTAATATCATGTTTTGCTTCTTGAGTTTTTGTATATGGGAACACTGGTGTGTTTACGTAAAATCGATACTCGGTGCGCAGAAGCGCTAAAGCAAAGAGAATATTTTACAGCCGCTAACTCGATTCTACGTGAGTAGGACGCCATCTACTGAATCGAAAGAGAAATAAACATTTTTATGGGCGAGCGCGCCGCTCGTCCAGCCAGACAGATGTTATTAGTGCCTAGTAATTTAATATTAGTGTATGTGTTTTACGATACACGTGACTTGCTTTAGCGTAGAAGCTATCAACAAAGTCAAATTATGATCTTTTCGTAGTATGAAATGTTATTTTTAATGTAAATTAAGCTTTTAGATATGATTTGATTGAATTGGAATATATGTAGCAATTAATTATTTGTAGGCCTTTGATCTTTGATAAAGTAAAACATTTTCGTTAAAGATCAAAGGCAATACTTAAAATTGGGTATTTGAACCAGAATAGGCTCTCACACTTTCGTAACATACGTACCTACATGGAAACGGTACTTTAATTCAAAGAATAATTTGGAATTCAGATTTAAGTACCTATTTGTTATTTTTGGCGATATGAGAATTTAAAGATAAGAGTTTTTTTATTTGTTTTGCAGCTAGGTGCCTACATAGAAACAATTAACTAGGTACACCATTTATTTATTAAATGTTAAGGCGTCCCGAACTGCTTTTGAGAGCAACTTTAATGGGTAAATGGGACGCTTGTTTTGTTGCGATGGGATCAAAGGGCCCTTGCGAAAGGCAGGGCTCCGTAGGCAATTTACAAAAATCAAAACTGGTTCGTGTCTTGCGCAAGTATAGGGGAATAAACAAGGGGCCCTTCCAAAATTCGCCGGTGCACAATGCACCCTCAGTACCATCCCCACGCGAACACTCTTATTATTACACGAGTCCTGTTCCTGTCCCCATATTGTTCATACTATATTGGCTCTGACTCGACGCGTTGCAAAAGTTTTCGTGATAGTGCCGTTACTTGATTAAATATTTATTAAATTTGAAATTTTAACTTAAAAACGATTATACGTTTAAATAATTTAAGTTTTGAAAAGTTGCAATTCTAAGTTTTCGGTTCAGTGCGAAGTTGTGCAAATTATTAAATCGAATGTGTCCAATAGGTCATCAACTCTGACACCTAATATTGCAGCGAAGGGAAGTATTAAGGTTTCGAGCGCTGCGGTCGGCTCAGGTTGCTTTTCTCATGAGTGGACGTGCTTGTAAAATAATAACTTGAGATTAATATGTGTGCTAGAAGCGTTGGTAGGACAGCGTGGATCTGGCTTGGTCCGAGCGAGTGGTGGAAGTGGAATATATCGATCGCAAGCGCTCCGGCAGCCGTGGGACGCGTCGTGTGCATTCGGTGACTGCCTCAATTTGACGAGGGCTGAGTGACGCTTTCCGAACGAAGCTTAGGTTTCGGTAAGTTCGTTGAACCCGATTCTTTTTAATTTTCTCATATTGCCAGTATGCTTTTAAAACTTGAATTTTATCTCAATTAAAGAAATGGAAACCTTCCTGTTTCAAATAATATATATTCGTGCAGCCTCCCTACTCCTCATTTATTGATTTGATGAAAGCTACTCCAGTATGAGTATGTTTTTAAACTTGGATTTTATCTTAATTAAAAAGGAAGCCTCGCACTTTCAAATAGAATGTTTTCTTGGTGCAGTTTCATTTGATGAAAGCTACACACACATAAAAATTTCTTGTCCTTTATATTATTATAAGAATCTATTTAGATAACTGAAACCGTGTAGGTAAAAGTTTATAAAGGTTTTATTTTTCTGATACCTGGAAACTCCGGCAAACTATTTTATTGGTAGTAACGGAATCTTCTATAAAATATTTACTCAATTTTGAAGTATTACTTAAGTAGAAGCTTATATAGAAAAGTTGTAGGTAGGTACCCGGTGGTTTAGCATCTCTATAATATTTTGTACGTACCTGAAAAATGCAGTACCTACTTATTCAAATAACTATTAGCTTAACTTATTGTTATTACCTACACGACTTGCTTTATATTTTATATTAAGCAATCAAAAGAGTACTTTTGATATAATTTTTAACGTTTAGCTACTACAGATAAACATTCGCCTCTATGACTTTTTCATTTTGAGTATTATCAGAACATATAATTAATAGAACGTGTCTTGAAACCGTATTCCGTGACATAATCATTATCTTGAAGTCAGTAAAATTAATTAGTACTTTCAGCATTGCAGATTTGTGACAAATAAGAAGCCACAAATATTCTTGGCCATCGTGGTAAAATAAACTTTTAATAGTTTACAATTTAAATACGCTAATACTATTGTCCACTATTGTAAGAATACAATGATTACCGATATAAATAGGAGAGTAAGACTAGAAGCCATTTTTTTATGTGGATACTTAAACGCGCTGCTGTAGAATGTACAGAAGGCAGCAGAACAAGCGTTACATACAAAGCTGTCCAATTTCCCTAACCAATTTTTAAATGAATGTCGGAGGCATAGAGTACAGATTCAATTTCAAATTTTTGTCAGGGTTGGAACGCTTGATCTGCTGCCTTCTGTACCTATTTACCCCTCATATACCTATATCGATTATTTCAAGACTCGTTTCGTGGAGATTTTCATCAACCCCTGATAAGTGCGTTTTTAATTATGTTCCATTTTTCGTCATGACGCGCATTTTTTGGCAACAAAGAATGCTTTTCCAGCCAGTATTTACTTTTTAACGTCCAAGGAGGTGCCCGTCCCCTTTTTGAACGATCTCCGTTCTTACTTTTACGAAACGTTGAGAACGGGGCGGCCGCTAGCGCGGCCAAGACATTCAAGAGTCACATTTTCCTGTTAATTTAAGAAAAAGGCCACATAAATGGCCTTATCATATTAAAAATGAAAATCTTTATAGACAGTTTCGAATTGTAAACAAGAATAAAAATTTTGACCTGTAAAAAGCATTGAATAATGTTCGTAATAGAAAGTGTATAAAAAGGTTTACATGAACAATGGATTTCACTATTGATCTTTTTTCTTTCATGGCGTAACATGATACATTTATAAACATAATGTACATTGTCATAAGTCCTTTCAGCGTAATCAATAGAAAAGGGGATGAATTATTAAACCTATTGGCGTGCCTGCCTAACCTACTTTTAATTATTCTACTATTAGATTTTGATGATAAGATTGAAATTGCAACTGATAGGTGGGTAGGTAGTATTTCTACTATTTTCCGGGTCAAACCCATAATTCTCTTTAAAAATACCTAACTGAAAAAGTTTGCTAGATAAAACCGTCCGACCAGGACTCGAACCTGTGACCTCTCGCTTGCCGGACGAATGCTCTTCCAACTGAGTTATTTAAGAATTGAGAAAATTACAAAATATTATCTTTTTAAGAATTTTTGTGTTGCCAGAATCAATCTGTACTTTTTATTTAGCTTCTTTATTAAGAAATAATATAATATATTATAAATTTTCTTTAACCAAGTAATTACTAGGTATCTAAAGGTATTGTCGTTACCGGACACCTTGCTTTTGTATCTGGTTACACACAATTCCTGCGGATTGCAAGACTGTGCATATGACAAGCACCATATAATATAGTAAAAAATATTGCGAATGTGAACTCAATAAACAGTAATAATTACCTTCATACAAACACGTTTAGCCTAAATTAAATTAATATTATAGTGACACTGGCATTCGAGGGGTTTGCGCCCAAGGGAGGTTTATTCGATTGTATCCACTAACATGTAATTCGTTTACTATCAAAAAATAGTTTAGTGCAGAAGGCTGCAGATCAAGCG
The DNA here is from genome assembly GCA_944452665.1 of Stenoptilia bipunctidactyla. Taxonomy (NCBI): domain Eukaryota; kingdom Metazoa; phylum Arthropoda; class Insecta; order Lepidoptera; family Pterophoridae; genus Stenoptilia; species Stenoptilia bipunctidactyla. The sequence goes on from OX101727.1 coordinate 11,098,111, forward strand.
TTTTTTTCAATTTCCCCAACCAATTTTAACTTAATGTCAAGGGAATAGAGTTTAGATTCAAGTAATTTTCTTTAAAGATTTGTAACGCTTGATGTGCTGCTTTCTGTACCATGCAATCAATATAATAATATGTTTTTAAAATTTACTATTACAACCGAATGAATTTTGAAATTTTTAGTGCTAAAATATTTCACAAATCAATTAACCAAGTTAGTGGGCCACTTAGGTTAGTTGTTTGAGGTAGTACCTTATTTGCGGTAAACATCGTAAAAACCATGGAATTATGATCAACGGGCTTATTTATGTTTGGATGAATATTTATTGATACTGAAAAGTTAGTGTAGCCAAAGAAAGAAACAGAATTGGTGACTTTATTAGCGATACTTAATTTGAGTATTATTTTCAGTATCGCCGATTTCAAAATCTTATGTTATGATCCGCTCACGAATGCGACCATCCTTTTAATGGTAAGAGTCTGGCTAACGAAAGTAGACAATGGAGGTTTTTGCAAACTTTTTATATGGCAACTTATTCTGGTGTCACTGTTGTCAATCGAACGGTTGTTGGTGGTTTTGGTAATTGAGATTTTGCAATTTTCATATTTGAAAATGAATAAAAAAATTAAAAATTTGATAGGTTCATAACCCTACGGCTTCATTATGCGCGAATGAGAGAAGAAAATGTGACTTGCATAATGTTAATACTAGAAATAAGTACAAGCTAGCCGGCTATGATAGTAGACTTCATAAAGTCACTAACTCATTTATGGGTCAATGATACGTTTTTATAATAAGGTTCCCTCAAATATGCAAGACTTACCACTTGATAAATTTAAAGAAACTCTTAAACAAAAATTGTGTAGTAAAGGCTTTTATACAATTTCTGAATATTATGGACGATAAAAGTCCTTAGTTGTAAATTGTTTTTCAAAAATTCTCAATCTCCAACTCCATCTCCTTATCCAACGCCATCTCCATCTCCTTCTTATCCATACAACAGCAAGAACGTCATGCTCCCTCAGGCGGCATGGCTAGCGGTAGCGTCGGGTGTCGGTTCACCCTCTTCCCTAAAATATGGTTGAGGAGGGTGATGGCTGGTGCTTGCGTTATACTCGTGAACGGGTGCTGCTAGCGGTGCCAGGTCGTTTTGCTGAAGACTTTATGACTGTTACTTTTTTGAATTTGACTCTGACTACCCCATCTCCATCCACATTATCTGTATTATTAATCACCTCTATCGCTACATCTATCTACTTCTATCTTTACCTCTATATCTATGTCTACGTTTCTGTCTAATACTTGATTGCCTATTGTATAAATATAATAGTAGTCTCCAGAAGATCACCAACTCGCTCATGGGTCAATGTGTACGCTTTTATAATATCATTCCAAAATATTTAAGATTAACCCTTCGATAGATTTAAGGATAAGTTTTATTTTAAGTTATCCGGATGCAAGAAGATTAATTAAGATAAGATTGTTAATTGTTATTGTGTATTTTTAAAAGATGATTGCTGTTGAGTTTCTTGCCACTTCTTCTCAACAGATCGATTTTCCGAAGTGGTGGTAGATTCAGTTCAATTTATAAATTGTGTGACTTATTTCAAATGTATTTAAATACTTACGAAATAAAGATTTTTTTTTACTTTGACTTTTGACTTTGAATGTTGCCGTTGCCGTTGTCGCGATAAAACTTCGTGTTCGATCTACGATGATTAGCTTGGCCTTATCAAATAAAAACTTCGCGAAGTCGCGATAATCATTTAGCAAGAAAACATGGAAAAGGCGATTACACTACTTATATCAAATGGCAGCAAATAATTATTTATTGCATGTTTATTATTTGAATAAAAATAGCAACCATTAAAAAAATTAAATCGTAGTAACCTGTCTCAGATGTATATATATTTGTATGACATCTAATACCTTCTCAATAATCCAATCCATTAAGTAGGTAATAAATAAGTTAAACACGTTCGAATCGTTCGGCGTCTCGCTGTCAACTAGAGCGAGCAAAGTTTAGCCAACCGCACGAACTTTGTCGCGATAAAACCCTTTGATGTGCGGCAATTTACCGACAGCGGCGCGAAGTGCAAAAGTTATCGCGATGTTGTATCGCGATAGGGCAAACTACTTGGCCAGATGTGACGCGACAATGGAAATCTTCGCGTTATCGCGATAGTAGAGCCGTAGCATAACCAATGTAGGAAAATAATTGTATTTTATTGTTTTATTTTAAGCCTGATTAATACTAGTTGCCTATAATTTAAATTAAGTATACACTTCTCATCAAAAAGTAGGACAGTACCAATATTGTTATTTTTTACGATTCTTTGATAAAAAAAATCAAGTACCTATCAAGTTTGTTAAATCCATATGTGTCGTACTATAGTCGGGGTTACCATGATGGGATTTTTTAAATTCGCCAGATTTTTTCATTCTGTACTTTCATTAGCCAGACTAAAAAAAAGCACTCGTGCATACATACGTCACTAATTCTACAAAGTTATGATTAAATGATTACTGTTATGTTCCAAACAACGCCTAAATGTGAAAAAAATAATAATCAATAATTGTTCGTACTGGTTGTTACTGTATAAGTAGGTAGGTACCTAAAATACAGAAAACCACTACCTACGTACGTAGGTTATGTTAGGTAGGATATTTTAAAATGGGAAGCTATTAGTTTCAATCATCAGACATCGTTTAAAAAAGCTGATAATTTCCGAAAAATCAGACTATTTCCAGCTAAATCCAATCAATGCAAAACTAACTAATTAAAAATATCTGTACTCATATACAGGGTGACAAATTTTAGATTCTTAAGGATAGCACTCTGTACTCGATTCTGGTCATAATTATGTAATAAAAGTAGGTACTTAATTTTTCACTAGAATTCCCTATAAATAAATACTACTATTTACTTTACATACAACTGAGTCGACCGCGGAACGTGATCTGGCACGGGGATCGCTGCTAACGCTAGCGTAACCATGCGTTGCGTTATCAATTCTTTAAGTTTCGGTAATATTTATTTTTATTATATTTTTGTTCTTCATGTAGGATCTCAAACTATCATGCCCTTGAATTTCAAAAGTGACCCACCAGTCATCCTGTATATCTGGAGATACCCTTAATATTGTCTTACTCTCTATTGACTTTAATACGGGTAGTGCCCCAAATAAACTGTAAGTACCTACTAAAGAACTGTTTTACAACATACCACCTGCCAGGATTGCTAGTTCATCTGTGAGGACTCTAAAACACAAACTATCTCGCTATATTATACCTAGTCAGTTTGTTACACCGAGTAATCTATTATTTAATATACTAGGACATTGATCAAGTTTTATTACCAATTCAACAATATTCCCAGCAAATGTCGTTTATTTATAGGGCCGTTCCCTAAGCGTCAACCTGTCTACTTGCTGGAGGAAGATATAAAAACATTTTTATGACTTACATTCGTGTGTAGGAATGAATATGTAAGTTTGAATTCGATAGGCTGGAGGGTATTTGGGATGTAGCGAATTGGAAAACAATCTGATATGGACTTAACATGCTTACTTATCTTCGTATTCGTAATGGTTTATATTCCAAGGTTAGGGAATAAGTACGTTTATAGAAAGAATAATCTGGTACTGTTTACGAAGGGTTAGGCAGAATCTCTGAATACACGTAAGATAGAAAGAAGTACTTGTTTAGGTTAACAGTTTTTGTTTTGATTTCTTTGACATATCTTTTTTCTATGCTGGACTGGGAGCGAAAGAAAAATATAGAATGTGCCAGCTGCTTCTCTTCCCGGGCATACTGTAAAAGTCAGTTAAGGGACGAAGGTTTTATTGGCGTTTTTGCGGGCGATAGGCTGACCCCCTGTCACTGCAATAGTCTCACTCCATAATAATACATACATACATACATAACTTCACGCCTGTATCCCTTATGGGGTTGACAGAACATCAGAGGCTATAAGACCAACTGATGTCACGTTTGACTAATGAGGTATTATAATGATTGCGAGAGGCTATTGTAAAATTCGGAGGTATAATACCGTCAAATATGCCAACTTTGCCTCCTAGGGTATCTTTGCCCGAAACGCAATTTTTAAACTATTCCGTTAAGGTGTGAAAATGTATCAGTAATAAGTTAAAATTTATTACGATATTAGAAAATACACTATAATTATAGCATCATCGTGTAAGATGTTTGTCGCAAAGTTCACTCAGTAATTTGTTGGAGCGTGTCGAAAGAGGACAGTGTTTTTGCGGGCAAAAAATTGTGGAATTATAAAAGTGAATTGTGTATGATGGGGAAGACTCAGGTAAGTTTCTTTTATTGTACGTTATAAAAGACAATGTGCTGAGTGATTTGGTAATGGTTTCAACACTGAATATTGTTTTAATTAAAAGATATGATGATGGGCAATGTTACCCTGAAATGTTCCAACCTTTGAAAGCCAACATTGCCCGCTGACTAAAAAAGCCTAGGGCTGTCACAATTTACACACTGTATAATATACTAGCTCTGCCCGCGGCTTTGCTTTCGGTAAATTATATTGTCCTATCATTTACTGCTTATGTAGCGTACGCATCGGAAAATTTGGACTCGTAGTTTCTAAGATTGACGCGTTCAAACAAACAAACAAACTCTTCAGATTTGTAATATCAGTATAGATAATTAATAAACTTACTACTTACATTCGGTCAATTAGATTACTAAGAGTTGGTAACTTATTGTAAAAAGGGAAGGCATGAATGCGAGTATGGTTGAAGGAAGTATTTCCTGGAACTACTATGTAAAAGGTACCTGAGTTTCATATTCCAGGTGAACCAAGTCCCGGGCGTGGAGCCAATATTAAATGCTTTTGGCATGTCTTTCTTAGTAAATAAATAAATTAAAATAATTGAGGTGAAATAAATAATTAATTAGTTTAACAAAAAAAAATTGATAAATAAAGAAACAGATTTTCTCCTGACTGTTTGTTTTTTTGTTAGGTACCTAGCTGGCCCATAATTTTTATTGTATCTATTTTGTTTATATTTCAGAAAAAGAAAATTAAATCCAGAATTTGACAGAGGAAACTTAGACGTACAATTAGGGTCTAGAATATATAAAAAATACTCCGAGGTCATGTTGAGATATGCATGCGAGGCATTTGAAACACATCAAATTTCTTCAAGAGATGCTGAAAGACCATTCGTTATCACAAGACGCACAATAATTAATAAAATTAAAAATAAACATCAGAACCCTGTTGGACATCCTACCGCTTTAACACCCGCAGAAGAAATAAAAATTTTAAAGTTTAGCAAGTATCTGGTAATTTTTTCTCCCCGCTTACTAAGATAGTCCTAAAGTTGGTTCATGAATACGTGAAGAAAAATTTTCGAAGGCATATATTGCTCAGCTGTCTGATCTATAGAACTACAACAGTTACTAAACTTGTTTTACTTGTTTTTTTTTAAATGAGTTCTATTTTTCATAACACGTATAAAAATAAAAAAATTTAGAGATTTTATTCAAATGTGACAACCCTAGCATTCAGAAATCGTGAATTTAGGTTTGTATGGAAAAGTGAAAATATCCTTTGGTAACATTGCCCATTCGGTTTGCTATGTGAGATTTAAAGAAAATGGTTAGATTTCTGCAGCAAACGCCATCATTACTCAAATCCTTGAAGTGGGTTTTATTATAATGCAGATAAATTAGATTTTTGCGTCAAAAATCAATGTGGGCAATGTTGGCTACAAATCCACATTACTTTGCCCGCCATCAGAATCAACCAAAAGTGGGATTAAATATTAAATTATTACAAAAATAACTAAAAATATGCATTCACTTCATTGTAAAGCTGATGTAGATAGTAAATTAAACACAGGTACCCATAGAATTTTTTTAAAATATTCGTAGTTTTTTGAAAAAAACGGGCAATGTTGGCGTGTTTGACGGTAATACCTTTCTAAAAAAATCGACCGTAGTGATAGATTTTTAATTGTGAGCGTTTTTCACGTGTCCCTTTGAAACTAAGATCTAACTTGTTTGCGAAATCTTATATATTTTTGAATGACATTCCTCTTTTATGAAGAGCCAGTTCTTTTCTTACCCCGTATCGTCACTTACCATCACGTGAGATTGAAGTCAAACGCGGGCTTGATCTTGAATGAAAAAAGACGTTACTCTACAAAAAAAAAAAATTTTTCTGAACAAACTGATATTTAAAAACAAAGTAACAGTAGCTTTTGTGATATAAACAAGGGCTCAAAGGGGTGCACATACAAAGTATGACCAGGCATCTTCTGAAGATAAGGCACGCACTTCGATTGTTGAAATTTCATCACGTACCTACCTATCTATTCACTGAGCTTTGTGTGTATTTATTTGGGTATCACAGAAAATTTTATAAAAGTGATATAAAAGAAGTTGTCTATTACGAAGACTGTTTAGTGTTTTTTTTTTAATATTAACAAGTAGGTCCTAACCGCCAATCGTGTACGGTAAAATTTCTAAGATTTATGGGCTTTTTATTATCACTTAATACTTACATGTAACAGATCGGCATAAATTACCAGATGAATATTATTTTCAATCGACTTCAAAAAAAGGAGGAGGTTCTCAATTCGTCGCGTATGTTTGTTTATGTTTGTTAACTTCATAACTTTTGACTTTTGATGATGCTTGTTTCATATAATAGAGGTTACTTCACAGTTGGTCCCGTATAAATTTCATCGAAATCGATTAAGTACTTTATGAACTTTTTTTTAATATGTATGAATTCGGACATCGTTTACCTTGTCAACCTTACACTTCAGCCAAAGTTTTGACGTGAAGTTGGTTTTTTAATGCTCTCCATTCGTTTATGTTTGTTAAAATCCCACCTCTTACTTATAAGACAGGTACATAAGTTAGTCAATATTTAAAACCAAAAAGTGTGTATTAACCTCCTTACGGTATACAACTTTTTCTTGTCGACTGCACCTTAAGCAATATTCCGAGGATGCACACGGTTTCCTTCCTGTATGGGCCGCGCGCCTGTTGCTTGGTTTAAGATAACTTCTAGCTAGCATAGCGTAGAATAACATTCAGGGTCAATGCTTGTTTGATTAGGTACTTAGCGCACCGACATCAGATATCCCGTCAAAGAGAAAACTTTTCGTATAAAAATTCCCCGCCTATCTTTTGCAAGGTTCACTGAAAGTTAGGACCACACCCTGCGAGTAACCTTCAAAGAAATTTGTAATGCTTGTCCTGGTATTAAGTCTTAAACTTTCTGTCCCTTTGGTAACTGGTTTAGTTGTACTAAGTTCTGTAGGATAGAGGAATACCAAATTATCTATCAATAATATGGATGTTTTAGTAATATAAAAAAATATCGCTTTTTGTAACGGTTCAAGAATTTTACTCATACGAGCTACGTATCATCTAGACAATTATTTTATTTTTATACTCAAAAATCAGTCTTAGAATATTTGTGTTTTACTTATTTCTGTCATTTCTCTTTCAAGTAACTATTCCCCTTTTCCACGTTTTTGTACGACAACTTATTAGGGAACATCTACGCATATAAGCTGTGTCTGGGAAAGTAGGTACTGTGTTTAAGATAAAAAGTCCTACTATACTATTTGAATGCAAACAAGTGGGAACGGTAGTACCTATTCGTGTTACTCTCCCTTAAAGACATGTATATTAGCTGATCAAGTAACGCTGACACTGTTAGACGCAATGCAGCTGAAGATTTTAAAAATGTAAATCCATAAATGGCTGTAAGTGTTTATAGCTTAAAATTGTATTTATCTTAATTTAAGAGCTGTGGATTCTGTGAAAATAAATCTATACTTACTAATATATAAAGCTGAAGAGTTTGTTTGTTTGTTTGTTTGAACGCGCTAATCTCAGAAACTACAAGTGGGATTTGAAAAATTCTTTTTGCATTTGATAGCCCAACTCTTGAGGAAGGTTATATTTTATCCCGAAATTCCCACGGGATCAAAAGTTACGCAGGTAAAACCGCGCGCGGTGGCCAGTAAATAAATAAAATTCAAATAAGTTTTCAGGTTATAAATTTTAAGACATTGGAAGAATAAATTAATTACTTACTTAACCTGATTCACCTCCCATGTGGCCCCAAAATAAGCTTTTATTTGTATATATTTGTTTTATGGAGACCACGTAGCGGAAATATGGGTGCACCCTGATCCGAGCCATTTTTGAAAAGATCGTTCCCTGAACTGGCCCGGTGGGGGCCCGAGCCTCTCACACCGCGGCCGAACTCTCGACCATTACGCCCGGAGACCGAGGATACGGCCTCCTTAGCAAAATGAAGTTAAGTTACCGATACAAAAAAATATATTTTTGCTCAAAATTAAACTTATAGTTTTTACTTGAACCATACATTTGAATGGTAAAAAAACTGATCAAAAACGCAGCAGCTTAAGTACCCATTTTCTGAAAATCTAATAGCTAATACCCGTAAATTTTGCCGCCGGTTTACATAAATCTCGCGTCAGTGCCTTCCTGAAAGGAAACGAGATGACAAATTCTGTATACAGATTGTATACATATGTGTTCGATTAGAACGTCCGCTCCGACAAGTTGTATATGTGGGGAAGAGAAATCGAAGATCTTTTAATCTCGTTGAGATTTGATTCGCATTAGGTTGTGATTTGTGACTTTTCGAATGGGCCTCGATAAACCTCAATTTCACCTGATGATGAGTGAACATGAGGACAAAGATTACATACAGCACAAGGGTTTAGCAAAGAACTGGCTCAACGTAAAACATTGCCGGAACACATCTGGTGATTTGAATTTCAGGAAGACTTCATAATAAAGTCGCTAGCCAGTCGAGCACTGAACAACCACCTAACTTGGATAAGGTACTCGACCAAAAGGCCGCTGTACGACTCGCTTATCCAAGGTCTATACCTACTAATTCAGAAATAACTTTCAAATGTTTTTTTTTTCATTTAATTGTACATAATTTTCGTTTTCTTTTCAAACGACTTCCAAAAAGGAGGAGGTTCTCAATTTGTCTTTATTGTTGTTTCATATGATAGAGGATACTTTATAGTTCGTCCCATATAAATTCAACGAAATCGGTTAGGTACTTCATAGAAAATTTCAAACTTTTGAAAAAATATGAATGATTTCGGAGAATGTGTACGTACGTTGATGACATTCTCAACTCAGCCAAAGTTTTGACGTGAAGTCGGTTTTTTCAATGCTCTGCATTCGTTGATTATTACTAGAAACTTCAAATCTAACTTTATTTCTTTTCAGAATCTTTAAGTACCTTCATCATAAGATCCTTTTGGAGCAAATAATAGCTTAAATAAATGAAAAATGTGATAAATAAAATTTAACCAAAATTCAAAATTAATAACTTTTTTCAAAGTAGTATACACGCAGTTGTATCATTAATAAATACGTACCTAGTTTATATTTTATCAGTCCTTTAGTAATGCATTTAGGAACTTGTTCATTATAAAAACAAAAATCTAAATACCGTAAAAAATACTTTTCGCCCAAGAATTCGTCTAGATATGTCAGTTACGCGTAAGTGGTTTAATTAATAATAAAAATATATAATAAAACCATCCTGACGATCCACCCGAACGCCTAAAACAAGATATGAATTATTCAGTAAATGTGCCGGCGCGGAAGAATGTGCCGTCAATTTTAATCAAAACACTTTTCCCTTGCTAAGCGTGCTGCCCGAATAAAAACTAAAAAACTTCAACATTATATAAGATAACCAAGTTTTCTGGTGTTTTACAAACATTTTGTATAATTAGGTCGTTACGTTGTTTGTAACGTGAATTCAAAATACTTAACAATTCGTTTGACTTCGTTACATAAAATTATTTAACTTTATATAACCCTCTCTCTAGTTGTGAATTATGTTTTTACTCAAATTCAAATCAAGGTTGCACTGTTACTACAGGGCAACTTTGTTTGCGCAGAATTTTGCGCCATATTTGCATTAAGCCATTTACCTTTATTAGAATTAATTTGCTGAATATAGCGGGTGCAGTGGGGTGTCTGCGAGGATCTGGGTCAATAACAGGCCCCGCCGAGAATAGTCCCCGCAATAAGGGTAAAACTCTATTGTTACCAGCATTGGGATGCACAGAATAGCTATTATTTTCTGGATTGCTGTAGTTTGAATAGTTCATGCCGTAAGCTGAAGTTTACCCTGTTTGGGCGCTTATGTAGTTTAACGTTTTCAAAAAAAAAATAGGATTCTTCTTAACATGCTAAGTTTGTATTTCTTACGTAAGTACCTATATAAATTTAATTATTAAATTTCATCGTGTTGTTTATTCTTTAAAACGATAAGGTTTCTTTATGATTGAGCGACAATGGAGACCTCTGTGGGGCTAGCATGCGACCATCGAGAACGATAAATCGGGCCTTTTATCGATATTTACTTAGAATTTGGCACTTACAGTACCTATGTATTTTTTTTAAAATATATTGGGTTGGGGAAAAAGTTTCTTCGCATTTTTTAAGAAAATTCAAAACATTTTTTAATAAGTTTATTGACATTTAACTCAAGTATGTATGTACCATTTTGTTCGATAACCTTTTGCCATCTTGTAGGTAGGGACATGATCCCATTGCTATAAAAATTTTGGGACCTCTCGTCAAAATACCGCGACAAGTGGATTTGGCAGTCCTCTCGTGATGTTAACCTAACACTGCCTAAAGAATTCTGAAGAGACCGAAACAGGTGGAAATCTGAAGGTGCAAGGTCAGGACTATACGGCGGATGCATTAACACCTCCCAGCCAAACTCTCTTAATTTTTGCTGGGTGGCTATAGATGTGTGGGGTCTAGTGTTATCATGATGAAACACCACACCCCTTCTGTTGATCAATTCCGGCCGCTTTCTCTCGACTTCTTGTTTTAATCTCATAAGTTGTTCGCAGTAGAGTTCAGAATCGATAGTCCTGCCTGGTGGTAACAGCTCATAATGAATAATGCCCTTCCAATCCCACCACACACACATCACCTTATTGCGAGTTAACCCGGGTTTCGCCACAGTCTGTGAAGCCTGACCGGCCTTTGACCACGACCTTTTTCGCACGTTCTTGTCGTACGTGATCCAGTTTTCATCACCAGTTATCAGCTTCTTCAAAAATGATTCGGTTTCGTTACGTCGTAATAAAGAATCACAAATGAGTACACGGTTCATTAGGTTTCTTTCAGTGAGCTCGTGAGGTACCCAAATATCGAGCTTTTTTGTGTACCCAGCTTTTTTCAAATGCGCCAAAACTGTTTTGTGATCAATTCCCAGTTCTTCAGCGACGTCGTAACTACTGATATGTCGATCTTGCTCCACTTTTTCAAAAATGGCATCCATTTTATCCGTAATAGGGCGACCAGAGCGAGGTGCATCTTAGACATCAAATTTTCCGGATTGAAAACGCGTAAACCAAATTTGTGCTACTCTCACAGACACTAGGTCCATAAACCATAGACCTATAGGATGCATTTTCACCTTTTTTGTAGTAAAATTTAAAATGTATCGAATTTCTTCATTAGATTCACTCATCTTGACAGTACGAAAAACAAATGAAAATCACAAATTTTCCTAATTTGAATTTGGAATTATGTTCTTTAAAATTTTAACTTTCAATGATAACAAAACCAGCCAGATACAAATACTATAGCCAAAGAGATTTTATTACAAGATCATACATACTATAATGCGAAAAGACTTTTCCCCAACCTATTATTAACGTTGATTAAAAACTCGGCCGAACATTGTGTATCGCGGTGTCAGGGTAACTGTAGATATGTAGGTACTGTAAAATAATATATAACTTGAAATTCTTAATATACTTACTACAAAGTTTTGTAGTTTTCTTCATACCATAGGTACATAAGTAGATACCTTTACATTTTTATGTTAGAATAGTTAGGTGAATATGGATATCAAAATAAACAACTATTAAAAAGGAAGCACCTTTAATACGTCTTGAATTTCACACGTTTCCGAGAATGTATCATTTTACTTAGATATATTAAACGACTGCAGCTGCGTTTAAAATAAACCTAACTCAAGGATAAAAATAATAGGATATTCATTTTGTAGAGAAAACACTCATACTTCTACTCCGCGGAAAGTAATAAGTTTCTCCTGGGGTTTATTGTCAGTTGCTTTCTCAAAGAGTTATTTTAACCCGCTATTCAGGCTACCCTACACTTGTTGTGCACTTTATACATAATGGACTCATTAACGTCAAATGCTGTTTGCATTGATCACATTGAACAAATATGATTCATGATAAATGACCTACGGAATCATATTACTCAAATACAATCAGGGTCAGATTTATAAGCGTTTTTAAGCGTTCCGTACCTACCTCGAAATATAATGGAAGATATATAAGATTACTTCACCCTGTGAGTGGAAAAATACTAAAATGTAGGTAAACAAACGCAATCGTAGGATACGAATTTATGGCGCTTTTTGAGACTTTTGGAAGGACACGGATTTCAGGTATTACTACTTCCTTGAGGTCGGTCACAGGGATATGACATCCCCTAAAATTATTAATCTTAAATTGAAAAATCACAAAAAGATCCAAAAGATTCCTCAGCTAATCCTTGAGTGGATATGAGACATCAAATATTATCACAAAGAGAAAAATCAAAGTACTTATATGAGATACAGCAGTGGTGCGAGCACAGGACTTTGCCGAATCGTACGTTAACGATTGTTCGTATAATATGGAGTTGGTTGCAAGTTTTTAATTTTCCATTGTAATTTTTTATTTTACAGTTATTTAAGAGTAGGTACAACATGTTTACAAACATTCAAAATTAACAAGGCACACGTTTATTTAAGCTGGCCGTGCGGCAATGGATAGATTTCAATTATAGCTTACAAACCGTCTCCATACTATACGAACATTCGTAAACATACGAAGCTATAAAGTTCTGTGCTCGCACTGCAGGATCGTTTAGAACCTTTAATATTATGTAAATTTTGAGCAATTAAGTGCAATCGACTTTATAACTCCCCCAACTAAACCCCATTTTCACAATTTTACCCCCAAGAAATCATTTATGAGCCCTCTAAAATTTCAGTTCTTTATGCATAATATATTGCCTGGAAGAGGTTGTCTTTATATGATAAGGCCGCCTATTGTGCACTGTACCTATAACATTGTTATTAAAATTATTTTTTGCTCCATGTGTACAAAATTTATAAATATTTTTCTTGTAGTGGAAGCTACCCATTATAATTTAAATAAAAATTAAATATCTACCAGCAGATGACGCATGAAACCTGAGAATACCCCTTGAAAGCAAAGTTGAAAGTTTCATAAAGTCTGCTCCACTTCCGCTTATAAAAGGCTTTGTAAATGGTGACTAATTCCAAAGCAGACAGACAGCATATTATACTTATTGATAATGTGGTGTGGTGGTAATAATCTTTAATCAGTTTGTTAGGTTTATTAATATTTTTTACTATTAAGCAGTTCTAAGAGTGTCCGTTGTCTTCATCTCGATTATAATGGGTACGAGCTACTTAAATGTCAGTCTTTGCATTAACTTTAGATAGATAAGTCTGATTTCAAATAAGTTTTGACGTACATATCGCATCAAAAGCATTTGCCTGCACAGTTTGCTGCAGATGAACTTTCAAGCCAGAGTTAGTAAGTGTAACCTTTCAAAGTTGCGAGTCGACAGTCGACAATCTTGTATGGCGGATCGTTAATGAGTTTGTTAGGCAGTTACAGTTACAAGAGTGTCTGTTGCCTCCATCTCTATTACCTATAGCAATATCAGTCTACGCATTAACTTTAGAAAAGTCTGATGATATTTAATATAATTTTTTCCACATTGCATCGGAAGCTTTTGCCTTAAATAACAGATTTTGCTGCCGATACCTAAACTAGGAACTCAAAATCCTCAGTTAGCCGACACAATGAACCTTTACAATAAACTCATCTTAGCGATTACAAATACCATTTTGGGACTCTTTGCTAATTAAAAAACCAAATAAAGGCACCAGAGCGGTAACATTTAGCAAATTGGCTATAAACGATCTCATATGTTAATTTTACTGTAAGTACTTATTCCCAATGGCCAATGAAGGTGACTTTGACCTACCCTACCTATGTATATAGGTAATGCCACGCGAAGTTTATTGAAGTCTCTCGACTAATATGTCAGAGAACTTTGCCAATTTTTCCTTTTTGTTATTGGACATATTTGGACAGCGAAAACTTATCTAGGTCTACTAGCGTAAATGTTGCTACCTTTCAAGCTCTCATGAACGGGATAGAGATTCGTCAAATAATTATTGAATTATTAATTACAAGAGGTATCATATAATCATAATATAAATAACTAAAGAATAATAATAGGTAACAATCTACATTGTACAAAAGTACCTATTCTTTGGATTTCATTAATTGTGCCAATAATAACAGGTTCTGTTATTTATATTATTTTATGTAAAGTGTACCGTTTTTTAAATATTTGGGGTTATTCCTTTTCTTCTGAAAATCCAGATTTACTCTTTCAAACATCGATTGTAAAAAAACTAATGGTCCGATTTCAATGTTCTTTTCAGTTTTAGATAGGTGCTTAGCAAATCAATAATTAATCATAATAAAATTGCTTCAGTGTGATTCCAAAAAAAAGCTACAGGACGTTTTATAAAATAAAAATGAAGTTTTTGGGAGCGACGTTTACAAAAAATAGATTTTTTCTCCAAAAAAGGATTGATGAACTTTGCGTATACTTTTTTGAAAAAACTTATACAGCTCACTGGCTATACAATAATGTACAATATTTGGCATTTAACTGCATACTTCAAGAAAAAAAAAATCAAAAACATAATCGAAAATTTTATTCCTTCAAAGGAATTGTACAAAGTGTTTTTATCATTGAGACGCTAACTTTTCGCTGTCAAAAATTTTGTCAGTCAATTAGAGTTTTATAGTAATAATTTGAAGAATTGGAAAAAGAGACGAAGATAAAATGATCGGATCATACTGTTTGTAGTACTTAGACGCTTTCTTTACCCATTGTACCAACAACACTTCGAATTGGCTTACTTTAGTGGAACACGATATTTCTCTTGCTGTTATTTGGGTAGTGAACTAAATTTCAACTTGGCTTGTACTGAACGACATGGTCATAGCTATGGAACCCCTCATTTCATGCCTTCTAGAGATTACAAATGAAGAGTATGCGGCTTCAGTTTACAAATGAAGAGTAAGAGGTTCCAAAGGCGGCTATAAAAACACATTTGTTGAATAGAGACTTAGTGTAGATTTCCAAGGCGCCGGTTACCCCATATGAGCGTCACAAAAGATAAAAATAACGGAATCCATTATAGTAAGCCAAGACGAAGGTTCATAGCTAAAAAGGTAAAAAGAGCATCTCAAAAATACAAATCGCACGATCAGACCAGTTTATCTTTTCCCCTCGTTGCTATTGGTGAAATTATCGATAGAAAATCCTAATTTACATCATATAAATTGATCGAAAAGTTAGCGTCTTAATGACAGGAACACTTTGTATAATTCCTTAGAAAAATTAAAAATGTAGGTTGTTGATTTTGTATTGATTTTTTTTTCTTGAATTGTCAAGTTGATTGCCAATTGTTTTACCTCGTTGTACAGCCAGATAGTTCTAGAAGTTTTTCCAAAAAATGTACGCAAAATTCATCATACCTTTTTTGGAGATAAAAGCTATTTTGTAAACGCTGCTCCAAAGAAACCATTTTTATTTTATAAAACTTCCTGTAGCTTCTGTTTGGAATCACACTGAAACAATTTAACTATGATTAATTATTGATTTGCTAAACACCTATCTAAAAATGAAAAGAACATTGAAATCGCGGACCATAAGTTTTTTACAATCGATGTTTGAAGGATTTATTTATATTTTAGAAACGGTACACTTTGGGATTGCATGATTTTTGCTCAAATGATTGGAAATGACCTCTCCTAAGTCACCTAAAGAGATTGCGGTCTAATTACCAATAACCCTGTATAATATATACCTAATATAGTATATAAACTCCATTATCATTAATATCTGAGTCAATTTAAAT
Source organism: Stenoptilia bipunctidactyla (assembly GCA_944452665.1). Taxonomy (NCBI): domain Eukaryota; kingdom Metazoa; phylum Arthropoda; class Insecta; order Lepidoptera; family Pterophoridae; genus Stenoptilia; species Stenoptilia bipunctidactyla. Next base: position 11,114,191 of record OX101727.1, read on the forward strand.
AGGTCCTTCTTTTGAAAGCAAATACCTTTAAGAATACTTTACTAAAAGTGTAATGTTTGAAAAGAAAGAATCTACATTTTTAATTTTAATAATTGGTCTGAGGTGCCTATTTTAATAACTTTTAAAATGAAAAAGATAGCCTTTGGCCGTTTGAAATTTCAAAAACTCTACATCTACGATATTATAAAGGATAAAATAGGGAAAAGACAAAAGTAAGAGCAAGAAGCAAGCATTATCACACTTTTATAGTTTTGAGGTCGTAAATATTTTAATCGGCTAGTTTAATGTCCATATTCTGTAGCGGCACTTAAAAATATTTACGACAATAGAAATGGGCAGAGCTAAGGTTTATGCTCTTCGGTAATAGATTAATATCAACACCTTTATAATAGCGATTCCATTCAATGGTTTTACTACTAACACTCAACTGCATTTCATGGTACTCGTATGAGGTTTGTTCTGCAATTTAAAAGTATCTTACACCGTGATTTTAAAATAAGTAAACAGTCAAATTATTTATGGGGACTTTATTTTCGCTGTCTTTTTCAGAACGTTTAGGACTCAATAAAATTTATTGTAAGAAAATGAAACTTACTGGAACTCTCAGAAAGTGGAAATAAACGCTTAAACGGTAATTCTATGAATTCTTCCCTGAGGTTTTTGTCGAGTTTTTATAGTTTATTTTTATTAAGAAATGTATAATAGTGCAGAAGTCACGAACGTTAGTTATCTACCTAGAGGTATGAAATAGTAGTGACAGAATTCTTATTTTCTTACGACGATTAACCACTATTGCCACGAGCACAATGGATTAACTATTAAACTTTTTAATGTTAGCCATTACAACGCACGAAGACATGCAGCTTTGCAGCGAATTTTTCGGAATATCTTTTTTTCGGGTGGCGAGTCACAATATTTTGTCCCAACCCTTTTCACTATATGAGCGTTACCATAATAACCCAAATCCAGGTTTTTGGGTTTTAGATTCAAAATAGAAATCCTTTACCTCAGACATGTCGCTTACTTATTCCAAAGTTAGTTTAAGTTATAGAGATTGAAAGCAGTTTATGTTCACATGGCAGCTACCTAGTTAAATATTTCGTCCAACAGCTAGACTAGGTCAGCGCGGCCGCGGCAGGTATGCTGGGCGCAAAATGTAATCAATACGCTCTTCGGGCCTTTCACAACATGACAAAATAAGATGTTGAAGTAAAAGTTATGCGAACGGAAATTCTTCAATAACATTAAGTTGTTTAGTTCGAAGTAGTGCAAGTTTTAAGTGCATCTTCGAACGTTTTATGAACTTTGAAGGTTTTATATCTACTTGAAATTGTTTAAAATAATGGTAAATGTGACATTTCGTATCATTGTAATCTTCTAAAATGCGTAAAGAATATAAACTTATTTTCTTAAACGGATATAATAACGATAGAAAATGTGCATACCTACTAATTTATGTTCAAAATAATAACTTTAAAAATCTGCTGCATAGAGCATCTCTGATAACACTGAAATAAGAAAGCTGCTAACGAAATTCGGCTAATGGAACCGTTAAGTTACTCGTCTATAAAAGACGAGAAAATTTCTACTCTTCAATAGCCAATATTCTAATCAAAAGTTGAATATAATCAAGATCTCAATATTCGTTAGAGTGATTGCCGACATGCAGTCGAAGAATCAGCAATCGACGGACGGGTGCTCTGTGTAATAACGTAATAGGTACTTATAGCTAATAAATATAGTACCTACATGTGGGACAGGAGTCGTGTTATTTAGTATACCTGGCTGTAAGTCGATAAGGAGTGTGTGTACGCTCCCACACTACCTACATTATGTTACGTAACAAACATCGTGATTATTCTATTTGTTCTGTCTGCTTTGCTGCTGCCTGACTGTGTAGGTCGGTCATTTTCTTGTTTGATTGCAGTAGGGAGGAATATATTAAATGCTGACATATTGTTGCTTGTTTTTATTTTTGAAACATTCAGAAATTGTCTTTTATTTTGCATTTGCTCTGTAGGTACTTTTTAAAAATAAACTGCACTTATCAACATCTTATAAACATTTTCAGGAGTGACATTTTCACAACCCCATAAAAAATCGTCAATCTAATGAATTTCAATAGTATGTATTCGAATTAGGCTATACGTTTTATGCCACTGACAAACTCATGCCTCGTTTTGGTTTCACTTTGAAGAATAAAACAAAATTAAAAATTATAGCGATTTTTCAACTACGATTTCACTGGTGGAATCAGCGCTTCTTAAAACTCCGTGTGTCCTGCTTATGCCTACGTATTTGATTATTTCCAATGTCAAACAGCTGTGTTCATATATTTTAGACAGGCAGGATAGACAATATAATTGGGACATCCAGGGATATTAACATCTATCGTCCCAAAGTCTAAATTCTTAAGAAATGCTCCGTACCTATGCCTCATGATTTCTATGATTGAGTTTGATTAATATACACTACACATTATTATATCTCCCAACATAAAATAAAATTGCTTACAGTTTAGTAAAGTCCCGACCCATTCAATGTTTGTTCTGTTACGGCGTTGACACCTGTCCTGCTAACAAAATGAGATAAGATATAGGTGAGGAGTAAATAGGTACAATGGCCGTCCTAAAAATGTCAACACACGATCTAAACACGAGATTAATGCGGGTTTATTTATGACCTGTTACATAGTTGCTGCTATTAATTTCTCGTCGCCAATGTAATACGGGCTTTTACTTGAATGAGAGGCAATAAAGGGGATGAAACCTTTGTGTTTCATGTCACCTTCCAAGTGAAAATGAGATAAAACAAAATAAATTTATTTGGCAAAGCATTTATGGAATATTGAAAAGTACAAACTTAAGCTTACTCGTAGATTTTTAGGTTTAACCATTACGAAGGTGTTGTATTCAACCTATTAACAACTGCAAAAGCTTGAAGCAAAAAACTTGTATTTTAAAACTTTACGTGTCGTCATGATATGTATAAAAACACTATCATAATATCTACCATTAGGATTCGTAATGTTTACGTATCAGTGCGAGATCAAACGAACTTGCTTATGTTTGAAGTATTTCATTTTGTAGCAAAAAATGCTTGATTAATTATATTTTTACTTAACATTTGTTTGAAAGGAAATGGGTAGAAAAGGTTCAGATCAACGCCGCTATTTTTTGTCAATTGAGTACAAAGCTTATCGATAAAAGTCCTGAGTTCTTTGTGCCATTTTAGACGACGGCTACAAAAAAACAAAGAGCTACCAGACTTTCTGAATCACTTTTCAACAAGCTTATTTTCATGCAAACACAAAGTTGTTCACGACCAAGGCTCAAAGTGGGATGGAGATAAAAGAGTTCGTCTATTTACAGAGTCGGGCTATTGTCTCAGTCCTCCCTCAAAAAGTTAAATACTTCAGTAACCATATCACAAAGGCCCGCCAAACACTGCTACCTATTGCCGGTTCTCTGCCTCAAAATAATTGTAGAAACTTAAACAAAGTTCAGCGGAGCGAATTGTTCATTCATATTCAAACCTGGTTTTGAAATTCCCAATAACTGTTGCAATGTCACACTAATTACATGGAATCAATGCTACGTAAATTTAATTGGGTCACGTGTTCACGTTTGTGAAACATTATGAAATGAACTACGACTACGACAAATGAAATACTAGTGGAACTGCCTAAAGAATCTTTATTTAAAAAAACTTAGACTAGCGCCCTCGACAAAAAAAACCATCTATTGTCACGTCGATGGACGAGGCGTTCTCCAAGTAGTATCTAAGAAGATTTTTCCTGGTAAAATTTAGATCTAAGCCACTTATTATGAAGGTTTATTAAAATTAAACATTACCAAGACACTGAGATATTTTCACTTTCAAATTCATGGAAAATTTCTGGGCAGATTGAGTTGAATTTTGGACAGGTAATGCAAAGACTGAAATTACATATTGATTTATTTCAGCACTTTAGGAAGGACTTGTCTTACTTCTACTGACCTTTAAAAAGACGTATAAATCCTTCTGATAACGTTACTCGCCTACCTTTCTTAGCAATCATGTTGTAATTATCTTCCTATTTTATTTCCGTGTTAGCAGTGAATGTTCACACGCAATTTTTTATCTTTAACATTGTAAAACAGGTAGGTAATTGATTCTAAGAATGTACAGTGTAATTATATAGTTAACCATTTAATTATTTATAAATAAGATACCAACACCAGCTGTCAATTTGAAGAAAGTTTACTGATGTGGCAGTAGTATTTAAAGCTGCATTGAACATATCTGCCAATCACAATTTGTATTTTCGATATAGATTTTCAAATTTTTCATTTCAAATATACCCTTTATCATCATGACATTATTGGGAAAGGATCAAAGACTATAAGATTTTCAAAAGAAATATTCAAATTCGTAAAAGTTTGCAAACGAAAAACCTTCCTTTTTGTTAGAGCTGAGTAAAATTCGGCCTTGTGAACTCCGGTAATCATGCCACGGGAGAATGTTAATGAATTCTAATGTGTCTTATTTACCAATAAAGGATATGCCTATTTTCATGAACTGAATTTCGTCAAAATATGTTTAATGGTATTAGGAAGAGAGTTGCGAACATACATTTTGCATTACCTAAGGTATAATTTTGCAATTGGTAGTATATGTGCATACCTGTAATAATTCGCAGTTGCAGTCATTATTAAGCGCTTCATCATATTTATGCACATAAAATAAAAAGACACCAATTATCTCGTTTTTGAACCCACAATACAACACTTGCAAACAGTTGAGAATTTTAAAGTGTCACTAGAAAGTCGGCGCCATCGTTGGTCAAAGAAAATGTATACAGCATGGCCATTAGAATGTGGCTATTGTTGGTACATCTCAGTTCCCCTGCAGCGGAGTAGAACGCTAGGATCTTTGTCATAGGAAGTATCCTGTTTCTGAAGCCTTTGTGGCGTGTGGCAGGACGCTCGCGTAATTGTCCGGGATCCGTCGCGTGGAACCCTCAGGAGATTTAAATAGGAACTCTTGGGCACTCAGCTTCAGTGTCAGTTCGTGGTTCTTGTGATGTGTTGAGTGATTAGAAGTGTCATTTGAGTATCTAGCTAAATTGTAAGTTATTTTAAAGTTAAAGTACCGACTTGCGTTTTTTGTTTCAAAAGTTAGACTTTCTATCAATAGTAGGTACTAACTATATAATCAATTTAATTAGAAGTTGTCCCCGCATCATATTAATAAAGTCATACACTGAGTTATAATTTTAAACCAAGGAAGTAGTTTCTGAGTGGTAACAGCTCGGCCTTACCGCAGTTCGATAAGCGTGTCGTATGCAAAGACCATTCATCTGAATGATCCACTTGGTTAGCGACTGTCTCATGTAAAGTCAGGCGCCTAATACAAAGCGTCATTGTGCGAATATTTTCCGCTATCGTTTGTTCGATCGATTGTTATTTAGCAGCATAAATGAAATACCAAAAATCAAATCTGACTGTTTCGGCTACTTCACTCACGTTATCGATAGCCCTGGGAATCGATCAAAAAGCCCGAAAATTCTATGTTATTTCAGGCTTTGTTCTACCTGAGTTCGAAATTTTCGCGCAATCTACCCAACAGCTGTTATAATATAGAACAAATAACTATTCATTCTCACAAACGTTTATAACGTTAACGTTTATAAAATTAGCGGGCTAAAACAAGAATTTTATTTCGAACTTTACTGCACGCGCCTATTGCCGGAAACAAAAGCTTTCGGAAACATAATTTTATATAAAAACAATAGCCAGCTTTAAGCAAACGTTGAAACTTGTCTGAAAAAACAGTAGCAATTTTAAGTTCAGTCACCTCTGCAATATTGTTCTCTACTGTAAAAGAAGCCCCGTGAGCTTTGCTAAGTAAATAAATCAGTCTTACCGTATAGGTTAGTTCTTCGAAGTGAATCCTCCGTAAATAGGAAATTAAACACGACCTACGCCGGATAAAAGCACTATACTTCTAATAGAATAGACGGTAGGTTTAATGACGAGAGTTTTTTATAGATAGCTACGTAGAACAAGGAGTTAAGTTGCTCTGCAAACTTTGCTTTGAAAGGAGATAATAGTTCAAGAAGCGTCCGAGAACTGAACAACGTTTTTGCTCAATAATAATTATCTAATGATGTTAAAAACTTCGCTGTTTAACAATGCGATAGACGCTATTAGGTACTCTATGTATTAATTAAAAATAAATTAATAATATCTCTACACAATTATAAAAACAGATGAAAATTACTCGGAAGACTTATAAGGAAATTCTTGGTAAAATAGTCGATTGATCAATTAATCATTATTGCTTCAGACGTACGTGATACATACATTGATTTTTAAATGTCGAACGGTCGCTTTTGGTATGAGACGAGGGCTTTGTGTCATTCATTTTATATTAATTGGGTTGAATGAAATACACTCGTGTCATACATTGTGAATTAATAGCTTACAGAGAACCAGAAGGAAAAAAATATATAGGTAGAATGTTCAAGTACCCACCCTTTCCTCTTTTACGTTTTTTGTGATATTTGTCAATGCGAAAATATTTCTATAGATCTTGTCAGGGAGAATATTTATTCTCCTTGTAGTAGACTTCTTTTGAAACCTGAGTATTCGAAATTGAGTCTTACAGCTCCTTGCCTTTGAGTCAGATTGATTTTGATTTTGTATACGTGATGAAATTAACTTTCCTTATATATGGCCTCTTATATCCTGAATGCGAAAGTCTGGTTGTATATTAACTTGTTTTTTCAGAGCTTATTCTCTAAACACGTACAACCGTCGTCGCTGTGAAGCGTCGTCATATTTTGACAAAATATTTTAAGAGTCATAGTATGACAAAAAACTACACTTATTTCAAATTCAACGATTATTTTTGAAATAGCTCTGTAAACATCTACAAAGTGTTTAGAAATATGAGAGTAGAAAAGTTGTTGCATAGAGTCTTGAGTTTTAAAGATTCACAATATTTAACAAAAGTGTTTTTTTTTATGTTGTTTTTTCCAATAACGCGGTCACTAGAGGTGCTCGTTTTTAATCGAATTTTATTATCAGGGAAACTTTACCCGACACAGATTTTATCGGTATAGGTAAGATGTAGAGTAGATAATTCTGTTCTCTATAATCAGACATCGTTATTTTGTAAAATAAAGCAACAAGAGTTATTTACTATAATTTTTCTCGGATAAAACTGGAAGTTAAGAAATTAGGCCAGATTTTTTTATGAGTGATGAACTCGAATTCGTAAAATTTTAAAAATGATCAAATCATATGCTTATCTGTTTTCTTGTTCCTTCAAAATGCAAACAAAAAGTTTAACACTTATGTCTAATTCTCAAAGGCTTTAGTGTAACTCAATTTTTGGTAGAGAAAAAAAACGCGAAAAAGGTACCTATTCCATTATTAAAGTTCCCCCATCCTTACTTATTCTTAATATTGTTTGGTGGATTATTTCTCTTAAGTATTGGATTCTGGTCACGTACAATCGGTTTCTACTTCCCAAATACCAAGATTAAATCACTGATATTTACTTAACTGAACCATTTCTAATATATTTTTATTATTACTATCTGTATAAACTTGACTAATAATTTGATGTAGATGCTTATTTATTATCGATTTCTTATTGCATATTTCCATTGCATTGGGTATCATTTCTGAGTAAAGAGAAAATTAAACACCGAAAAATAATTCCCTATTCTCATAAATCCCATTATTACAATTAGGTACTTTATTTTTATAAGTAGATTCTTACTTAGAAACTTACTTAACATATACCTACTATGATAGTGAAATATAAAAATATATATAAAATAATAATAAAATATGAAAATAATTATCCCGTAATTTTTTTACGTGTAGGTACAACGTTCTGTATATCGGTGAAATCAGCCCCGACATGGCACCTTATAACAATATTACATTAAAATCGGCAAATAAAATATAATAATAACATTTAAGAACGTACCTACATATAATCAACGAATGCAGACCATTAAAAAAACCGACTTCACAAATATTTTTAAATCCTAGTCCAAGTTATGGCGGACGTATTAGGACATCTTGCTACATATTTTTTTCGAAAGTTTAAAATTTTTCAAAAAGTACTCAATCAACTTCGATATCATATTTAAGGGACCTTCTCCGATGTATCCTCTATCATATGGAACAAGAATATTCAAAATCGATTTATAATTGTCCGTAAAATTGTGTAACAAATACACAAATAAACATACACACGAATTAAAAACCTCCTCCTTTTGAAAGTCGCTTGAAAAATAACCATACTCCGGATTTATTGATCAAGTTTCCAACGTCTTCGACCAACCGATCAAGTGAGCTATGAAAGTTGATGTGATATAGTCCGTCTATCTAATGTTTTTAATCTTTGAGGATGTAGCACGAAAGGAACGGATAATCATGGGGTAAAAAAACGTTTAGTGAATATTGATTCACTAGTAATCAAATATTTTCTATATTTAATCTCTTCCCTTTAAATCTGACACCCAAGTCACAAATATTTTTAAGTTCTCATTTAGTTAAGCAAGCATAAAGCTGCACTTATAATAAAACACCATGCTACCATGCCTCATCATATCAGCATACCTAACTTAGCGTGTATCACTAAAAATAGATATCCCCTTGTTTGAAAGGCTGATGTCCCAGCTCAGATGTCGAAGGCTGTGTTAACTTGACATATTTGAAGCAAAAATCATCCAAGCATAAACAAATGATTGGATACATGATTTATGTAATCATAATCACATGTTGAAGAGTAAACAACACACCGAATTTCCCCTAATTTGATCACGTGGAACGCTCCAACGCCCACGTTTTAGCGAGCACGTTTACCGATATCCTTATATAAATGTAGTTTATCGGTGTTGCCAGTAATTGGTAAAGTTCATAATAAATAGACATGTAATTAACTCGGGTAGAATTAAGTGCATCGGATAGAGTGCATAGAAATTTGTGAACTATGCTAAAACTAAGTAAAATTTAACTTTAAATAGGTACATTTTTCGTGAATCGTGTTTTAAAGGAACGGTAAATCTATGATTTTTATTTAAACGCATTGATAGTCTTTTGAGTTTTTATTAGGTATTATTAACATAAACTTTGTTGCTTTCTTGTAACATTAAAATAATAAGATATACTAACCTGCTTAAGTTTTGATTTGATATTTCATTCGCATTGAAATGCCATGAACGCTAGCATTTTCAATTCATAATTTATCAAGGTTGCCATCGTCAAAAAAATATGATAACTGTTGTTAACGACGATAATTATTGAATTAATTACTTCGGTAGCTGTTTTTTGACGGCAGCAATTACTATTTAGCTTTTGCTAAGAAAATACCGACGAAAGCGATAAACGAATTCACTGTTTCAAAAAACAGGGATAGGTGAATTTTCAATAATCTTATAACTTAGGTAATGATAAATTAAACTTTCAGTTGAATATCTAAGTTTCCGATAATTCTGCGTCTTATAGGATACTTAGTTACATAAATCCCTATATAGTTGATTTACCAAGAAATCGAAAAAACGCTTCGATAGTTCCTTTTTGTTACGGATTGCCAAGATGTGGAACGATCTGCCTTCGTCTGTTTTCCCTTACCACTACAGTCCAGGACTTTTAAGTGTCGAGTGAATATGTATCTCGTGGATAGACGTATACCACCATAGTCTTCATGCGCACTGTCCTTCAGGTGGCGTGGAAGACAAACGTCCTATTCTTACAATATAAAAAAACTATCTGCAGAATCATTATTATTAAAAATCGACATTAAACATTTCCGTTACAAGTTTTCTTTGAATTTTCGAGTAAAAACCCGAGTAACATTTAATAAAAAAATGTCCGCAGTTCAAGGTAGCGTGGGGAGGATTAACGACTACTCATACCTACTTGGAAAAAAGTTACAATTGCCAGCAGAAAAATAAGCAGTTCAGTTTTTTGGCTAGTAATGGTCCGGTCCGAATTACTACATTACCCAGGGTAAATTGTTCCGCGCTGATGCTTTCAACTTTTTCTTTACAGAATATTCGAGAAAAGAAATTGAAGAAAGAAACGGTTCGTATGTTTTACTGGATAGACTTTCTGTTATGACCTCGCTCTCGTGAATACATAAATCCTTATTTAGGCTTTGCTGGCACAAATATACGGAGCAATCAGTATAATAACTGTAACTATAATTTTGTCGTTTGTTTGGTTTTCCCTTGCGAATAAAAAGGAAAGCAATAAAAAGCTACCAACAAGGTCATGAATCACACGCAATAGAATCACATACAAAAATTTCATAAATATTGGAGCTGGCATTCAATTTACTTACCTACTCATATATTAAGTTAGGTATAGTTAAAATGAGTTCCAGATTAGGTGTCTCTAACTTATATTTTGGTTGTTACTTGAGAGTTAAAAGTGTTTGTTACCTAATTAGATTATGTAGGTTCTATTTATACTGCAATTACATAACAAGAAGTTTTACCGCAATTGTTTTACATAGATCGCTTGTCGGATCTTACTTGATTTTTTGGTTTGGTTTATCCCGTTGGAATTTTACTTCGCGAAGCAACAATTTTCTTTATACACGTGTAAGATTACGGCGAATTTAATTTCTCTGTTCACTAAGTTATATCTGGATCGTTGTAGAAGTAATACCTATATTCAGTTAGGCACTGACGGACGGGACCCTTGTTAGTAGTCTGGGCAGGCGTCTCGATATTGATTCAATAACAGGCAATCAAGTTTCTATAAATATGATATGAAAGTGCTTTTTAAGACCTCGTCTAAGTATTTTCAAATAAGCCGTATTTCATGTTTTCAAGAATATGAAGTTTTTTTTCCGGTCACTAAACCCGAGCTTGAAATTAATTTCACCTGTGCAAGCATAAGCATAAGGTTGAGGCAAAACAGATATGATATGCATGATGTCCTTTGGATTTTCACTCAGCAGGAAAAGCGAATGTCAAACTCGACAGAAGCGATTGACATATCAGTGCTTTAGAGTATTCATTCATGCGAGTTGACATGATGAATTGTTTGAATATTAGATGTCTTTCATCATCGTCGTTCGTCACTCATTTACATACGTCAGCTTCTGTGAGGCGAAGGGTTGAGTGATCAGCCTGGGGCACCGGTGAAAATGCAATCTCCAGTCAGGCCTGAATCGGAAGTGGACCTTTTTAAATTGGTACAGGGTTTGCGTGTCTCCGTTGAAATTTAAATAAGTGATTTCTCTGTGTGATGTTCAGAAGGTCACTTTTGGGCGCAAAAAGATAGTGTTTTCGTAATATTGAAGTTATTGGATAATGAAATTACATCTCTACTAATATTTTCGTCTAATGATTTTTAATTTGCGAAAGAGTTGGAGTTTCAAACATTTTTGAACCGTAAAACGTAACCAAAGCAGGTATTACAAAGTTATACCTACTTTGTTTTAACAAATAATGTAGCCAATAACACAATCGAGTGTTATTTCTTATAACAAACAATGATAGAAGCGCTATCTAAAAAATCGAAGTATAAAATTAAGTTTTGGTCTATGGGTTTTATTATTTAATTCATCCATCCAAGTCCGTGATCTGTATAGTGTCTACGATTTCATCTTGAACATCTCTAATATTTGATTTAAAATTCTTGAACTACAATTGATGATACGGTGTTATATCCGGATTTGGCAACCCAAACACTACTTAAATCGTGGTTAAGCAGCTATATTCATCTTGTAGGATTTGCACATTAATCGGAAATTAAAGCTAACCTGAATAAATCAAGCTAAGCATTTGATTTCAAACGCTCCTATTGGGCGAGATCTACAATTAATTATGGACGCGCCAGCAAATGGAAATGTCATTCACAATAACCTCTGGTTTAGACACACCTTTCTGAAATGTACAATTTCGTACTGTATATTGGAATATCTATGTATATATCGTATCAATCTCATAACCTGCATGATATTGGCAGATAAATTGGTGGAATAACAAGGTTTCATAAACAGGGCCAACGTTACCGAAATTCCAATAGAGAATTCAAGAACAAATTTACAATTAATATTTGGTTATACCTACTGAAATTTAGATTGAAAAATAGCAATACTTAAATTGAAAATACGGTACGAAATGTACTTATTCTGATTGAAGTTATTTGAAAGGCAATTTTTTAGAAACATCCACAAAATAACAAAAGATGTTATTATATTATAACACTATTCCTTAACATGATGTAAATATTTCATCGCGTATACGAAACATGTAGCTCGAACTTCACCGCGGCGTCTCTGTATTAGAAATTCATGAGCGAACGGAAAAAAGACTAAGACGGTGTTATTCTATTATTTATGGCACTTCCAGCGAATAATGTATATTCACGTGTAAGAGGTTTTATTATAATTATAAGCAAAATCTGGCTTAAGTTTTCACTATGCTGAATATAATATTAAGTCGACGTTTAAGTTACTCGTACCTATTTGTAAAGACACTGTAAGGACTGGTCACTATGTGGACTGAAAAGACTAAGATTTAATGTATTAAAATGTATGGTTTCATTGTACGCGACAAATCCGTTTAAAAAGTGTTTTTATATAGGACACTATTCATCATTACTTGTTAGCCGTATTATATCGGTTTTGTTATTTTTAATAGAAAAATTAACACGACGTTTAGTTACCAATACATCAGAGGAAAAAGTCTGAGGGGATATGTTAATTCTAAAGTAATGTAGTTATAGTTTGACGTTTTTTATCTGTGTTTGACCCTTTTCTGACCATATGCTTAGTGACGATGGGGACGGAGAACTAAAAAATTAGCTCTTCAAATAAAAAAAATCTCGAATAAACACATCATCACTGAAGCAATGACGTAGATTGTCTATCATTATTGTTGTTACCATAAGTTGTTTATGAAATACAATGAATCTCAATTGAGCCAAATTAACGATTTGATAATGTCTACTAACGTCATACATTCTATTTCGTGATAGAAACAATTGTTTATTTTCTTAAGTGCGTGTGGCAACTTAAAATAGCAACACATTGTATCTTCTCATTATGGTGTTATTAGAGTTGAGAGAAAAATAAATAAAATGAGCTTTATAAGAATCAATTGGTTACACTGGGTAGGCAACTATTTATATATTCTATTATCTATTGGTACTGATGTTTTCCATACAGGGCTCTTCTGTCACTTACCTACCATCAGTTCTATTTTTTCTCAGTTATGTTTTTTTGTTGTTACACGATTTATTGGACAATTATGAATCGATTTTAAATATTCTTGTGTCATATGATAGGGGATACTTCAGAGGTTGTCGAACATAAATCGATTGAGTACTTCAAGAAATTTTTAAAAAAAGTAGGTACGCAGAATATTTACCTTGACGACCTTATATTTCAGCCAAAGTTTTTGACGTGAAGTCGGGTTGTTTAATGCGCTGCTTTCGTTGATTATAATCAAAAAGCCTTCTTTTACATGATTACTTACCAAACTGCGATCGGCAAACCGCTAGGCAAGGGGAGGCCATCATGCCACTCCCACTTCATTTGAAGAAATTCTATTTGCAGAAGTGAACTTATGATATTTAGTTGGTATGATAAGGATCGATCAATTAACTCTAACTGGCCTAAAGGCTGATTTAAAATTAACCTTTATGTTTATGTAAAATATAGGTATATCCGGCGTTTACCTAAAGGCTTTTTGTCCATCAAAATATCAAATATCTGGTGGTAGTTTGAACCCCATATTAAATCAGTTTCGAAAATATTCCGTGGTATATTGCTTAAAGGAAAAGGAATTTTTCCTTAGATAGACGAGAGGAAAGCAAACCCTAAGGATTTAAGCATTTACTCAAATAGAACAAGCTCTTCAAATGACTGAAAATAAGAAATTTAATTTCAGAATTCTTCGTTGAAAATTTTGTTTAACCTATAATGTTCCGTAAATTTCTGTGAAATCAAAATTTGGCATTGTGATTCTAGTGTCCGTGGGTGTAGTTTTGTCTGCGGTCATTCATGTTTAATATAGGTAATTAATTAGTTTACCTAATAGGCGTAACAACAGATCATCCACAGCCAGTAGACGTCCACTGCTGGACATAGGCCTCCCCGCAGGTTTTCCACGTCGCTCGGACCCGCGCCGCCTTCATCCATCCTTTACCGGCGACTTGACCAGGTCGTCGGTCCATCTTGCGGGGGCCTGCCTACGCTGCGTCTCCCAGTAAGTGGCCGCCACTCGAAAACTTTTCTGCCCCAACGGCCATCTGTTCTGCGAGCTATGTGCCCTGCCCATTGACAACAACAGGTAACTCTCGAAAATAGTGTATTTCTGTATTAAGTATATCATATTTTGTTTCATTCAAGACTATTTTTGGAAAATATCCATTTTGATTTCTTCATCATGACCACGCGCATACATTCGTGTTTTTAATCTAGGATTGAGGTTTGACATTAAGTTAAACATATATACCATAGGTAAGTGGAGTAATATGAACTCCATAGGGACCATTCAGAAGTATAGGGCTTAGGATAGCCTAACGGCCCCTGGATAAGCGTATTAAAGGATCCCCTTATTGTACGTCTGCCTAGCAACCATACTTCATATGAAATTTATTTAAATTTGCCAATTATTACCGTTCTAATTCTACCCTTCGACCTCATCGATGTATACAGGGTGTCCCACTTACGTATGAAAGGAAATGTCGAAATTTATTGCTGACACAAAAATTTAAAAATAAATTTCGAATTTTTCTTTTTTCTATTTTTTTCTGTAATCCTTATGGGTAATAGATTAACTCCGAGAAGGTATTATATAGGGTAAGCGGGACACCCTGTATATCTGAGTGACATTGTGACATCAGGTGATATTGAGATCGAACATGGGCTTAGTATCCTATAATAAAATGTTTCATAGCTTATACAAGGTGTTCCTTTTGATTTCCCATAACTCTAGGGTATTAATGAGACCATGTACTTAATAGAATCAAATATCATGACGTGAATAATTTTTCAATCGTCTTTTGTGTTTTTATTTTTGATACAAAATAATTCAATTGAGTCAAAACATCTTATGTAAAACACCTTTATGCGAAATATGACAACGTGACATTTTCTATCCCTTTTTTATCGCTATGCACAGGTACAGTTCGCAACGTTTTGCGTTGTACATTGTATGCAACGTTCCTCAACTTTTAAAATGTTTTTGTTGTTTATTGTATAGCTTCAGTGACACGCGTCTATGGAATGAACGTTAATGAGACTTTGCAATTTATGAACTCACTGTATTAATATTAAGAATGATGAGGAAAGTAAGCACTTTTGAACCACATATTCTTTGGCAAAAAGTATTATTTTTTAGTAAGGAACAAAACCTCAAAGTTATGGGATATCAAAAAGAACACCTTGTATATTACAACTTCACTCTACGATTATTAAATACCACTTTAGAAATTTAACTGTATTAGATCTTGTATCTCGCGTTCAACTCATGAAAGCCCCAGGCGAATGAATGCTTAATCAAAACTTCACCGGCGCGGCGTGATCTGATTCCTTAGTCACACAACTTTGCATAAACAAACTGAAAAAATATTTTAAATATGTTTGGTATTAAAATCTGTTATTATAGCCTCACTTAATCGATTATTATGATGACTGGTTAAGTATTAAGTTCATATTTTTTGAGTTAAGTAAAAAAAATGTCGAAGGATCTTTGTATATTTAAAGGAAAGTAGATACTGGACTCAATGTAGTTAGACTCCATAACTTTGATATTTATGGATGATTAAGAATTAAAATAAACTTACGTTACACAAGGTTCCTCCGGAGTTTTCATATATTTTTTTAATGAAAAGCCCCTTTGCAATAGAACTATAATAAATTATTTATAATACGTATGTTTACTTTTTTTTTGGGGGTAGGCTTAGAATAAAGCAAACATTTTTTTGTGCAAGCTCTGCATTTATTTCAATTTAAATAGTTTTTCTTAAAATTTAAGAACTTAAATAAGTTTAATGTGTATCTAGAAACTAGGCCTACCAGCTTCTACATTCACTTCACTGCACATATACAATAATCATAATCATAATATAGTAATATATTCACAATGGAGATTTCATCTCTTCAACAAAATTTGTGTGAAATGCAAGACATGTTTTCAAGCAGGATGACACAATTCGAGCAGGACTTTCTGAAAAAATCTCCTTGTAGTCCATCTGATTTGCCTCAAGAATTCCTGGATTTCAAAGTCTTTGTTCAAAATACTTTGATGCTACTGCAAAGGCAAATTGATCATCTTGCCAGAAGTTGTGATCGTTTGGAGATGCAAGGTCGCAGAAACATTCTCTTATTGCATGGGATACCCGAAGTGAGAAATGAAAACACTATTTCTACAGCAGCTCAAGTGTTCCAAGATAAAATGAAAATCAGCCTGTTCAAGGAAGGTGATATTGTGCGCAGTCATCGGTTAGGCCAGCCAAGAGACAGCAAAGCCAGGCCTTTGTTGATTGAATTTAATTCTTTAGCAACGCGTGACAAAATCTGGTCCAGCAAGGCGTCACTGAAAAACTCTGGTATTACCCTCTCCGAATTTTTGACAAGAATGCGGCATGATGCCTTTTTAGCAGCGCGGCAACGCTTTGGCGTAACTAAATGCTGGACTAACGTTGGTTGCGTCTTCGTACAGTGCCCAGATGGCAGACGGCAGCAGATTTCATCGGTATCAGATCTCGATGCCATTTCGGAAGAAAAACCACCTCTAGCGTCGGAAGCATCTCGGTCGGACAAGCACAACAAGACCGTTGCTCCAACAAGGCGGCGGGCAGTCAAGAAATAGGCAATATTCATGCTCAGATAATAATAGGTATCCTCCTTTTACTATATACTTATATCTATTTCACTTGAGTAACTCGGTATTATTATAAATTATTTTTTACAACCCACTTTTAACTTAACTTTTATTTCCTACTCTTGTTTGACGTTAACGAACTGACATTTACTCAGTGACAGCTAGCTTGAAACGTCTTATTTATTATTGTCAAATTTAGTTCTTTGTTTCCCCGTCTGATTAAAGTGTGTTTTTTTTTTAATGATTAAGTTATTGGAACACTATGTTTCCTGTTTTTAATCAAGTTACGAGTTACTTTCATAATGTATAAAGATCAAATATTACTTATATTTTATCAACCTTACAGTAAATTTTCTTTTAGTTGCTTCTGATTTGTTTTTATGTGTATATTTTGATAATATTTTGTAATAGCTGGTGGGTAGAGTTTGCCTCCTTATTATACATATTGCAAAGTAGTTATTTAGATTTTCATTAGTATTATACTTATTTTATTTTTTATATACATAGTTATTTATTATATATATATATTTTTTTTTTATGGATACTTCTATAGTTATGAACGATTCTGATCCATTTCCTGATTTTGTGTCATGCTCATCCGACGGTTTGAACAGTTCCGAAAGCTATTACAGTACCTCTATCTCTTTATCTCAATACCTGAATTCACAGTTCTCAGACTTACTGAAAAATTTCAATGTTGTCCATATAAACGCCCAAAGTATTCCGGCACATTATTCCGATATGCTTGCAACTTTTGAGAGCAAAGACATCCATGCAATTCTGGTTTCCGAGACCTGGATGAAGCCCTGCTTGCCATCGACTTCTTACGCGTTACCTGGCTTTGTCTTGCTTCGCAACGACCGTATAAATCGTACCGGAGGCGGCGTAGCCATATACTTGCGGTCACATTTACCGTACAAGATAGTGAGTACTTCTACCACTGCGTCTGGGTCTACAAACTCATTAGAATATCTTTTTGCTGAAATTACTCTCAGTGCCACAAAGGTACTTCTAGGTGTAGTCTACAGTCCGAACAGTAACGTAAACTACTTTTCTACCTTGGAAAATAAGTTGGAAGAGTTGATCCCTTTGTTCAATCATACTATCATCATGGGCGACTTCAACACCTGCCTGTTGAAGAACGATAGTCGTGCAGCTAATTTCAAGTCCGTAGTCAACGCCTGCAATTTGGATATCCTCCCATCTCGTGCTACACATTTTTTCCCCAACTCCACGCCTTCACTTTTAGATATCATGATTGTGTCTTCCTTAGAGCACGTTGCTACCCATGGCCAAACTGAAGCCAACGCATTCTCATATCATGATCTGATATACTTATCCTATACAATTAAAACTCCTAAATCAAAGCCCAAGACACTTTTGCAACGATCTTTTGGTGGAATTAACATAGATCATTTACTTCGCGACGCACAGCAAGTTCATTGGGATGCCGTAGTAAATGCTGATAATATCGATGATCAAATTGACATATTCAATTCCCTTTTGATTCAGCTTTACGATCGGCATGCCCCTGTACGACCCGTAAAGATCAAACATCTACCTGCTCCATGGCTTACTGAAGAAATCAAAACCATGATGAACAAACGTAACCGCGCTCGGCTAAAATATCGGAAAGAACCTAATTCGACAAATTTTGAAAAGTATCGACACTTACGAAATCGCTGCAATACTATGTGTAGAAATGCACAACGACGCCATATCCATGATTCTGTCTCAAAGGGAACTCCTGCAAAAGTTTGGAGTTTTCTTAAAACTTTAGGTGTTGGCAAAAATAAAAACACATCTCTTCCCGATAACTTCGATCTAAATTCAATTAACCTGCATTTCTCAACTTCTGGCTCTATAGATGACGCCGCTAAAACTCATACATTAAATCTACTTTCCTCTTTGCCCGCACCTCAATATGATACATTTAATTTTAAGCAATTCACCGAATGTGATGTTAAGAAAGCTATAAATTCCATTACCTCCAACGCTATTGGGTCAGACTCGATAAGTCGTATGATGATTACTCTTCTTCTCGACTTTCTTTTGCCTTTAATCACCTATATGTTAAATAAATCCATTTCTTCAAACAAGTTTCCATCTTTATGGAAAAACGCCGAGATATTTCCTTTACCTAAAAACAATTCACCTAGTTCCTTTAAAGATATTCGACCCATTTCTGTACTCCCATTTCTTTCTAAAGTTCTCGAGCGCCTCGTCCAGAAACAGCTTAGTCATTTTCTAGAAAAACATAAAATATTAAACGATTACCAATCTGGCTTTCGATCTGGCCACAGTACCATCACAACTTTAGCAAAAATTACCGATGATATTAGAAACGGCATGGAGAACAAAAAGCTAACTGTTCTAACGTTGTTAGACTTTAGCAATGCGTTCAACACTGTTGATTTTGATATCTTACTACAACTATTGCGCTTAATTAACATATCTCCATCGGTGATTGTCTGGTTTCAAACTTACTTGTGTGGACGCCGGCAGCGTACAGCTATTGGCGATGCTGTTTCTTCTTGGGCTGAAGTACGGGCAGGTGTCCCTCAAGGTGGCGTGTTGTCTCCTCTCCTCTTTTCTATTTTTATAAATACAATTTCTAAAGATCTTTCTTCTTTCTACCATATGTATGCAGACGATGTACAAATTTATCTACAGACTAGCTTAGAAGACTTGCCAGCTAGTATCGATACGTTAAATCAAGACCTTTCAAAAATACTTACATGGAGTACTGGTCATGGTCTTACTTTAAATCCGTCGAAGACCCAGGCGATAATAATTGGCAGCCATAAACTCATAAACCGTATTGACTGGTCACTCTGCCCTAAAATTGAACTTAATGGAGAGGTTATTGCTTACAGTAAATATGTTAAAAACCTTGGTTTGATTTTAGACTGTACCTTATCCTGGAAGCCTCAGATGGATGAGTTGAGTAGAAAGATGTTTGCAGCCACATACTCGCTGAAGCGCCTTCGCAATCTCCTTCCTTTTTCCACCAAGATATCGATTGCACACGCTCTCATTTTACCTATTCTTGACTACGCAGACTTATGCTATCTGGATGTCACCGAAGACCAACTTAATAAGCTTGAGCGCCTCCAAAATCTCTGTATAAGATTTATATTTGGATTGCGCAAATATGATCATGTGTCTCAATACCGCACTAAGCTCAAGTGGCTTCCCATTCGACTTCGCCGGAATATCCATGTTCTCTGTCTACTGTATCGTCTACTGTTCAATCCTACCACACCGCGTTATTTTCATGAGTATTTTAAATTTCGGCACTCCCAACATGAGCGTAATTTACGATCGACAGACAACCTCTTGCTCAGCACACCTCTCCACTCAACCGATTTCCTACACAAGTCTTTTATGGTTCGAGCAGTAAGTTTGTGGAATGAACTTCCTGTAAATGTAAAATCCGCAAAATCACTCCTATCCTTTAAAAAACTGCTTAAGTCCCACTATTTGTCAGCTTGTGAAGTAATCTGATCCTAATATTGTACTTAAATATATATGTATGTATGTATGTATATATGTATGTATATTTATTGACATATTTATTATATCTATGTGTGTATTTTTTATGTATATATATCTGTAATGTAAGTATATTTTTATTTAGTGTATATTCTATATAGTAGGTATGCCTTTAACCCCAAGCTACATATACTAATTTTCTATATCCATGGTTGTCTGGTAGAGATCGCTTTCCAGCGATAAGACCGCCAATTGTATCTCAAAATTGTTATCATGTATTTCCTTATTTTTTGTACTTATTAATGGCATACAATAAAGTGTAAATAAATAAATAAATAAATAAATAAATAAGTAAGACGTGTCTATTTTCTTAGTTATAATTATTAATCTTGTCAATTGTTACAGTTGCCAGCTGTTTTTGCGTGACTGAATCGCAGAAACACATCCTAAAATACTTTCACATTTATATTACTAGTATGATTAGTAGCTTATGATCTATACATACCACTATTGGATAGTTTAGATTGGTACTATCTTTTGTTCGTTTCCTCATTTTACAGTAATATCACCGGCGTTCGATCCACGTCAGCATTTACTGAATTGCTTCACGTCCTCTCTGAAAACTGAAACGTCTCAGTTCTGTGGAAAATCTGAAAATGCTAAGAGAGTTTAGTGCTAGTTTATTTGTAGGACAAAGACTATTTCACAATGCAATGAGGACCGATATATTCGAATCGAGTGGTCTATATCATCAGATTATTCATAACTGTCTCAAGTCTCAACAGTTACTCGTTGAAGTTTTTATAGGCTTAAGTAAAATTTAGCATACGGGGAGGGCAGCCAAGGAGGGTGAACACGAGAGAAATTGCGAGGAACAGCTAGTATGGTTTATTATTGTCGTCCATCTTTGTTTTCAACGCCAATTAGTAGATATTAGATCGTAGTCACGCTCATACCTTTTTTCTGTACCTTACTCTTTTTAATTTAATAATTGTTTTTGGTTTATGTGTTACTTATACTTAATGTATATTTTGTACTTAGTCTTGTTTCTAGTACTTAGGAAGTATGTTGAAAAATTTGTGTGTTTGAAATGCAGAAAAATAAAAGAATACAATTCGAAAGAAGACAATTGTAAAGCTCGAGCAGGACACTTGAAGATCAAACTCCATAATTTGACTACTGTATTCGAGTGCGTGGATGGAGTACCTCGCTCTCTAGCACCATTCGAATTCAGTGCTCAAAGTGGATTGCCAGCGTACGAAGAAACAAAACTGGATGAAAAAAAATGAAAAATTGCTTTTGAATGTGGAACGGAAATGAATGTGCAAACTTTTTGGTTCTAATATTACCGTCCGTAAAGTATATCTGCGGTGTATTTAAAATGTTATTTTGCTCAAGATTATATTAAAATTTTTCTTCAATTTCAAAAATCTTTGAAATTGTTTAAAAAATATTGATAGAGGTAGCTTAGTAGGCTGACCCATTTACAACATTGGAAATTAGTTTGGGGTTAAAATTGTACTGAGGTACCAATCAAATAACTAGCACCTGATATTTTTTAACCCCAGATATAAAAACATTTTGGTGTCATGAGTTCAGGTGTATCTTTTCTTGTCTCTCGGTTATACCATCGTAACTTCCAAACGGATATAGGCACGACAGAACGGTTTTCCAAGACTTTCAGCACTCATTAAAACTAGGTATGTCAATTAGCTTCTACTGCTAGATAGTAATATAATATATTTATAGGATTAAATATTGATTGTAATTTTTCTACAATATAAAATTGAATTAAATAACTAGGTATTTATCATATTATGCTGTATTTTTAGTATTTCAAGTACTTTATGTAGGTCTTATAATAACTGTAATATCTTTAAATTATGTAAAAAAAAATGAGTTTTGTTTATATACGAACTATTATTTTAACTGAGATTGTGTAAAAAGTGTTTAATTGTGCAATTATATTGAAAATGTTTGTAAGATGTATTTCAGTTGGTAAGATGTATTTTAGTTGGTGGTAAGCCGAATTAATAAATAAATAAGTAAATAATACAGAAGGCAGCAGAACAAGCTTTCCAAACCTGTTAAAAAATTGTAATTGAATCTGAACTCTATGCCCTCGACATTAAGTTTAAAATTGGTGAGGGAAATTTGAAAGGTTAGTAACGCTTGATCTGCTGCCTTCTGTATCTACATATTTACTTAGTTTAAAGTTTTTCTTAAATTTCGATGGATAGTTTGTTTATGTTTTGCCAATGGAAAAAATCACTTCCGAAGAAATAAACTTTTTTGTCCTTGTCTTTTGGTAGATTTTAATTACGATGTCACAACGCCATAATCAAAGACAAAAAAACTGTATTTCGTAGGTAAGTGCTATAAGTCTAATTGTTTACAACTTGAACTGAATCTACCACCACTTCGTAAATTCGGTTTGTTGAGAACTAGGAGCAAGGAACTCAACAGCAATCAATCTTTTCAAAAACAATTAACAAACAGAGACCTTTACCGTCCATATATTTAGATATTAAATAAAAGCCAGACACATTTATGTAGGTAATAGCAGGTATCTTTGAATTTATCAAGTGGTTAGTCTTGAATATTTGTGGTAACCTTATTCTCAGAGCTTATACATTGATTGAGTCATAAATGAGAAAGTGACTTTTTGAAGTCTAGTTTAATACTTATTTCTAGTATAAACATTATGTAAGTCACTTTTTCTAAGCCCTTGAACACCATCCGATGCAGACCTTTGGAAATTAGATAGTATGTCTCAAAGTCAATAATAATTACAATGCCTTTCCCGCCCTTCTATCCGAAAAACAGCAAAAGTTCGGTCCCGGTGAAAATACGCAGGACATCGGTATGCGGCAGACGGCTGGCTTTACAAAGTAATTATACCCTACTAGAAGTAAAAGTTATGTACCTTAATTACAAAGCTAAGGATAGGTAACTAAAACTATCTAGGCTAGGTTATCTTTATTAAAGCAGTTAGCATCCTGCAAACATAAGCCGTGGAAAAGTAATTTACGATCGTTACTAAATCTTTATCAAATTTAACCGTAAAATATATTGTCTTTGTATTTACTAAGTTAATTCTAGTCAAGGAGAACGCAAGATTTATTCTGAAATTGTATTTGGCAAACGTTTAAGAAGCCAGACGGCTACATTTTCAATTATCTATGTGCAGACTGTTTAAATTCAAGTTGAACTTTGGATTTGTCAGGGCATAAACCTACCTAATCAACCGTTAAAAAAATGAACTAGAAAGTCACCGAATATCGTCAAAAACTGTATTTACTTTAAAACATGACATTGAAAACACTATCAATAAACAGAAGCCGTTCTCATATCAATCGATATTCTAATTTAAAACTATTTCAAAGTATCTAAATGGCCGAGTGACCTATTTATTTTGCATATCTATGAGATCAATACGCATCTATTTGAAAACGGTACACAGTTGCATTATCTATTCTTTATTTAGCTTTTATACGATGACGTCATTAGGTTCTATTCATATGCAAAAATCTGCTTCACATTAAGAAGAGTTAAGAATAGAGTTTCGTTGTTTATCTAGTTTATCAGCAAGAGCTTGCCAAGGAGGCTGGTTGGTATACTTAAGTTACATAACGTAATTGGCGTTTTTTCCTACTTATAACACTTGCTTGGTTTTAGCTGAGCGAGCGGGCACGACGCCAACGCTGAAGTTCAGGGCAATAGGAGGCTACTTTTGTGTTCAAATATTTAAGTAAGACGAGACCAGAGACAAAGTATAAAGTTTTTTTATTGAATCAGCAGAGAAGTAGCAAAGTTGACAGCAACAATGGAAAAAAATGAACCAAAGAGTATGCATACAATTCTTACAGATAGATCTGAGTGTGTTTTAAACATATATGAAAATGCATTACGTTGAGTAATTTACTTTTAAAATATTTTCCAGGGGAAGCATATTAGAATAATTTGTAGAGTTTGTCGACAGACATTCTCTGCGGTGGTCGATACCCAGACGAGCCCTTCAGGCGTCCTTTCACCCAAGCAAAGGTCAATCGGATTAGTCGCCTTCTACAGCCCGCTGGTCTTAGTATTTCTTTACAGTATTTGTTATTAATTATGCCACTTGTATAGTAGTTAACTTCCGTAAGTAAAAGATAGATTATTTTCATATATATCAATTTACTATAAGCACCACTTTATATTATAATCCTGAAGTAAGATATACTTGCGTATTCGAGTTTAATCGTTAAAAATATACTTAGTTCCCACATATTTTTACCCGAATTGAGTTTTACTTGCTAAATACACTTATTAAAAACAAGCATTTTAAGGTCTTACATGCTTGCTCTAACACATAATGAAGTGATCAATAGACTATCGACAGTGTGAAAAATAAAATCGTTCTCATCACTATGAGTTACTTTATGAGTTTAAAAACATTATTTAGTAACGTTAAGTTGAAAATAATAAAAGTTTGTCACTTGACACGAAACCCACCTAATTCCTAACTAGATGGATTCGTGACGTAACATGCCTGTAATCGTTCGTTCACCTCGTTCCACAGATTACAAGTGCTTACAGAGATGTGACGTCACCGACCCCATTGCAGCGCCATATTAGCAGAAGAGAGTGAGCGTGCTATTTAAATTAATTATTTTAAATTGTAGCAATATGGCTAACTAGAAAATTTTGATTTTTTTTATCTCAACTTATACTGCATTACTTAACCATCACTTACAGAATACTAAGTATAATAAATAAGAGCTTCGGCAGGAACACAGCCACGCTCAACGTTTCAATAAATTTGATTCTTAATTAACGGTACCAATGAACTCTTTTCTTTATAAAATATGGATGGGACGTTTATCTTCCATGACAAATGATGTTAAGTGAACATGAAGACTAAGGTGGTACACGTCCATCCACGAGAAACCTATTCACTCGTCGCTTAAAAGTACTAGGACTAATACTGGTCAGGGAAAATAGACGCAGGCAGTTCATTCCAAACCTTGGCGACCCTTTTCAAAAAGGAACTGTCAAAGCGCTTAGTTCGACTTTTCGGAATATCTACCACATACGGATCGAAGTTCTGTCTGCGTCTAGGAGTCCAATGGTAAAAGGGTGAGGGTTCAATTTGTTCAAACAGAGCACTCGCGCACTCACCAAAGTGTGTCCCATAGTACACGGTTAAACTAGCAACCTTACGACGATGCTCTAGGGTCTGCAGTTTTTTGGTTGTAAGGGCGACGTTGTTAATTAGTTTACGGGCTCTTCGGTCAACGGAGTCCAGCGCTTCTAGTTGATATTTGGCTGAACCATCCCAAAGATGACTGCAGTACTCCATGCATGATCGCACTTGAGCTGTGTATAAGTTAAGAAGCTGTGCAGGGCCGAAGTACCGCCGTACCTTCCAGATGTTTCCCAACTTTTTCGAAGCTACTTGAGCCATGGACACAATTTGTTGACCGAAGTTTAAACTGAATGTTACAGTTACGCCTAAAAGGCCTAGATGGCGACAGATACATTTTGGGGACAGATACTGTGAAGGTGCTCTTTTTGCGGAGAATAAACACGCCTGCGTTTTGGACGCGTTAAATTTGACCAAATTCGACTCACCCCAATCGGATATTTTCCGTAAGGTCAAATCAACGCGCACAATCATTGACTTTCTTAAACTCTGGATTTCACAGGGGCTCGCTCGCGCATTGGATACGTATCTCTCTACAACAGTGCTGTCATCAGTTAACCAATAATGCCCGATGTTAAAAGGTCATTAATGTGGAGCAAGAATAATGTTGCAGAGAGAACAGATCCCTGAGGTACCCCGGCATTGATCCCTCAGAAACTCAGATATCCTGCCGCAGAGCCCAATCGGTATGCCATATGCTGGAAGCTTACTTATGAGACCATCACGCCAGATATTGTATATTGTACAAGTTTAATAAATTTCATCGAGTTATCAGAGACGTTGACTTATTCCAATCAAAGTTTCTCTGATTGGTGTGACCCAGTTTCATTACGTGGATACAGAGAAAGGGGTTGATTCTAGGAGTTTGATTGGAATGGACGCTGTGGGGGTTAATCGTGGACAATTTGTATTAAAAAAAAAAAACTTTTTATTTTACATTTTCACTCGATGTTTCGGTGTCTATAGACACGGTAGTATTATCTACACAGTATTTAATCTTTATGCAAACGGACGAAACGCGAGCTGGACAATTTTTGATTGAGCTTTACTTTAGAATGCGGATTTTTTATACTTTAAAATTTAATAATAAATCATTTCGTACTTTTTATTCGAGGCGAAGTATTTTTCGGTAAGTAATTTATAAGACCGACTAGCCACCGCGCGCGGTTTTACCCGCGTAACTTTTGATCTCGTGGGAATTTCGGTATAAAATATAACCTATAACCTTCCTCAAGATTTGAGTTATCAAATGCAAAAATAATTTTTCAAATCCCACTTGTAGTTTCTCAGATTAGCGCGTTCAAACAAACAAACAAAAAACAAACTCTTCAGCTTTATATATTAGTACTAGACACCGCGCGCGGTTTTACCCGCGTAACTTTTGTTCCCGTGGGAATTTCGGGATAAAATATAGCCTATAACCTTCCTCAAGAGTTGGGCTATCAAATGCAAAAAGAATTTTTCAAATCCCACTTGTAGTTTCTGAGATTAGCGCGTTCAAACAAACAAAAAAACAAACTCTTCAGCTTTATATATTAGTATAGATAGATAAGGGATCGATATATTAAATAAAGCAAATAATTTGTAACCTATTTGATATTTAAACATTGAAATGAAAACATTTTCTTGGCGGAATAGGTATTCATTTGGTATCTCAAATGAGGTCCTGGTCATTTGGTTAATTTTTAAAAATATTAATATATTTATTTTGCACTAGCCACCGCGTGCGGTTTTACCCGCGTAACTTTTGATCCCGTGGGAATTTCGGGATAAAATATAGCCTATAACCTTCCTCAAGAGTTTAGCTATCAAATGCAAAAAAAAAATTCAAATCCCACGGTAGATTCTGAGATAGCGCGTTCAAACAAACAAACTCTTCAGCTTTATAAATTAGTATAGATTTATTATTCAAACGTAAACATGGTTTATTGACACAAAACGCATTGTTGTTGAACACTTTCTATTCAATTCACAATTAAATTTTTTTGTTTATTGTATTAAGAAAAGTATATTTACAATCACAAAACTAAAAGGAACTAAACACAAACTAGGCAAAATATGTAATTAAAAATGAAGGCGGGCAGCCCTATCGCATGTGAACGTACCGTGCCGTAGCGCTTAAATCAGGTTGCGGCCGAGTTGAAATACTGTATAGATAATATTACCGTGCTGATGTGTAAAGATAGAAACATGATTTATAAAAATTGGCTCGATAAAAGATAGTCTCAATAATAACACTAATTTACCATTTCGGACGGATATTATTACGAAGTGCCGTACAAGATTCATGTAAAAGTTACATAAACGGATTTCTCTTAAACAGTAAAATTTAGGTACAGTTAAAATTAAAAAGGTACAGCAAAATTTTTAAATAAGTAGTTATAATTATTGAAAAATATGCTAGTGAAACGTATTTTTACTAGTTCACGTTGGCCAAATTCGCAAGCGACATATGGGTGGGAAATATGGATGTACGCACCGCGTACTCCCACCCAAAAAAGGCCCTTAGGCTTTTTTCCCCGTAAAGGCCCCTAGACTGCAAACGGGCAGCGACTCGCGGGGAATCTGGGCTGTTCTCGGCGACAGCGGACGCTCGAGCGATTTGTCGCGGTTTCGTAAAAACTCAATACTTTCTATCGTGTCGCGGAAATCGCTGTCCGCGCCGTTGTCGCTGCCGTCTAGTTTGCAGCCTTAAGACGCTACCAAATAAACATTTACTCATACTGAAAGTTAAATTCAAATGCTGATAGTATTGAAAACGTAAAGTAGGATCGATATTGAAACGTTAAGTATGAGTTGCTCTTTCACGCAAACGCTGGAGCCGTTTGAGCTGTAATTTAGCTAAAAGTTACGATAAAGCCTAGAATAACACTCCAGTTTTTATTCTTATTCCTCTGAGATATAGCTACTATAGATAGATATTAAAACTTTCATAAGCGTTTATCGTGAAGGAGATACAAATACGTTGTCATTTCTCCATAGAGAATTATAAAAAATAATTATAGTAATAAAATTAAGTCATAGAAAGTTAGCAAGATTTCATAATATGTTACTTAACTGGTTCATTTAACTCTCAATTTTGGGAATAACAAACGAATTTATCCAACGACCATTTTCGGTGGACATCTTTCGCACAAAGGGCACGCACATGTCTACTCGTTGGCTTATTTGAGATTCTGAATCCTGTTAATATCCGGTTTCTTTCAGTAAGGAGAATAGCTAGCAGGATAAGAAAAACATTAATTGGATGTTACTTTTATAAAGATTACCTAATTAGTGTCATTACTTGTGACAAAATGGGCCGTATTAGACATTACAATCTCTAATGTCAAACTAAGAAACTTCAAAATCAGTTTTTTAACAACTTTTGAATTTGAAGTTTTCTAATTTGAAATTAGCGAATCTAATATCAAATCGAGCAAATTATCTACTCAATATTTTAAGTTATTATAATTGTAAGCTTTTTTACAATTCCAAACTTACCTAAGTATCTAAAACAAGCCAGTAAAATAAACAGATTTTGAGAGTACACTATAGTTAATTACAATACGTGATGTTCACAAAATTGTAAAAATCTGTTAAAAAAGTTTTATAATTTTAGTACCTATTGCTGGAACATCTCCGCCGGTGATTTGTGTGTCAGATTTTATATGAAGGGTGGTCGCTAGCCAGGCGCACCCTGACGGCCTCATACCACCAAGATCGGTAGGGAGGTCTTTTCTAAGTCGATCCACCAAGGGTAATTAAAGGATTATTTTCCTTCTATCTTATGCTCAGCTTATTATTTTTTGCCAATAACGCATCTTAATAAGCTTTTCCAATTAACAAAGATTTTTATGACTGACTGAATTTTAACTTAAATAAAAACTTAATAAACTGACAGATTTATCATATCAGAAAAACCCACTGAAAAAATGCGTCATAAATATCTAGAACAACGTCCCACATTGGTTATAATTTTTGTATCAAAGTGGGACGATTTCAATAAGATTTGGTTAGCAAAAACTTTAATTTTCCATTCTAGGCTTCGTTTATGTTTGATCACCAAAATTAGTCGTAGAATCGTAGAATATAATAATAGAGTCGATAGGTACATTGTATTTACTTTCAGTTTTCCTCCTGTCATTTTATTCCACTCTTAGATTTATAGGTACTGTAACGACCTTTCCGGGATCGCAGGTAGAGGCGATACTTTCGGATTATTAACTTAATAAAAGAAACTCACCATATAATTATTATTCACTGGATACAATATTCAAATAAACGCTCTGAATAAGGCCATCTCTAACCGCACTTCGCGTCGCGAGCTACAAAACAAGAATATTGATATTGCTTATAATGTTTGTTTAGGTAAAGAACACCCACTTTCAATTTCGAAGTGGCGGAAAATATGAATTTCGTAAACGAAAATACGAGTTAGTAACAATGTTTGCAAGAAGTATTAGAGTACCAGGTCAATCAATAATAAGAGCTGTCGAAATATTTACGCTAACTAGGAATGTTGTATGCTTTGAGAGCCGGAGAACGAGAAGGTACTGGATACCTTTTTTGGTAAGTGTCATTCGGGCCCACTGTCATCATCAATTCGTAATAATATAAATAATTAGTAACTTTTAATATACAGGGTTAATTTTATTTAACTTATCACCTCTTGCGGGCAGCCTCTCCACATCAATCCCAACAACATTTGTTCTAAGTATTGGGCGTAAAGAGCTGAAATTTGGAACAGAAATTCCTTGAAGGGTGTAGGGGATCACTAAGAAAGGAATTCTCGGAATTCCCACGGGAACGGGAAGTATAAGACTTTTCAGTTTTTTTGACAATTTTTATTTCTTGGGTGCACCGGGATGTGAAACTTGTTAAAAAGGTTCTTCCATGTGTGTCTGGTTGCATTATGGAAGAAATTTCCAAAATTTCCACGAGTTCGAGAAAAATAATAAGACTTTTTTGTTTATGTGCTCGTTCATAATAAACTTTTGTATAAAATTGTCATTAGCAGAACTCACTAGAGATGGAGATGTTTTATTTTGATTTGGAATCAACAACCGTACCTACATTGTGCGGTTATTGAAAAAAACTACTACAGATTCCTTATTATAAAACCACTTTGGTTACTTTGATATTACAAACGAAGACGACGCGGAATAGAAGACGTCTGCTGGTATAAATTGTGTCTAAGTAGAAACAATTGTTGCTATTTTTCCTTAAAATCCTGACACTCAAACCCCGTTCGAAGGCCGTATCCAACTAAACTTAGACCGCTGTCGCCGGCCTGGAATAAGTATTTAAACTAGTTTCTCGTATAAAGTAGGTAGGTACTGAGGTCAGCTCGTCGGATCATATTTCCGTCTGTCTAAGCACCGACACTGGTTAGTGGGGTATATCTGACGGAATCACAATGGAAGCTTATTATATCTAGGTAGGTCACTTAGTGACCAACCAGAATGTTATTTTGAACCGAATCCCAAAAGTAAAAGGTTCAAAACTCGTCAGTACGTTTTTTTTTTTTTTTTTAATAATTGTTACGCGGTTGTTTGGTCAATTACTTATGTATTACTTAATTGATTTCGGTTATCGATGACTCCTGATTAAATTTTTTAGTTGTCGAATGCTCCGCATGAAGAACTAACACTTTTAATAAGGGTGTGCGAGTATTACGAAAACTTTTTACACATTGTAATTGTTAATTTAAACTGTGGTTAATTATTTTTTATGGCGAAATTATTGAAAAAGGGCTTAGTCAAAAGTACCCGTAACTGGCAATCATGTAGGAATGAAACGATTAATGAACGTGGAGGAAGCGAAAGAGGTGTGTCTGGATCGGAGCAGTTGGCGTTCCTGAGTCTCTTCCTACCCCAAAGGGAGACAGGCGTGATGTTATTTATTTACTTACCTA
This sequence comes from Stenoptilia bipunctidactyla, assembly GCA_944452665.1. Classification (NCBI taxonomy): domain Eukaryota; kingdom Metazoa; phylum Arthropoda; class Insecta; order Lepidoptera; family Pterophoridae; genus Stenoptilia; species Stenoptilia bipunctidactyla. The sequence goes on from OX101727.1 coordinate 11,145,622, forward strand.
TATATGTAATTCTTGAGCTAATAAAAATATAAGTCAGGTATTGAAAATAAACGAGAGATGGGCCGGGAATTGCATAGAATTGATGCTTTGCTATTCAAGCCTCGAGATTTAATCAGGTACCTATATTTAAATCTGACATGATTTATCTAAAATTCATTCTGGATAAATTCAATCAATTTATCCAAATTCAAGTTTATTTTAAACTAGCTGCTGCCCGCGACGTCGTCTGCGTGAACGCTATGCAGCACCAAACGCACCTACGATTATAACACTGCTAGCGTGTTATAATCGTTATAATGTAGCCTATATGTTGACCCGACTTCTTAACTATCTTCATGCCAAATTTGAAGTAAATCCATGCAGTACTTTTTGAGTTTATCCCGGAAAGACAAACAGACAAACAGACAAAAATTCTAAAAACTATATTTTTTGTTTCTGTTTCGATTGTAGATCATACCCCAAGTATTCTTTTAAAAAAATATTCAATGTACAGTTTTGACTTTCCTACCATTTTATTATATGTATAGATAATCAGACAGAGGGCAATGCAAAAATTGCAAAAAATGGGTTAACTTTGGGAAAACTTATTTTTTATTAAGTACTTTTACATACACTCAAATATTCAGCATTCATTAACAAAGGAAATATAAATTGTTAAGGTTTTAGCCACACAAGGTAGCAATTAATTTTTACAAAAAAATATATTATTCTGAGGTTCTTGGCATAAATTATAATATTTTACTGTTAATTGTATGTTACGTCGCATAGCAGTCTAATTGTTGGGCTATCTTACACTCTGAAAACGTACCTTAAACTTTTATTACTAATTATGATTTCTACGCGATGACTTCTGCAAAACAGTGCCGATAATTTCAAACCCAACTCATTTAGATTTGTATTAAATCTTAACGATTTATAACATTAAATAAAACACGTTCTAAACCGTTCTAAGTGATATAGGTCTCTGTAGAACCGAATATATGATATCTACCTTTTGGTAATGAAATAACTAATCAGACACGGTAAGATTTATTTAGTGATATAGGTATGTCCGACATTAATGTCATTAATAAGTCGGCCACCGCCATATTAGCACGAAAATCGCTATTAGATGGTAAATCCCACGAATTTGAAAGCCAATTTGCAGGTCGCCCGCAGAAACCCGACCGCAGGTGATCGGAATATGCCATTATCGCTCGTGCTACAAATTGATGTCACGTGTGACTGACTGTAGGTGCTGAAAAGGCATAGAAACATCGAGTTATAATGCCTAATCCGCTTAAGTTGTGTTTTATTTCATGAGAACTAGCGATTTCGGGCGATTTTACCGGTGAAACTATTGGTCACGTCTAGACATTTTTTGATAAAATAGATTAAAAGATTTTTGAAATTTTGGACATTAGCTCGGTCAAATAACGAAACAGACTCTTCAGCTTTATTATATGTATTAGCATAGAAGTATGAACAAAATTCCATACTTTATTTAATAAAACACATGAAAAACAAAACACGCTCTTACATATGGCAAAAACAATAGAAAAATACAATTTTCATACATTTTCCAACCAACATAGTTACATCGTGAAAGCAATGTCTAGGTATGTATATTTTTATACACTTGACTACAAAGAAAACCGTGAGTCAAGAGCCAAAGGAAACTGAGTAAGCCTGGGCCACAGGGTTAACAGGTTGACTTTGGTCTAAAAAAATAGCTTATTTTATCCTAATTAAAAATACATAAAACCCCTAAAAATTTAAGTGAGAGGGAAACAAGTTAATTCGTTAATTCAAGATATGGAAATCGCTGTCATGGGTTTTTAGTATGGATGAATAACTCATAATATAATTGAAAATACGCTGTGTAAAATGTAAAATTGAAGAAATATTAAATGAGAATCATTATAAGGTTAAATGAATGTAAACTAACCGCGTTAGTTTTATTTTAAATAATTATTTTGTTATTGAAATAGGCGAAATTCTTTATGAGGTTTGGCAATACTGAGTGAATGAAGAACGAGAACCCGCATTACACTACGATTTTTGGTTTTTGTCATGCTATCTAAGTAAAATGTGCTACTATTTATTTTTGATTATAAACTCTCTAAATAATTCAAAATACAATAATTCATTTATAGATCTCAACAATAAGAAAAATAATAGCAGTCGAAAGTGATTCCAAGCTCACTTAACTTCTGTGTATACCTATAAACAAAATTATGGATATCTCAATTCCTCAACACTGGTTTATTTTAAATAAAAAAAAGCAATGTATGGAGCAGGTTCTGTCTCCTTTTAAGCATAAGAACTAGGGGGAACATAAGAACCCTTCCTAAATAGCTCACTTTTCATGATTAAGTGAAAATACTGCAAAAAGGCTGTTAAGTAGGGTGCCTTGTTGTTAACGGGGCCCCCTATCTGCATGTGATAAAGTATGTCTGAGCCGCTTTAATAATTCACGTTACTCGTACCTGCAATCGCGATACAAGAGCAAAGTTACATCACTAGCATCCGAGCTTTTCTTAAGAGCTGGGCTAACGAATGCAAAAATACTGATCAATTTCGACTCGCAATTCCTGAGACAGTCCCTTATGGATTATGTCCAATCATTTAAGATCGAACCTTAAATCATATAATTGAAATCATTACCATACTAAGATTTAAATTTAAAATACCTTTCGTTCCTGTAATATGCCTAACTATAATTTCGCAAAAAAAATACATTTGAATATGTACGTGGTATTGTAATTATTTTGCCGTTAACAAAGTAAAAAATACCCAAGCGTGTGTTCATCTCTATAATTTCTAGCGAATTCATTACTCATAGGGCTCTGAAGTACCTACTGTTGAACTCATAATTTGGATGATTTCGAATTCAACGGCCCCCGTAGTAAAGTGATCGCCTGCGGTGTGAGGTCCTGCCTGGGTTCGATTCCAAGGCAGGAAAGTTGAGAAATTTTTTTTTTCCAGTTTGGGTCGGGTCTGGATCTACCTATACTCGGGTAACCCTCGTTCCAGTGTTGAGAACCCATAACATAGGCTTATACAGAAGTTTACTTTGTTTGTGTCAGTCAGGTATTTTTTTTAAATACCCATAGGTATAAATCTAATAATAGCTGCAAGGATTACAAGGCTGCATTGGATGCGCTTCGGGATCTCTTAAGGTAAACTGGGTCTGCCTTTGCGATACAGCAGGGCTATTCGCGTAACTAAAATAGCAGCGCTGTGCTCGACGACGAGCTCGTCGAGGAAATGTCAAACAGTTCGACAAATGTCAGTTCTTACTTTCGCCGTCATCAGCGACGAGCGCTGGGGTCGAGACTTCAGGGCTCCGAAAATGGCTTCTAACAAACCCTTACGACTACTGTATACAAGTATACAGCACCCGGGACCGACTGCTAAACGTGCCCTCCGAAGCACGGAAGTCGCCGTGAGAAATGAATGTTCGGCGGTCACCCATCCAAGTACCGGCCTCGCCGAACGTTGCTTGACCTGTGATATCGTTTGATACACACAGTAACCACGGCGCCACGTCGGTTTCACTTTTTAACACTTTGAAAATTACGTAAATTCTTACCATGAGCGTCCAAAACACAAAATGGCGATTAACACTACGCTCGCTGGGCTGAAACGTGTCAAGCGTTCCTCGATCAGTTAATACAAGCACATACGCATTAAAATGACAAACGGTATTGTAGATATGTTCAATGTTTTAATTGCCCCCTGTTACTTTTGCCTCCGGTCTACCCTGGGTACTTCAGTCATTTGAAACAATCTGTGCTTTATAAGGGTGTTGCCACAACAATCCATCGATGGTAGAATGGATTAATTGACGTCGATCGATAGTTCTTACTAGGCCAATCCGATCAGAAAAAAACGATTGACCGCCGATTGGTGTGGTAAAAACCTAAAACAACCAGAATTTCAAAGAAAAAGAATAGCATGTCGATTACTGTAACTGACCAATTGCAACTCCTCATAAATTGTAGAAACTTTTGAAAGTACCGATGTGTGGCTGACTTTGGGACAATTTTTAGCCGTGTAGGGTAGCCTTAGAATAACCCTAGCGTCCCTGGACAACCGCTGAAGGGGTCCTACGAAGTCTCTCCGCTTGGTGGTAGGACCGTAGGACCAAAAGTTCCAGGGTGCGCCTGACTAGCGACGACCCTTCATTTAAAATCTGCCTTCTAATATCACCGCTTCGGACACCGAAACCTCGAGTTAAAATAAGTACGTCTAGAAAACGTCTTTTACTTATTGTGATTTGTAGTTATGTTGTTGACTACAAACCATAATATGCTACTAAAATTCATTTATAATTACCCTACTGATAGAAATATGTTGGAAGGATAGCCGTGCTCGTATGCCACTTTGATTTTATTTTATTATTATAAAGAATCTGTTTTGCTACAATAGGTGGTATTCGACCACGACTACCTTTAAACATACCTATCTCCCTCAGTATGACGTAAAAAATTAATCAATATTTCAGCGGATACTATTTTCTTGTTTCGTGTTTTAGTACCTAGTCGTTTTTAAACTTTATTTTTATTTAAACTTATTTTGGAGTGATAGTATTTACATATTTGAACTGTTCTAACAAGTCTCTTTCATTCGACACCCCAAAAATTTAATTTTTAGTTCTGTGTTTAGTCCCTTAGGTGGTTCTGTAGTCAATTTAACGTGTCGTCACGTAGATAATCAAGAGGCTTCCAACGACACTTTATTTGTCCAATTATGTTTACTTGTTTAGAAGTTATGAGGGAACAAATGAACATCCATACATACATACAGGTCAAAATCATAACCCTCCTTTTTGCTTGGTCGTAGTCGGGTAAATAGAAATAAAAAGCAGAGATGCAATGTGTGTTCTTTATTTTGTTTCATATCTACAAACATAAAGATTTAAATTATTCATATGCAGTGCATAAATAGGAAATTGGGAATAGTTATTTACATCCTAAACGTAACTATACATACATATCACTTACACTTAATTAACATAATAACAAAATGAGGATTCGATTACAGCCAGTTATCTAAAGAATAACATTTACTGACCAGAAAAATATAGGAACAGGGAAATCTTGAGAAATTAAATATATGAACTTTTCAATGTTTGATTTGTTTCGTAAACAATTTGCAACTTTTTGCTATTTTACTAGGATTTGTTATTTAACTTTTACAAAATGATGAGAACTGTTCAGATGGCCGGCAACTGAAAAGAATAATTTATTTTCAAATTCCATTTTATATTGTTTATAATGAGTGGATTTTGTGGTTTTCAATTCAACTTTTCTTTCTTCTTTTGCAGAGCTTTTGGTATATCCAATTATAATTCATATCATCCAGTAGATATGTGTACAGCGTGGCTTTAAAATCAAAAATCTTAAAAAAATATCCAATTCTTCTTTTTTTACAACAGTTTGATCACTGGTAAGTTATTATTAATAATGTTATAATTAAAACAACGTTATTAAAATTCGTTGCCTAATTTCGATTGTTATAAACTAACATTTTAAATATCGTAATCACTTAACAATCAATACATAACCTCTATATAAAAAGGTTTAAACATCAAGATTGCAGAAAGCTAAATCACATTTAGTCACAATATTAGGAATTCTTTTGAGATTAGAAAACTTTAACGAATATGTACTTGAAGCAAATAAGTAAGTTTCTACTTAAAAAACATCGATGATATGTACATAGTAAATACTGTACCGTCATACAAAAAATGTACAAGTAAATTGCATATTGAAACACACCCCTAACACACACTTAAACTAATATTTACAAGACGCACCACCTTTTTATAACACTGAAGTGATTCGTGCAAAGCGCTTATATTTTGAGGTAATAAAATAAGTTATGTGATTGGTGACTAACTAGGCATATGACTAAAAACGAACAAAATAATCGAAATAAAATTACATCAACAACTGAAACTTAAGGTAACATAACTGTCATGGACAATAAACCAGCGCAGGGCTGTGCGTGTAATTCCTACATTTTATGTAAATCTGAGGTTTTTTGTGGGTTACGAGAACTTGTTCGATCACCCTATGAATAACTTTACGAAATAATTTACGTCAGAAATGATATCAACTTTTAAATCAAACCGACAATCAAGACAATCATCATAATACTTGTAAATGAAAATGTTTTCAATTTAGACTCGAAATATATTTTAAATTCTGTGTTTTAGCTTAGTAAATACAAGTTTCTTTATTATTAAGCAACATAGAGTCCGATTAAAACATTCAAACAACGTAAATTTTCAAAAAAACCTCATAAAAGAAAGCTTTAAACTCCCAAATAAACGTAAACCCGTCTTATATGACCACACCGCTTCTGGTTATAATCTTCGTCGCTTGATCTTTTGGTTTTTCCGCACTGATCGCCGGTTTCGCTGATTGTAGTTTATTCCAAGTGTCTCCGAGAGCTTTGCTGAAGTGGTCATCGACTACTTTACTAGGCTCAGTTTCTTTCAGTCTTGAAGTTTGGATCTTCTTCCATGTATCACCCAGAGCTTTAGCAAAATGGTCGTCGACTGAAAGACTTGCGTCATCGACTTCCATTGCTATTATTTTCGGGGCTCTCACTGGTTCTTTGTTATCAAACTGTATGGGGCTGCTTGCTCGGTCTTTAGTGTTAGGTTTGGATCCAGGTTGTGCTGGTTCTGTTTGCCCGTTTTTCTTGAACAAGTTCATGTAGTCGTCGCCGAGTGATCGTCTGAAGTGCTCGTCGATTACTGGGTCGCACATTGACATGGAACCTGTAACAATAGTATGTGGATTAGAAGAGCAACTTTAAAGTAGAGCAAAATTGGTTTACAGTAGTTGAACAATAAACTTAATTAATATTTGTAAGTTCTCTAATGTTCATTGCCTTTCCAAGATGTTGAACTTGAATCAGAAGGCAAATTGAAAGAGAGGATATTGTAAATTTCTATTTTCTACTATTGATTCGTTAGGATACAAAAGTTATTTGCAATGAATTTGGTCAAGAGATTAGTGTTCCTACGCATTTTATCCTCTTATTACTAATAGTATAGAAGGTTTGCAGATGCCATTTTAGCTTAAGTTTCTTACATTTCCCAAATAAAACTATAAGTGCCAACGCTGCGTCACGCGTTCAAACACGCGTTTCATACAAAACTGCAACGTCCGTACCATTCGGCATGCGCCAAGTGCCGCGTGTGATACGCGCGTACCGTACGGAAAATGTTATGAAAGTTTGTATGTTTGAATCTCGCTTAGTAAGTGTTATATAAATCTATGGGTATTTGAAGATACGTACGTACGGTACGCGCGTTCGAACGCGTAACGCAGCGTTGGCACTAAGGCCTGTTTCACTGATGTTCGTCTACAAAGGGAGAGTAAGTGGCTCTACAGTAAGATTATGAAAAAAGTTTGTTAATTATGTTGAAAAACAGATTTAAATATAAATAAATGAGATCATAGAAATATTGGTCTTACCAGGCGGGGTATCGTTGGTCTTGATAACCGACGGGCGCGCGTACGGCGGCGGCGGCGGCAGTTGCCGCGAGCGCAGGCACATGTCGATCGGGGCTTCAGTCTTGGAAGGGTATTCAGACATATGCTCTAAAATAAAGTAAAAAATTACGTTAACCTGAGTTATATTACAGAAGAAGTCTTAGGTTAAAAATATTCGGGAATTGACTGGAGTAGCGAGCGCTGCAGAGCTGCAGTGCGAGCACAGAACTTTGTCGACTCGTATCTTTACGACTGTTCGTATAGTATGGAGACGGTTTGTTAGCAATAATTGAAATCTATCCATTGCCGCACGGCCAGCTTTAATAAATGTGTGCCTTGTTAATTTTCAATGTTTGTAAGTAAAATAAAAAATTACAATGTTACTAAAAACTTGCAACCGACTCCATACCATACGAACTGTGCTTGCACCGCTGTTTCGCCTCACAAAAGATACAATTTCGTGATGCGAAGCTGACTGCCAACTTTCGTAAGTCAGTCTAGAATTACACCAGAAATAATCTTTGTCTTAATATTCTCACGAGATAGAAGAATATGCGTGGAAAACGCCTCCAATTCCTTTAATTTGGAAAATCATATCGATCCTGCTTTAGCCGTAGTGAGCATATTTATTAGTTTATTACTCTACCTACAGTTTGCTAGAATGAACGATGTTAATTAGAATGTCATTTAAATTTACTTCTGTGTAAAAGAAACTTTGAGCGTTAGAAAATATTTTTGCAGGGATACCGGGGTATCAGAGCGCTAACTTTAATTAAGTTAATCATGAGTTACTTTGTCATGTGCGAACTAATTTGTTCACCACCGTGTATGTACCTTTAAACATTATACGGGAAGTGATGCTATAATTAGACCGACCTTATGTCCAGAGCTCAGCAAAGTTATTTAACGGTGGAAATAAGCTGGACATACGCGTACGGGCACTTTCGCGATGCTTTTATTAAGTTTCAATCAATATACTCGTATATAACACTATTCCGTTACTGACTGAGAGACTGACAGGCAACATAGGTACAGTCTTAACTACCGGGCGCTGAAATTTGGAACATACATTCCTTAACATACATTAAATTTCCAGGGGAACGGGAATAAACTTTTTAGTTTGCATGAAAAATCTTATTCCTTGAGTGCACGGATGTGAAATTTTCTATAAATTTCTATAATTTCTGACACTCACACAACATTATCTAGCCCAAATGAATGAAAATGAAATGAAAATGTCATGAATACTAGATAACTGATATGTCTAAGAAATATATAAACATACAAATATTTAATAAATACATATATTTTATTAGAATAAGCTTAAACAAACAATAAAACATCCTTGACTTGACGACTAATATCTGTGTTCATCACACCGATATCCGCCGCCGCCGGGATTCGAACCCAGGACCTCTGGCATAGAAGGCAATTTATGTTGCCACTACACCAGCCGGTCGTCAAAAAAAAATTAAGGTTCTTTCAATAGGTGTCTGTTTGTATTAGGGAAAGAGTTTCTGAAATTCTCAAAGGAAGACCATTTAAGCGAACACGAAGTTGCGGGAAAAAGCTCGTTTATTATAAAACAGAGAATGGAAAAGAGATAGTGGTGCTATTTGTTCTAATTTATATTCATTATTATTCTTGAGACATTACAAAAACCTTTTGTCAAGAAAATAACAGTAAGGGGCTGATACGAGCAAATTAAAGAGTATTTATTTGTAAGAGGAATTTACCGCATAATTTGGGGAGCGCTTCATAAACTACACAGTTCCAGTTTCAACCGGTTTAAGTTACACTAGTTAAAATTGGGGGGCGCACACGGACAAAGGGTGTAGATAAAGAGGGTGGGTCGTATATAAGGGTGGCTTGTAGTTTGCCAATATTAAGTCTCGTCGAGCAGAGATAAATAAGAATTTACTTTATTTTGCAGACGGTCAAACGATAAAAGCTAAAATAAAAACGTTGATATTTTACTACGAATATTTTTAATATTTTCTACAAAATTGTATAATACTAGACTTTTTATTGTGTTTTATTTTTGCACTTAATAAATGCGATTAATTAACTTTCTTTTAAGTATTTTTTTTTGTGATTTTTAGTGTTGCCTGGTCTTGGCCAACCAAAAATGAATCAGCCCCGGGTGCTGTACACTTGACGCCGCGAAAATTCTGACATTCACCATCCAGCACTGTGCCAGCCTGGTGGTTTAGGGCCTATACCTCCTTGTCACCCAGGAAAGAGACTCATTTTCTTGCAGTGGGCCCATTACAAACAGTTAGGATGATAATGACATTACTATTATAGGCTACTTAAGAAATGTCCTACAATATGGCGTTAAGGCGACCTTATCCAATGATTTTTTCTCACCCAGTGATCAATAATTTATTAATAGGTAGTAATTAATGTGTTATTTATATTTATGTTTGCTCTTAATTTGTAGGCATTTTGTTTTATGTACTTATATGTGTAATTTAATTTCTTGTTTTTTTTTTGATAGATATTCTTTTGGGTTTTTTGTGAGTAGGTTTTTTTTTTGTTTTTCTCACCTCGGTTGTTCCGTTGCGAGTCATCGACGCCATCAGACAGTTCGCCGTCGCTGTGCGGCTGAGCGCGGACGACGGTCACCGCGCGGCGCTCGTTGAACGACTGCGACCGTAGCGCCATCTTACCGTTCTCTCTGGAACGTAGGAATTATTGGGTTAGACTATGTGGGTACAGGGTTGTGAGCCTAGTAAGTATATTTCGGGTGTCAATTTTTTATATAAGTTATCTAAAGATTAAAATATTACCAACTTCAAACTCGCTTCAAGTTTATTATTAATCCACTTATGTCTTTGTTAGGTACACATATTAAAAAAACTTTATTACGCCGAGTATTATTACAGTATATTATATTAGTAGAATATTAATATTCTTCAGATAATTTTTATCCGACGACGACAGTTGAAAAATGCAAAATATAGATAAATCTGCAAAAAATGGAAACCAACGATGGTTGCTCACAGGCTTAGAAAGGATTTTTATTATTTATTATGCATTTATTAATATTACAAACAAATCATATTTTCTTATATCGCTAAACTGTGTACAGTTTGATGGCGAATTCGTGGCACCTACTTATTTACATTTCGTGCATACAATTGTCTGATTTAATTTTACCTTAAAATGAATGTAACTAATACCTACTACAACTAATTACTTAGGCATTTGATTTTACCATATTAAATACTTTAAGTAAATTATCATCAAACAGTACTGCAGCACTGCACTTTACAATTTGCGAAGGGTTGTCCCTAGCCAGGTGGACCCCTAAAGAGATTTAACCACTAAGCAGGATCATTCGGATATTTACAAAACGCTAATCCAGGGGTAGTAGGGCTTATTTAAGTAGGGTTTATTTACATATTTGACCGCTTTACATTTGGAAACGTCTATAAAGCATATTGTCGATTCGGCTGTTTAAAACATCACTTTATATTTACATTCTTGCTCAAAAGCAATTATTATTATTTGATCTGAACTAAATCCGAAACGATTACCTATAATAAGGAGGATTTACTCGCTGGTCCCTTAAATATTTAGAGTTCCTAGGTACCTAATACGATCAACATAAATAGCGTAATACCTTTTTATTTTTTTGTAAACAATAATAAAGTGAAAAAAAAAAAATTAAACCACGTTATTAAAATTTATAAACCTCTGATCATTTTGTATATCATCCGTTGATCAGGTTTATTTGATTATCTATAACTCTTTCAACTTTTTCAAACGACCCCCAAAAAGGAGGCGGTTCTCAATTCGTGTGTATGATTGTTTTTTATTTTAAATCGATTGGATACTTCATTGGTAATTTCAATTTTTTGAAAAAATATCCATGAATTCGTGGAATTGACGACAGTATAGGTAATTCAACCAAAGTTTTGACGTGGAGTCTCTCTGCATTCATTGATTATTTAGAATTTTTAAGTACCTACCCGAGGTACTTAAAAACTTTACAAAATATCGATGTCTATTTCAGTACAGTATTTTGTCAAATAGGAACCTTTTGTTTGAAAGTTCCAAGTTTCCAACTTAATAAACCAAGTTCGAATCTAGATCAAAATCTATCGTTACCACAAAATTGGTAACATAAAATTGAGTTAACAAGTTTTGGCCTATATTTCCAACGACTACAATAGAGAAGAATCTGTGTGGTTTAATACAAATTGGGAATACTGCTTGAAGTGAGAGGCAAGTTAGAAAATTTACTTAAATTCAAGTTAGATGGCATTGAGCGATCTTATCACAATAAGGCAATCTCTGAAAATTTAGAATATCTGTATTAAATTGAATGCATTTGTTTACAAAATTACAACTTTACGAACTTTACTTTAGAAAGATGCTTCTATTTTAAAATAAACCGCTTATATTATACGACCGATATTTGACGACCGGCTGGTGTAATGGTAACATACATACTTCTATGACAGAGGTCCTGGGTTCGAATCCCTGCGGCGGCGGATATCGGTGTGATGAACACAGATATTAGCCGTCAAGTCATGGATGTTTATATGTTTATTTAAGTTTATTCTAATAAAAAATATGTATTTATTCAATATGTATGTTTATATATTTCTTAAGTATAACAGTTACAGTATCAATAACACAAGTTCTTTAAGAAACTTTATTTGGGCTAGATAATGTTGTGTCATATGAATGGATATGATAAATAATACTCGTTTTTTTTCTGCAATCCACAAAAGTATGAGGTTCCCAACTGAAGATATACTCCCTTAATGAACTAAAATTACGAAAATCCCCTCGTTTTTTTATTATTGCAATGATAAGCAGGTAAGTACCTACTTAAAATTATAAGTAAGATTTTAGTTAGATCTTTTTTATAGATTAGAATATAAAATGCTCTTTTTATAATTTCGAAGGCATACCATAAATGTAAACGGTCGCTTGTTCACATCACAATAAATATTTATTTAGCCTAGTTATGATTTCCTGTTATCATCCTCACCTCATCCACCCATATGCTGTCGATCGAAAACCATGAAATATTTATAAACTAAGTCTTTATTGATTCGCCAATAAGTCTAGTTCCTCGTGCCGTATAATACAAGCTGTCTACTGAAAATTACATATTTTTTTTTGCTTACTTTAAAATAGTAGCTATAGTTTTTGAGTTATTTGCCGCGTTTGATTTCAATTTCAGTCAGATAAAGTCAAAGTCAAAAGAATCTTTATTTCGTAAGTATTTAAATACATTTGAAATAAGTCACAATTTACAAATTGAACTGAATCTACCACCACTTCGGAAAGTCGATCTGTTGAGAAGAAGTGGCAAGAAACTCAACAGCAATCATCTTTTTAAAAATACACAATAACAATAACAATTTACAATCTTCTTGATATCCAGATATCCTATAATAAAACTATACTTATCCTTAAATCTATCGAAGGGTTAATCTTAAATATTTTGGAATTTTATTATAAAAGCGTACACATTGACCCATGAACGAGTTGTTGATCTTATGGAGATATTGTAAGTTATCATGCTCTTGAAGATGCAATATAAATTCAGGATTGAAATGGTTCATTATAAAAACAGCAGCTTTTGCACGGGTTTGCTTGCGTAACTTTTCTTTTTTTTTTAAATAACCGTATTTTATAGTTTTATTTTACTCGTAATAGTATGGATTACGCTGGAAGTAGCAAATGAAACGTCATCCAGTCAGGATGCTGATGAATTCCTTAGACCAAGCGTCCCTCCACAAATTAGGTGTATCTTAGTTAGGGTTATTCTAGCCCTACACGGACCTATTGTTGTGATGTTCTGGAACGCAATGAAGTGTAAATAAATAAATAAACGTCCCTTACTAGATAGATCCAGTTTCGTAGGTACAGGTGCGGTCGCAGACTGAAAATTTGGAGGGGTCACAATTGAATTTTGGGGGTAGTCACAACTAAATTTTCAGTCACTAGTATCTTTTTTCTAGCTAAAAAAGCTTTAAAAGGTCCATCTTTTCATCATTTTGGAGTGGTCTCATGTCCCCTGTGACCCCCCCTGGGACCGCGCCTGGTTCCGTAAGTAAATAACAAGCAAAAATTTAGTTACCTTGGCTTATAATCGGGCAATCTTGTGGATCTTCGTTCCCGCTTCCATTTTCCTGTCAGTTCTTTAGGGGGAAGATTCTTTGGGGCTTCGGGAGACAAGGTTCTGTCGCATTCTGATTCACCACTGGAGGCTGTGCTTGGAGTTTCTGAAGCAAGAATAATTACCCAGTTATTATAAGCATTTGAGGCAGAACACTGTTAAAAAAATCTTTTCAAACGGAGCGAGCGTTGTGAGCACGGGGTCTGTAAAGACGCCGAGACGTCTTATCACATTAATTTAGCCTGTGTAGGGTCGTAAAGGCGACTAGTCCAAATGACGACCGTTTTGTTGGTAGGATCCCATCAAGATCCGACTGGCTACTGACCACCCTTCATATAAAATCTGCCGCCAAATATTACTGTTTCGGCGATGATGGGTTTCGGCAATATTTTATGAAGAACCAGTTCTATCCTGAGCCTGTATGCTTTCATATTCGACCTCATCTTCACTTACCATCAGGTAAGTAGTGAGGTCAAACGCGTGCTTCTTCATGTATAAATAAAATTGTAGGATGCATTATTCAATAGTAGGTAATTTCATAGTACAAATAATAAATTAAACGCAAGTATTTTTAGCAATCTAATTTAAAACTTGATTTATATTTATATATTTTTTTATATTAAATGTCTAAGGTGTAAAAGGTACTAACTGCTGCCATAGCTTCACCGCCGTAAAATTCCAAAACCATCCCACAGTTCCATATTATCGGGTTATCGAGTTCTATGAGTTCATCTAGAAAGCGGTCTACGCGTGTAATACCGTATATTGTTTTCAAAGAATAATCTATCAACTGTGTAAACTGTGTTTGCTTGTTAATAATGCTTCACCTACGCAAATCGTTTAGATATTATTTATAAATTTTAATTTCTTATTCATTTGTGTATAAAATACTAAATGAAACTATTTATTTATTTGGAATAAATAAGAAAACTTTAAGCACGCAATATTCCTTAAAAGGTACCTTGAGATTCATCAGCAAGCCACGGTTGCCAAAGAGACAAATTACATTTCGGAGACTGAGGCGGTTCCATCGAAAGCAGATTCAAACTATCCAACGAAGCTCGAGTCAACAGCATCAGATAATCTTCTAATTCCATCATATAACACACTAAACAACACTCATACTCCTTCACTAAAACACTATGCAGATCGACCGCTATCGATATCGGAACAGGCGTTTGGCGTCCCGGCACAGGTAAATCTGAAGGCCGACTGAATAAAAAACTAACTGGAAGAGATTACATTGGAATAAATAAATGAGATGAACAAAAATAAAGGCAAAAGGAAAAGAACGTGGCCGGACGTTGCGGCGCTTCCTTCGTACCTTTTATGTTAAGGGTGCACGGAAACCACAATTGGTTGCGTCAACAATTTGAATACAATCATTTTTAAACAGGCCTAAAAAAGTGAGGTCGTTTTAGAATTTTTGAAGGCAATTTATATTCTGGAAACGTAGCTATTAATATTTAAAAAAAAAAGTAAAAAGGCCTGGGGGAGGCCTATGTCCAGCAGTGGACGTCTACAGGCTGTGGATGATGATGATGATGTTCTAAATCTCATATAAAAAGGTTTCTTAGCCAATACGAGTACTAATACATTTAATAAACAATGCGGTCAATGACAGATGTATTGAATTTCTTAACGTAGGTACTTACAATGTTTGATGATGTATCCGCTCAATTGTTTTATTTTCCGCAAGATCAAACAAAAGAATCTCGAATAAGCTAAATTTGGCAATGCCATGGTGTGTCCGCAGTTCGTTGTTTAAGAAATCCGATTTCAATCATGACCGCGGTGTCTGACACCGAAATCTCGGGTTAATTTTTAATTTCCGAAGCAATGGAATCCGGGTCATACATATTTTATTTTTATTTAACTTTTTTTGAGATTTCTCACATTCAAGAAATTGATTTGTTAGATATAATTTTCAATTCATACAAATCCAAAAATAAATAAAGAGTTGTTAAGTCAAGAAAAATACGAAATCTAGATATGAGAGATAGTGGAAAATCTCAAACTAAAATAAATAATCTTAAAACATAACTCTAACATCCTGTATTCGGAATACATCAACCTGTTCTGTGCTCATTCATGAAAGTGCGTGAGCGCAGGGCGCGGGGATTAATGAGTCCCCCCCTTTACACCTCTCCCCGTCTTCGCCTCAGCAGCCTCCGACTAACCATCGAAACTAGCAATTTAAACCTTAAAACAATGAGTGTAAAGTTCAGAATTGAATGTGTGTAAAAGAGAGAAGAACGCAATGTCCAATCAATTCAAATTGAAAGCTATTGTCATAAACAAAAGGTTTAATTTCGTTTGGAAAAGAACACACGTATCGAATTTAAAATTACGGTGGTTGTATCCTTGGAAGGTTCTTTTTTGTTTCGTTATGTATGAGAGGTGAAGCGAGGGACGGGAGAGGTTCTGTGAGAAGCCGCGCGTCCTTGTAGCATCATCCGTATAAGCTTTTTATTGTCTAAAAGTGATGGCAAAGGAGCCGACAGGTTGGCTCTGGCGCCGTAGCCTTTAATAAGTCTGGTCCTTTCATCAGCAGGCAAGAAATTAACAAAAGATTTGTTAATTGTAAAGCTGTGCCGGTGATCTTTAAAAAGTATTTTTTTTAATATCAAAGATTATGATGGAATTGAAACACTAGGTACGTGGAACAGAATTGTTTAAATAGGCTTAACAAATGCGATAAACTTCAAAACACACGTTATTTTGTAGGCTGTCGCTTCTACGTACCGTCTCAAATGAAAATGTAAAAACCTGGAAACCAGTAGTTTAAAGCTCCTTTGCGTAGGAAATGGAAGCAGTTGATCAAACAAGCGTCTTTGTTGCTACTGTTTATTGTCCCAAGAGTCAAAAGTTCGACTAACTTCGGTTAGAATTATCTGAAGAAAACCCCTCAAAACAACCTAGGAAAGGCTTTTTATTAATAACTGAATTAGACACTTAAATAAATGTACATTTTCATGTCTATTGAA
Source organism: Stenoptilia bipunctidactyla (assembly GCA_944452665.1). Classification (NCBI taxonomy): domain Eukaryota; kingdom Metazoa; phylum Arthropoda; class Insecta; order Lepidoptera; family Pterophoridae; genus Stenoptilia; species Stenoptilia bipunctidactyla. The sequence goes on from OX101727.1 coordinate 11,162,250, forward strand.
CGACTATTATTTCTAAGCAAAAACCAGTAATCAAACTCGAAAAATTTAATTTAAAACTAAATAAAAGAACAGCGGAGGTTTATTTCGCCGATGGCAAAGGATGTGTGTAATTCCAGTGAGTTGAGAATCAACTTGCCTGAGCCCAAGCCCCGGGGGCTAGCATCTGTGTAACTCCTGAACTCCTGGTAACATTTAGCCGCACGAACGATCCAAATAATCATTATAATATTAAACATGTTATCGCAGCGATTACAATTTTGGGAATTTCTAGGAAAGGTTGAATCTTATTTGGAATATTCTAGGAAATATGCAGAGAAAACGTTCATTTTGTTACTTTTTACCTCTAAGTAATACAAAAGTTGTTTGAGAATTACGTGCTTGATCTATTATTTTTTAAAAAGCCTCCAAAATTATAGTTTTGTACCAAATAGGCCAAGAGAAGTAATTCCTGTTTACAGCAACATTTAACATTTTTGAAAATAATCAAATGAGATCAAAATATGGCCCTACCGTTTAAATTATTACCCATTTTACAGTGTTTACAATCCTTTTATAGACAGTAAAGTACCCACCTAACATAACATTAAATTCAGCCACATAAACAATAATTTAATACAATTTCCTTTGCCTGAAGGCTCAATAAATAAACTACAATTTAGTTAAGTGTTGGCGAAGTCAGTAGCAAAATCCGTATCCCGAAGGGTGCGTGTGCGCGCTTTTTTAGCAATTTGTAAAGATTTATGCACATTTATATGATTTTTCATCAAGTATCCCAAAAAGGTTCGAAGCTGCGGTAAGTTTCAACTTAAGTTTGCTTAACCGGAAATTGCATTTCAAACTTTTAGACATTTTGTATGCTTCTTAAAAATTGTACTAAATGCCTGTTTATAAATTTTGTACTTTTTAAATATTGTAGACGTTTCAAAAACTTTAACCTTAACTTATCTATTAGTTTAAATTTGAATACCTACACATATACTTAGGCACTGCCTGTATGAAAACTGAAAAACAAATATGTTGATACTGAGCGGCTTAATTTACTGTAATAGAAAAGTATCTTACCTTTTTTTGAAGCACTTTCTTTAGGTTACATGACATGATAAGAAACTGATGTGTCGTTAGATCTATCTTAACTGAACACATAAAGTAGGTGCTGTAATGTTAGTTTCACACTATTTAACGGAGGCAGGTTTTTTTGTTGATCACATAACGGTGGTTAAAATATTGTTGTGTTTTCACATTTTGTCTGCATTTTCAGCAATAGTTACTACGTGCAGTAGAGTTTATTTTGGTCAATGCTTATTGGTCCCTACTAAGGCCCATTCTGTAGCACTGCCATGATAAAAATGTTTAAGCGTATGGTCGGGATAAAGGGAACCTAAAAATAATGTGTATAGAGGACTTTCTCAACTTGCAATATATGTCGGCATGGGGCATCACTTAAGTGTGCTCGCTCCTTTTTTCGACTGCCTGGGTGACGTTGCTAAATATCCCCAGAAAAATTTAGCGAAATAAAAATTTTACTATTAAATAAAACACTTTTTAACCGGATTTATCGCGTACATTTACATTTTAAATTTTGACTCGACGTTTCGGTGTCTTTGCAGACCCCGTGGTCACGAGCGACTGAGGTCTTGACACCTCGGATTGATAGGTTGAAAAAGTTATACATCATCATCTCCATTTTACTGCTCAAAAAAATTCTACTATTTTGTTTGGTAGTTATCCATACACACTTAATATATACATAGATAACTTCACGCCTGTATCCCTTATGGTGTAGGCAGAACTCCAGAGACTATAATACCTCTGTCCCTGGACTGACTTTTACAGTACGCTCGGGAAGAGAAGCAGCTGGTACATTCTATGTTTTTCTTTTGCTCCCAGCCCAGCATGATGCAAAACCATACACACTTTCAAGTTTATAATACAATTAGAGTACGGAAATGTCAAAATCCGGTTCAGGCAATCTGGGATTACAGCCCAAATCATCTCTAGTCCAGTAGTAGACATAGAGAGGGTTGTATGAAATATTTTGATTATAATTCAGCTTGTTAATAAACATATAATTCACATGCCAAGGTTGGAGCTTCGTCCTCTACAAACAACCTAGATAAGTTCCACGCATGCTCAGTACGTGACATTCTTAGGGCGCTGTTATGTAAATTGTCAAGTATCTAATAGATACACATGATATTAAAAACTTCTTGGAAAAGGTTTTGAATAACTTGCTTTGCCTTTGATGAGTTACGGCACAGAGACGTAGTCGCTAGCAGGCATTATAAATAACTAGGTTTCGCCGGCGTAATTTTTGACCCGTAGCGTAAGAATTTCTTCCGCAAAATATGTTTTGAACTTGATGGTTTCTGAAATAAGCGTGTTTCAACAAACACACCTAGCAGCTTTACTATACTCTGGCAAATAATTCAATCAATGCAGTAAAACGGATCGAAATGTCAAATAGAAAATAATGGTTCCAGTTAAAAACTTCGTAGTGTTATGTACTGAATAAGAATGATTGAAAACGAACGAGTATTTGTCATTAGTTTGCATAAAATTTTAAAGAAGTTTATAGATGATTGAATTTGAGGTGTGTACTATATCTTTAAAGTAACTTTAATGAAAATAATTGATTACCAAATATACCTTGTGCTTTAAAAGGGTTACAGTAGACGTAAAATCGACTTTATAACTCCTTGCTTTTTAAAGTCGTTTTGTCTTTAAAAATGAAATTTCAAGGATAATTGCCCTTCGCTAACCATAAAAAAATAAAAATCTTATGAGACAAAATATTTTTTTCCATACATTACGATATTATTATATAAAAAATAATTACATTCATTCACTTAAACCACATCACTATTTTTTTTCCTCCCGAAAGTGGACATGTAACTGTACACACTGGAACTGTAATTTTACTGCATTGAATTATTTGCCAGGTTATTATATATATAGATAGGTATATATTATATTAGATAGTATAGATAATAGCTCAATGTCACTAGAGAGACAATGGAGAGGATTAGTTTTTTCTCCGCGAGATTGAATCAGAATTGTAGAAATTCACAGAAGGACAAAAACTACGGGGGTTGCAAAGATCCAATGGTAATGGGCTGAGATCACAAAGCTTGAAGAAGAGGGCAAGATCCTCTAAAAGGGGTCTCTTAAAGTGGACACACTATCTTTTAGAAACTTTCACCTTAGGAATCCGTAATTTAAGAAAAAAAAAACTCGATATCAACAAACTACATTCACACTAAACTTTATAGAGGATTAAAATATCGAGGACAACTACTGAAAGTTATATTTACAACTGGCATATTATTTGCTGAAGTACTTTAATCCCCGAATTATTACCTAATAGTAAGAAGAACTCATCTGATGTCCACCTAGCTAAGTCTGCCGACGAATATCATATCTTTATTATAAGATAAAATCTATACATAGTTAAAAACATCTTTTATTTAATATAACTTTAGTTTCACGTTTATTGTATTATAAGAATTTCCCTGATCATTTACGAAGTATGTAAACTGATGTATGTAATCTGAACCTTAATCCATTCTGCGTTTATGTAACAATGTATGTGTTGCCAGCGTACGGAAGTCGGATGTTTATAGCGAAAGTACTCAGCAAATATTCCGCATTCCAACTGCGCCGCAGTCGGTACGATTTCAATAAGGAGGTACTTATCTACGTAATTTAATCTATACATGATACTTCAGTATGGTATGCTATTACTATTCATAGGTACTGAATACCTAGGTATAGTAAATAACTTTCAAGGTGTAAGTTTTTAGCAAAGGCACTTTAAGGCCTGTGTTATGAAAACATTCTCAAAAGCATTAATCACTCATAAATTCGCAGTCTCCATAAAAAACTGTAAAACAATCCGTACAGAGGGTGTTACGCAGTTATCTGTATAATGAAAACCAATTAGTGGCTTAGTGTACGTACCTACCAACTAGTGTAACAGAGGAAATCCAAAACGATCAGTCATTAAGAAAGTTATTAGGTAGGTACAGAAAACTGGGTCTCAGTGACTTTAAAGACAAGTTTTTGTTCCGGACTGACAGACCGAAATACTTCAATATTATATACAATATTTCATTGTCTAAAGAGCTTAAGTAGAGATCAGATCTAAGTAATTTCTCTGATAATAAGTACAAAACTAAATCGTCAGAACTTGAATCGGTATTACCTATTGCTCTCTGTAAGATCAAATTAGCCTCGGCTCGATGGTTTCGTTCACACTTAAAGTTAATTATTAATTTTTGATAAATAATTTATTAGGAAGCTCAGATTCCATGAATAAATCAGCAAACTGGCTTCTCAATCGATTCATACGAACATCCACATTTTAATTCCCTAAAAGCTTGACGCTTACACAAGTATCGCCATCTGTTATTTTTATGAAGTAACAATAACAACGCCCTCTACCTGATCTTAAAACCGTCTGGATTCAATCATTTTAAAAAAGCTACCGCAGGCTCCGCCGTTCACGGAGAATGGATCGTTTTGTTTCACGGATAAAAATATAGAGGGCACTGCAACTTTATCAAAGGCATTAAATCAAAATGAGAGTCCTAAAAGCAAACCATGCAACCATTATTTTTTTTTATATTATGTATTATGCTCTATTAAGAATTTGTTTACTTTTGGCTTTAGGTAATTAAAAATAAACCGAATTTAAGCAAAAGTACAGCGCAACATCTTTCAAACTATAAATCCGAAACAGCCCAACCTCATTTCTCGCACATTAGATCTATAGATAAGAGTATAATGATACTTTAAAGATCAACACAATTGAAAATTCCAAATTCAAACTTTCCCGGCAAACCCGTGCACGAATTATGATATTTCCATTCCTCTTCGGGCAAAGGCCTCTACTTATACAGCCCCATCCCGAATGCCACAATGATGCCGTGCGTAACGGACACATACCGATGCGCTCAGTTGCGCAACGTTTGATCCGTGACCTTACGATATGCTGGATGGCCACGAAGAACAGATTTCGCAGAAAAAAAAAACAGTTGGAGACTGTATTTGTGAATTTTTGCTTAGATTTATGGAGTTCCTTTCGAATTGTTGGCACTTGCTAAGAGTTAAAAAAGTTGTTGCAAAAAGATTTTATGACTTATCCAAGTAACCCACTTTTGTCTATGGCGGTGAACCGGATTTAGCTAAACAGGCTGATGTGGCAGTGGCTTTGAAATTGGACAAATAAGACCAAAGTAATTTTTTTTCTAATACGTAGGACCTACCCTACTCCAGGCTTTGGTTTTATGACAAGGCTCATAGGTTCATGAGAAGCTATAAGATCGACTATTAGATGAAAAAATTAAATCTAATATATAAAATTCTCGTGTCACAGTTTTCGTTGCCATACTCCTCCGAAACGGCTTGACCGATTTTGATGAAATTTTTTGTGCTTATCCGGTATCTATGAGAATCGGCCAACATCTACTTTTTTTTTTATTTATATGGCAAAACAACGTTTGCCGGGTCAGCTAGTTCACTATAAAAAGGTATTTGTGTAATTATTAATCTACTGAGAACTGAACATTAGCGATACATGGGCCAGCATACTATTATTTGTTTAAAGTGATAGAAGGATTTAAAATGCCCAGTCCAAATCCTAAGTAAAAGATTAAAATGATGGACAAGCAAATTAACTAGTTACAGATATGCCTTTAACCGATTATATCTTCAAGTGTTTATAATTTATATCTATAAAAGTAGAGCTAATGCTAAAACCGCACGAAGTTGCTTTATATAATTAGTTAGTATTGATTGATTACCCACGTACCAAACACTTTATTACACGCTTAAACCACATTACTACTGATTCCGTCGGAATTTCTTTGCAAAACATAGACTAAACCTATGACCGAGGGATTGGCTATCAATGCAAAAATATTTTTTGAAGTCCAACTGATATGGAAAACGCTTCCAATGAATAACGCTTCAACTAAAAAAACCATTAAACTTTATTTAATCAGCAGAGATTACCTTAATTGACACACCAAACATGCAGTCCCATATAAGCTGGGTTATGATATGAAGACTACATAGCTACATCAGGGGTCACCCATCTTATACACCCATACGCGAGCCAATTAAGAAAATTTATTTTTACCAAACAGGATCGATAGAAATCGAACCCAGGAACTCTCTTATCGAACATTCCACAGAAGCCGTCACACGAACTTTCAAGAACGTACATAAATACACACATAACTTCACGCCTGTATACCTTCTAGGGTAGACAGAACACCAGAACCTATAAAATCATGTGAAGTAACTTTTGACAAATTTGGAGGTAGGACTAGACTATAATGATGTATAGGGACTATTACAGTGACAAGGGGGTCAGCCTATCGCCCACAATAACGCCAATAAAACCTCAAACCCAAATACTTTTGAGAACGTTTAAACATTTATAGGTTTACACTTTAAATTCCTCGGCATTATTTCAATTCGACTTATCAAGTCAATGTCAGTTCACCTTCATGTAATTCAAGGTAACTTGGTGTACGATTTACCTGTGGGCCTCAAATTATTGATTCTGAGAGAAAATGGCAGTTGGTAACAAGCTGATATGTATTTTAAGGTATTACCTATACTTACATAATAACGATACTATCAGTCGATTTAGGTCATAATATTTAAAGCAAGAAAGTATGGATGAGCATCTGATAAGATCTTACATACCACATGTTTTTATTAAGACTCTAGATAATTAGAAAGTTTATTTTATAAGAAAAACTTTAACCCAAATAAACACATTGCTAAATCTTTTTTACTACAATTTAAATAGCCTTAAAACTCACATGCCGCAGCTAAAATCTTATCTATGTAAGTTTTAACTATAATTTTAAACCTTAACGCGCTCCGTTAGAAATATCACTAGGGATAAGACGGTTACCGGGATAAATTGTATACTAAGCCGTTCTTATTCTTACAAAGTAGCTCCATTAATAATGTGAAGTAGTCCTACACAGCGCGGTTTTAAAGAAAGGTAGACAAATTAAGTAAGTTGCGCTTCTAGAACATTAGAAAAGCTATATTTTAAATAATCGCAAATTCTCAAATTGGCAGTAAGTAATGAGTACTGTTTACGAAAAGGATTAATGCACTAGTTCTTCATAAAATACAATTATTACTGATAACTTTAATATAAAAATGAATAATGTTATGAAGACATCACAGTCCGAGGACAACTTCAAACCCTGGGTAATCCCCAGGTGGTAGTTATGTCCAATTCACGAGTTTTATTTTTATTTTATTTTATTTTCATCGGACAACAAACGGAGTTACATAGCTAAATACAAAATTTGGGTTATAAATAACAGAGCACCATTGAAATGTTATTTCTCGATGATCGAACATTACCAAGTTTAAATATTTACAACTCTTTGGGATGAGCCATGCAGTGGTGCAGGACTTCGATTTCGACCTAGATTTAAGCCACCGAGATGGCCTTGCACTTTATAATTTTAAATATAGGCTTAATACAAATGGAACATCTTTTTGCTGAAACTAAATAGGCTAAAATAATGTGACTTTTCTTAAAAACTTCCTGAATATTGGACGCTCATAATAATTAAAACCGAAATTCGATCTCAATGTTTTACATACTGCAAAGAACGTCTAACCACGAGAGATTGTTTAACTTCCCAATCATAAGAACCTAGGTCTCTATTATAGTAAATCTTTATTAAATACAACAATGGACCTTACAATGGATAGGTATGTAATACAATAGTTATATAACGACACATTGCGACGCGTACTGCCCGGTCACCCTGACATGGTTCGTCGGTAAACTTAATTATGTCGATGCCTTAAGTGGATCAAGTTTGAAACGATAGCAACCTCGTAGTGGACAAGCTAGGAAGGAATTTAGAAAAAGCTGATTTTAAGTAAAGGTAAACATTAAAAGTGCCTGGTACTTTATTCTACAATAACATAAACGTGAAAAAAAGCTTTCCTTCTGTTAAAATGTTACGGTTATCTGTGTTTTAATGGTTCTATAGTTTCATAATACGAAAAAGTTTAAATGGTGCCTGTTAATAGGTATGGAAAAATAATTGTATCTTCAGAAAGTTCCCATCATCGGTTCACAAAGTTGTAATCTTTCTGAATGCAATTTCGATTTAAACTCTTATAAAGTTTGGGCACTATGATGTCTGAAGTCCTGAAATCGATCCTTAGTCTGTAAGGCTTATTTGGGAAACAAACTTTTAATAGTCTCTCGGCTTCAACAACCCATTTTTTACCATTCTTCTAAAGTTCTCCGCGATAGAGCCAAAAAGAATGCACACGTGTTTAAAATTCAAAATTGTACCTTTTAAACGGACCAGTAAACAAATGAATGCCTACAAATTAACTTGAATTACTTGTACAAAACACACACTGCCGTTTTATCTCCAATCTAGAGATACCTGTAAGAATGCCGAACGAGCAGGTCCTTGCAAAGCAGATCCTCATAAGAAGCCAAGCAGAATGCATCACCCGGTATGACTAAAATGTAACAACTCGATAATAATATGACGAAGCCCACAAACACATCCTGTGCAATAGAATGTCGACATACTGAATTCCACGTGGCAAGTACGACATAATTTGGGATAATACAGTTTACACGTACCAAGCATTCCTGCATAAATAATGCAAACAATAAATTCGCGCGTAAGGTCACTTAAAAATCGTATATGTCGATCGTTAACATTCTTCGAGGTGTATTTATAAACGTAGTTTAGCTTTATAAATAAACTACCTGAGTATATCTTTAAATATCGAACATTTTTAGGATGTGTATTTAGGATTTTTTATGCAAAGAAAGTCGCGAAACGAGCATCGGATTTACCTCACAGTGGTGGATGATGCGTTACCAACACAAGATTTCAGCTATTTATGTTGGTGTTGGTATTCCAGTAGTTTCTTCGGATATTATTTTTGGTGGTTGTTCCATGGCAAAAATAACTATAATTTCAAAATTTTAATAATTTAATTACAATAACTAAGCTTTCACGGCTCAATTGAAACCGAGTTATTTTATTTACCTCGAACTTATCTTAGTCATCTTGTTGTGCCGTCTTTTCAGTCTTTAAGACGACTTTTTGGATTGCAAAATATGTCCTATGAAGCCACTAATAAAAAACATGCAAATTCTTTAACTATGAATAATAATGACATGTTTTTCCTTGATAAAAAAAGCAAGGAAAACCGTCGATTCTTTCCGCGTTTCCTTGAATCCCGCTAGATAGCAGGTGTTTTACAAATTCCAGCCTACTGTCTTGTTGTTTTGATAAATATTAAGTTAAGTGAACTATTAAAGATAATGTAATGAGCAGGAAATTAACTTGACTACCCAACATAACAATGGAATAAGTTCAATATTCCACAACTGACTCAAGCATTTTCAACGAACAACTTAAAGAATTTAGAGCTATAATTATTATTATGTTTTAATAACATAGCTATTTATGATTCAGCAACAAGTCTTGACACCATAAATAAAATTTATGATTACAATTTTATGTGTTTCGGTCATGTTTCCGTGACGCATAGCTGCGGTACTTGTGATACCACATTTGACACCTTGGGGAACCCCTATCGTAACTAACTTATTTGATTTTATTATTAAATCTATTAACCGTTGGTTGATTACTTTTAGTATTGTTCTTAGAATATTTTCGATTACAAAGCGCTGCGAAAGTAGCGTATAGGTACTTTTTGGGCAAAGTCTTTTGATTTTACATAAGTTTTGGTAGTTGGACCCATTATAATTTTATGATGTTCCAATTAAACAATTGAAATATTATGGCGCTTGCAATAGTATCGAATTCAAATGAAAACCCCGATTCTGAAGTTACCTCATTCGAAAGTTAGTAAAATGTACCAAATTGTATCGTGCTAGCTGATTCGATCCCGCAGGAATATCAGGACAACAAATTTTATTCGCTAACTTGCTATGCCCTATCTTTTGATTTTCAGTCCAAAAGTAAAGCTTGTGAAAAAGTAAAAAAACGTAGATTCATCCTAACAAATCCTCAGGCCTTCGGATAGCCAAATAAATGTTATTAGAGTGAATGAATTGCAACTGTAACGAATGCAAAGAACTGATTCTATAAAGTTATAAAATATAAGATAAAATAAGTCAAAATAATGAAGGTATGTCACATAACCAGTACCTCGTGGGAACCGTTCCATTCTATCGCAGGCTGTCTATCTAGAATAAGTAACTCCATTATAAATTATTGGCACTGATGAGTTTATACACTGAAACATATATAACCAAATATATTTCCTGTTTGGTTTAATTATACTGGATTTGTTTTGTATTTAAAGTCACTTCTTCTCAACAGATCGACTTCCCGAAGTGGTGGTAGATTCAGTTCAATTTGTAAATAGTTTGACTTATTTCAAGTGTATTTAGATACCTACGAAATAAAGTTTTTTTTGACTTTGCCTTTGGCGTCTTCAATAGGCAGGTTGTATTTAAAAACCCTGTAAGCCTTAAAAATGTGATCTTTGTAAAAGTTAGCTTTTTTCGCAAAAAAGATCAGATAAATGACATAACACTGAGCATAATACGAATCAACGAGACTATGTTAAATTAATAATTCAATTTGAATAAACATATTAATAGCCGGTAACGAAATCATTTAAGCCGAGGCGTCCGTAACAAGCATGTCAAAATACGAGTATATTAGTTGACATACCTACTCGTATTTTAGGGTAATTGAATTTCGAACTACAAATTTGACATATCATGCGACACTTAATTTACGAAAGAATGAGACTTCACCTATGTTTGATTACCTAATAATTCACTTAAGTAAACATTTGGATAGGCAGCACCGAAATCATTTAAGCCGGGCCGTAACGTAACAAGATGTCGACAGTTGACATTTAGGGTCATGGATGCCTCGACAAATTGTGGCGATCAATTGTAATCGATGCACTCTGGTTATAAGACAGATACAGTGAGCTGTGCGTGAGTTGATCCGAATAACAAGAATATTGGCACTCGCTTCAGTGCCAATGAAAAGGAATCTGTCAGCCATTAGAAATTGCCCATTTGAAAGATTAGGGTTGTCACTAAGAATATTTTGAGCTTGATACGAAATAAATTTCACTAGTAATTTATTTTAATTTTTATTAGTTAATATTAGTTGGAGAAAAGTTTTGATTTTTAGTCTGAGTCCTTTCAGTGATTTTACTTATCGTTTTGAATTGCCATCGGTAGGACACTGATCAGGTGTGATTTTGTTAACAAAAGCCGTAATAATTTAATAGCCTACAGTAAACTTTCAAGATCTACTCTTAGATTGGTGCGAATGAGGTCGTTTATTTAATAGTTCTTAAAATTATCTCGAGCATATAGACGGAAAGACGTTTCCCTTTATAAGATACAGAGATTAAATTTAATATAAAAGAAACCAATTATTAGTAAATTTGTCGCCCCTAGTCTATGATAGCTTCATTTCAACACGGCTATAGACGCGTGATGTAACAGACTCACGCGCAGCCCGTATTTTTCACAAATTACCTTAATGAGCTGCTACTGGAATTTGGATAATTTCACATTTGTACAGACTTACTTACTGTTTAACATAAATTGAGCAATTTTTGCCATCTTGAAATATTCAACTAGTCGTATTTAAAATTTTGGAACCTATAATTATATCGGGCTTCATGTACCTACAAGGCATTTCCATAATACGACTTCGGATATGAACCGTAAAAACGGGTACATTTTTCGAAAAAAAATATATTGTTTGAAGATATAACCAGGCAACAATATCAGTGTCGAAAATCACTCAGCTTCAGCCACATAACTCACAATTCTGTAACTGTTGTCGGCAACCTACATTCTGCATTCTTTTGGAAACCGTAACACACTGTACCACGTTCCGGATATGAACGCACAAGCGATATTTACTCCAATTACTTGGGCAATAAAATACAATTTCCCATTGTTAGTACCGCGGTAGAATTTCAAGTACACATAGCGTTTTAGAGAGCTGTAAAGCGGGACTGATGTATAGATGATATTTGTTTCGGTAATTTAGTAGGTAAGTGATTGGTTAAGGTTTTTTTAAAGTAAGTGTGAAAGCGCTTACGAAATATCCATATATTTTCAGTACATTCCTGGATGACAGGAATCAGCTTCACAAATACACAGTAGTAGGGTACTGTTAAGAAGAAAGAACTTTCGTAAAAAAAAAAATTTGACTGCACGGAGTTTTAACATTTTACACAATTTATCAGCAAAATAATAAAAAAAATGCTTTTTTGTGAGAAAAATTGTACTTTAATGAAATGGCAAAAAAGAAATTCTTAAGGGATTATAAAAAAGGATTGAAATGTAACTTTCCAAAAAAAAAAACATAACCGTTCAATACTCAAATTTGTAAAGCTTTATGATGAAAGAGTCAAAATGCAGATTACCGATAACAAGAAAAGGCTTTATAATACATACATATGTATGTAGGTACATGTAGGCGACAGCTTTCTAGTTGAAGAAAACATCAGGGAAAACTTTAACGCGGTGAACGCGTGCGAACAATGCAAATTGCCGCACTTCGCGAATATGGGCGCTAAAATCTATGAAGGGATTATGTTTCTAGCAGCTACATTTATACTCGTACTATGAAGATATCATATACTTAGTAAGTACCTACACCTATTTGCCTATATATAAAACTATGCAAAATAGCTAAGCCCCTAAGCGAATGACTCTAAATTTGATATTTTATTTGAAATTTGCTGTCCAAAAATCCCAATTCCGAAGGAATTAAGTTTCATTCTAGAACTTTATTTGCATTAGAAATTATAGAATTTAAGCGAAAAAGAGAAATAAGTTAAAATATCCTACATTTTTATGTTAACAGAGCATAAGTAGTAAAATTAATGTTTTAAATGATTGAACTTACATCTACAAGTATAAATTAAGTCGTTTAAAGAATATCTAATTTAAGCAGTAACAGGAAAATGTCTAAAATTGGAATGCCAAGTTTATCATTAAAATTAACCTGCAATAGTAACCGATACAAAGGTATCTGACAACGGACTGGTCCAACCGAATTCCTCATAGCTTTCTCCGCTGAGCGTTGGTACGCGCGCGCACGCTACCAACATTGCCAGCGCGATGAAAGTGAGCGCTACTGTCATCCAATTGCATAATTACCTCACACGATTGTTTGTAAACATACACAACCAATACCTACTGGTGCTTATCAGTAGCGTGATCGAATTTTGAGTAGACAAGGCATAACTTCAATTTTATTAATGATAATGGGCGATGCCGTTGGTTACATTTTCAAGTTTTTACCGTCACTTGATCATTTTTTCAGCGGATTCCGTTGTGACAGACCAATAAAAATTACGATCCGATTAGCTGTTTTACGAGACACATTCTAATTTTTTTTTGTCTTGAAATATCTCAATTGAAACTTTTTTTTTAAGTTTTCGTAATACTGGCAGCACATAAATAAAAAAAAAAATTTGACAGCAAAACTTTTTTTAAAAGAAGTACCTACGTATCTGCGAAGGGATGGTATTTCCATCCGGCATGGGTAGTGGATTCTAGGTCGGAGAAACATACCGTGGAGACCGGCCTTGCTGCGTCTGCCTGCTTTCTCATTGACTTTTTATCCATTGTCATCCATTCACATTGGATTTTATAAGAAGGCCTAAGAAACTCTATAATGTCGATTATGTAGAGAAATTAAAAGTTTAAAAAATCCTGCGCTAAATCGGGGATTTAGTTTACTGTGTTAATTTTAATTAGTACATACAATAGATATGAATTGCTGGTCAATCTATACTAATATTATAAAGAGGAAACCTTTGTATTTTTGTATGTTTGTATTGAATAGGCTCAAAAACTACTGAACCGATTTTAAAATTTCTTTTACCATTACTTACAGGGATTCTTTCGAATCCGTATAGGCTAAAACCGCGCGCAACAGTATCAGATAAATATTTTTTAGGGACTATGAAGGAAAATAAAATTTCTATAATTGTACGCGTCTAGGTAGATTTCACAACATTACACCATGAAATAGGTACATTGGATTATTAATTAAAATCTATAAAAAAAAAGTACAATAATACCGGTCAAACATATTTAATTTCAATAACGAATCGTGAAAACTGAGGAAAGTATTTTTGGCGCTTATCAGATACCCAAAAAGATCACAGCAGCTAAATTAAATACTTACGACAGTAAACTCAATTAAAGGACAAAACGATTCTTATTCCTACTTTTAAACTATTATTTTTAGATTTTCTGAATTTCATTACTTATACTACCTAGTTATAACAATAAAAAAGACAGTTTTAAACTTCGAACTAGCGAGCGTATTGTTTACATGTATAGGTATTTATATTGCCGATGAAGTCGTTTCCTCACAATGCAGCCCGCTGCTGGAATGCAACCCGCCTACAACCCGACCTTCGCGCCATCGGAGACATCAGACAGTCCGACTCTTTTATTCCTTTTTTAAATACTTAAACGAAATGTCTTTACTTACTAAAACTTTTTTTATATAATATAAAAAAACGCATACATACTTCTTCACTATTTGTATTTGGTTCTCAACAAGGAAAGTTTCAAATTGTCACTTTTTTTATCTGTATTTTAATATTTTTTAGCCAATTTGCAACGATTTTAAGTATTATTCAAAGATGGTCGATAATATGGATATAAATTATAAATTAATCAATTGTGAACGTAAAAAACAAATTTTAAAAACAAGGAAGTTGGTATTATACTTATCTACAAAAAAAATACAAACTTAAACAGTTGCCCGTAAATCTTTAAAATCAAGTGGAAAATACGTCAACGAAGTCAAAATTTGTAGTTTCCAGAAGTAATTTTTCAAAGCAATTATTATTATAAGCTTTTCTCTTAATGAAATCTTAAGTTAACCTAATCCCACAACCATCTTTGTAAACCTTTACATTTATTACTAGCTGCTGCCCGCGACGTCGTCTGCGTGAACGCTATGCAGCACCAAACGCACCTACGATTATAACACTGCTAGCGTGATAATATGTAGCCTATATGTTGACCCGACTTCTTAACTATCTTCATGCCAAATTTGAAGTAAATCCATGCAGTACTTTTTGAGTTTATCCCGGAAAGACAAACAGACAAACAGACAAAAATTCTAAAAACTATATTTTTTGTTTCTGTTTCGATTGTAGATCATACCCCAAGTATTCTTTTAAAAAAATATTCAATGTACAGTTTTGACTTTCCTACCATTTTATTATATGTATAGATACTAGAATAACATATTCGAATGACAACTGACGTCGTCTGTACACGCTAGAATACAAATCATTTTGATGTTCATAATAAAATAACTAATCGAAATGCCCACACGAAACGATGATTTAGTTGTTTCAAATTACTAATCATATCAATGGAATGTCGTCGGTATTTGTAACGACTCCGATACTACAACATAGGTACTACTTATATTTTTTATCTTTACACTAATCTCGGTGGTATTTAATAGATACTGCAATAAAAATACCATTTAGAGCGTTGGTAGCAAATACGCATTTCACGCGTTTTAGTAGATATTTGAATTTAGAGAAAATATTATTAGAGAAAAATTTACATAAAATAGTATCCAGTGTATTGAATGATAAACAGACTCTTTTACAAAGTAAAATTCATAGTCCAAAAATTAAGCCAAGAGTCTAGTAGAGCGGACATTTGATATTTCAAATAAAAGTAACTTAAATAATGAAGACGAACACAGAGAAAGGTTTTCTTGAAATTCTATCTCCATAGGGGTAAAATGGGGTTGCAAGTTTGCTAAATAAATTTGCTGGGTTTTAACCGTCTAATCATAGTTTACAAGTCTGTCGTGGTCACGGTGTCTGAGAATGTAAAATGTCGAGTTGAAATATAAAATATTATTAAACTGGACAAAATTGAGTTAAAAACATCTTTTATTCTTTTAGTTATGAAAACTGAAAACGATATTATTAAAGTAAGTCATTTTTGAAGCTACTTGGTAGATGCGTAAAACTCTTTTTTTTAGTCAATTGATAAGACTGTTTGTTCTATCTAATCTATCAATCTAATACCTATTTGTATTTGAAAATTATATCCATTGATAGTTCGACTCTTGAGGGTGGTAATAGGCTATATTTTATGTAGAGCTACTTTATTAGATCGCCATTAAACCGCGCAAAACTACTAGGTTATGTAATTACATATGGGTAATGTACCTTCATAAGAAACGCTCCTGTATTTCTTTTTATTATGTACTAAGCCCGCGTTTAACCTCAATCTCACCTGATGGTAAGTGACGATGAGGTTGATGATGAAAGCACAAAGGCTTAGGAAAGAACTAACTCTTCATAAAATATTGCTGGAACCGATCGCCGCCAGAGCGGTGATATTTTACGGCAGATGTATATGAAGGATGGTCCCTAGACAGGCAGACTCTCAAGGGTTCTGTACCATCAAGCGGGGGTCACTGAGTCACCTTTTACGACAGGGTTATCCAAAGGCCGTAGGGCTGTTCTAAGATGACCTGGGACCCAATTCACACTTTTTATTTGAGGGGCAAATAACGTGGCGATAGTGTGTCATTCCGATAAAAGTACATTTTTGGTATTCACATTCCTCATACAAACCGAATAACTGCCACACCTAAGCTTCACATATAAGTTTGTTATCAAGTTATGTATATCAGTTTTAGAACGAGAATACGGATTTTGAGTAAATAGATGTAGAATGGCAGAGGCATTGCTGTAGAATGACTAATTTCTTTTAATAATGTGAATTGGGGGCAAGTTCAAGTTGGGCCGCTGTCGTCGCACTGCAGCAGCGCGGCTAGTTTTAAGGCGCCCTATAAAACTATTTTATGTATGTAAAATTCGCTACAAGCAACTATATACTTTATAAAGTATATAGGTAAAGTATACTTTAGGCAGTCAGTTACCGAAGCCATCTGAGTCGCTAGCAGGATAAGGAGGACACGGCTGCACCATCGTCGCCGCACGGGACAGCACGTCCAATGGAGACTCCATCTTCTCCATGATGCTGATCAGCTGAAAAGACAGATTTGTATTGTTTACTTTTGCTTTTCTTTTGTTTATCAGCACAGGTATTCTGGAAGTTTTTTAGCCGTTATAATAATAGTGAAGTCGGTAGATTGGTACAGAAGCCAACAGATCAAGCGTTACATTACCTGTCAAATTTCCCCAACCAATTTTAACTTAATGTCGAGGGCACAGAGTTCAGATTCAAGTGAATTTTTTTGACAGATTTGTAACGCTTGCTGAGCTGCCTTCTGCACTATATTTCTTTTAGAGATAAGCAGTGACTTTATACGTTACTTTTTTATAACTCCTTTTATTGGTTTTAAGTGTGTATAAAAAATATTTGAATAATCTCTTTAATTTCTAAATAAAAAAAAGTGGTGTCGAGTAAAGGCTCATGCCACAAGTAGGGGGTATAAGGATATATGTTTTCAAAAGGGATTTTCCAAATGTCGAACTCAGGACCTCTCACACTGCAAGCGATTACTCGAGCCGTTGCAGCGCCAACCATCAAATAACTAACAAAAAACTGGGACGTAGTATTATAACTGGTAAAATGAACAATGATAGAAAGATTCCGATAAAGAACGTCAGGAAATGATAACCTTCTTATCTACTGAGAGATGTAGCTTGAAGAAGTGTTAATTTTAATTTATTTTATTTATAAGAATGCTTTGAGTTTACACTATTTAATTTAAAGTCGCTCAGGCCAATATTCTACTCAGACTTCAAACATCACTTATAGACATGATCATCATCATCACTAAATGACACTTTCCTGGTTGACGAGGGAGTTTAGGAAGGGAACCAACAAGCTGGTCCAGTGCTGGTTGGTGGCTGTCCGAATTTTCACGGCGCCAAAATTGACTTCTAATCTAATAAACCCTAACGACTACTGTAACACAGCAACCGGGAGTGATTGATTAACGTGCCCTCCGTTGCATGGATTCATCAATAAGTGAATTTTAAGAATATACGAGCCTTAAAGTCAAAAGTACCGATTCAACTGTGTCTCTAGTTATAAGTCTCTCTATAGTTTTAGAGATTACAAATTCAATATTCGTTAGCAACTCGTGGATTGATAAATGACGATGACCTCACAAACAAAACATAACAAATTCTGGAGCAGAGCCGTTAGTAGTATGAAGAAAACATTTCAGAGTGTTGCGCCAATTCTCTATACGAATTCGTATACGTATAGACTCCTTAGTTTTTTACCATCGAGCTGCTAGAAAACGGCAGGGCTTTGAGTTAAGCTAGTAAATACCAAAGGGGTCAAACAAAAGTTTTAACAGTTCCTTTTTGATACGACATACACTAATGAAAGTATTTTTTATTTCCGTGATGTTTAGTACCTACATACTTAACTTCATACATAACTTCACGCCTGCATCCCTCATGGGGTAGGCAGAACACCAGAGGCTACAAAACCATCTAATGTTACGTTTGACAAATTTGGAGGCATTACAACGATAGAGAGAAACTTTTGCGGTGACAGGGGTTCAGCCCACAAAAAACCTCCAATAAAACCTGTATCCCTTAACTGACTTTTTCAGTACCTATGGCCGGAAAAAGAAGCAGCCGGCATATTCTAAGTTTTTCCTTTGCTCCTAGTCCAGCATAACTACCTATATAAAAAAGTTAAATTGAACCCTCAATACTATAAAATAAAAAGTTTTAAATGAATTTGTTTAGAAACCGTGACATGTATAATCATTCGAAAATAAATATACTATTTAAAATAAATGTAGGCGCCAGCAATAATTGTAAGAACGATTCGTTTCAAATAGTCCGCCTCACTCACGGTCTGAAACTCTGAAATATAAAATATTTGGCTCCGGTTTCTAAACGACGCCAAACTCGATGGCATGTAAATAGTCGAATTCCTACGGAAATACCTCATGCCTAGGCATTGATCGGCTAGACGCAAGACAGACAGACATACGACAGTATTGTAAACATTTTTTCGAGTAAGAATCTTATCAACGGAACCGGATTTTGTTATGTCCAACAAAAACCATTGTGTAGAGGTGACATCTTAGTTTCGCAAGGATTTGGAATTAGTTTTTTATCGACAAAACTCGGGTTTTATTGGTATTATTGGGATTCCCACCCTTGACATCATCGTCATTTTCACTGATTTAGAATATAATTTACTCATTGAGCGTTTGTGCATTTCAATTAAAATCTCATATGGTAAGATAATGAAATAAATATAAACAGCCGTTAACGTTGCAAATGTTTATTTCTATGAAATCATTAAAAATGCTAAATATTTAATATTTGAAGAAATTCATCACATAATTATGTCTGTAATTTAAACACTCCCTAAACGAACCTCCTTTAAAATGCTAGAGAATGTAATAACAAAAACTTACTTTTATACCGCATGCCAAAAAGTAATAATAAACAAGACACGTATACTTTCGGTATGCTAGTAAGGCGCAACATTTCTGACAATTCTGCCAATTGAAAGAGAAAACGAAATTCACGCTCACTATTTGTGATTCTTCATAACTGCTATTCGTAATAAAAACGTTCCTATTACAAAAGAAAAGACCATTTTCAAATAATTTACAGAATTTGTAGTATGCATTTAAAAATCGAATTATTTATCATGAAAAAAAGAACGCGTCCTATTATGAAGACAACAAATGTGACCAGCCAGCATCATCTAATTAACGTGACGGGCACCAATCTATGGAATGCGAAGTTTTTTTTTATATAAGGTACCAACATTATACCGTGAAAAATAGGAAAGAAACATTTTTGTTAAGTTCTCACGTGTTCGTGGCGAGGATGAATCGAGTAAACAAAATGAAATGACCGCAGAAGCGGCAGAACCGATGGACCCGTTAAAGAATTTAGTACATTTCAACACAATAGAAGTTTTCGGCCCGGAGGCGGAGTGACGTGTATTAGATTGGTATGCGCGGCCTCTATTCGAGTAAAAAATATTGAAATACCTACACAAATGGACTAGACACGCAACGCTACATATTTACTGAATGTGAACAGTTCGAATATTTAAGGATTTCAGTATTTATACTCTGAAATATATTTGAGCAGTTTCGAGGAGTTTTTAGTGAACAAATTAGCCCTAATTAGATTCTATCTCAATATATGGAAAAAAGCTTTTAAATATGTGTGCTTTGAGCAGTTTTACAGATTGGGTGAGACCATATTTAATTATGAGCAAAATTAAAATAATTCGTAAATTATCTATCTGCTTAGATTACTTGACTTTTTATAATCAGATAAATCTCGACTCCAGTTAATAATAAAGTTAACCTCTTTTATTCGAAAATTATTTAATAGGACCGCGTTGGGGTAAATATTAATGATCGAAATCGATTAATGAAAATCGACCAGTATTTAATTAGGCACGACTACTCTACCAGTAGTGTGAAGAGGCGCCGAAACGTCAAGTTAAAATTTATTTAATTAATTATTTAAATTTTTTAAATTCAGTTGTAAATACGTTTTTAACTGGGTTTTAAAAAATTTAATAATTATTTTATAAAATCGTGAAACTACAGCAATATTACTTTTTTTTAAATTTAAGGTCGAGTCAAAATAGTTCGGTACTTATATTATATTAAATGGCAGATGATGGTGAATTGTTAAAAACTTACAATTAAAATGAATTATTTAATTAAAAGCGATAAAATCGATTATACTTATTTAATGTAATGAATAGTGAGAATTTAAAAACTGCTTTATGAATGTTATACAGTCAAAATCAATCTGGTAGATTATGATCCTTGATTAAATAGCTGATGATGAATGGCATACTATCAATTTAGCGCGGTTTAACCCGGATACATTTTGATCCCTTTTGAATTTCCAGATAAAATACATATATTTTGTACCTATGTTTTACATAATGGTATTAATGTAACGTTCTAATGGAGAAAGAATTTTCGTATTCAACCTAATAGTCTTTCAGTCAAAAATACAAATAAAACTTCTATAATACATTTAAATCGCTGTATAACGACTCGTATTTTTCTACACAATAAGGTTGGGACGTTTTTTCCGTGCTTAGTGAACTTGACGACTTATAATGCATTTCTATAATGAATCTTAATTTCAATATCAGATTGTTTCGTGCAAAACCAAATACGGATTTTGATTGTCATGGTGCCCATATGGTGTTTAGGTATGGTATTTACAAACAAGGATTTTGGATTGAGATTCAATATCCACTATAAGGTGGTAACCATCGATAAATAGTCGAATCGACAAGATAAATATTATTTTATCCTATCATATAAGTTAATATGCGCATCATAATAGATAGAATTACTCGATTTGATACCATGATTAAGAGGACAGAACCAAGTATGTCATAAATCATAATCTTAATAAATAACATACAAGACTTACACTAAATACCATATTCTAAGAAAATATCGATAAAAGGCCCGATTTATCGTTGTCGACGGTAGCATGCTAGCCCCGCAGGGCTGTAGTAATATAAAAAAGTATTATTATATTAGGATAAGTAAGGTTCTTTCTTTGCATTCACTAGCTAATTCACCTTATTTAGAGGTATGTATTTTAAAGTCAGATCGTAAATTCCTGTCGTAATAAAGAAGTAAACAAACGTGGAATGGAAGAAGCCAGCTGCGAGACATCTGCCACTCACTTCTGTCTGACATGATGTTTCGCTTAGGGTCGAAAATTAACTCAGTATTTGGATAAAAGTGTTCCTTTATCCGACTGCCTCAGGAAAGAGAGTATAAATTATGTATGTATTTAAAATCTTATTTAAAGATTAAAGTTGTAAGGATGGTTGTTTTTTAATCTTTCATGCTTAATAAGTTAAGACTTGCAACCAGGCAAATAATAATATATTGGCATAAAACATGGTAGGATTTATTTTAACAGCCAAATGTATTGATTGATCTTATCATTTGAAACGTCTTATTGCTATAACTTATTATTTTAATATTGTTCATTTTTATATTAAAAATCTGAGATCACCAGAAGTGTTGACGAGTAGTTACCAGGTTTTATACATATAATGCAGCTTTCGGGTCATAAGAAATAATCTTTAAAGAGAACCAAAGTTCGAACTCAATCTAACCTAATGGAAATGTAACTGGCGCTTCATAAAATAGGCCCCCCGAAATATCTTTGCCCGAACGATATTTGGCAGTGGCTTTATACAGGGTGACTGGTGGGTCAATTTTGAAATTCAAGGACATGGTAGGTATTTTGAGATCATACATAAAGAGAAAAAATATAATAAAATATAAATATTAATTATTTACTGAGTAAACTTAACGGAAAGTTAAAGAAATGATTACGCAACGCATGGTTACGCTAGCGTTGGCAGCGATCCGCGTGCTAGGTCACGTGCCGCGATTGACTCATTTTGTATGTAAAGTGAATAGTCACATAGAACGTAGTATTTATTTATAGGGAATTCCAGTGAAAAATTAAGTACGTACTTTTTTACATAATTATGATCAGAATCGAGTACAGAGTGCACTCTTTCAGTATCGAAAATTTGTCACCAGTCACCCTGTATAACGAGTAGTTACCAGCTAGATAGATTCTGAAGGGTATCTCCAGCCACCACACAAGGGTAAATTTGATTAATCATCCCTTACGTCACGATTATCTAAGGACAAAAGGTCTATTCTTAGCTGACCTTGCAAGGACAAAGGTCTATTCTGAGCTGACCTTGCAAGGACAAAGGTCTATTCTGAGCTGACCTTGCAAGGACAAAGGTCTATTCTGAGCTGACCTTGCTAGGACAAATAAGTTTAATAGTCTCTGTGTCTTGCAACATTCTGTCTATTTCAAACTATTATTACGCCGATAAGTTCGAGCTAGTCATTGTACAGGCAGACAGCATATCATATAACTTTAACAAGAGGACGGTGAAGTAGTTATCTATCTATATTAATAATAGCTGACCCGGCAAACGTTGTTTTGCCATATAAATAAAAAAAAATATATAGATGTTGGCCGATTCTCATCGATACGGATAAGCACAAAAAATTTCATCAAAATCGGTCAAGCCGCTTCGGAGGAGTATGGCAACGAAAACCGTGACACGAGAATTTTATATATTAGATTATAACTAGAAAATATTGTATGTTCGTTTTCAATAAACTTACAAAATAAGAACCAATAAATAATTAACACTCCGTGGGACAGTGGACACTACGCAAATCGTGATATTTCAGGACCGATTCCCGTACGGAACAAGAAAATAAATGTTCCGGTCCTGGGTATTTATATGTAAGGTGGGAGTCACTAGGCAGATTATGATGATTATTTTCGAGGTCGCTACGTGATATCCCATATCACAAGCTTTGCTTAGTTTGGGGCCATGTTGTTGGTGTGATTTTCTAGGGATTTTGTTCATTAAATGTTATTTAGCTTTCGCGTTTAAAAAGCTCCCAGCAAAAATTTCCCAGGTGATCGCAGGAGCTACGCAGGTGGATCCGTGTGCAACGGCTAGTCCAAAGGACGAAGACGTTTTCATGCTAGCTATTTGATGACTAGCAATGTTAGTTGAGAGCTATAACTTTAAAATTAATGACTCACATAATAAAATCTAAACTCAATAATTCAAGCTATTCTTAAGTATTTGAAGGTGTAATGGGAGTAATTTCCTTTAAGGGGGTTCTGCTTGGAATTTCACTTATTTATAACAATTGAATTAGAATCGAGAGTTAGAGCTATTTGATTTTAGTTGTCATAGTAACGTCTCAATCACAAAAGTAAGAAAATTTTCGATGTAAGATTGATAATAATCAAATCGTATGCATAAGCAAAATGGTGCAGGCCGGACCTTATAACACTCTACTAGAATTTAAAGAATACGTACATAACTTCACGCCTGTATCCCTAATGGGGTAGGTAGGCAGAACACCAGAGGCTATAAAAACCATCTGATGTCACGTTTGACAAATTTGGAGGTATTATTATGATGGAGAGAGACTATAGCAGTGACAGCGGGTCAGCCTGTCGCCCGCAAACTCGCTTATAAATCCTCCGTCCCTTAACCGACTTTTACAGTTTGCCCGGGAAGAGAAGCAGCTGACACATTCTATGTTTTTCTTTCGCTCCCAGTCCAGCATGGAAGCAATTTAAAGAATCTTTCTAATATTATAAATGTGAAAGTTTGTATGGATGTTTGTTCAATGGATTTGGATGAAATCTGGCATAGTGATAGAGTACAGCCTGGAATAGATCGTAGACTTTTTTTCCTGATATTCCAGCGGGATTTTAATACACGGGTAAAACCGCGCGAAACAGCTAGTAATTAAATAAAACAATACTAAGTTTGATTGATTCAAACTGAGATTCTTTCTACACCGTCAATACGCAGAATGACTTAGGTGTTTCAATACTGATTAAGTACTAAATTTTAACTAAGGATTATATTTATGTTCCTATAGCTGCTAATATCCGACTCCTGGTGAGAAAGAGCTGATATATTGTTATGAATAATTAAAAGTCACTTTACCTACCAACAATAATTCCAGGTTTGTAGAAGCTCAATACAAAATGTTTAACAAGAAATTTCCAAATTGTTATCAACGCTTCTTAAACGAAAACCACATGGTAGTCAAACCTTGACATTCCTTATGTTAAAAATAATAATAATCTATTTTGGTACATTGTTAGCAAGTTTTATTTTGAATCTTGTACTATTTACATAAGGTAAGAATTTGTTTGGCATTTGATTATCTATAAGGGGAGCGTTCACATTTAAGGCGGGGTGTACTTTTATGACGGTAACTACCCCTGTTGTTTTGTGCGCACGTGGCTAAAAGGGTCGATGCAGGCAGATGTTCGATTTCATACGGCTTCAAGGCACAAAGCAATTTCACAAAATGCGTTTTTGAATCGAGTACTAATCTCGAATATAACTCGAAACAAAATCTGTTAGTGCAATGACGGTATCAAAATATTGTTATCACAGTTTCGGCCGTGTTGTTTTCTATCGAATGAGGTTGTTTGTAAAACAATGAAGCATTATCAAGAAACAATAGGTTTTGCTATTGTTTCACTCTAGACGATTTCTTAATTACAAGTAACGACCTTCGAGGTTATATAGTTCTCAGGCCATCCCTTTGCAAATTTAAACCTATTTCATTATTATAAAATGCATTTTTATTTTTTTTAAATTACATGAGTTAATTCATAATATAAAAACAAATGCATCGCGCAACCAAAGGGCAAAGTTATGTAGAACGCGATCATCATTAGAAATTTAAATTGAATGCATTTATGTCAAGTAATATTGGCGCCCCGAGCATTGGCTAATCGTTCGTACTTTTATCATTTCGTTATCACCGTTTTACATGTAGGTAGGTAGGTATGTGGGAACGAAGCGTACGAGTGTATCGGTCGCATTCCTCGCTATTATGTTCTCGATATCTCGTGCTATTTAACTCAAGCGGGCGGCATGCTCCGCCAACTCGCAAAGCGGCGATTTTTTTGTGAACCCAGGCTTAAATCAAACCGGTAGTTTGTACTCGCTGTATCAACTACCTAGGTATATTTACTTTGGCTGTTCAGACAGTTTTTGATAACATTGTGATCTCTGTTTAGGTTTAAAGCATGAATGTTTTGGTTTTATAGTGCTGTTAAAGTATCTTAACCGCAGTTATTATTCGCAAAAGTAAATTGTATGTAAACATTTTACAGCTGTGTATGAACGTTTTAAAAAAATATAAAAACAAAACTTACTTTACTGATTTAAAATTCCCACGAATTATTTAGTAGTTCCACAATGTCCAACACCTAAATTACTATAATTTTACACTAATTATACGAAAAATTCCGTCTCAAAAGTAAAAATTGACGGACACTTTGTTTTTGCACCGGCAAAGCGAAAAATCAATAGATATCCAATAGAAAAATCCGTCTACGTTCTTCCACTTGCGCTTTATAAACACGACTGTTCATTACACGAACGTTCAGAAATGGTCTTGGATCCAAATGTTCATTGTCCACTTTAAAAACACAGTATTTGTTATTAATTTTTAAAATACAACTAGCGCGCCACGACACTGTTGACGAAATAGTAGCGTTTGACATTTGAGCCGAGCCCACACTATCGGTATGCAGGGAATGCCAAATATTTTTAGTGCTGCCATCTGTGTATCGGAATTCGAAACAGGCGCGAGGCGGGCGCACTGGACTGACTGGATGCTTTTGGTATGTCATATGCTTTAGTTAAGTATGTGTATAGTTATGGTATGGCAATATTTAAAAAACGGATGATCATGTAAATTATTTTTATTTAAGGACTTAGGATATACGTAAGTGTAAATGAATTAATGCTCAGTACCGCGTTAACTTTGCGAAGCCATTGGAATGCGTCCAAGTTATACCTACCGCCTGTGGGCCTACGTCATCAGCGCGCAGGCGTGATAGCTGGCCGCGTCTGCAGGGTTATCGACACATGGCTTTGTAGCGAAGACTAAGGTCGACAATTGTCGGTATTTGGGAGTCACTTAATTTCACATGAAGTTCATATACCTACCTACCTTCCTATGTAAAGTAACAAGGTTTTTAAAAGTAGGTACAAACCCAAAAGTTTTTGAAAATAGATGTGTCACCAATTAATTTTTAAGCTACTTAGCTATTGAAATTAATGTTTAAGTACTTACATATTA
The DNA here is from genome assembly GCA_944452665.1 of Stenoptilia bipunctidactyla. NCBI lineage: Eukaryota > Metazoa > Arthropoda > Insecta > Lepidoptera > Pterophoridae > Stenoptilia > Stenoptilia bipunctidactyla. The sequence goes on from OX101727.1 coordinate 11,188,988, forward strand.
TTAAATAGCATTTACATTTTTAAAGTAAGCATTGGGTAGAATCTTGGTGAAAGAGTTGTATGTATATTCATACATCGTGTAGTAGGTAATAGTAAGTATGTATTTAATATTAAAAAACTTATCACTAACATGAGTAAAGTTAAGAAAATATTTGAATTTTTCAGAAAAAAAATAATATTTCAATTAGCATCTCTTACTAAACTTGTAACATTATGTTACCTATGCTTAAATAAAATAAAGTGAATTAAATTAACAAACTATTCAAAAGTCTGTGTCTGGTGGGCATTGTCATTGTTTTATACAACACCATCTAGTTTTGAGTTCAAGAATTTAATGAGCAGAAATTGGCTGATCAAACAAATTACCCTTTATGAGGGTTTTTGAGTTTATTTAAGTTGGAATTGAACGGGGCCAATTAAACTTAATTACGTGGCTCATGGAGATTTCTCACACAAGCAGCCTGAAACTATTAAAATATATACTTAAGTAAAAAAAAATTGTTAAGAAGACTGTTGAAAATATTACCCACGCAATCGAATTAGATTAATTGTAAAATGAGATCTTTTCTGTAATTATTCGATGGCTGAGGTGTTTATTGTATGCTATAGGGAAATAGGTACGCATAAAGTAAAAACAAAATAAAAAAAATGTTTCAAAGACTCCAATAGATGGCGCTGTTTTCAAACAGTTTGTCGCGAGTATGGAAAAAGAGAGAGTGTAAAATGTAGGTCTTGCACATTTCTAAATTACTTTTATGTAAGGATATTAAAATAAAATAAAAAAAAATCCAGCTAATTCCTTAGATGTTTCAATGCAGATTCATCACTGAAAAATACAAAACAAAATAAATGAGTGTCGATTCATCGTTCAAGAACGTGGCTGTTGAACATAGCTACTTACTTAATTCAAACGTAAAATACCTACCTATGTGTTGATAAGTTATTCTCACGTCTCGACGATTCCATTTCCAGTTACATAAAAAAACCTGTACGTTTTGATTATGATATGTAGTAGAAATAGAAAAATAAAGTTAGAAATAGGTCCTTCCAGGAAACTTTTTTATAGGGTTTCGAATTTCCATCTTACTCTAATATTCATCAAATAAATGCCTTCTAGTAAGGTTCTACACGACGCTCGGGCCAGAGCTGGCTGGCCACATGGGGACATTAACCAGATCGTAGGTTCACATTTCGGTGGCCTAACATAATCGAGGCGCGTCTTTACTGCCCGTCCCTGTCAAAACCAGTGATTCTTAGCACCTCTCCCGCTGTTTCCTCAATCAACCACTAGTAGGTACATTGGTCAATACTAGCGGGAACACCGGAGACTAGGGGCCTGTGTATACAATTTATTAGATAAAACAGTTTTCAACCTGATTTATCGCGTAAGTATAATTATAGTATTCAGTGTCTTTGCAGACCTCGTTTTCACGTGATAATATTATATACACGGTTCCTGCAGTTTGGACCCTAATCGTCTCGCTTAGCAGGCGGGTTAGAATCGAAGCATACCTACCTGTCATCTAGATACACAGAAGTACCTACATTGTTGCCCATCCCTTGGTTTGTAGTCTCTTAGGGCCAAAGCTTCGTCACGCGTGTTCTACGCGCGGTTCTTACAAAACTTCTACGCGCGTACGGAAGGTACTTACGGACGTAAGGCACGCACCACGCGCGCGTGGCACGTCGCTAGCTCCCGCGTGTACTACACGCCCGTACATCGTTTTTCGATTTTAATTTTAAATCAAATATTCAAATATTAAGAGGATATAGAGATGCTTCCATGCTGGACTGGGAGCGAAAGAAAAACATAGAATGTGCCAGCTGCTTCTCTTCCCGGGCATACTGTAAAAGTCAGTTAAGGGGTAGAGGTTTTGAAGGCAGTTTTGTGGGCGATAGGCTGACCCCCTGTTACTACAATAGTCTCTCTCCATCTTTATAATACCTCCAAATTTGTCAAACGTGACATCAGATGGTCTTGTAACCTCTGTTGTTCTGCCTACCCCATAAGGGATACAGGCGTGACGTTATGTATGTATGTATGTATTAAGAGGAAGTATTCCATTGACACTGTATAAGCATACTAATAAAATTTTACTAGCAAAATTGCGTCACGCGTGTTGCGTGAACGTACGGTACACGTGATGCAGCGTTGGCCCTAAAGTCGACTCTTACACAACACCTACTGAAGAGATAGGCTATTGCTATTCGAAAGACGGCACCATACGTCACTCTAATACATAACTTCACGCCTGCCTCCCTTTCAGGTAGGCAGGCAGATAGGGAACGCCAATTGCGTAAACGTGGTAGTTAGTGAAACTAGCGAGATGAAAATTTGTTACCCTTTAAGCTAAAACGGCTTGTCATATTTAGCTAAAATTTGCTGATATCGCGCACTAGTATGGGTATAACCTGCAATATAAGGTAAGTATCCTTTTTATCCGTATCTCTGAAAGAGAATCGTTTAGGTACTCCATATCCGGATCTGTTCACTCGTTATAGTTGAGTGAAACAGAAAATAACATTGAGAAGCTTTCGCGTCTTTCAGAAGAGGGCTATGTAGCAGAATTAATCATTCTTACTATTCAGTTATCAACTCGATTCGCGAGCAAGTTGTCAATAAACTTAGGCAATTATTAGGCAAGTAAAACAAAATACCGTTACGGATTAGGTATTCGACGGCCCCAGTGGTCGTCATGGTCGAGTTTTCTCCTGTGGTATGTGAGGTTCGAGTCCCTGCTAGGCTAGTAACGGAAAATAACTTTTCTAAACAGGATCTGCGGAGCGAGCACAGAACTTTGTCAACTCGTATGTTTACGAATGTTCGTATAGTATGGAGTCGGTTTCAAGTTTTTAGTAACATTGTATTACAGTTGTATGTATTATTTTACAGTTATTTTACGTTCTGTGCACGCACTGCGGTTCTGGGTACATACGGAGCTCACCTAGTTCCGCTGTGAGCTCTTTATGATACTAAATCAGGCGCGGTCCCAGGGGTGTCAGAGAATATGAAGCTAGAAAAAGATTATTGTGATTAAAAATGTAGTTATGACCGCCCAAATTTTCAGTCTACGACCGCGCCTCTAACTAGCTTATTTTGGCTGACTTTAGGGCTCCCTAATTGGCTTGAGAAGTAGATACTTAATTTATTTAGAAGTGGTCTCGGATAATGCATCATCCATTAAAAAAAATTGAACTGGCTAATCAGGCCCTTGTGTCTATCACTGATAACACTGATGGCGTATAATATAGGTAGTAATGTGAATTTATCGTCAATACCTAATTACTAAGTATAATCTGCGCTTTTCTAGACATACATTTCACAGAATCTTTTAAACTACCTACCGCAAATCTCACATAGATACGAGGATAGTTGCGTATTTTTGTCTTCTAAATATATTAAAAATTGCAGCCGCCTTGAATACTTTTTCTTTTAGTCAGTGACGTCGGACCTTGTAACTTAGTCTAACTAATGTTACCGACCCACTTTATAAAACACTAGCCACCGCGCGCGGTTTTACCCGCGTAACTTTCGATCCCGTGGGAATTTCGGGATAAAATATAGCCTTTAACCTTCCTCAAGAGTTGGGCTATCAAATGCAAAAAGATTTTTTCAAATCCCACTTGTAGTTTCTGAGATTAGCGCGTTCAAACAAACAAACAAAAAAACAAACTCTTCAGCTTTATATATTAGTATAGATTTCAAATAAAATAAATAGAAATAAAAGACTATCACGACACCAACAAACTAAGCAAAGCTTGTAATATGGGAAACTATGCAGTGAAGTAGAGGGAAACCTGGAATATAAATACATATTAGGTATACACCCAGACCCTCAACTTTTTGAACCTGATTAATATTTTCGACCGACTTCCAAAAGGAGGAGTTTTTTTCTTTTTTTTTTGTACGTTTATTACACGATTACTTGGTAAATTGTGAAGCGATTTTGGTAATCCGACACTTGATAGAAGATACTTTAGAGATGTTCCCATTTTTTCATCGAATTCGATTGAAAAATTTGCATTCTTCGAAATAAATGCATGAAAACAAAAAATACGTAGATGTCTTGTCACTTCAGCCAAAGTATTGACACGGACCTGAAAATGTTGGTGAAGTCCGTACATTCGATAATTATTAAGTTTTTTGGCATTTAATAATGCTCAATTACCTATTATTAAAGATCAGAAAAGTCACAAAACGCTAGAGCTACGTTGACGGAGCTACAGTAAAAATGTACCTGCTAAGCAATTTCGATGACCGGTAGCTCAGTACTGGCCCGAAAAGTATGAGACCCAGATTCGAGTCTTGTAAGTATTTATTTCATATATTTTTTTGATCTTACCTGCTTGTAATCACCGCTACTTACTAATGCCCAAAACTAGACGGAGCCCCCGTTACGTTGATGAAATTGGACTGAGGTAAAATATGCTAACTTCTGTGCAGTGCACCAGAATAATATTTTAGCCCTTGTAGAAAATCTTAGAACAGCAGTACAAGCCGCGGGTTTCCGTGTCGGAAAAAGCCACTAATGTGAGTGGCTCCGCTGGGTCGTGGCCCGCCTTCAGGACCTCTTCAAGGCCCGCATGGCTAGCGACCACTATACCTATAAAATCTGCCGCCAAATGTCACCGCTTCCACGATGATGTGTTCCGGCAATATGTGAGATCTCATCTACATAATATTGTCTTAAGTTTTCACGATTCATAATTTAAATAAAACTACTTTTTAACCGCATTAATCACGTTTAATTTATATTTTACATTTTAACTCGCGAGACACTTTCACTTTTTAGTCGCTCGTGACGTGACCACGGGGTCTGCAAAGACACCGAAACGTCGAGTTAAAATTATTATTACGTATGCTTACAGCTTATTATTATTACTAGCCCTGGGTGTCCCAAAATTGGGCAAAGGCCTCCCTTTTCTCTTTCCATCTGAGGCGATCAGCTGTTTCCGCGGGCCAGTTTGGGCTAAATGCGTCCAGTTAAAATGTAAAATATAATTTATGCGCGATTAATCCGGTTAAATAGTAGTTTTATTTATCTCATCTACACTTACGTCAGGTGAGATTGAGGTCAAACGCGGGTGTAGTTACGAATAAAAAAAAATATAGTTTCTTAAGTTTTCACAGCTCATATAAAAACACTTTAACTGGATATCAAATATATTAGTTTTACTTTCTAGTTTTTAGGATTCCGTACCCTAAGGGTAAAACGGGACCCTACACCTAGGGGTTCTACCATCGCCCCTTTTACAACAAGCTATACGAATTTATTTCATATTGAAAATAGTGTTCATAGAAATACGGTGTTACTGCAATACTGTCTTTATTATTATAACACCTCCGAATTTGTCAAACGTGACATCAGATAGTTCTATAGCCTCTGGTGTTCTTCCTACCCCATAAAGGATACTGGCGTGAACTTATGTAGGTGTTACGGTAAGAGTGAATAGTTGAAGATTATTAATATTTATCTATTATTATTAATAATTACCGAAAGTCGAGGTTAAAGTCATATAGCCAGAGGCTATTAAACCATTGGAAGTCACATTTGAAACATTTTAATCTATTATAATGATGGAGATAGTATTTTAACAGGGAGATTTACCGTAACATATACATGCCATAGGACTTTTTCCAATTGGAGGGCACCATGCGATTTGGAGCGGATGAGGCTGGTTGCACAGAACTGACATGGACCGGTTAGGTGCAAGGAGCGAAGCAAAGCAGAACGTGGTTATTTTTTTTATATCACATTTTCAATATTTTGTCCATGGTTTAATAGACTCTAGCTATATGAATTTAATCTCGACTTTCGGTAATTATTAATAATAATAGGTAATTATTAATAATCTTCAATTATTCACTCTTACCGTAACATATGTATGTAAATACGGTGTTTTTAATCCATCTGTACAGTCTTCGGCCACGATATCACTGAATTAATAAAACCACAAAAATATTTGATTAAATCTTTATTCTAATCTAACACAACATCGTCCAATAAATCTTTATAAAACAAATACAATATCAACATAATTAATTATATTCAAGCTAAAATCAAATTCATATTATATACTAACAACATTTGCTTTGTTTAAAAAGACAAGACTTAAGTAAAAAGGTAGGTAGGTACCTAACTTTATTTCCGTTTCTTCCCTTCAACGCCCGTAGAGTTAACGCAAAACTTTTGTGCCGCCCTGAAGTTGCATGCAAGGCGCATATTCCGCAGGTACTTATATTTGAGACAAAAGTGTTATTGTTTTATCTATGCGCAGCTATACGCCTCGTGTTCAGGACAGAACAGAAGTTTGCGCAAACTGTACCTGCCCCGTTTTTACCTGGAAATTTACCTATGTTGGTGATGAAGACAGATATTTTTAAAATAACGATAAGTGGTCTTCAATACAAATGCTAATAAAACCTGCAACAATTGATACTGGCAGTTAATCTGATGCTGACTTTAACATCATTAAAACACTCAGTAATGAACGTTCTTTCCACAGCGTAAAATAAATGATCAACTAAGTATATAAAGATATGGCCACTTTTGGATTATAAACAATACTTTCGAAAATTTTAAATAGCTTTGTGAACGATAAACTTACTTTAACGGTTAACCCAGAACTGAATCCGTACTTATCATTTCCTATATTATTTTTATTTCTATCAGTAGTTCATTAAGTACTTTGGTTCCACTTGGATAAATAGAAATATATATTGCCATTCCAAAATTTATAAAATAAATTAAAGGTACAGAAATACTTTACTGGTTAAGAAAGCTGTTAAAGAAAACGTACTTAGGTAAAGAAATAATTGCATAGTCTGTTAAAATAGTAATTTGGTTTCAAGGCATTTTTTATTAAATATTTCTTATAGTTGTTATGAATGTTTTATTTCATTAATTACCAAATTAATCCTATGTTTAAAGATAAAATACTTATGTTAACAAATCTGCCACGTGTATAAGGAATAAGGATAAATCAACAATCTTTGCTTGGTGGTAGGATCCCTTCTGGGTCCGCCTGGCTAGCGACCACCCTTTATATAAAGTCTGCCGCCAAATGTTACCGCTCCGGCGGTAATGTGTTCCGGCAATATTGTATAAAGAGCCAGTTCCTTCCTAAACCCGTGTGCTTTCATCTTCGACCTCGTCGTCACTTACCATCAGGTGAGATTGAGGTCAAACGCGGGTTTAGCCACTTATAAAAAAAAAAAAAAATCTCACTTAGTTGTTTACAAAAACTTAGATAAGTGTGTTAAGGATGGATTTACTGATTTATAAAACGGCATGTAAAAGAAAATTTAAAGTAGCTTTTTGAAGTATATTGATAATAATAATTATTTTCTTATAGGATATGTGATCACAAAAAGTCTTCTTCATAAGATTTATTTATCATAAACTTCGTAGAGTACAGTCTGCAACAGAATAATGTATACCACCCAGTCTCCCGCACACATACAATATGCATGCATATTGTATGACATATTGAGACTGGGTGGTATACATAATTCTGTTGCAGACTGTACATAAGGAGTTACTTATTTTTTAAATAGAACAATAGATGTAGGTAGTTGCTAATTTTATCCACCATCAGTTTATCATTTATGGGACAACGCAAAGAATTAAATTCATTTAAATTTAATTTAACAACAGATCACGTATAGTAACACATGATGTGTTTTTTGTGGCTGTAATAATATCCCTCTTGAATCTAAATAAATGACTGATATTGAAGTTAAGATATTGCAATTTTTTTCAGCTATTGTGTCTACCTATTGGCACAATTCCTTTTTTATTATGTGAATTGGTTTGAAAATAAACCTTACCTAGATGAAAAAGTGTTTTACATTAGGGTGTAGCAGGTATGAATTTTGAAAAACTAAAGTTAAAAATTTATGTCATTTCTCCGATAGGAACAGTGCTGAACTCAAATTTACACATACACTAAACGTCTGGCTGTTTTGTTAAATGTAGGAATTAATTTCATATAGGTATGAATACAAACTATATAACTATGACACTCGTTTATTATTCCTACCTACACATACTTAGTGCTTTCTATGTTTTAATCATTTTTTAATAGTTATATTATTAAATACGTGCTTTAGTTTTTATAAATACATATAATAATAATTTAATTATGGTAATGGTATACTAATTAAAACTTTAAGGGACGGTTTTATACTTGAAAATAATTAGGTAATTACTTAATATAAAAAATATAATTTAAGTTTAAAGTATGAAATAAAGCAGTAGAATAACAATAGTAGGTTCGAAGCTTGAGATATAAATATATAATAATTACCTGTAGATATATAGCAGCTGTTAGTAAATAATGTAAGTTTGCCGTTAGACGGAGATTTGAAATTTGTTTAAGGTCCCTTTGTGATAATTTTATATAGATATATAATATAAATTAATAACAATTTTTATATTTTATTTTTATATCATTAACAATTTTATGTGTGCATCTATGATACATAATAATATCTGTCTATGTAGGTATTACGGCTAAAGAAGTAGATACTATAAGGTTTTTGATATTTTATGTCAGTTTTAACAACTTAAGGTAATGAAATTCCTACTTTAAGATTTTGGTATTTTGATATCTACTCGATTTATAGAGCTACAATACAGTAATATGCTACATGATAATTTAATATCGATTTATAAATAATAAGAGGTTTCCATTTGACATCCCTTTTTGTTCATTTTGTAAAGAAAGAGACAAGAGATTTTCGATAAGAGATAAAAGTGTCTATAGTTTCTAATGACTACTCGATTTTCGGGTAAAGTGACTATAATTAAATTAACTGCTATAAAGGTAATTTAGAGTCACGAGACGATCTAAATTTAATACATGGCGAAGATTAAATTAAATTGCTAAGTATACTATATTTTGGCTATATAAGCTAAAGATACCAACTATAGTTTTAAATAGAAGTACCAAATAAGATTTTTGATAAGTACAGTACATATAATAAATAAATAAATAAATATAATATTTAAAGTTTAACACAATAAACATTTGTGAAAAAAAAATGGTTTAAGAACCTATTTAAATTGTATATAAAAGTAAACTGGCGGCTATATAAAACTTATTTAGATGTAACTTTTTAAGTAAATCTCACTTAAAAATAATCATAATCTAAGTATTATTACATAATAATTATTTACTCCCAAACTGATCTGTTGGGCAATCGATAGGTATAGGACAGAAAGATATGTGACAGCATAAAAAAAAACTTTTATATATCATAAATTACTTTTACACGTAGGTATATATTTTTTATAGTTTGAAGCTAAAAAATGCTTAGTGTTGTAAAATGGACGCAAATAAAGTTTAATTATAGTACGTACATAGTGTGTAATTTTATTAATAAATTCGTGTTGCTAAAATAAACCAAAAACATCCACACAATTACCTACTCTAATTATGTATTCAATAATACATTTACATATCTAAACAATTGTTTCCTTGATTAATATTAGGCCCCATTCGTATTCATTTTCGAAAGAATCTACCATATCACCGGATTCCATAAGTTGTGGTCGTTTCATTCGTAAATACATAAAGAAGTCACAGAATATTTCATAATACAGATACAATACTTTTTAATGGAATTATATGTTTTCCCCATTGCAAGTTACCCTTAAAAATAATGCATAAGGTACCAGTTAAAGTTAAAAGTTAAAGAAAACCTAATTTTAAATTCCAGTGTTTTCACCTCAATAAATGTATGTACTGCGAATATATTATAAACTACTTATATTAAACTGCGTTCAAATAATAACTATTACAATAAATGATATGTATATTTAAATAATAGATCATTTAAAAAAAAGTAAAATACTGAAATAATCAAGCCGTTAAACGTGACATAAATTAAATTATACTTTATTTAGGTGCTTACCTACTTATAATAAAATGGGTGTACTGTAGCAAAAATCATTTTTAAACATCATTTTAAATAACTAAATTCGATCATCCAATATTACATAAACCTAATAGACAAACTAAAACAGTTTTCGATTAAAAAGCAAAGGTCGATCTTTAGACATCAAAGGTCGGCTTTTATCTTCCCTTCCCTGGTTCTCATGAGCTACCATCCTCAAAGGCCTTGACGCTGATGATGCCCCAGATCGAAGACATTGGGGGCGTCTCACTCCTAAAGGCCTTTGCCACCACCAAATACCTTCGCTCGCAGCCACTGGTTCGCTTTCAAACCGATATCCGTTATAACTTAAATTATGTAGTCCATTATCGTAAACTGGGCATTGAAGAACATCATTATCGTTATCAAATACAGATTGATGGTTATTTTCAGGATAAACCTGTGTATTTCTAGTTCTGCAATCTGTAGTTTGCTTCTGTCTTAGGGATGTTGAATGTCTTTGAAATATGGCGTGTATGTTATTGTTAGCGGAGGGAGATTCGAGGTTGTAAGTTGGACTTGCCGTCTGATATGGGTTCGAGTCATCGGGTTTCTGAAAATATGAAAAGATTACAATTAGTTGAAGTTACTTTTGTTTGGTACTGGCTTTTCGCTGACTTCTTTTTTAAGCCGGGACAATATAGTAACTTAAAAAAGTCATAATAAGAAGAAGTAAGAACAAGTAAGTTCTAGTCTACTGAAAGTTGCTCTAAAATATCATAAATCTAACGTCGCAAGAACTGTAAGGTTTATTTTAATCTCTATTAATAATCACCGAACGCAGAGCATTAAAAAAACCGACTTTTCTTCAAAACTTTGGCTGAGTTGAGAATGTCAGCAACGTAAACATTCTCCGAAATCATACATATTTTTTCAAAAGTTTGAAATTTTCAAGGAAGTGCCTAACCGATTTCGATGAAATTTATATGGAACCAACTATGAAGTATCCTCTGTCATATGAAACAACAATTTTCAAAATCAATAAATAATTGTCTGAAATATCGTGTAATAAAGACACAAAAGAAAGAAAATCAAAAAATACTAACGAATTGAGAACCTCCTCCTGTTTTGGAAGTCGGTTGAAAAATGGTTTTTAGCATCATGTAAGATTGTGGTTAAGCCCCTATTGTATTGCCAAAAGCTTTAATTACTTAAATGTTGTGAGTCGAAGCTCTGAAACTCTGTATACCGAAATCTTTATACCAAAATAAATGAGGCTTTGAACTGGATTTCTAAAAGTGAAATAAACAAATAAATAATGTATAAAATATATAAATAAATATTTCTGACACTCACACAACATTATCTAGCCCAAATTAAGTTTCTTAAAGAACTTGTGTTATGGATACTAGATAACTGATATACTTACTTAAGTAATATATAAAAATACATATAATTAATAAATACATATTTTTATTGGAATAAACTTAAATAACCATATTATATAACATCCATGACTTGAGGACTAATATCTGTGTTCATCACACAAATATCCGCCCCAATATTATTCGAACCCAGGACCTCTGTCATAGAAAGCAATGTATGTTACCACTACACCAGCTGGTTGTTAAATATATTGTAATATTGTAGTACATCTAAAAGATATAAGCTAAAAATAAACTAAATAAATGTAAAAACTTAAAAATAATTACTAAATAAATGCAAAAACTTAAAAAGAATGCATAAGTAATTCAAAATGCAATGCTGCTTCACTTTGTCTGAGATTCAATAATGAAATTATTAAATCTAGCGTCCAAGCCTCTGAAAACCGGCGGCTCTTTGAGCTGGATGCCAGACGCGACGAGCTGAAAGACCGACCACCTGCGGCTATCACCTCTCATGCCAACAATGTACCAGGACTTTTACAAACGAAATTGGCTACATAAGCCACATGCGAGCACATCAACGGCAAAACCGGAGTTGAAGACAGTCACCGTGGTCGAAATCGGCCGGATCACATCAACATCATCATCAATGGAATTCAGCATAAAGCAATAGGTACTACAGAGCTACGTTAGCAATATAACTTTACGTTACGAATATACTAAGTAATTTTGATGGCATGTGGCCAGGATTTATCTATGCACACTCTCGCGTTTTTCAGAGAAGTTTTGCGCGAACTGTTTTTCAAAACTAAATACTGTAATGTTATCGGTTTGTAAATGTGAATAGAACAAGTATACTTAATTTACTTCATAACCATGGAATTATAAGTTTTTTTAGTAATGTATCCCTTTTTGGTAAGTTTCCCTTTTTACCAATGAATCCTTGTCACTCGTCTGTAAGTTGGTACTTTCTTTTTTTTTTAATATAACTGTCGCTTTCCTAGTTCGACACGACCGAATATACCAAGAGTACTAAAACTAAGCATTTTAACAAAAAAAAAACCGTCTTGACTTACTCTATCTACCTGCAAAATACATACACTCATTCTCATAACACCCTGTATGCAGCGATAACCTTTAAAGCTTACCTTGTAAGTACCGTAGCTAGACTGAATGCGTCAGACCTCCTGCAAGAACTTCATAGGGCACAAACCCTGTCGGTGGTCGCCCGAGCGGATCATGGCAATGCCATCGACCTCTTCGCCAATCTGAATCACGATCTGATCACGGTGCAGCATGAGTCCATTGTCACCGTCCTGGAAATGTAATTAAATAAACTTTGATTATCACCTTAATATAAAAATCATACTAGTATGAGGCTGACAGTTAAGGGTGCTACCACACCAATAGATCCATCGTCGATCGAGGGCGTCAATCGATGGTAGAATGGATTAGTTGACGTCTATCGATAGTTTTTACTAGACCAATCCAATCAAATCAGCAGTGCTAGCACGGATCTTTTGTCGATCGTAAGTTTACGAATGCTCGTATAGTATGGAGTCGGTTGCAAGTTTTTAGTAACAATGTATTTTTTTTATTTTACAGTCATTTAAGAGTAGAACCTGTTAACAAACATTCAAAATTAACAAGGAACACATTTATTTAAGCTGACCGTGCGGCAATGGATAGATTTCAATTATTGCTTGCAAAACCATCTCCATACTATACGAGCATTCGTAAACTTACGATCGACAAAAGATCCGTGCTAGCACTCCAGATTAGAAAAAACCGATCGACGTCAACCGATTGGTCTGGTTCCTAAGTGAGGTTTACAATCAGCTACGCTACGCGCCATTTAATTCGCGTGAGTTATGACACCGAGGATAAAATTTGATAACATGTAACCTTCCTCGATAGTTTGGCTATCAAAGTAAAAAGCTTTATTATAGCAGCACTATAAAAATATTTTTTGAAATAGTTTTAAAGATTTAAAGATTTTAAGGAAGATTTTAAGGCGGAACATCGAAATGTTTTTCTTGAAATCTTAGCACCTTAACACGCCGATATAAGGTCGCGTATTGCATAGAAATCGCCACCATCGACGCCGCTCGGACACTGAAATCGTTTCAAAAATCGATAAAAAAGTAATGGTAAATGCTATGTAAATTTTGAGGAACCAAAGTTCGAACAATAATGTGAAGATTGTATTTATTTCTAAGCATATGGATTTCAGAACTACGTGGTAAGTAATTTAAGAAAAAGAATTTTTTTGGAGGTGTTTTCGAAAAAACAACTATCGAATCAAAATCATTAAATCATGTTTTTGAGCAGGCAAAGTGTAGATAAAGATATGAATTTACACATTTTAAAATTTCAGATCCGCTCGTCTTGTTATATTCTCATAGTTTGCGATGAGTCAATGCATTTTTTCAAAATGTCGCCTTAGAGAAACAAGAGACTCCTAGGTTTATTATATTAGCATAGAATCTACCCTTAGATAGGGCCCTCAAATTTTGGGCTATCCTTCGTCATATAGGTACCTAAAAATATAGACACACCAAGCACGTAAGAAGTTTCACGTAAAATAAATGTACTAGTTAAATTACAAAATCATTTTTGAACTAGCTGCTTTACGCGGAGCTTTTATCGGCTCGAGATTAATAACGGGAGTATATTATTATGTTATTCCACATTATAATCCGTATCTTGTATCAAATTTTACCATCCGTCAACCCGTTTTTGCGTGAAATTGTAACAAGATTTACCTTATACAATATACGCAAAAAAAAACACGGTCACCCGAGGCTTCTAATAATATTATAAAAAAGTTTATTTTTGTCCTTTCAGCAGATATTCAAAGGAATATCCACCATGTTTTCATCATGATAAACACGAATATAAATATGTAGATAGACCTACACTTAAAACTCCAACTTCCCGTTGTTTTAAATTGAACTTTGACTTTGACCTAGATTTTGGAGCGCGTCGCTAATTGATTTCGTCGCAATCATGGAAGTTTTTCTGGACGTGATCGGTACCTATCTATCAAGGAATAAAGCTTAGGAATTTTTCCATTTCTTTTCAACTTATTAACCCTGTATAAAAACAAGTCTGCACTTTTATATTATTAATATCAAAAATTAATATTGATATTAATAATATAAAATTTGTAAACGATACCTTTAACTCATAAATTTGAATATGGTAAATAGGTAAAAGGCGACTAAGGCAAGTGGCTTGTGCTTGGTTGCAGGAATCCTTCAGGATCTAAAATCTGATGCTAAATGTCACCACTCCTGCGGTAATGTGATTCGGAAACATTTAGAGTCAGGTCCCTCCTAAACCCTAGTGCTGTTTACCGCCCTCATCGTCACTTACTATCAGGTGAGATTGAGGTCAAAAGCGGGTTCAGGTAAAATAAAAATAAAAACATTGTGTTCACATCATGTCCTCACAGTCTATGAACGAAAATTCAAAAAATAGTATGCTGATTCGGTGGGTATATACGATCCACCAATGCATCGTCCATTAATGATTTATTTATGAGTCGACGTCCCCTTAAACGTTCTTCATCTTCTTCTTAAAGTCGAAATATGACTATTGAAGATATTATCAAAAAAATAACCTAATTGGAGCTTTACTCTGCTACCCTTGCTAAGAAGTACGGGTCAGTAGTAGATAGCAATAAATTATTGCCAATAATGCTCACTGGAAATTTCACTATGCAAAACTATGTCTGTAGTAGGTAAAAACATCCTTACCTGAAGATTATGCGTCACTTGCAAGGGTCTCTCCCCGGCCTGCAATCTGGTGCAATAATGCGACGGGAAATATCCAACTTTTCCCAAGCACTTGCCCTTCCACCAGTCTGCATCAGTGGTGTCGATGACGGTGACCTTGTAGCCAGCCTTGAGGTCCAGCTCATCAGCGTGCCGAGACTTGAAGTTGTAGAGAATCACGTAGAGGTTTGTTGGTAGGAGACGCTGGTGCTTCTGCAAGATTTGTTGAGAATGTTTTGTTCAGTTTGATAAGTGTTTGAAGTAAGTATTTTGTTCCTTCGATGAAGAAAAAACGTGTCGTTTTCCTATCGATCAGTCAAATGTCGGAAAGATCCATGTTAAACATTAGATTATCATTAAGATCATCAAACAAAACATGATAGAGGTATACAAAGTGGTTCTGGTATTTCTAAACTACCATTTCAGCCCCGAGGATAAATTTGAATACTTTCACATTTATATTCACTGTGAGGACATGATGTCTGACCCCCTGTACAATAGTCTCTCTCCATCATAATAATACCTCCAAATTTGTCAAACGTGACATCCGATGGTTTTATAGCCTCTGGTGTTCTGCCTACCCCATTAGGGATACAGGCGTGAAGTTATGTATATGTACATTTATATCCACCTTTTTTCAGGTTCCTGGCTCACAAAAACACTGCCACATGGTACACTAAAAACAGGGGCGGTAGGGCATTATTTCCTGACGTAACACACCAAGTAGTTCTTTAATGATCAGAACAGGAATGGCAATAACAGGCTTAGCCCTAACTTTTACGTGAAGTTAAAAAATTTGAAGTTATCAGCATTTCGAAGCTTAGTGGATCTACTTACGACTGGTTGTTTTACTGGTGATGGGCAAGGACTGGCGCTGTTTGAAGACTGACTCTTATCAAATTCGTCAGGCAGGTCCACGCTGTTCATTCTGACACATTTCGCAGGGAGCAATCTACGACCGTGCACAGGAGAAGATGGAGCTGTCGTGTTTAAACATCAAAACATTAGAAATATTTCTTCACAAGTTGAATATTTTTAGTATAGTGCTTTATAGACATGTTAAAATCAACGGGGTATATAAAATAATCATGCCAGAGATGTACAGTTCGCATCAGTTTTCAGATTTGGCGTTACAATAAATAAAGGATAGCTCAATTTAAAGAATAAAATAATAAATAATCTCCAGAACGAAAGCTCAATTTAATCTTCTAACACTTAAGTTAAAAGTTTCAATTGACATACACAATAAGTGAAAACAACTATACCTACCTATAGCTATCACAGCTATCATAGCAGTGCATTCAAAAGTAATAAGTTACGATAGCTTCTCGCTATTTCAAATGATCCTACGACTTGGGCAATTGAAGTCGAGAAATGCCTGAATTTTGCTTTGTATAAGTTCGTAGATCACGAAATGGCTGCGGAGCTCGCCATTAAATATTTAATGGCGGCATAACATGGCTTAAGCGCTTCAAATACCTATGTTTGCTTCCAAATCAAAATACATTAAGTAGCTGTTTTGGCCGTGAAGTATAAGAATTTCAATTTTTAACAAGAGAAATTTCTTTCTTAAATCTTATTAATCGAAACCATTAATCAATTGTAAAATATTTGAATAAGTTAATTAAAAATATTACAATGTCAATGAAAAAGAAGCAACGTTACGTTTCATTTGCACGTGTTGCTCTACAATATATAGCGTGTGTTAGCAATGTTAGATCTCTATCACACCTGACGATGGATGATATGACCACGAATGCAAAAAAAAGAACAAGCAGAAGTAAAAATAAGGTTTAATATTAGAGGAAGTAAATTTACAAATGAAAAATCTGTTTTTTTTTCCTTTTTTCCATTCAGATCTAAACAGTTTTACGGCTGACGTAGATAAGCATTTCGTGAATATAGATTAATACGACCACATGAGATTAAGGTCACGGAAACGCCAGTTTGTGTAAAAACAAATAAAATTGTGATGCAGACTGTACACTGGGTATTTTAACATTTTCTTGTAAGCTACTAAATATGTGCAACAGCCATAGTTTGAAAACCATTTAAAGTAAAATTCAGCTTGCTGGGAATATGTTTGCTATTAGGCATACTTAATGAATTAAATTACAGGACAGGCGAATTTGATAAAAATAAAGATACAGTGTTGTTAGAAAAAAGTAGATATTATCTTGTAAATCCTAATGTATGTTTCTATGAACGCTTTATTTTCTGTGCATTCATACTTCAATAATAGTTGTTTGTAGTTTACTCTGTGCTTTTATATCTATAATATCTACTTTACGATACCTACGAAGATTAATATCATGCAGTTGCGATTTTAAATTAAAAAGATAAAATTTATAAAAGTTAGTTTTATTGGTCTGATAAAAAGCTTCTGCTCAGCTCTAACTGAAATTGCTAAATAAAACTAAAGACATACATGATTTGGCATATTCAATCACGGTGCTATGATTTCTACTGATGCCAGATTTCACACTAAAGGGTCTGCAATTACCTAGAAATTAAAAAAAGAAATAAACAAAAGAAAGAAAAGATCGAGAAACAAGCTGATTAGAAATGAAATTGGCAATTTCGCATGCAAGAGTTATGTTTTAAAGAATGATTGAATTTAAAAATAAGATAACAAATAAAGAGGATTAAATTATTAGATTTTTTTGGCTTTTCGACAAAAACTTACCTTAGAAATTAAAGTTAACGGCAATTAAAGGACGTCACATTTGACACGAGGCTTATAAAACACATAAAGCTAGGCGATCCGAAGTGCTCGCTCACATAACACAGCCCACATTCATTAGTTTCGAGTCCAAATAACCCAAATTAAAACGACCGTCACACAAACATCCCTAGTCAGGTACTTCTTAAATATTTGCTAAGTAACAGCTTAACTGTTACAACTAAAGTTAATGACACAAAAGTTTTAGGGCAAGGTTACAACTAAATATTTTTCGTGGCATCACACTGATACTTGACAATATTTTATAGGAGTTAACAAAAACTCTGCTTTAATCAAATGTCAAAAAGTCTAAAAAGGAACCTTATTTAAGAATAAATATTACCAGTTTATGAATTTTCCCGGCGTATGTTAAGGAATATGATTTAATTACAAAAGTCAGTAAACCTATCGATATTGCTGATTCTGAATCAATAAGCTTTACAACTAAATATTTTCAATGCTTTTCGTGTTTTAATAAGTCCATTCTCTAGTAAAAATCCAAATAAGTCCAATTCTTTTGCTTGGTGGTAGGATCCCTTCTGGGTCCGACTGGCTAGCGACCACCCTTTATATAAAGTCTGCCGCCAAATGTTACCGCTCCGGCGGTAATGTGTTCCGGCAATATTGTATAAAGAGCCAGTTCCTTCCTAAACCCGTGTGCTTTCATCTTCGACCTCATCGTCACTTACCATCAGGTGAGATTGAGGTCAAACGCGGGTTTAGTAACTTATAAAAAAAAAAAAAAAAATTCTTTTCACCTTTAAAAATTCTGTAAGCTACCCAGCGTTATGTTAACATTTTTATCAAAATGCCAAGATCAAAGAAGCCGAATGCGGTCAAAGGCTTGGGTATGTTTCGTGTTACGGGTTAATAGAATTTGCGCCAAAAACAGTTTGGTTGGCATGTTCAAATATAAGCCAGGTTATTTGGACTCATGGGTTATTTCATACAAAAGATTCTGCTACCATATGTTTGGGGCTGGTCTCTGGCCGGACGGCGCCTCATCTCTCCACACTCAGGAGAATCCAGAGAGAGGCTCTTCATTCTAAGGTTCAATTTTTGGCGCCTCGGTGAATGCGGAGCTATAAAAGTCATTAATTATATACGATAGCCATATACTTAATTAAACTACAGTAATGGAGTGTATTTTAATGAGTTACATGAAATATGGTATTTACATTCAGAAAGTTTTTTGTAAATAGGTAGTGTAAAAAGGGTCAGTTGTTTGACATATGAAATATTATTTTTTGTGATCTGACGATGCATATGATTTAATTATTACTAACAACTTTGAGGTTTGAATTTATTTGCACTTATAAGTAGAAAGGTGTAGAAAAAATCAATCACAAAGTGCAAATAAACACAAAATTTAAATAACAAAGATGCAATTAGAATTAATAAAAAACACTACAAAACTTAAAAATATTAAAGATCAAAAAATACTAAACAGTGCAAAAGCTCAATAAAAACGTAACACATAGCAGGACAGATAAGGTTCAAAATAAGATGATACTGAATAAATTAAGAGAGTATGTAAAAAGTGGAATCTGGAAATAACTGAAAAAGCTACTGAAGTGGCATAAAGTTCTACAAAAATAATATCTGTCCCATCGCGAATTTTTGATGTGAACTGAATAAATAAGAAAAAGGTGAAGTTCCCAATGCACTCAAATGCTATGAATCTCCGAATCAGTGTATTTAGACTACAGGGGCTCATCATATGTGAGATTCATTCAGATTATATACCAGGTGAGGGACTGGTGCGGTCTGTCTGCCTCAAGATATGGGCACTCTTGGAGTTCTTCATTACACCTGTATGGACAAAATAAACAGGCCCAGTCTATATTAACGTAACATCATTGTGTGCACCACTATCTGTCGCGAAAGCATTTTCGTCAATAAACTCAAACAATACCGTTTGTGGCTATTGTAAAAAGCGAAATGAAACGAAAACGGTAGATAGCTCTAGCTAGCCGCTTCTGTTGTTTTCGAGTGTGAGCAAAAGCATTTCAAATGTGTTAGTTATAAAATGGAGAAAAATTGAGTTTGTTTTCGAGTTGCTCTGTTAATGGTGCGGGAAAATTTTGAGTAGTGTTTGAACCATTATTGAGAAATCGCATGCAGTAAGTGAACGCACGCGTGTAAGCCATGCACCACTTACATTCTTTGCTTGAGCTGCAAAGGCGCGTCTGCAGCGATCTTATAAACCATAGTATGTGAAAAGTGCGCAAAGGGTGAATTCAATAAAAAGGAAGCCTTGAATTTCTGAATTTTATTGTAACGAATAACAATAGATACACATATCACAGTACGCGGGGCGCTTCGGGTTTAACACTAAAGACATCCGAGAAGCGGCTGTCATGCACACCTCTAAAATCCGTTCTCGAGGCGATAGGATTTAATTTAGAATCTCGTTTCTGTGGGAGTGACATAATCTGCAGTTCATTTTTTCTTGCGAACACTGCCTGTAGACTTGAGAATGGAAGGCGGCGGATCGCCATTCTCATTAATGAAACAAAGGGGTTGTCCGAAAGGGCGCGTAGTCGTCTCCTCCGCCTCTGCAAAGTAACGTGCCAACAAAAAAAATAAACAAAACAATACATAAAATAAAACATACAATATGTAGCACATAAAATAAAAAGAAAACATTCAATAATTTAGCTTATAAATGAACGAGAAATAAGGAGGGAAACGTGGTCGTGGACATCGATGCGAGAATCCACAGTTAATGACAAGGTCAGTTAAGCGTCTAAGTGTGGGTGAATCTTTAACCAGTCGTACTCTAGAATCACAGCCATTGCAAAACTGAACGTAAATGAAAGAACGTAACACACAAAACGGAGAAGGCATCGTCACGCAAGAAGACGGAACAGTGAAAGCCGTGAAGTGTTCGCGTACTTTCTGGGAGAGATATGGAGTGTTGCGGGGAGTCGCGGCGAGAGCGCGAGCCCCACATTGACCAACTCTTGACGCCAGCGAAGAGCCGCCGCCGCAGCCCGCTCGACGGTTGCCGCCCCGGGCCTACGACAGTCATCCCTAAGCACTACGCCACTTACACGCGAAAACGTTTGTAATATATGCCAAAAAAAAAACAAACATATATTACAAACGTTTTAATCAAATCAATCCGAAGTGAGTCTTCAGTACCGACCGCACCCCGCCCCTGCCCTGACTTCGTAAAAACGTGCAATTAAAAAACTACCAAAAAGAGAGACCTCAAGCCGCCCAAGACGAAGTGTCTTTTGGTGAAAACAACACGATATGATCGTTGTCGACAAAGGCATCACGAAACTATTTTCTGTATAGTAATAAAGACATGAAAATCGAAAGTGAGCATTTATAAGGATGCCTATATCAATAAGGATTATATCGTACTGTCTGACGAAAAGACAAATATTCCTGCTCATCGTTATTTACAGAAGAAAACGCTTTTATATTTTATTATAATTATATCATTTTCTCCCATATTAAAGATATATGTCTCTATTAACAGAAGGATGAATACATTTATAACGCAGGAGTTTTGTTCCCATATGCAGTAAAATATATAGGTGTTTCTCATATTACTTTTCATAATTTAATATTTAAGACGTATAGTGACTCCATTTGCTAGCTCACTTGCTTATTCTAATGGTGAAGGAAACTAGTTTTATCTCGGAGAATGCTGCAGGATACAGAGCCTTCTTTCCAATATCCGGTCTGTAAGAGCCTTTAAATTGTATTTTTATTGTGCCACATGTTTTACCAAGATCAATAATATTTTATAATATAGTAAGATGTTTAAATAAATAAATATGATAAAAAAGTAGTTTTAAGTTCGCATAAAGCATGTGTTTAAATCTAATTGATTCTAGGATACCTAATTGAATATTGAAAAAATAAATTACAATAAGATCTAAAGCGTTAAGCCGCAGTATGATTTTATCAAAGTGCAGTAAAAAACGATGGGCGTGAATTAAGCTCCTACTGACCATGCAATCAGTTGGACAAATAAAGCGAAATATACCTTAACAGAAAAACAATTTATTTTTCTTTCGTTTAGGTATATTCTGCTCAATTTCCCAAAAAGATTGCAGTGTAAGTAAACGCTTGTACATCGGCGAAGGGCCTACGCTCGAGCGTGGAAGCGAGCGAGCTCGGGTGCGGCAGACCTGAGCTAGATGATATAGCCTGTGGCACGACGGCTAGCCCGGTCGTCGGGCGAGCCGGTGACCGCTCCGCAGCCGCCTCTTCCGGAGCTGATACTCGAACCACTGGTCTCTCTCCACCAGGTTTCCCGATCTCGTTGGCGCGCTTCAGAACTTGGTACGTCTGATCCACTTCCTCCTCTGAGCATCGATCGAAAGGTTAGTCCGGGTTTAATGACTTGCGTGTTAGTCGTGTTTGTGTTATTAATGAGTGTTGGTTTTGTGATAAATCATCTGATTCAAAAATGTGTAAGCTAATTTGATTTTTTTTATTATACTAAGCTATGAAAAGATAAAATCAAGTTAAGAATCCACACTTCAAAGATCCCTTCCCGAGTACACTTCACGTGTGGGTAAGGTTTATCTAGATGAACTGGCGCTTCCGCCAAGTACTCTTCTGCGAAAGCAGATATTGCTAACTAAGACTTTTTTCGGTTTGAAAATCAAAAAGCTTATTTTTATCTTGATTACGGTTTGTACCAGATATTTGAATCAGTTGATACCTAATAAACATATTAAGAATATTAGGTCTGTGAAACTTGTTATGGGTTAAAATTTCTGATTGGGATACAAGGGTCACTCCTATCAAGCTATTACCGTCGTCGTAGTTATCGAAATCATCGTCAAATTCTGCGGGGTCCCTGAAGGATATTTTGGTGAGTCTTTGACCAGGTAGCCAGCCGTCTTGAACCCCTGAATTTTAAATGCTTTCGATTATGATCGATTTAGTTGTATATGTGAATCTATAAAGTGTGTGAAGCGCGTCACAAAGATGTCCATCTATATAAAGAACCACGAAGATATCAGCCTATAATTCAACACACTATAATTATGAGTTACTGAGTTAATAATGATTGTTACAATTTAATAAAACCTAGAGCATACTTAATAATTTACAGAATTCATTTATTTGTTATCTACGTTTAATTAAGTACTCTTAAGTGATAGTTTCCATGGAAAAGGATCTAAAAAGAACTTACTGAAACAAAATCTTCCAGAAGTCGTACATTGTACATTAGCACATTGTACGAAATGCTACATTGAAATCTCATTTTTGGCTGTCATACATGATATATGTTTTTGATGTGGGATCAACCATTATTGGATTGAATATGGTAATCTACTATTCAACATATTTTGTTTTGCCAGCTAGTGGAACAGGAAAGAATCTATACATATAATAAAATGGCAGGAAAGTCAAAACTGTACATTGAATATTTTTTTAAAAGAATACTTGGGGTATGATCTACAATCGAAACAGAAACAAAAAATATAGTTTTTAGAATTTTTGTCTGTTTGTCTTTCCGGGATAAACTCAAAAAGTACTGCATGGATTTACTTCAAATTTGGCATGAAGATAGTTAAGAAGTCGGGTCAACATATAGGCTACATATTATCACGCTAGCAGTGTTATAATCGTAGGTGCGTTTGGTGCTGCATAGCGTTCACGCAGACGACGTCGCGGGCAGCAGCTAGTACTGGAATGATTCTTTCATGATTATTGAATTATAGGCGAAACATTACGTGATCCTTTGACACGTAATAAGACATCTTTAGTCTCATTCTAGGTTGTGAATTATTTAGCAAAGGATGCTTGTGTATAGTTTTAAAAATTGACAATATGCATTCTGTAACAAGGTCTGTCTTTAGTTTCTGCTTATGTGATGAAGAACTTACCACAGCTTCGGTTTGTGTTATCTAGTATTGCAGCGATACAATATGGAAATGGTGTAAAACAAAATCTGAACAAGAATATTTTAGCTATAAAGATAAATGATATTTGTAAAGGGTTAGAGTTAGAGTTTATATTTATCAGGCATGTTTACGTGTTAGGCATTATTGTTGTTGAAAGCTGGATACTTACTTTCTTCTTCTAACCCAGGCTCATTAACTCTATGCGCTTCGATTTCAGAAGTGCTCTTCTGTCGACGCAACAGACGAGATTTAGTATGACACTTGCCAACTTGAGACATGCAGTCCACATGGACATTAGTTTTACATAATTTGCATCGAAGACCTTGACGAGTATGCCCTGGGAAAAATAAACAGCCATAAAATCATTTTTCTCATTAAATATCATCGCCTAAAAGTAAGTGGATACTTCATTTCATTTTAAAAATAACAAGGCTTCTTTAATTTTATTACAAATAAAAGTTATAATGAGCATATTTCATTTCTCAAAAGAAGAATTTGGAATATTTAATAGGTACGCGGGCGCTGAACTTTGGGAAACAAAAACTTATCGTCATAAAGCGCCTGAACAAAGAAAATTATAGGTTGACAACAAAATGGAATTTTATAGTGATTTGAATACAAGTTTTTTTTGTTGTCGTGCTATGCTGTGCCGGCTGTTGGCACCTATATAAACTAGACGGAAGGAGCAATGTAATGTCAACACGACTGACTTTGTGTATTTGAAATTGAATTGATTTTTCACTCAGTTACATATACAATAAAGTTTAGGTTAGATATTTTGAACTTTTATCGTAATTTTTTAGTGTAAAAACAATCAATAACTATAAAATATTTATATGATGAAAATATTGTTGTGCTAAGACACATTATTTAGGCATAAAGACATTAACGTATATACGTCCTTATTCACTGGCAAATATTTGAAATAAAATACACTTTTTTTATCTATTAATTAAATTAAAGACATAAATTAGTCATACGATTTAGGCTTTATTGTTAGTTTATTATTATTTACGAGAAGAATAAATAATTAGTAAAAGACACAGATATTGTATTAACGTGTAATCAAATAAGATAAAGCTTTATGACGGTTACGACGACGACATACTACGCTGTAGGCAAATCAAATTCCCTTTGAAATTCCTCTTATCCTATCAAAATTCATGTTCTCTCATAAATAAACAACAATCCCCCACCTATCTTATAACATAATTGTAAACGCGCAGACGTGAAGGCCATTGACTCTTAATTGGATTTCGCAAAAACAAATACAGAAATACGAAACATAAAGCGAGTACCTACCTCTAAGTACTTGCGAACAGACATCACAGGGCGTGATCTTCTTGTAAGTATATTCCTGGAAATTATGTGCATCAGGATCTCCACCCAAACGCACTGCATCACGTCCAGCGCCATTCCTCCTAAAAATACCAATTTAATTTGTGTTAAGTTTAGAATGAACACTAACGAACGAGGTTTAAATTGGAACACTTGTATGGATTAATCGATGTTAACGAGTTTTCAGAATCTAACTAAATCTGTGTTGGCAATGAAAAAAAATCTACCAATACACAAACAGTTTGTTCACTAAGGTTTAATGTGTGTAATTTATCATTGCGTGCTCTACAGAGTATATGTAGAGGATATATTTAGTCTATATACATAGACGTCATATGGGGCTGATCGATGCTACTCAATGTCAAGGGAAGGGTGATAATACTACCATTAGCTATAGGTACCTCACACCACAACTCATTAAGTATCTACGAATGAAGCTTTCAGGATTTTGTTTTTTGTTTTCATGGGCAAAGCAAATCATACATAATTTTTTGATTCGGATAATATTTATAAATAAATACTCAAGTTTTAACATACTTTTGGATGCCATGGACACGTTGGATAGGTAAGTAGTACTCAAAAGTGTCACTTGTGTAAATAATTTTTCCATAGATCATTTTCTCGTGTGAAAATATGTTGAAACATTGTATCCAAAACATGTTTTATTCGATTAATTTAGATAATGAATCAGCAATACATTACGTTATTGTGTATTTTGGAGCATTGGTTTAAAACTAAGGAAAATGTGGAGTGAGCTAGATAACGAACGACGAACAAATAAAAATAAAGCAAATAACACAAGAGATAATCGATAGTGGGCCCAATTCGATATAAATTTCTTAAATCTGAAGCTCTCTAATTTCAATATAGAGACTTCACATTCAGCAGATGCAAACCAATAGGTAGGTACTGATTGTGAAGTTTCTCGATTTGATAAGAGAGCTAAAATACTTAGAATGCAATGTCGAATTAGGCTTTTATATGTTGTGCGCTCTAAGGAAAATGTGTTAGCTATCAAACATGCTTTTGATTTCGTGAAACTGTCTTTTGTTTTGGGTTCAGGGAGCACACAGGATGGGTAAGGCTCACACCTAGGGGGCACAGTTACCTCATAGCCATCATCGTTGACACCGCATGGTACATATGAGTGGTTCTTTTTGTTGCAAGAAGAGATAAAAACATCAAAATGATAATGAAAAGTATATAATATTTAATGTAATGTGTTAAATTAAAATTATGTGGTGCGGAATAAAAGACTAATCGTTTTGTTGTGAGTTGTTATATTTTTGCAGTGGAATGAGCAGAAGATAACGAAAATATACCTATTTGTTTTCCTGACTACTCTGAGAGGGAATCGAACCCTTAGGCGTAAGTACCAATTTTTACAGCTATCCGTGTAGCATCCGTATGTCTAAAGATAAGCTTTGCTCAAGCGTGTCATTAAAGTGCCTAGTCAGAATGGTTATAGGAACCTTTGTGAATTCATTGTCGTTATCATAATAAGCCGGAAATTCGCCTACCGCTAAATATCGCTTTGGCAATGGTGTTAGAATGGGAAATTTCTTGGCAATATTTTGTGAATTTTCTGTTGATGTTTATCCTAAACATTAAGTATCTTCATATAAAGAGAACAGGACTACATTAATCATCATCATCATAACCTTTTTTTGATGAGCCCACTGCAGGGCCAAAAGCCTAGGCCAAAAGCAGGGCCGAAGCAACATTGGTACGGTTCGTACAATAATTCGTGACCGCTGAGCATCAATTTATCTTGGCTACTTTTGGACTTTGCAAAGCTCGTTAAGGCATCGGTTCCGAGTGATATACTTATTAACAATAGTCGTTAGGGTTTACCAGAAACAAACCCTCTACAGAATATTCGAACATTCTATCCTAAAGTAAGCGTCGTGGTTTACAAGTTAAAATATACTCAAAATGAAAAGGGTTAAAAGAAAGAAAATGAAATGTAATTTTAAAAACGATTTAAACAAATGAATCTGAAACAAAGCAGTCCAGTCAAACTTTCCATAAATCAATGTTTAATCTTTCAAATACTTTACTTCGAGCGAGACCCGTTTACTCATGTTTTACAGTTTGCATAGAATGCTGCGATTTTGCAGGCATTTGCATTTTCTTCCAATATTTACTTGAAGAAAATCAGGCGTCAAGAGTTATTTCGTTTGCTAAATCTTCTGAAGGGCTTTGTGTCGTAATATTTTATTCGGCAAGAGAAAACGCTCAGCCTATCTTGACGTCACTGAATTGTTTTAAGTGGGTTTTCGTTTGTTATTGCGATGTGTGTTTGTTTTTTTTTGTTCTAGGCTGATTAGCTCAAGACTAGCTCAAGCCAATTTGTTGTTTCAGCTTAAAATGTCTTACAATATGTGAAAAAGCGTGTTTCACAAGATAAGTAATAAGACTGTGTCCATGTTTTCGATTGGACTCTTTCAATGTCTTCCTTCGTAGCATGCTTGAATCGATATTTTCTTAGAATATGGCACTTAGAGTTTGTATTTTTTTAGAAAATGGCATCTTTGGTTCTGCGGGCTTAATCAAGGTTTCGAATCAAATAATTCTATACAGGGTGACTTTTTGGGTCACTTTCGAAATTCGGGGGCGTGATAGTTTGAGCTCATGCATGTAGAGAAAAAATAAAATAAATATTAATTATTTACTGAGTAAACTTAACCGAAAGTTAAAGAATTCATTACGCAACGCATGGTTACACTGGTACGGACGCACGAACGCGCTATCAACATACCATAGGTAGGTAGGTATAGATGGCTACACGAACGGTCATCGACCTAGTAAAACTATTTATTTTATTTATTAAAAATTAAGTACTTACCTACTTTTATTACATAACTATGATCAGATTCGAGTACAGACTGCTCTCCTTCAATATCTAAGATTTGTCACCAGTAACCGAATATTATGGTGGGAATGTTAGCTAACGTAGTTAGCTTACTCAATTAAATCATTCAACTTTAGGGTAAAATTATCAATAACTTTTAATGTTCGCTTCTAGAGATAATGCAATGAATTCCCATTAAAATACTGCTATAGAAACAATTAAACCCAGTTTTCGTGTTTCACCCGGTATAAGAGTTAATTTGTTTTTTGTTAATATTTACAATTTGGTAAATTACCCAATCTGACACACTAACACGATTATGCAGTCCCATATTAACAAAAAATAAGGTTGTGTTAAGTAAACCCTACCGCCCCCGTATAAGCGTGTTGTGAAAAGCGACTAATCCGTGTGGGGGCCACTTAACGGTAGTACCCTTCACTTGCTACTAGCTAGCGACCACACTTCGTATAAAATCTGTCCCCAAATATCACCGGCACTACGGTAATGTGTTCCCGCCATATTTTATGAAGAGCCAGTTCTTCCTGAGTCCGTATGCTTTCATTTTCGACCTCACCTTTACTTACCATTAGGTGAGATTGAGCATCAAGCGCACTTTTCATTTTACTGATGCGCAATTAGTCAATAACAAATAACAAATATATTTTTGAAGAATCACAGGAAGATTTTTTTCATACATACATAACCTCACGCCTGTCTCCCTTTGGGGTAGGCAGAGACAAGGTAACACCAGTTGCTTCGATCCAGACATACCTCTTTCCCTTCCTCCGTGCTCATTAATCTTTTCATACATGGTCGGCGGTTACTGGTACTTTCAACTAGGCCCTTTTTAAGAACGTCGCCAATTTGATCGGCATACGTTCGCCAAGGGCGGCCCCTTCCGACAGCACCATCTATTCTTGCTCTGTACACCTCTTCCGTAAATCAACTTTCACTCATCCTTTCTAAATGTCCAAACCACCGTAGCATACCCTTTTCAATCTTAGTCACTACATCTTCTTTCAATCCGCATTTCTTTCACCCTATCTCTCAATTTTAGTCCACACCTACTCCTCAAAGCTCTCATCTCTACAGCATTAATCTTGAAGAATTTTGTCATCAGAATAAAAACTCATTAGATGTCTTAACACATGTCTCTCCGTCAAAGTCAAAGCCAAAAGAATCTTTATTTCGTAAGTATTTAAATACATTTGTAATAAGTCACACAATTTACAAATTGAACTGAATCTACCACCACTTCGGAAAGTCGATCTGTTGAGAAGAAGTGGCGAGAAACTCAACAGCAATCATCTTTTAAAAATACACAATAACAATTAACAACCAGGGAATCCCATCTTATTGCATCCGGATATCTTATAGTAAAACTTTATATAACACTTATCCTTAAATCTATCAAAGGGTTAATCATAAATATTTTGGAATTTTATTATAAAGCGTACAAATTGACCCATGAACGAGTTGGTGATCTTCCGGAGTCTACTATTATATTTATACGTCATATACGTCCTGTGTTTAACTATTTCGTGTCATAAGGACCAAATACGAAATACGTTGATAGACATAAAGGTATTTGGCAACAAAGCCAATTACTCGACTAATGTCGTGAAGCCAATTATTGAATAATACATAGAATATATAGATTCATCTACGTTAATGTATGGAAGCCCTATTGTAATAGGCATGTCAGGTGAAACTAAGCACTAATAATGTTATGAGATGGTAACTTAGCTTTTCGCTGTGGCTTCACTTCTGTAAGCCCGCGATCCTGTAGAAATATCAGGCTTAGAAAAATCCTACGTTTTATTATATTATTGTGATTTTACAAAATCTATCAAGTCTAGTCATTTCTGTGTGAATTTATTTTAATAGTTTTTATTTTAGTAAATTTAAGTTCGATTATTAGCTCAAATCTATGTGACCTCAAATTTATCAACATTGTGTTAAATTTTAATTTTCGTTATCAACTAGCTCAGTATTTTAGTTTTTAAAATCTACTTTATTTGTGATTCAGTCAAAACACGATAAAGCTTTGACTTCACCCCAAATAAAATAAAAAAGTTTGGATGCCCTTAAAGAATAAAGATTTGTTATGTCTGATCTGTTTTCTTATTTTCTATGCTTAATTTTGTGACGAAGAATTTATGTTTTATGACGAAGAATTTATTTTTGCGTTCCGGCTGTCTTTTCAACCGACTTCCAAAAAAGGAGGAGGTTCTCAAGTATCTGTATGGTTTTTTTTGTGTCTTTGTTGCACGATATTTTGGACAATTATGAATTGATTTTGAAATATGTTGTTTCATACGACAGAGGATATAGAGTTGGTCCCATTTAAATTTCATCGAAATCGGTTGAGTACTTCATTGAAAATTTCAAACTTTTGAAAAAATAAGTATGATTTCGGAGACTGTTTACGTTGATGACATTCTCAACTCAGCCAAAGTTTTGACGTGAAGTCGGTTTTTTTAATGCTCTGCATTCGTTGATTATGTCTTTTATGTATTCGAAATTCAAATATCCAACACTAAGTACTGGATACTACATTCTGGTCTCCATCTTCAAGATACACGTTCGAATTTTCAATATTAGTTTTGAATAGATTGGATATTCAGGTTTAATAGACCCGTCAATCCGGGGCAATATTATCGGAATTTACTCGAAGCACATCAAGCCCAGTAGGTACCTAACTAATCTGACAGCTTACAAGTCAAGAGCAAGCGTCATGTACGCTGCATGAATTTCAAGACAATATGGCAAGACATTGAGAGATAGGTGGTTGATGATAGGCTTTCAGGCTGAAATTGAGCTGACATTTTGCAGACAGGTAGATAAATCGTGAAACTTTATGAAACTTTTACCTGATATATTCTATTGGATTGGGATATACCGCGATAAAAGTCACGAAGAACAGTTAGTATATAAGTATGCGAGGATGGATGTGTTTTTCTTTTTAACGCTTTATTTGGTGTTATTGAAACTTGGCCATGTTTAGATATTTATACTTTAAATGCCGATATTCAATCGAGAACGTTTCATGTACAACAATGCAGTATTACGACCGGCTGGTGTAGCGGTAACATACATTGCCTTCTATGCCAGAGGTCCTGGGTTCGAATCCCGGCGGCGGCGGATATTTGTGTGATGAGCACAGATATTAGTCGTCAAGTCATGGATGTTTATTTAAGTTTATTCTAATAAAAAATATGTATGTATTCAATATGTATGTGTATTTATTTCTTAAGTATATCAGTTATCTAGTATCCATAAGACAAGTTCTTTAAGAAACTTAATTTGGGCTAGATAATGTTGTGTGAGTGTCGAAAATATTTATTTATTTATTTATTATTTATTTATTACATTAATATCAGGTTTAAATGACAAGCAAAACTGGAGGCTAAGTGTAAGGCTTCGTGAACTAATTACAATCTAGAGGATTTCCTGCTTCGTAATAGCGTTTAAATAAAAGGTTCAACCTTAACAGGAAATTTGACATCCGTTAACTGAAGATTTTGTGCTGAAAGCGATAATTGAAGTAGGTAACGAAGCTACTTTTAGTGGATGTACCTACTGAACGAGAAAGTTGTTAACAATTTATTGTAATAAAAGAAATTAAATATTGCAGTGTTAAAGCGTTTGGAAAATCAAGTTTTCAAAACAACACATGAGTAACACCTCAATCGATAACGTATATTAATGTTCACGCTGCTGCTGTAATAATATACTGTACGAGCGTTTG
Source organism: Stenoptilia bipunctidactyla (assembly GCA_944452665.1). NCBI lineage: Eukaryota > Metazoa > Arthropoda > Insecta > Lepidoptera > Pterophoridae > Stenoptilia > Stenoptilia bipunctidactyla. The sequence goes on from OX101727.1 coordinate 11,220,578, forward strand.
CCCGTGACTTCGTACACGCATAAACTCAAGTCCTATATTTTCCGTTTCTGTGGGAATTTCGGGAATTCTTTTCATAATACAAACATACACTAATTGAGGAACCTTTATGCCAAGTGTCACATTCGTGCACTCAAGGAATAAGATTTTTTCATACAAACTAAACCATCATAATATATTTCCCGTTTCCGTGTGAATTTCGGAAATTCCTTTCATAACGCAAACAGTCACTTTTTAAAGAACCTTTATGGAAATTATTATATCCGTGCACTCAAGGAATAAGATTTTTCATACAAAATAAAAAGTCCAATAATTCCCGTTCCCGTGGGAGTCTGTCAGTCACTCAGTCAGTAACGGCATAGTTTTATATAATTGATTTAGCACCTTACAGAGAATGCGATAGTGGCCAAAAATTTGACATTTAAATGTTTATCTGTTTATAACGACGACACGTACCGCTTCAATAACCTTGATTAATGAGGAAATCTTAAACCATTTACGCCTTGTAAATAGATACTGTTATTTTTTACTACACTTTCTACACAGTGGATTTTTTTAATGCCACCTGGAGGAAAAGTACTCTAAATAATGGAGATAGCAAATTGTACTCCAAACAAACATTAAAATTTGCTATCTCTACTATTAACGGTACTTTTCCACCCGTAAGAATTAAAAAAATCCACTCTGTATAATAAAATATGATGATGATGTCCTCCCAGACGTATCCGTCGACGGATAAAATATAGGAATACATAGAGCAGTCTAACCCCAAAGTAAGCAAATACGTACTGTTAGCAAAACAAGTCTATTAATTAGAGTGTTTTGCGACCAGTACCGGTGAAATGAAACTGGAGAGTGCAATAAATCAGTGTCGCTCATTTATAATCACGAGCCTGTAACTAGATCACGGGAGGGTAGTTCATCTTTTTTGCAGGATGACAACTAACTGCTTGCGGTTTTACCGGCGTTATGTTTTATCCCGAAATAATTTCTGAAGTTATAATTATAGTTAGGTATAATTAACTTTCCCCAAGACCTAGGCTATCAAAATCAATATATTTTTCTGATCCTACAGGCGCAGTGTGTTTCAGAGAAATCGGACCCCCCTTAATTCGTAATAAATAAAAATAAAAAAGACGTGTGGCACTCGGAGACTCCCGCGGTAAAGCTATTGCATAGCATTTTTTATCAACTTATGCAATTATACCTAATTATTTATGTATTTTATTAATGCAGTAATGTTTGTAATCTAATATGAAGTTCCACAAGTTCCTAGTAGATGGCGCTGATTGTTTATTGATGCCCGTATGTAAAGTTATGAAATCAAAGTATCATGGTTGTCTGTAAGTCTTATCGCTCGTCAGCGATAAGACCGCCTAGTAGTACTTACACAACACACTGTTTTTTTTCTCATTTACTATCTGTACTGTATACTGAAGTGTAAATAAATAAAATAAATCAAAATATCACCGCTGTGCCGGTCGGAGTGGGGGGTGTTAGATTTTTTTCGTTACGGAATTTCTGGATTCGGTCCCCACGCTCAAGGCCTGCGATAGAAGCTATGCAATAGCTTAATAAATATTTCTGACACTCAGGGCGTGGATCTATCTTTACGGTACGGCGCCATATGCCGTGGCATGGCATGGCGCCGTAGAGATGGATCCACGCCCTTATACAACATTATCTAGTCCAAATTAAGTTTCCTAAAGCACTTGTGTTATGTGATACAAGGTACTTAAGAAATATAGAAACAGACATTTTGAATAAATACATATTCTTATATCTTATATCATTATTAGAATATAAACTCAAATAAACATAAAAACATCCATGACTTGACCAATATCTGTGTTCATCACACAATTATCCGCCGCCGTCGCGCCGGGATTCGAATCCAGCATAGAAGGCAATGTATGTTACCACTACACCAGCCGGTCGTTCAATAAGTTCTTAATATTTTGACTTGGAATTATGATCATACATATAAACTTTAGTTAATTCTCCAAATAAGCCAAATTTAAGGCAATATACTTGAAAATTTCCTAAAAATACTCTATTCCTATGAATTAAAGGGGGTCTCCGAAGCACACCTACTCGGGAGTACCACGTACAACACTCCAGCTTTATGATAGAACCTATGGATCATATTCATGAACAGTAGTCTCCCACGATTTACGCACTTCCATAAACTGACATATCCAATAATCCGGCACCCTCTGGTTTTTAATATAGTTGGATTAGTGAAATTCTTCCAAGATTCTTTTATATAAATCAAATCAAATACGTGCTATGAAGCCTTTAGAGAAAACAGTGTGAGTATATCTAAATCTATATCCATCGATAGACTATTGATTGGCTACGTTGCTCTCCAACTACTCGTAGATATCGGTCTACCCGTGAACAATAGCTCCCAGTATGCGATCACTGTATATTGTAACTAGCATTTCTAAGGTCTATATTGTTGCATATATACAATATAGGCATTATAGGTCAATATAGCCAATATAAATCATTATTTTTTGCTTATATGAAACCTGACAGTTTGCTTGGAATTGGTAAAAGAAGCGATTAATAAAATAAATAACGAAATAATCTCTACAAAACCTTAAATTTTGTAGGTACACACTTGCGCGTATCGTACGCGATCCCGGGATGCAAGTACCTGCGTCGCATGAAGCGGTAGCGAGCAAGCGCCGACAAATAGCTCGACAAAATCAAGACACCACGAGGCTTGAAACTGCTGAGTTATTAAGTTAATATTATAATTTTTTGCATACCGATTCTTTAAATGAAAATATTTGACCCGTGTTTGAGGTTTCGCATTAACAAAAATTGACGTTGTTGATTAGAAATATTTGCCAGTAAGCGAGACTTCCCAGGCTAGCTCTCTAATTAAGCAACCAGCCCTTAAAAAACTATCGCCAATATAAAAATCGTATACCAAATAATTATTCAGATAGATTCTTATGTCTAGACTGTATTTTTTTAATGTAACGGGATTTAAGCCCCATGTATAAGTAATTTTTTTCATAATTTTAATTCGTAATCAATTACTTCGTGGGCACGGTAATATTATCTATTATAATATTATAACCGTGCCGTGGGTGTCAATTTCATTAGGTGATTTTGTTATTAGTATCATTTATGAATATATTTATTCTCTCCTCTTTGGAGAGGGTTTCAAAAGAGAGCACGGGCCAAAGCCTTTATTAAGCCTCAGGTAATTAATAAATGTTTAAAAAATTTTTAGTTAACGGCAGATATTTAAGGCTTTTTGTGGTAAAAACTGGTTGATCTGTGGTGATTTTGTGTGTGCTATTCTGAAGACTAGCTTTTACCTTATATTTATGGATTCTTTTTATGGATTTTTATGGAGCAGTATAATTCTTATGACGGTTCGATTTTGATCACCTATGCTTTGTTTGGAAACTTTTAATTCTGGGAACTCCTCGGTAAATCTTATGTAGAATGGATTCAAATAACCACGAATTTTCGTTTCTTCTTTATAAAGGCAAGTGCGTCAGATGCACTCCTTCATTTCTTTTGTCCATCTCTGTCTCGCACGGGTTTGGCCAGAGGTGGAAGCAGCATTAGCGGCTTCGGTCTCCGGCGCAACATCCACAGCTTCAAAATTATTAGAGTATCTAACCGTTTTCTCGATTTTTTATTCAAAACATAATAGTGTATGAGCGTTGTTGTTAACACCACCAAAAATCAGATTTCAAAGATTTATTCCAACAAGACATGGATATACGCAGGTAAAACGAAAGACCACCTAGTTATTATGAGACACATATTAAGATTTTATCTCATATTACCTACATTTTTTTTAACATAAAAATCGCTTCGCCATAGCCGGATAAATCATGTTACATAAGTACATAAAAAACAGAATAGTACAAACGAGTTGAAAACCTCTACCTTTTTGCAGCCTTTCATAAAAGGAATCCATATCTGTTAAAGAAATGTACACTAATGTTGCCAGTAATAATAACAGTCTGTACATGTGTGTCACAGTTTACGTAACGCGCTGTAAATACAGCTGAAGTCGTGTCACTTGATTTCAATCTGCGTTGTTCAATTAACTACTACATGCAACCTTCAATCTGAAGTTTACTGTTTCAGTGAGCTCTAGAATTTCATTAAATAAATAAACTTAATGGTTTTATTAGGGTTACGATAGTTTCTTTCTGTATTTTATGGCGTTTATTTTAATTGTTAGGTTTTTAGTTTATTCGTTCAGTTTGATATTGTTTCCTTTTATATGTAGATTTTTGTAGTTAGTAACTAGGTTTTGATGTTTAAGTATTCATGATTAATTGAACGTATTAAACCAAATATTATTTGGATTTTATCGCGTTAAATTAAACTTCATATTTGAACTTAATGCGTTTTGGAAACTGCACAGCTAAGAATCATTCACACAATAATTCACAAAACTAAACGAAGATAAGATACAGAGACTAATTCTTTTTATTCACAAAAATAATCTTTGCCATACTTTTCTACATTCTGTGGATCGGGAGTATATGATTTTTAACGAGTTTGATTTTTAACTACTTCTTCGAGAAGTCTTGAAAGTTTTGCCTATGAAAAAGTTCTCTAAACTTCGAAATAAGTTGAAGTACTTTGGGGTTAACTTTTCGGCATACGGCGAGTGAGAACCATGTACATTTGTTCTACGACGAGTTAAAATTAACAATAAAAAAAAAGTTGTCTGTCATGCACCTTGCGTCACGCCACGTGCAGCGCGGCGCGGGGTTGCGGGGTGACTTACAAAATGCAGAGTAATAAATGTTTTTTGTGTTAATTATCAAGATTTGTAAAAATTCGTAGAACAAATGTTGTTGGGTTTGATGTGGAGAGGCTGTCTGCAAGAGGTGATGCGCTAATTAAAATTAATTCTGTATACATATATTCGGATTCGCTTCTACTATCGCCGTGTTATTAATAAGACAGCCAAGTTCATTTTACATTTATTATCTATTTATTAATTTCATTTAACTAGTTTCTACAGCACTACAAATAATATAATTACAATAATATACTTTCAAAACCCAGGCCAATTATGAGAAACCTATTTTATAAGCACAGACTAAGCCCGCGTTGGACCTCAATCTGACCTGATGGAGAGTGAAGATAGGGTCGAAGACTTCAGGGCCATGGGTCTCTCCCAAACTGACTCGGTGATGGTTGATTACCGGTTAGCGATTCTAATTTGCGAAAGGCAATATAAGAAACGTTTTTTTCTAGTCTGGCGGATCCTGTAGGGTTCACCATTAAAAAAGGTCATTCATATTTCTATTAGTAATATTTCAAATTTTTAATTTTTTTTTTTTTTTTTTGTTTACAGATTATTTAACTTATGCTATTTTAATTTTATACCTAAGTGTGTGTGAAATATCTAATCTGTGGAACCTTTGTTTTCTGAAATAAATGAATATTATTATTATTATATTATTTATTTTTATTTTACAATATTATTACTTTTATCTAAGCCAGCCAAGTGCATATGAGTATTATAGTCGATTTATTCCAATCTCGTACCGACTGTACCAAGCTTGTACAGTGGTAAAATCTAAAATGTAATATAGAACAATATTGACTAAAGAAATGTGGCTGACAGAACAATGCAATATCGAATCAAGAGAGCCGCTGCACCAGCTCTACATTTACTTCAAACTTTTTTGTTAATTTATACAGAAAAACATTTGGACTTATGTATGACTAATATCAGTAACAGCTTATCCTACTTGACCGAGCCGTACGAAGTGCAACTTGAACTTATCTCCCAGACGAATTAATCTCTAATAGAATTAAGTCGGTTCAACGTCAAGTTTATTCATACATGTTTATAACAATGGCTTATACAGGGTTGTTTCTTAGTCACCAGGCAAATTTAAATGTTATTTTTCTTTGATACGATACACACACACCTGCGTATTTATTTCAGTAGCAGTCATTAGAAAAAAATAAAGATATGGCACAACAAACTTCTATATAAATAGTCGCTGCTGATGACCACAGTTACTATGACGCGGCATTTTATTGTTAATACTACGACGTAGTACTACAAGATGTTTTGTAGCAGTGCGTAGTCGTCTTTATTTTAATGATATTTGTTCATAATTTAAAGTGTCCATGCTTGGCTTAATATGTTAGTGAATATATTAATTTCCTTGTAAAAAAATACATGCAACCACTTTGGCGATGGGGTAAACCTGTCTGCCTCAGATGCAATGGCTGCGGGTTCGATTACCGCACGGAACAAGAAAAAAAATTGTTCCTTGTCTGGGTGTTTATTTATTTCTATATTTATATTCTAGGTTCCCACCTAGTACGCTACATTGTATTCCATAACTTTGGGGCCATGTAGTTGGTGTGATTGTCTGGGGATCTTATAATTTTTTTACCTTTTTTTGCAAAAATTGTTTCTATAAACGATATTTACAGTGAAAAATTTGGCTAGTGATCTAAAAACAATCCTGTATAAAACTCCTGTATGGCACTAATTAATGTATTTTCACCACGTACTAAAAACAGCTGATTGAGATGAAGTTTCTCTTCAAAGTTCGTAAGGACTTGACAATGTGGGTGTTTTCGATTTTTAATGTATTCGTTGATTATGCGTTATGTGACCTAAAATTACAGACTGCGAAGTCGAATTGGTCCCATGTCAATATTATTGTACTCGCTAAAACGTCGAAATAAGGCCAACTTTACTATTATACGTTTTCTCTATTTACTTGCGTTTGATTTTTATCACATCTGATGCTTACTGATGAAAAGGCCGAAGATGATGAAACTTTTACAACTTTAACTGGGTAAGTGACTCTACGTATTCTGAACAAAAATAGTTTTTGCCAATAGCACGACCAGAGAAAACTACAAAGCGATTAGGAGAGCCAAGCGGCTCTTGAGTCTGAGTGCCCTTAGTATGCTCCCAAACGAGCTAGAGTCAAATTACACTACCAGCTTGTGTAATGAGGTATATTTGACATTTGATGAGGACTATATAATATAATGATACGCTTAATAATATTTTATTTAATACTCAGTCACGAATAGTTACACTGGCGTAAATTTTGCTCTTCTAGGCATTTCGAGATAAAGCATATATGATATATTGCAGATAAAATATTATAGGCTTGAATATTTTTTCAAATCCAATTGGAATTTTCTTAAATAAGGGCGTTCAGCCAATTAAAAAAAAAACAAACATACCTCTCTTCCTTTGAGGTAGGCAGAGACAAGGGAACACCCAATTGCTACGATCCAGACCCCTTCCACTTCCTCTACGTTCATCAATCTTGTCATGTAAATCGCCGGTTACGGGTACTTTTGACTAGGCCCTTTTTCAAAATGTCGCCAATTTGATCGGCATACGTTCGCCTAGGGCGGCCCATCCATTCTGACTCTGTTCACCTCTTTCGTAAATCTACTTTCACTCATCTTTTCCAAATGTCAAAACCACCGTAGTTAAACATGTTCTTTACTGTTCAGATTATTATATTAACCCTTATTATATTAGCACAAATTTCGAATCATTAAAACTTAGGACAGCACAATTGTTCCAAACACTTGATTTATAATACAAACTCAAGAACCAACACAAGTATTTGCTTCATTCAAATATATTTGTTAATTTGAGTATCTCAAAGTCTAAGATCAAGTCAAAATAATATTTCTCTTGTATCTATTCGTTACTACATTATTCAGAGAGTCTATCAACTGAGAAAAATAATAAGACTAATTGATGTTTTTGTTTTTAAACATGGTATCGCTAGATTCTAAAGAACAACGATCGTTAAATGTTATAAGGATAGAACGCATTTAACCAAATTTTATTTGGTTAATTAAATTAAACGAAAAGATTGGTCTAGTCTAAAAATTTAATCTAAATGAACCTGTGGTTGAACTCTAAAATCTGCGTGGTATGACAGATTTAACGTCGTTCAGGCAACTGTCACCCGTACCAGCGTACAGCGCAAATATAAAATACGTTTAGTGAACTGTCAAGATTAGCCGCACAGAAGAGTTACTCATAGAAGTTAAACATGTTTAGCCACAAAACACTTTTAAATAAATGCAATTATATTGTATTTAAAAATAAGTCACCCTAAAAAATCAACGTTTCTATTTTTTAAACATGCTACTCGATTCTAAAACTTAGCTTAAACAACAAAAGAAACAGTGAACGTCTTAACAAAGTGAAGGAATTTACGATAACATAACTACACTGAAAAAATATCAAAATTAAACGCACCGAAGAAGCTAAACGTTTTTAGGTACAAATCACTTTTAACTAAATACCTAAAATCTTGTATCCTACAAAATACGTTTCTAGTTTTTTAAGATGTAATTATTAAGTTCTAAAACTTAGCTTAAACGACAAAAGAAACAGTGAACATCTTAACAAAGTGAAGGAATTTAAGATAACATATCTGCAGTAAGCTCATAAGCTCACATTCAATTGCTTTACTTGACCTAGATACGGTCGTGGAAACACAAACTGGATTTGAATGCTATATGGAAGGGTAGATTGCTGTTCTGGACCTGCAAGATGGGTTATTTAAACCCTACGATATAACTATGTGTTAACTTTTACGCCCGTTGGCGGTCATTCTATTGGCCTTAATTGAAATGGAGTTTAATACTTGAAGTTAAGTTTATTTAGTTTGTTTACCATAAAGGTTGCTTTTTTTAGTCACAGCCTAAATTTAATTTTTTTTTTGATACAATATAAACGTAGCTTTATATTTATTTTAGTGTTGCTAATAACAAAAAAAAAATATGGCACCACAAACTTTTTTTATAAATAGTCGCTGTTGATGAATATAGCTACTACGATGCGGCATTTCATTGATAATAATACGACGTAGTACTACTAGATGTTTTGTAGTACCGCGTAGTGGTCTTTATTTTAAAAGTATTCGTGCATACTTTAATATGCTAATATGTTAGCTAATATATTAATTTCCTTGCAAAAAAATACATATGGAAAAGGCTGGCTTAGATTTTGCAAAAATCGGTTCTAAGAATGATACTTAGGTATTGTGTAAAAAATACTAAAAAACCACCCTTGTAAAACATAATAGAATCGATGAAGAAATATTAAATAATAGAATTGACTTTAGTGTGAGATTTTTTAATTGAATAAATAGGGCTTATTACGTTAATATTGAAAATATGGTGTTTGAAGTCACTGAAACTGCGAGTTAAAATCTGTATGAATATGATTAAATGAGCTTGAAAACGTATTTTATTTTAAAGGAATTGTAAAGGATTGATAAAAGAAAAAACAATACCAATATGACATTATTAGATACGTCAAAAGTTGTGCTACGAAAAGCAAAAACAGTTTTAAATATTAATGTTCAAATAATAAGCTAAATTTGAATTGTATGTAGTTATAAATTTATAATAATAATAATATAAATATAATATATAAAAAGTCAGGGGGTGTTCTCTTCATTGGTCTGTCCGACTATGAAGAAAAGGCACTCGGGTAAGCGACCCCGGCCTCCCTAGCTACTGCGTACACTACAAACGTCCCCTCCGTGTATGCAGTATCCTCAAAATACCTTTTTCCTTTCTCTCTTTCCTCATCCTCTTCAAAACGGACCTTATCCTTTCCCATCCGACGAAGTAGGAGCAGATACTATGAGGAAGGGAATTAAAGATATACTACCCCAGGAGGGTACCAGGTCACCTGGAGAATCCCTCCCTGAGGCCACCTCAGGCAGCCCCATCGTATCTGGGGGGGGCAAAATTCCCGACGGCGACGTGCATTGCCACACGTCACGTCTTGTCCCCCCAGCAGGCAAAAAGAGGGCAGGGGAATGCCTTTTTGCGACGATGAATGTTTGCGGAGGAATAGACGATAAGATTGACGAAGTATGCGAGGTGATGAATACCAGGAAAATTGATGTGCTAGGTGTGAGTGAGTCGAAAAAGAAAGGTTGTGGAATGTCCACGCATGGCCGACTCTCTGCTTACTGGACGGGAGTAGAAGAGTTTGAGAGAGGAAGCCAAGGTGTGGGTATTCTTTTGTCAGAAAGAATGAGTGATTGTGTGAAAGGTTATGAGTATGTGAGTCCCAGGCTCCTGTGGCTGAGACTGAAAGTAGGCTTGACCAGGATTTTTATCCTGTGTCTGTATGCGCCAGATATGTCCAAGCCACAGGCAGTCAGGGAAGAGTTTTGGGATAATGTTAGAGATGTGCTTGGAAAGTGTGAAGATAATGAAAGAATTGTTATGTTAGGCGATTGTAATGGCTGGGTGGGAGTAAAGCGTGATGGGTATGAAAGGGTGTTAGGTAATTTTGGTGATGAAAGGATAAATGATAATGGCACTAGTCTGTTAGATGTATGTTTGGAGAGAAAGCTTGTGGTGACTAACACTATGTTTAGTCACAAAATGATTCATATGTATACATGGCAGAGACAGTCTGAGAGAAGTATGATTGACTTTGTAATTGTGGATGAACGGTTGAGAACGAAAGTCAAGGATACGAGAGTGTACCGTGGAGTAAATGTCGGAAGCGACCATTTCCTTGTGGTGTCACGAATAGCAGGTCTGCTTGAAAAATGGCGACATCGCCCACGGGTACGTATGTTTGGAAGGAAAAGAGTGAAAGTCGAAAATTTGCAAGAAGAGACTGTCCGTGAGAAATATAAGTTAGAATTGAAAGAAAGGTTGGGACAGCTATTGAATGATGAAGACTGCGAGATAGAGGAATATTGGAGTAGATTTAAGAATGGTATAGTAGAAACGGCCACCCAAATATGTGGGGTAAGTGTGAAGAAAAATGTGAGAAGAGATAAGAACGAGTGGTGGGATGATGAAGTGAAAGGTTTTGTCCTAGAAAAGAAGAAAGCGTGGCTAGATCTACTAGCTGTGAGGGGCAGAAATAGAATACGAGATGACTTGAATGATGATGAAAGAGTAGCAAAAGAAAAGTATGATAGATTAAGAAAGACTGTAAAAGATATTGTGAGCAAAAAGAAAAAAGAATGTAAGAACAAGCTTGATAGGAAATTCTCGGAAAACTTTCGAGCCAATTCCAAACTGTTCTGGCACTTAGTCAGAAGAGCCCGAGGGCAGGTTGGAGACTCGAAAGTGGGCGTGTTAAGAGATCAGGATGGGAATATTGTTAGTGAGCATGAAGATATTATGAATCAGTGGAAAGAATATTTCGAGAATTTATTTGAACGAAGTGCGAGTGATGTTTTGGAAAGTAGGCCCTCACCTTCGAGTGGTGTGGGCAATCGTGAAAGTGAGATAAGTATGGAAGAAGTTATGAAAGCAATGACAGGTTTGAAATTGGGTAAAGCGGCAGGGTATGATCGAATAGATGCCGAAATGCTCAAGGCGGGTGAAAGTGTCACTGCAAACCTGTTGTACCAGCTTTTTAATAAGTGTTGGCGGTCCGGCCGTGTTCCGGGCGACTGGTGCAAGGCCGTTATTGTGCCACTTTATAAAGGAAAGGGGTCACAGCAGGAATGCAAAAACTTCCGTGGCATTAGCCTTTTGAGTATTGTAGGCAAAATGTATGCAAAGATATTAATCGAAAGAGTGATGGATGAAACAGAAAGCAAGATCTGGGATGTGCAAGCGGGATTCCGAAAGGGGATGGGATGCACGGATCAAGTCTTTGCCTTAAGATCAGTAACCGAGAAGGTTCTGGCTAAACACCGAAAGGTTTTCTGCTGCTTCATTGCCTTGGAAAAGGCGTATGACAGTGTGATGAGGAATGAACTTTGGTCAACTCTATCCGAGTTTGGGGTGGACAGTGACTTGATACGAGCACTCAAATCCTTATATAAGGACTCGAGTGCTTGTGTCAGGTTGAATGATGACTACACAGAATGGTTTAGCATCGATCGCGGTGTTAGACAGGGCTGTGTAGCGTCTCCATGGCTGTTCAACCTATTCATGGATAGCTGTTTGAAAGATCTGAAAGAATGTGAATGGGGTTTAAAAATGAATGAGACAGTGATCAAAACTCTGCTTTACGCTGACGACCAGGTTCTACTTGCATCGTCAGCGTCGGAATTGCAGCAAATGGTCACTGTGATGCATGAGTCGTTTAAAAGAAAAGGTGTCAAAGTGAATGTTGGAAAGACGAAAGTTATGGTTATGGAGAGGAATGAAGATATGACGGAATGCAATATTATGATAGGGGATGAAAAAGTGGAACAAGTGAAAGAGTTTGTATACTTGGGGTCCTTGTTTACAAGAGATGGGAAGTGTGAAGGTGATATTGAAAGGAGAGTAAAAGCAGGAAATTGTATTAATGGCGCCATATACTCGATAATGGCAAGCAAAATTATACCAAATAAGGCTCGTCTTGCCGTACTTGAGGGAGTTTTGGCGCCAACGCTTATGTATGGAAGTGAATCTTGGGTGTGGCAGAAGAGACATGAAAGCAAGATTAATGCTGTGGAGATGAGAGCGTTGAGAAGCATGTGTGGAGTGAAATTGAGTGATAGGGTGCGCAATAGTGAAATAAGAAAGAGATGCGGATTGAAAGAAGATGTAGTGACTAAGATTGAAAAGGGTATGCTACGGTGGTTTGGACATTTGGAAAGGATGAGTGAAAGTAGATTTACGAAAGAGGTGTACAGAGCAAGAATGGATGGTGCTGTCGGAAGGGGCCGCCCTAGGCGAACGTACGCCGATCAAATTGGCGACGTTCTTAAAAAGGGCCTAGTTAAAAGTACCCGTAACCGGCGATCATGTATGAAAAGATTAATGAACGTGGAGGAAGCGAAAGAGGTATGTATGAATCGAAGCAATTGGTGTTCCCTTGTCTCTGCCTACCCCAAAGGGAGACAGGCGTGAGGTTATGTATGTATGTATGTATATAAAAAGTGTAATTTATTATAATTACTGAGGATAATAGTGTCCTAGTTTCCTTTTAGTCAAATACCTTCCTTTGTTAATATTATTACCTAGTTGCTGGAAAATCACAACGTGTAAAAACGGTTCGAATCTTTAATTTTCTGTACACGTTTGGATAAGGTCGGGTGGCAAGGGATGGCATTTCTATGGAAAAAAATACGAAAATAGAAAGTTTATGTTTTTAAAAAATCGAATGCAAATATTTTTTTGTTATTTTGTCGTTTTTTGAGGGAGTTGATAATGTATAAATATTATGTAAATATAAATGATTATTTATTTTACAATAAGAAGCAAAGGTTGAAAATCAGTAAAATTTTGGCATTTAAAAAAACTTTTAGTACCTACTTAGTATTATTTGTTTTGTTTTTGAGTGTGCTGAAACGAAAAAGTCAAAGAAACAGGTTTAGAAAGGGACAGGTAGACAACTTACGTAAATATCAAAATGATCTGCGTAGTAACTCAAACAAAATAAACTAACATCAAGAAAGTATCGCGAGGCAAGGAATCCCTATAAATTTAATTCCAACTTCAACGTACCGTTGTTAGTGAAATTTATTATGAAACCTTTCTTTTCATTATTTCAAATAAAAAAAATAAAGGAATTTTTTAAGAAGAAATAAAACATGATTTCGGTATGAACTTTATTTTTTACTTATATATATAAATACACTTGCATCAATCTACTTATTTAAAATTTTATTTTCAATCGTTTATTACGTAACCCAACTGAATCCGATTGTGGCCTAAAAACTAAAAATGTTTTTGGCTTTTGACAACACCAAAAAAATCTAAACTAGAGAACTAAAATATGATGGGAACTGTATCACCACAACTCATTCAGACTTCACTTACTAAAACATTGAATACGATATTGGAGAGAAATGTCCTACTTCAAACTAGCTTCGCTTTATTTCAGTAAAAAAGAAATATTAACAAGATTAAAAAGTACTTTCATTATTTATAAAATACATCACGACATATTTTCGGATTCTAGTAATCATTGGCTCGGTTCGAAGTTCCAAAAGACATTATCGTAATAGCATTTGAAACCTTTTATATATTAGGTCAATCAGGGGATTAAAACCACGAACTTAGAAGGGATAGTCAGCTACAGTACAACATGAACACAAGGCGTAAGAATGGTTTTTCATTTCAGAAAATAGCCGACTCCATAGTCTAAAATTTGGCTTCTAAGTTGAAAGAATTACCTCAAAGTTATGATTGATCATAAAACTAATCAATAAACTGTTGAGAGAAATTTTCTAAAGATTAAACATGTTCAGACTATAAAATACATTTTATTTTTATTGATTTCATAATTTTTATCTAGAGTAAATACCTACCAACATCTTCATACAAATAAGTCAGAAATAAGAAATCCTCGTAAGGTTTGGGCCAGGTTTGTGTATAGCTTTTTGAGACTCAAAACAGTAATCTTTTTTTTTTATTAGAGACTAATCTATTTGACTTCAATCTCACCTGACGGTAATTGAAAATGAGGGCGCACGTGCGGTCAGAAACTTTCTAAAAAGGTCCGTCTAACATAACACCAGAGGGGGCCTGTAATTGGCTTCTTAAAAGGGTTATAATGATGATGATTAGTTCAACAAATTCTAGAAATCTGATACTAACGTGTCCGTAAAAGCTGTTTAAAAATGAACAGATAACATTACAAGTGAAATATTTAATGACCTAGTTTATTAGGTCCACAAGGTTGGTTCTTTCAACCTTTTGGAACCTTTTTAAGGCCTTACAAAAAAAAAGTAAAACTTACTTGTCAGGTGGAGCAGCATGAGGTTGCGGAGCGCTAGGTGGCTTGAGGCTCTTGAAGGCTTTCAGCCATTTGTTTTTCATGCTGCCTGATGATGACGCGGACAGCTTACGATCGGCAGCAGCACTGCTTTCTGCTTTGGCTGCGAATAGCTCCCGCTGGAAACAAATGCTATCATTAGTATGTGTAAGCGTGAACGCCTGGCCAATCGTTTTGAGTTCCTAATATTGGTGGGGAAAAAGATCTGTGGGATTAAAGGTTATATGGGTAAAAATGCTTGCGCTTTCGAGTCATAATTTAAGCTTATTAGCAATCTATTATTAAAATTCATATTCAATTAAACATTCAAGTATTATTTCCTGCTAATGAAGTACAGCTTGATGTTTTTAAAAATCATGTTTGAAAATCCCATTACTAACCAAAAAACCGATAGGTACTTATTCTTGTTTTTTATTTCTATTTTAAGGAAAAACCTACCAACATTTTATTAATAAGCCAATAAAGAATTCCAATATCTTAAGGGATTTGTTATTCAGTAAACGATCGGAATTAAGACATAAAATTTTAATGCTAGCGTATTAAATAAAACTCCAAGAACAACAATGTTATTTGGCAAAGACTTGACGCGAAAGAAAAATACAAAATCTTAAGAGATTTACGCAAGGACCTTTGATTATTATAGAGGTAAAGAGATTGTTATTTTTGAAAGCGTTCATTCTTGGAACTACAGCTCGGATTGCAAAAATCTTATTTTATTGAGGAAGATTAAAGGGTACACATAATTGAACGCTACATCGGGGGTGGCCTATGTCCAGCAGTGGATGTCTCCCTGAATGATGATGATTATGACGATAATTGAACGCAGAAATAATTGCAGGATGTCTTGAAGAAAAGGTCGATTGCTGCACTGCATAGCATAGACGAATTTGATAAATTAATTCATCTTTAGTACAGCTCTGATTTTTGAAATATTTTCAAAGTACTCAAGAGTTGGGAAGTATTTTCAGTGTCACGCAAGCAGCATGGTGGCAGTGTGAATGTTTATGTGAGTTAGTTTAATATTAGCCATTTGTCATGGCTCAACTACAAATAAAATAAATAACTGTATAAATACGAACTGAAGGTAACAGTTGGTATGACTTCCGATTAAAATACAGCCAGTAAAAAAGAAAGCTCAAAAAACACTACGTTAAAATATCAACACACTCATGTTTAATGCAACAGACAAATTTTACGCTGCTGTATAAATAAATATATTTAAATAAAATGTATTAGCGAAATGAGCATCATAAATTACCTTATTTTTAGGCACTTGAAAACTCCATCTCAACTCTTAACATGACCAAGTGGTATTCAATGATTCTCATAATTGTGAATTCGCTAAGTATCTATTTTTCAAGGAGAGGTTTGAATGAATAACCTAACTTAAAATGATTTAAGTTTGTTATGGTACTATTGCGAGGGTCTTTAGCTGTCGAGGAGAGTGGGGCTATTCCACCACGTCAAACCAATAATGCTTGGAGAATCAGAGCGCTAAAAAGGCGTCTGACAAATTTATATACCTACACAGTTTATAACACCCGACTCTGACGGAAGCCACAGACACAAAATAGTAGTCTTTTACATTTTCACATATTCTGGTAACAAATCTAAAATTTACTGCGTTTTGTGTGAATTATATGCAAAGGATTTTTATATCCAGCAAATCGTCAAAGTTACATAAAAAAATCTTTATTCTTTGAAAGTTTCAATGGCTGCCAAAACCAGATTGGTACTTTGTGTCAACCATTGGAATGAATTCACTATGAAGCTGTTCAACAAAACTGTTTATTGCCAATTTCACATTTCACAGAAAATTGCTACTTATTTTCTTATTTTTTGGACGCTCTCTGTTTTTATGTTAAAACTTAAGCTTATGCAACTTTACTTTATGATTGTGCCAAAAAGAATTTCACAAAATTTACTTTGTGTTATATTGTTTTAAGTTTTCACGAATCATACTATTAAATAAAACACTTTTTAACCGGATTTATCGCGTGACTCGTGACCACGGGGTCTGCAAAGACACCGAAACTTCGAGTTAAAATATAAAATGTAAATATACGCGGTTAATAAGTGTTTTATTTAATTTACTTTGTGCTAAGGTAATACATAGATATGCCACAGTGCATATATGTATTGTAAATGTATTTCTATAAGTCTAGATAGTTCTCGTTATTTCACGACTGTTATTCAAAATCTGACTCGATTCGCAACTGTAAATTGTTTTCGACGACTGCGATTGACACAAAAATTGATTTCACCTTTGGTACTTACACGGTTTTTTTTCGTTCGGAATTTCGGTAAAAGTAAAAAATACTTAGTGACGCCTGTATTTTTAGCTTCCATGCTGGACAGGGAGCGAAAGAAAAACATAGAATGTACCAGCTGCTTTTCTTCCCGGGCATACTGTAAAAGTCAGTCAAGAGACAGAGGTTTTATTGACGTTTTTGTGGGCGACA
This sequence comes from Stenoptilia bipunctidactyla, assembly GCA_944452665.1. Classification (NCBI taxonomy): domain Eukaryota; kingdom Metazoa; phylum Arthropoda; class Insecta; order Lepidoptera; family Pterophoridae; genus Stenoptilia; species Stenoptilia bipunctidactyla. The sequence goes on from OX101727.1 coordinate 11,237,753, forward strand.
GGCTGACCCCTTGTCACTGCAATAGTCTCTCTCCATCATTATAATTCCTCCAAACGTTGAATTCCGAGGCGACTTCCACTTGTCAGGCCTCGTACTAAGTTTCACAGTTCACTGGTTAAGTATTACGATGATGTAACATATTGTGTCAGCGTTGTAAAGATTTTTACAATCAGCTGTTATAAGCTAAACGAATAACTTGCATGGATTTTAGTGGTAGGTACTTGAATAGAGAAGAGTTGATTATTTAGCCGTTGTAGTAAGAATTTGCTTTTTCCCGAAGCTCTGAAACTGTGTGATGCAAATCAAGCAATTTGCATGCCTTTTATATTACAAGCACCATTCTTTTACATTCTGGCTAATTCTGAACTTTTTTGATGTCGTTAAAAAAGTTATGTAAAATAGAGAAACTTCAATTTAAAATAAGCGAGGTGACACTTTAGCAAGAGTATCACAAGGTTTTAACTTATGAAAGTAGGTATACTAACTTACTTACTTACTTATCAGTAACTTACTATAATAGCGACTAGATCTTAAAGGATTGAGATCAAGCTTAAGGCTTTAAAGAGAAACTTGCCAATATTTAGGACGTGTATAGGAATTACTACAAAAAAACGGAATTGCCACAAAAAAATGAACATACTTATCAGGGCCAACTATTATTCATAATTATTTACTGTCTTTGAAATATTAGTTTATTAAATTTTATTTAAGGTTCTATGACAAATTGAAGCCGAAAAATGGGATCCGAACAAACTTTTACTTTTTATATGATGTACATGATATTTTTTACGCGATTGGGTAAACCTGTCTGCCTCAGACGCCTAAGAAAAAATGACGAATAAGAAAAAAAGGTGTTCCTTGTCTGGGTCTATAGAATCTATGTATTTCTTTGGGGCCATGTAGTTGGTGTGATTGTCTGGGGATTTTATTTATTTATTTATTATTTATAGTAATCAAGCGTAAAAGAAGGGTTTGAGATGATTATTCGTGTATCTGTCTGTAGCATAGATATTCGCATAAACGGTAGAACTAACTGCATTACCTGTACAATAACAGCAAGAACATTAAAGTTTTAAATGGTTTTGTGAGTCATATTAACTAAAGTTTATTATGTGGCTTAATAGTTATATAAGCTCCATAAAAGTTCGAATCTAGTTGGACACCTCCGAAAATAAATGTGAGTAAACGCCTCATAATAAACGAAAGGAATTTATCATTCTCATAATGTAGGTACATTTTAAATCGACGTGTCTCTCTGAATGTTCAGTCTCCGCGCGCTTTAATTTGTATTCCATGGAGACTATTGAATTCGAAGTCTCAAAATTTGACTTTAGAGTAATTAAAATCAGTCTCTATGTAGCTAGGTCTGCTTTCTTGTGTCTTATCGGAGCTGCGTGCCAGCGCGGCTAACTTGCGTGAGGGCAGCCTTCCTGTTTAGCTTTTGTCGCTTTTAATCAGCCCTAGATCGCAAGATATTTATGACTGCTGGCTACAAAGGAACAAAAAATACTTTTAAATGTTCATTTAAAGAAAGAAGGTTGCTTTGGAATTGGTATTTATTCGTTATGTAAGGAAAAACTCGTGTTTGTGGTCAATCTCGTAGGTACGTTTTTTACTTGCTCGCAAAGCTAGCATTAAATTTAGATATACGGTAAAAAGCAAACCTGCTGTAACCCATAAAATGAAAAATGCTTAAAAGAGCCCAAAAACTTTATGAATTTTCGAAAAAAAAAAAACATGTTTCTTAAACTAATACAATGGTTGAAGGGTTTAAGCTAGTTTAAGAGATATGATTATTTTTCGAAAATTCAAAAAGTTTTTAGGCATTTCGTGGGCTACACCAGGTTCGCCTTTTACCGTTGGCATTATTTTAAAACCGGTTTTTGCATTTACTTCTTAAAAAGACCTCATGGTAAGCAGCGAGTTAGTGAGATTATTTTTTGAACCATTTTAGAATTAAGTGTATCAAAGCTCTTTAGGAAACTAAAGGCAAAAGCGTAATATTTTGAGTAGTACGATTCCAATCTGAGCCAATGTGGAAAATAAACTTGCGTGGTGCTTGAACGCAAGTTTCTTAGTGATTTATTTGGTGTTTTATATTGATGATTTATAGTAAGTGTGCCGGTTTAGGTTTAGCTAATACTTGGCGGAAAATTAAAGACTCAACCTCAAACACACCACAGGAAACCCTAGAACATACATACATAAGAGTGTAAAGCCTTAATTTTTAGTCCAAATTGCAAAACTAACGAAACAGTTTTTGCTCTGTTTATGAAAGAATCAAAGTAATTTGAAATCTATGCCACTAAAAGAAAGCAGAATGGGAATTTTAATTTGTAAGAAAGTTCTTATCTTAAAAAGTCGGATTTGAAAAAATATTTGCGTAACTAGCCCAGAGAAGGTTTACGAAATGTTCACGAAATAAAAAGTTGAACGGGTGTAACCCATGGTAACCCGTATTAAATTATATTTTTAAGACTTGCCGAAAACCTTAGACATAAAACTCTTGATTGCTGTTACAAACATACATGCTTAACACTGAAAACAAGTTATAATACCTACTACAGTATCAGTCGTAAACCAAATTCAATCAAGATTTTCCAGTTTCAGAAACTTTTTAAATAAATCCGCCGCAAATCAGTCAGATCCGGTTAAGAAAGACCTTTCGTAACTTGTCGCACGAACTACCAACCGAACGAAGCTACGCTCAGGATTTTGCGTACATACATACTTTTATTTGCTTCTACGAGCGTGCAGGGTTCAACTCCACTATTGTATTTTAGATTCTACCAAGTTTCAGGTTAAGGGCAATTCAATTTACCAAATCTGGCATGTCAAGCCTGAATGAAGCCGGGAGACTGAATAAAAGATTTCGGGAAAGTTTACCCTCTTTTTCAGAGCTATTGCATAACTGATTCAAGTATACCTACGTATTTATTAAGAAATGTAGGGAAATACGGTTTGAGAGATAGATTTCTTAACTTTACGAATTTTGTGTTGAACAATATTATCTCGATTAAAAAGTAATTTTAATAACACTTTATTGCCGATCAAAAAAAAAAAATTATAACAAATATGGACAATTTTGTGACCTTTTCGCTGCAAGCAAATTTTTCCAGGCCACCCGTTTAACAAAAGTAAATCAACGCAGTTTAGAATGCCAGGGCAGTCTATCAACATTATCAAAAATAAATTCATAATACCTAGGTATAGATGCATGGAATGGATAGGTTAATGGAAGATGACTTGTAGGTAGTCTTATGGATACATAAATGAAATATCGCTTCTAGTCTCGCGCGATTTTAAACGCGTAACCACAGTATAGATATCTACAGTAATTCAACTAGGCCGCATCTTTGATATTTATATATTCTTTCTTTCATATTTTCATTCTTACCTTCAGCGTTTAAATTACATTTGCCTACTTTGTGTTTACTTCCATTTAGTTTTGTGACAGTAAATATACTTTTCTTTTGAATGAAAATGAAATGAAAATGAGTTTATTATCACAAATTAAATGTTAAGTACATAATTAAAAGACAATTAAGACAATAAAAAAAGTAGTAACAAAAAACCATAACATTTTGTGATAAAAGGCTAAGACTCAGCATAATGCTACTGTAGAAGTAACTTCTTCAGCAGCGCTGGTTTTCAGCCTAAGCCTTGTTTACGTTCCATACAAATTGTATAATGAGTAGTCCAGAAAGATATCATAATAAACTGGTTCATAATTTCAACATTACAAAAAAACACAATTTACACATAGAACTATTTGGTGACAATTATAATAACAAGACAACACAGTGAAATAAACACATACCTATTACACATACATAAATAATATTATTATATAAAATAGTATATAGCAATATAATATATAAGGGTCTCGGGTCGGGATATTCAGGTATACCGACAAATATGTCGTGGAAAAGTTTTGTAACTAAAAATATATAAGTAATAGAATAATTTATAAAGATATACTAAATGGTAATTAAAAATAAAAATATTAATAAGTTATAATAATACCATACTCACTAATAAATACAATTTTAAGTAGGTAGCAAAAACACCACTCAGCAATTATTCCTATACATAATATGAAACCTATATTAGATTATTTTTTTATCTTTATATATTAATCTTTATTTAAAAAGCTTTACGCCTATTTTAATCTAAAGCTTAGGTTAAGACAGCTACTGTAAATATACTTTTTTATATAAACAAATAAAATACTTTGCAAATTGAATATAAGTGTTCGACAAAAATATGTTTTGTGTAAAAACCATGTTTACGTTTGTTTGGATGTCAGATATTTCAGGGTGCCAAAATGGCATCTGAGAAACCCTTACGACTACTGTATAAAAGAATACAGCACCCGGGACAGACTGCTTAAAGTACCCTCCGAAGCACGGAAGTCGTCGTGAGAAATGAATGGTCGGCGGTCACCCATCCTAATACAGGGACCGAGCGCGCTTAACCTGCGATATCGTTTGATATGCACAGTAACCACGGCGCAACGACGACTTCGTAACCACGGCGCCACGACGACTTCGTAAGAAACATAACAAACATAATCATAAGAAAAACATCTGTTCACGGTATTACCTATACTTGTTACTAATGTTTAAATCTGTATTTTCGTTGGTATCTTTAATTGTGCGCCCTTATTCTATTAAACGGCGTTTACACTAAAAACACAAATCTCAGCAATTTCATAAAGAAAACCTATTTTACCTTCTATTTCGTGAAAATTGTTAAAGCTTGTTAAAGGAAATTTAATTATCGAAGTTTACAATCCATGAAAATATCGTTGTTTTTCGTTCATAACGGAACCTTTTGTTAAATCGATAGCGCGTGTCAATTATAATCAAATGCCGCAAAATATTGTCTTCGGAACTGAAATTTTACATGGTAGAGAACGTTTTTCAACCACCTATGTAGTTTTTAACGACGTAAAAAATCATCGTAAATCTGTCAAAAACCATGTTCACGGTCGTGGTGCTTGCAACAGCATCAAAATATTGGATGCGCGAAATAAAAATGGAAAATCGTGATAAGGATCTTGTAAATTCATTCAATTAGAGTGAAAATAATAATCGCGATATGTTAAACAGTTATTAACTGGATTTATGTGTAGGTTGTGACCCCATTCATGACCACGCCGGGGTCTGTAAAGACACCGAAACGTCGAGTTAAAATACAATTAGATAGGTACGTGATAAATCCAATAAAAACTGTTATTTTACTGCTTTATATTTGACGGAAATAAGTAGGTATACAAACGAAATAAAAACTTTCTTTGGTTGGAGATTCTTAAGTGATTCATAAAACTTACATTAATTACTTAAGTTTCGCTAAGATAAAATAGTTCTTGGGTAAAATATATTAGAAGTTTAGAACCATATTTTATTACTAAATGGCTGCCGCTTTTAGTCCCACGACCAGCTTATAATAGTGAGGGTGAAAAGTAACAAACATATATCATCCTCACAAAATTTCATAAAGTTTCGTCTCAATTTATGTAGGTATATGTACCTACTACTTTTTTGCATCTAAATAATAATCTCTCATTTTAAGTGAACTGTAACTTGTTCTCAAAGACATAGACAAAAACTTTTTTCGAAATTTCTTTTAAGGAATACAGTTTTCAAAGGTTTATTTATTTTTGGTTAAGCTTAAGGATTATTTACAAAAATATACGTTTAATTCATTTCAAATTAGGTTTTTTAGTATGTTTTATCATTATCAATTAAGTTCGTAAAAATGACAGGCAAAACAAAGCACGCGTTATAACTAACTAAAGCACAATAACTATAGCTCTTAGTTTTTTCAGACCCTTTTCCCGCCAGGTCACGCCAAGCCCACAATCAATCCAGTTCGCGAGCTCGATACATGCAACGACTGAACATTCTGTTGTCTTAATTAGATTTCCGCGGTCGCTGCTAGTTTCAAGAAGTCGTTGAAAATGAACAGCGCTTCCTCCTGATAAAGTCATTTTAAACGGTTGTCATGACGCCGTCTTCGTCATAGATTTTAAATTAAATGTCCCCCGAAAAGTGGTCAAAGTCGAGCGACTGAGTGACGTGGACAACTTTAGGAGAAGCCTACGTCCAGCAGTGGAACTCTACAGGCTGTTGATGATGATTCTCTTATGACCACTATTTGTCGAACGTATGACCTCTCAATAAAATAACTATGTAGCTGTTGACAACTTCGTCGAATGAATACTGTATGATCAAATGAATAAACATATACATTTAAAATAATTGTCACACTATTCATTTTTTACATTACACACATAAGTATTTGTATAATAAGGAAATTAAAATAATATTTTCTTCGCTTTTCAGGATTCATAATCTATCCGTCGCTCGTGTCCACGGGGAGGGGGTTCTGTTTACACCGAAACGAAATACGCCATAAAAATATTTGATGACCACTATGGCGTTGGGGTAAACCTATCTGCCTCAGACGCCGGTGGTTGCGGGTTCGACCCCGCACGGAACTAGAAAAAAAAAATGTTCCGTGTCTGGGTGTTTATCTATCTATTTATGTATTTATATTCTAGGTTCCCCCCTAGTTCGCTATATGGTATCCCATAACACAAGCTATGCTTACTTTGGGGCCATGTAGTTGGTGTGATTGTCTGGGGATTTTATTATTATTATTATTTATTATTTGAAATCTTCTACCAATAAACCTTCATAACACCTTCATATTCTTAATACTAGTTATGTCTTATTGATTCTTAGCTTACTACAAATACTATTTAGTCATTAGTATAGCTAACTAAGAATAACTTTAACTTCGTCCTTCGTAGTTGATGGCCTTATTAAGCGTGTCGTGAGTAGCGACTTAGACACGAGTGACCTCTGGACACCTATAGAAATATAGCTAGCAATGTAAGCAATGCTGCTTACAAATAACGAATTACTGCTTTTGAGCACACTGTGAGCAAGGAGCAGTGTGATATTTGACATAATTCAAGTTCATGAGAGAAGTAGTGCATAGAATTAAAATAAATGATTTATACATATATATGTGCTTACGGTCGAATTGCGATCACCGGTCGACCTAGCGCCTATAGTTATCTATGTAGACTCTGCTCAGAAATTCTTAGCAGACTCTATACCTACAGAAATTTTCTAATAGGAATATCCTTGTTGTCCTTAGATAGGTGTTTTATGAGAAGCGACTAATCTAAGTAACCCCGAATTGATTAAGGAATCGGCTGTTTAGCAAAAAGTCTGCCACTTACATAGGCGCAAATAGCAGCCGCGCGCAGATTTTCCTAACATTTAATTACGAGGAAACTACGTGATATAAATACAGCCAACTAATATAGTGTAAAAGTCCTCAAGGCTAAGGCTATCAAACGCACCATTTTATTTTCTAATCCAAGTTAGAGTTCTGTTCTCAGGACTCTAACTTGGATTAGAAAATAAGTTCAAGTTCAAGTTTTATTATATTAGCATAGATGAAGAGCAATTTCCATTTTTCACCTCATCGTCACTTTATAACATGTTGAGGTCAAACGCCAATAAAAAAAACCAAATGAAAAGATATATTTCATTCGGACACTAACAATCTAAGGCTGCTAAAGTTCTATTAAGTTTATTTTTGTTATCATCAGTAACATTAAAAAAGCGGCGGACATTTAATAAAATGTTAGCATTCTTACTGGTAATATCGTTCAGTCGCGTTTGTCGATTCGTTATTATTTCATTAATTAAACAAACACTGTTACATTATTTCTAAAGTTAGGCACGTGGTAGTTCATTTAACCTAGTTCTTACGATAAACGGCTTATTTTCTGTTCAACCCAAATCACAATGTGGTATGTTCACAATGAGTAACCTAATTGATTCAAATAATTTTTAAACTGTGTTATACAGGGTGACAAATGGTTCGACTCGAAAGGGGCGGGTCAGCTTGTTAAATAACTCTTAATACGTATGTATAACTTTGCTTTCATGCAACAAATTTAATTGAATGTTACTAAAGGTGACTAAAACTGAGTCTGTCCTCAATGTCACTGGATATTATAGTTGAATTGTTTTCACATGATTCCTATGACACTGACAGTAATTTCCACAACATAACCTTGTAGTACCGTCACCGTTACATTAGAATCGTATTGGAGGCTTCTAAAAATAGCATTTATTTATTTTTCGTAGCTATATTCCAATAAAATGATATTCCGTTGGAATTACAACAATTCATAACATTTGCAAGAAATTATCTCAATCACACTTTACGTTTACGTTCTGCAAAAGTTACTTCGTAGGGTATTTATTAAATCATACCTTATTATTAATCATACTACAAGGTTATGTTGTGGAAATTATTGTCAGTGTCATAGGGATCAAGGTTCGCCGCACCGACTATAAGTTAATATAAGACCGATGATGAAAGCATGCTGGACTGGGGCAAAGGAAAAACAAAGAATGTGCCAGCTGCTTCCCTTTCCAGGCATACTGTAAAAGTCAGTTAAGGGACAGAGCTTTTATTGGAGGTTTTTTTGTGGGCGATAGGCTGACCTCCGTCACTGCAATAGTCTGTCTCCACCATTATAATGGCCTTCGAATTTGTCAAATGTGACATCCGATGATTTTTATAGCCTCTGGTGTTCTGCTTAGCCCGTAAGGGATGCAGGCGTAAAGTTCTGTGTATGTATGATGAAAGCACGCATTTTCAGGACTAAGCTAACTCTTCATATAGCATGGCCTGGACGCATTACTGCCTCCGCTCCGTGGTGATATTCGGCGACAGATATTATATGAAGCGTGATCGCTAGCCTGACGAACCAGGAAGCACCTAGAACCTAACCACCAAGCTAAGAGCTACCTTTTTTTATATTGTAAGGATAGGACGTTTGTCTTCCATGCCACCTGATGGAAAGTGCGCATGAAGACTATGGTGTTACACGCCCATCAATGTTTAATTCGCAACACTTGACTTTTGCAAATGAATATATAATCTAGTAAAACTGCCTATTTACCTATCGTGTCACCATACTAAAAACGCATAATTTGTTAAAACATCAAATAGTATAAGTATATGAAAATCAAAAACTTGCAAAAAGTTGTCACTTGTGCTTAAGTTTGAACAGCACCAAAGTTATACCTGATTTAAACCAAGAATAATACAATGATTTCATACAAATTCTTTTGACTTTTATTTCGAGTTTTATTACATTTTTTATGAGCAGCCTACGCACATGACATACACAAACCCGCAACTTTTTTGGCTGATTTTCATGAAGATTGCGTAGTTTTATACCGAGATTCACATTAAGAAGGCCTTCTTGGCTGCGGAAACGTAAGTCTTCGATCTCTGCTTTTGTACATGATCTTGAATTCTGTTGTGGGATGTTTGTGAGAGGTTTTCAACAAGAGACAGATTGATTCACGGGGCAGGTTTCAGTTAGTTTAAGTCAAAATAAGTGTATAATTCATTATGGTTCCGTGGAAATTGGCTAAAATGTGACGACCATTGGTTAAGATTTTGAATGAAAAAAATCATGCCGAGGACAGAGCGGTTCGCTAGTGCCCCTGTGTTATTAAAGTCACCATGTCTGTATAAACCCTATAATTTGAGGTGATTACGGAACTACGGAACAGATTTTGATCTAGTCTGCTTCAGTCTGAGATTAACTACCACCCAACTTATTACGATTTTTGTCAACGAAGTCGGTGAAAATATTGATATGCAATAACTTCAACTGAAAAGCCACTACTTAAAATGAAACTGCAGCCGGACTCGGGTGCTACAACTAATGATACAATATTTATCGAAATTTTCTTGGAGATATTTAAGCTGTTCTAGCTGCTGCGCGCGGGTTTACCCGCGAATTCTGTGGGTATTTCGGAATAAAAAGTAGCCTATGTGCTATTCCAGATTGTACTCTATTACTTTGTAAAATTTCATTTAAATCCGTTGACTCTTTTTACCGTGATTGCGGAACAAACATCCATACATCCAAACATTCACATTTATAATATTAGTAAATATAATATTAGTAAGATTTTATCAGTCAGGGAACAGGGAGTATGAAAATAAAATCCGCCACTATTCGTAATTAAATATTAGAGCAGATAATATGAACAGTATAATCGACCGTTAAGAGCACACAATAAACAAAATGCTGTCCATGTAGTCCGTCAATTGGATCATTATCCAATTATTTTACGATACAAGCACGTACTTGTGTAAACATATCATGAAATACTCATTAGTTTTGTTGTCTATGTCGATAAACGATATCTATTAATTTATCAGGCCTAGACAAACTGACAGAGTTATATATAACTAGCTGACCCGGCAAACGTTGTTTTGCCATATATTCTCATAGATTCTCATAGATACCGGATAAGCACAAAAAAATTTCATCAAAATCGGTCAAGCCGTTTCGGAGGAGTATGGCAACGAAAACTGTGACACGAGAATTTTATATATTAGATAAAGTGTAACCATTTCATGAAATGTTAGAATGGAAGGGTTCTTTACGATGTAAGAAGTCAGTTTGACGAACTTGACTGAAATTTGAGTTTAGAAAAGTTCGCTGAAATAAAATACGTTTATTGCCCGATATAATGACGAACACTTTGGCGATGGGGTAACACTGTCTGCCTCAGACGCCAGTGGTCGCGGGTTCGTTTCCCGCACGGAACAAGAAAAATAATGTTCCGTGTCTGGGCGTTTATCTATATGTGAATTTATGTTCTAGGTTCCCCCCTAGTTCGTTGTATGGTACCCCATATTACAAGCTCTGCTTAGTTTGGGGCCATGTAGTTGGTGTGAATGTCTGGGGATTTTATTTATTTATTTAATCGCGTTTAATAATTATATAGAATTTAAATTGACGTTGGTACTTATTTGCATTGATTTTATTAAGGACTTTAAATAGTAAATGTGAGAGTTTGTGAAAATAGATGGATGGCTGCTTTTTAACTTTGAAAGGTCTTGACGGAAGAAGTTGTGATTTCTCAAACTTGTTGCTATGTCCTGAAATAACAATTTTTATTTCTGATAGTCTCACAAGATCGCAAATCATGCAAGCAAAGCGGTGAGGAACAGCTAGTTTTATTAATCTATTTATTTATTTAACGATATATGTATACTTAAATAAAAATTCACTTTATATTTACAAAAATATTTAAGTGAAAAAGTACAGCTCATTTGCACAGATACACTCACCAGACCTGACAAATGTAAACAATGATGAAAATGCAATTCTAATTTCTAAGAAAAATACTGGCTGCTTAGAAACTCTTACTTACATAATTTCAAGAAACATAAACTTATATTTAAATATTTTATCACAAGTTGAGGCAGCGTGGATCATATCCTATAACATATTTACCCCTACCTCACCAGTCTATTGTCAATGTCAAACGTCAACGTTTAGAACCATAGGTTCTAGTTATCATTAGGTGGCTCATTATATTCTGCTTAAAAATACTGCCAACTAACGTTGCAAGAACCTTGTACTACATTGGTTGAAAAGTTCGCGGCCTGGCCATTAAAAAAAAACTTTTGTTATTTTTTCTGCCGTCATTTTGAACTGTCATTATTCAATTGTCAGCCCGCGAATTTTCAATTTGATATCTTGTTTAAATAAAATTTTACGAACAATATAAATACGTGTGTAGAACAAATTTTCACTAAAGGAGAAATTTGAACAACGTGCTGTGATTAAATATTTGTTTAAAAAAAGATTAACACCAAAGGAGATCCATGATGACATGCAAACAACATTAGGGGAATCTGCCCCGTCTTATACCACTGTGAAAAAATGGGTTGCAGAATTTAAACGTGGACGAGAGAACATCGAAGATGACCCTCGCTCCGGCAGGCCAATGACGTCTACGACCGAAGAAAACATCAATAAAGTGTGTGATCTCATATTGAAAGACCGTAGATTGACTATCAGAGAAATTGCAGACACTATAGGCATCTCATATGAACGAACGCAAAACATCATTGTCCATGAACTCGGCTTTTCTAAGGTTTCGGCTAGGTGGGTCCCCAGATTGCTTTCAGTAGAGCAAAAGCGAATTCGACTCACGATTTCTCGCGACTGTTTGGAGATGTTCGAGGCTGATCCACAAGGTTTTCTTGACAGATTTGTGACAATGGATGAAACCTGGGTTCACCACTATACCCCAGAATCAAAACAACAATCCAAACAATGGAAAAAATCAGGTGAACCAACTCCGAAAAAAGCAAAGGCAATTCTGTCGGCTGGCAAGGTGATGGCATCGGTTTTTTGGGATGCTAAGGGTGTCATTATGGTGGACTACCTTCCAAAAGGCGAAACAATAAACTCTGCGTACTATAGCACCATTCTGCGCCGTTTACGTGAAGAAATTAAACAGAAACGCCCAGGATTACTGAGAAAGAAAGTGTTGTTTCACCAGGACAACGCCCGAGTCCACACGTCTGTCGAGTCTATGGCTCAAATTCGTGATTGTGGTTTCGAATTTTTGCCACATCCAGCTTATTCTCCTGATTTGGAACCTTCGGACTTTCATCTGTTTCCAAACCTGAAAAAACACCTCGGTGGGCAGAAATTTTTAACGAATGAATAGGTCGAAGCCGCTGTTAACCTGTATTTTGAAGACCTTGAGGAATCTTTTTTTAAAACAGGTATGGAAGCTCTGGAAAGCAGATGGAAGAAGTGCATAGAGCTAAATGGAGATTACGTCAAAAAATAAAAATATTTTTGTATGTACTTTATTCTGTTTTCTTGACTAGGCCGCGAACTTTTCAATCCACCCTCGTATTAGGTATGTAGTTTTCTTTGACATGTTATTTAAGTTTTCATGGCATTTGGGTTTTACTCCGTATTTAAATATTTTTTTTCATTACATATATATTATAAAATACCTACATTATTTCTCCGCACAAAATACCATGTTTCATCCGTAAACTATCCACAACAAATAATACAAATAAATTTAATTGAAACTAGCTTCTTGATTCACTTGGTAGTAATAAAACGTAGAAACGATGTTACTAAGAAAAATGAGGAACATCAATAAACTACACTAATGGAAAAGGAAACTGTTTAAATAATGACGGTTAATGATTCGTAGTCTCGCTTTTCGTAGTAGCTACTACGAGTTGTCAATTTGTAATGAACCAGGCATTTCAATGCAGCTCTTTTGAAAGTTATGTTTTCGTTTTCTTGTAACTTGCTATAATAAAGACTTATTGTTATGTGCACAAAAGAGAGGAACAGAAAAATGACAGAGACACAAACTAAGTAATTTCATCTGTCAGGAACAAATTAATGGTCATTGTAAAGGGACGCAGCGTTGCTGTTGGTAACCAGGTAAGTAGTTAATATTAGACCCAATGCTTAAAGATTTGCGTACATTAAAGCGAAGGGAATTGTGAGAATTTGAAAACTGTTTAAAATAAAGCGTTAAAATAATATTCTCAAAGAACACAAATAACAATCAAATTACAATTAGGTACAAACACTCATTGTTAGAACAGACAAAGTATGTAAATTAATGCTGAAGTGGAGAAGCGGATTCTCCTATTACAGGATTTGCTTAACTTAATAGCTGTAACCCAATGTACTGAGTGTGAGTATCTGTTGTTGACTAACATAATTTATATTATTATTATGTTGGTATCCTTAAACACAAGTCTGGAATTGGGTACGTTTAATTCCGATTCTTTTGTTTTGGTTATTTCACATGTGTCCGTACGTAAAAGCCTATAATGAAGATAATATTTACACGTAATATACTTTTATTAACAGTAGCAAGTTATGTCATTATGATGGTTGTTTGACACATCACTCAGAGACTTTATTACCTCCGCATATCAGATATTGTACTAGCAAAATTGGCTAGGAGAAACGCTGAAAACACGTCTAATAGCACGAGCAACAAGCTAAGGGCGGTATGGCCCTGCCCCTGTTTGTACAAACGTGTTGCTCAAGCTATAAGCTAAGACTCTTAGATCATATACTGAAAGCTTACTATTTTATTAGTGAATAAACCCGTGTATGACAACTACTATAAAAAGTTATTTTGCTAATTCCGCGACTTGTACTTGCACTAGTGATGCAGGATTTTCATGCGTAGGTTCACCGCCCTCCCTCCCTCAAGCAAGATGCAAGACATGCAATGAACACACAACTGGAAACCCACACCACAAGCTATCACCGTGTATGACCTCAATCTCACCTAAAGGTAAGTAAAGATGAGTAGAAGATGAGGAGAGACAGCACGAGAGTTTAGGAAATACTGGCTCATCATGTAATATTGCCAGTACACATCACCGCTGGATTGGTGTTATTAGGTGACAGATTTGACTTGAAATTACTTCCTACCACCAAGCGGGGGCTACTCGTATTAGTCGCCTTTTACGACACGCTTATCCAGGGGTTGTAGGGCTATTTCAACCCTAGTTTTCGTTTTACTTATAACTCAAACATGGATTTATTTATTCTTTATTGTACACCACGAAAAAAAATACAAAGTAAAACCAAAACAGAAACATGGTACAAAAGGTGGTCTTATCACTAATAAGCAATTTCTTCCAGACAAACTTTGGATGAGAATTGGAGACTAATTTATAGGGTGCCAAGACGTACATATACTAAAATTTAACTAATATACAAACACTATAGTTATAATATAGTTATTTCATAAACTTACATACGAATAATACATAAATATAAAATATATACATATATCCACTAACTATAATGCTTATTATATATACTAAATAAATTAAATACATTGTACTATAATGTCGTGTCTTTAGAAAGGAAGTACTGCCTTACCAGTCTTTTAAATGTGTTAATTGATTTGGTAATAAAAATCTCCAGTGGCAAATTGTTCCAAAGTAACTCAGCATGGACTGTGAGAGATTTCCCGTAAAAGTCAGTTTTATGCGGGGGTGTTGAAAGCATTAAGTTATCAGCAGAACGTAGCTGTCGTAGGTGCTGTGAGTGTCTATAATTAAAAAAATATCTAAAAGAACTGTCAAAAACTATAATATTAAGTAGAGTTCGAGTCTGTGTAAGCTTTTGGAAAACGCGCCTATGTATTCCGCACGGAAGGCATTCAATTTAACCAGGGCAATATACAAGACTGCATTGTGAACAGTACACATGAACAGCCATATTGTTAGTTTCGGCCTTTTGCCAAATTACTTGATTAGTCGAGAATTGCTGCTTTATGGGCTACTTTATCGAAGTGGGCCCTTCGACCTGTACCTTGAAGTTCCGAATTTTTTGTTTATTTATATTAATTTAATAAGACTTTATTGAACACCATAGTACTAGTATGGTTTAGAATCAAAAATACAAAAATATTGACATACAATTCTCGGTATGTTCCTAAATTATGTTACAATTCCAACCTAAGAGTAAGATAATTAAGGAAAACAAGAGGAAGAATTAGGCCGCCTAAGTGGCCACGATATTTAAGAGAGTAATTTCGTTCCGTAGGTAGAGAAAGGCACGGCCTTTAATAAACAACAAAAATAAAATGAATAGAAAAATACAAAAGAAAAATAAGGAAAATAGCGAATCTCACCAAACATTGTATTTACAAAATAAACATTTTGTAGTCTCTTGTTTATTATGGGGCTTTTCCTCACACGTTATTGTCGGAGGTGTCCAACGAGTTACGAACTCTTCATCACGGGTGAGTGAGTGCAGTCGCGACAATAACATGTGAGTAAAGGGCATTTTTAAATTTAATTAGTAATATATTCTACTCACATCACTTAAATAAGCCTGTTCCAATCGTTGTCTACTTTTATTTGATTTGCTATATTCCGGAAGGCTCGACTGACGCCGCACACGCAGTCTTGATTCTCTTTCCATTGTCATCAATTCCGACTTTTGAGAAAGCACTAAATAATGCAGACGATGTACTAAATCCATCGCTGATATTTATTTTACACTTTCTTTTAAAAGTACTACAAAAAAGTTATTCGGAAGTTTTATGCTAAAAAGGTAAAGCTAAGACATTTATAACATCTTTTGTTTAAATCAACTATAAAAATACAATTTCTAAAACGTTTCTTTCGCTAATAACACTATGTGTAATATAAATATATTTAGTAAATATTATGTAAGCTTTATCGTATTGGAAGGGTAGCTTTCGATCGCGCGTTCGGCTTGGCAAACGATCTCGACTGAACTGCGGCGCGTCGGTTGGTTCTGAAGTACCGCGTCTCATGGCAACGGTTTGCAAACAACTTCTGTCTACAGGGGCTGATTCTCATTAGCTACGATACGAAGCGACCTTTATGATGTCATTCCTATCTTTCTAATAATGAACTTGCAGGTACTTTATAGCTTCATGGTGTCTATGCAGGTACATACAAAGATAACTCAAGCGCGATAGGTACTTGACTTAAAATGAGTTGAAATTAGATATTAAAAGAAGATGGCTGCGGTTTGAGGTTAGAATATACACGTGTAGTTATCATCCAGGTGTTTGTAACCACTCTAACCACCACAGAGAATAAGAGATTAACTTAAGTAGATCAACTTATGTTATAGAGCACAAAATTAAACTTAATTGTCATATTTTTCGTTCGAATTGCAATTTGCGAATCGCAATTTCCCACAATTAAGCAATGTCTTCCATTCATTCCAAAAATTTAATGTACGCTCTTAATTTTGTATGTCTCAGGATTTGTATACCTATACTATAAAAAAATATTAATAACGCTTGACAATGCAAGGAAAAATCAAGTTAAACCCAACAGGAAAACAGAGAAATCGAGAATCTCCTCCTTGTATGAAGTCCGATGTTATACTTAACTTATTTTGCGATATAATTTAGATGAATTCCATAAAATTATACCACAATTGTTTGTTTATTTAGATATTTAATTTAATTATTTAGAATCGTCAAGGCGAATGGCTGGTTAAACCCGGTCAAAACGTAACATGCGATATGATAAGGTGAAAACGTATGTGTATGATCCCAACTCCTTGGAATTGTTTCAATGTTCCGCAGGTGTATGAGAAATATTGATAAAATAATTAACGAATGCAGAGCATTAAAAAACCGACTTCACGTCAAAACTTTGGCTGAAGTAGAAGGTCGTCAAGGTAAACGATCTCCGAATTTATACATATTAAAAAAAAACATAAAGTACTCAATAGATTTTGATGAAGGACCGAATGAGAAGTATCCTCTATCATACGAAATAAGAATCATCAAAATCGGTTTACCCACTCAAAAGTTATGATGTAACAACCATAAACAAAACATACAGAAGAATTGATTCAAGTGTTCTTCTTGTTATTTAGTTTCCGTACTATGAGCTTCATTTCTGTTATAATTGAATTACTTTGCTATTTCCCCGACTGAAGTTTTGAAGTGGTCTTTGTACCCTGAAGATGCTTCTTGTTGAAGGGATAAACGTGTCGGTTGCGACTTGTGGTGTGGATTGTAGAGTTCCGAGTGTATTATTTTCTTGGCCCTGCTTGTGTAGTACTGTTCGAGAATTCCTCATCATTAATGCTTTGAATATGGATTGCTACAAAGTTACCGACGCCTGATACTATCTTACTAATCTAATATTGTAAATGTGAAAGTTTACATGTATTGTAGATGTTTGTTCCTTAATCAGAGGAAAACGGATTTGGATAAAATTTAGCATAGTGATAGTGTACAGTCTGGAATAGCACAAAGGCAATTTTTTTTCCCAAAATTCCTGCGGGATTCGAAATTGCGCGGGTAAAACCGCGCGCAGCCACATATTTTCTGAACCTACGTTCCCTTTTTCGCTGCGGCGCCTGCTCAACATGTACCCGCCCGCTGAAGGTAAGCCACAGGCAGGGCGTGGCGGAGGACGAGCTGCCGCCTTCAGCAAGCACGAGCTGCGGCGCCTGCTCAACATGTACCCGCCCGCTGAAGGTAAGCCACAGGCAGGGCGTTTAAATCTTTGCCCTTTTTAATTTTACAGCCCTCATATTAATTTAGCATCAAACCCACCGATGTGTTCAGTTGAGGCGTTTGTAGGTACCTAGTTACGTAGAAGTTATTTTAGTTGTGGCTTGGCTAGGAGCCACGACGCCCGGTAAATTTTAAAAGGCCTGAATTCCTACAGTATTGAATCGAAAACTCATCAACTACTTAATTAATATTTCTATTAAAAATTATTTTTTTACGTCATTTTAATAATTAAATAGTCGCCACGCTATGTAATCGCTTCTACTTCCCTCCTTAACACATTTATCTAGTTGTCGACTGAATGTCTAGTTAGGTACTAACAAAGCAAATGAAACCACCACCGGCATACGAAAATATTAAGGCAAAAGGTTAATCTGTACTGTATACACAGGGTGTAGCTAGTTGTAGAGGCTTAAAATTAACTATGGCGTCTAAAAGTACATTGGATAAATAAAAAATATTAAAGGATGTTGTATATTTTTCTTTCCTTTTATATGTTTATCTTAATTTTTAGTTAAGCACGCTAATAGCCTATTTACAACTGCAATGTTTTATTTTCATCGCGGCTATTGTATGAAAATGTGATAAAATTTAAAGGAAAAATTACTGGGAACCCCATTGATCCTATAAATACAAGCTCATCCTACTAATACTGTAGGTAAATGCGAAAGTTTAGACGGATGTATGTATGAATGTTGTTCAATCACAGCAGAACGGATTTGTATGAAATTTGGCACAGTGATAGTTTAGAGTCTGGAATAACACAAAGGCTTCTTATCCCAATATTCCTGTGGGATTAGAAATTGTGCGGGTAAAACCGCGTGAAACAGCTAGTCCGTAGTACTTATATCTAAAACTCAACAGCTACAACAGCTGAAGCTTGCAAACGTAGGTATGTCTATTTGCAGATAGCTTACACATTAGGTAAAAGTGTATTGCAGATGGGTAGGCTTTTCGAACTTTTTTGTTTCGTAATTTTTATGCAAATTCTAATTAAGTTAGGCTCGCACAATAAAATTAATAACTGTAATGAAAATTGATTGATGTAGATACGTTATGTTTAATTACCTGGTCTATTTAAGTGTAATGTGATTCGCCTGGGGATGTCCGTGCATAATTATTACCTACTTTAATCAGTAAGTATCGTAATCTGATTTTTCTAAAGGTTTTTCAAAAATATTTTTATTCGACGACTTTTTTAAATATTTATTGGATGACGATATATTTATTTTATTTCTAGGTTTTCCTTCATGTACATAGGTATGTACTTATATTTCTCAATTTACTACTTATCTTTCATTGAGGATATAAAGTGAAATATTTATAGATCTAGTTTTAGGTAGGTACTTCTTCAGAATTCCATTCTTTATAATATAAGGATGGGACGTTTGTCATTCATGGTGATAAGTGAAGTGATCATGAAGATTAAGTGTGTAGGTGTAGGTTTGTAGGTGGTTCTATTCACGAGAAACGGATTCATTTTTCGCACAACTTTCAGAATGAAATTCATATTCTTATCAAAGGAGTATAACTTATAAGTAAGTAGATAAATATGTATAGCTGTGTTGTGACACTGGCCACGAAAAAGATTTTAATTTGACTTAGATTAACCTGATAAGGCATGTTTTAAGCCAGACCTTGGACATTGTTATCTAAGCTGTATTGTATAAATTATATAGATATAGGTAGTAGAATTATAGCCTTTGTAATTTTAGAAGCAGTACTATAAGTTAGTGATAGCATTCTCGGTAAGTAACTCGGTTAAATAAAAGACTTTTGGAACCGTAAAAGACTTGTATTTTATCGCTGTTACCTAACTAGTTACGAGTATGACTCAAACTGTCACAGTAACTCGAGACTGAATGAAAGACATAATAAACCTTGTGTTAAAATAGCAGAAGGTACCTATACCTACCTAAAATTAAAATAATGTTATTTATATTAAAATTAAGTAGACCAAATCCGGTACAAAGTGTACCTAAGTACCTATTTCTTAAACTAAAATAATGTGACAATGTTTTTAAGTTTTTGCATTTATAATGCTCAAATTATTCTTTAAATAACCGAAAAAATGTGATAAATAATTTTTTTTTCGGTTGTTTAAAGAATAATTGAGCATTATAAATGCAAAAACTTAACGTTAAACTTATAACGTTGCAATGCTTCACTTTAACTGGGATTCACAATTTCTGAAAAGAAATTGGTCTCGGGTGGTCTTAGCTGCAAAGCTATACCATTAGATGGAGCTACGTGAGCAATATAACGTAAAAATAAAAATGTGATAAGTAATTTCGAGGCGTACCGCCAGGCCCCGGTAGCTCAGTGGAAGAGCACTCGTCCGGCAAAACGAGTGTCAAAAGTCGAGTCCTGGCCGGGTAATTTTTATTTATCAGATTTTTTCGGTTATAAAATAATGTGAATTCGTGACGGTTTGAATGAGTGTTAAGGCTGCGAAGTGAGAGGTCCTAGGTTCGTATCCCAGCCGAGCCAGTTTACGATACCTACGAAGTATGAACTTATCTAAACTGTGCGGTGCGAGCACAGAACTTTGTCGACTCGTACGAGTATGTTTACGAATGTTCGTGTAGTACGGACGGAGTCGGTTGCGAGTTTTTAGTTACCTACCTAATATTGTAATAAGTATTTATTTTACAGTTATTATAGAGTAGGTACAATATGTTTACAAACATTCAAAATTAAAAAGGCACAAATTTATTTAAGCTAGCTGTGCGGAAATTAATAGATCGACAAAGTTAGTTACAAGTTGTTGAAAGTTTGTATAAAAAATATGAACCGCTTAATCTAATACCAAGCGAATGAAGTGAGAGCACCTAGCACCTATAGGTAAGTATTTAATATTCAAAGAGAAAACTTTTGTTCTATTAGTTAATGTGCTAGTAATTAATTGTTTTACTAGCGAGCTACCCGCGCTTCTCTCCTTGGTGAAAAGTTCAGATGGACAACTATTAAGCACCCGCATGGACCTCTACGTGTATGCAAAGCAATTTGGAAATGCAATTTTAAGTTTCTAATCCCCGACTTTAAAGAGGAGAGTTAAAAGTTTGACATGTTTATCTGTCACTGGCATTGTAAGTCCTGAAGGGATGAACTTATATGCCGTATTTTTTATTGAAAGGCGTGTGGTGATGAATTTTACATCATAATCGGGTGGTGTAGGTAGTCAAGTGGTAATATACCTATACCCGGCGCGGCGAACCTTGATCCCTATGACACTGACAGTAATTTTCACAACATACCTAACCTTGTAGTGCCGTCCCCGTTATATTAGAATCGTATTGGAGGCTTCTAAAAATGGCATTTATTTATTTTACGTAGCTATATTCCAATAAAATGATATTCCGTTGGAATTATAACAATTCATAACATTTGCAAGAAATTATCTCAATCACACTTTACGTTTACGTTGTGCAAAAGTTACTTCGTCGGGTATTCATCAGGTTATGTTGTGAAAATTACTGTCAGTGTCATAGGGATCAAGGTTCGCCGCGCCGGCTATAGTCTGGCCATAAATAGGTACTGTTACAATTGAACATAAACAAACTATTATACATTTGAATTTGGAATCTGTCATTTTATATTATTGTGTTTTCTCATTTTGGCGCCAATAAGTGCAATATACAATATTTTGCGTTATTAAAATGGCGTGGAGTGATACAGACAACCGAATCTCAGTGAATGCATTACATAAAGTAGGCCTACTTAGGAGCAATTTTTAAAACTCTCCATAGGTACACTTGGCATTAGTCTAATGTTTGTGTACCGGGCTAAAAATAGGTACCTACAATGAGTCCTACTGTTTAAAAGATGACTTAGGACTTGCAGCCTATTATAATGTGTACAGATTGCTGTACCTACATAATGAAAATATTTATGTAATATTCTGCGCATGTTGCGTATTTGGACGTGTTGTGCGCAGAATGTTACATTACTAGTTCCATTACAGCAATCTGTATGCACCATAAGAGATGATTTAAAAAAGAATATGTTGAAAAAATCTAAACAACTAGGTAGGTACTGAAGCGGTATACTAACGCAAAGGAAGGTTCCAAACACAAAATGACCGTATTTTTGCTCAAAGCTCTAAGGAAGCTTCCCAATTAGTCGACAGAGTGCAACGTGGGCAACAGACTTCAGTGATGGTTTGGTGGAGTGTTAGCTTACTTATGATATACTTATGATCAATAACGTAATGATTTGGATAAGGATTAATACTATATTGATATAACTCTATCGCAAATAAAAACATTAATTTCGAAAGTATTTTATAACTATAGAAAAGGTTATTATGATTAAACTCAAAAAGATAGACATATGCTGTCGCGGACTTTTTTTTAGAACTAAAAATGAGAAACAATTTCGTAACACATAATTATTGCGCAACTTAAACCGTTTACGCAGCGCACGCAATGGAAGCTTTCAAAATTAAATATATTCCCCCGTTTTTGCAACATTTTCGTATGTAACTTCGCTCTTATTATTTTTTCTAAAATAAAAAGTTACTCCTTATTACATCAGCTACCTTTCGATAAAGTTCCGTCAAAATCGGTCCAGCCATTTCAAAGATTAGCCGGAACAAACAGACAGACAGAAAAAAATTTAAAAATTCCTATTTTGGTGTATGTACCGTATATAAGTATATTCATATGCAAGTAGTAAAAAACGGTTATTTCAATATTACGAACAGACACTCCAATTTTATTTATTTGTATGTATAGAGTAAACTTGCACACTGTAAAAGTAATAAATGTTATTTGCAATAGAAAATAAAGATATTTTTCTTTGATAACAATACTTATGACAAAACTAGGTAGGTACATTGCCTTCTATGCTAGAGGTCCTGGCGGTGGATATTTCTGTGATGAACACAAAATATTAGCCGTCAAGTCATAGATTTATCTATGTATTTAATAATTTATGTTCACAAACGGAAACTGAAAAAATACTTTCAATATGTATGATTAAGAAATACATATGTATGATTGATTATGTATTTCTTAAGTTTACTATCCGTTATCTAGTAAGTATCCATAACATCAAAGAAACCTAATTTAAGCGAGACATGTGATGTTATCTACGTACCTTTACCTCACCTTTTTTTTTCATTTAAAGTAGTTACCTTTTTACTTATTTCAGCCTAATTATAAAAATGTACACCCTTCCTTATGATGCAAATCCTTTAAATGAACTAATTTAAACTGGATTTATTATGGGGTTCAATTTGAAAGAAAAATAGAATGTTTTTTTTTTATACTTAACAAGGATAATAAAAAAAAAATATTACCTAAGTATATGGTTTTTTGTAACAAAAACTTAATTATACTGACTTAACATTTCAGTAAAAAATCTCAGAGGATATCATCATCATCCACAGCCTGTAGACGTCCACTGCTGGACATAGGCCTTTATCTGTTCTTAAAATTTTGTTGATAAAATTTACCACATTTCATGTGTTGTTGGTAAGAAGTTGGAACGGTTGTTTTTGCATTTTAGATTTTTGTAACCAAGAAAGTAAAACAACATATATTTTTTTAATATACAATTTATTAGCTTGTTATACAACAGTCACATTAACAAAGAAAAACTCAAAGAAATATATTAATACAATGAACTTAAATCATTCTTTTTTATTATACCGTAAGCCCGGTGGTGACCTGACCTTAAGATAGATTTCACCCCATTGTAAGGATGAGATTGAAGATAAAAGCACATGTTTTAGGAAAAACCTATATAAACTAAGTTTTAATATATGTATTGTGCTAAATAAACACAAAAAACATAGAAAAATGTCATTGTACACACTGTGTTAATAGTAGAGGTATCTTTTTGTGCAAAATAACATTAGGTGTATAAACTTATTTTTTAGAAATAGTACACAATTCCAAAACATAGGTAATTAAGTCATTGTACTTATGAACTTTATTTAAATAGGCTTATTTTGTTTAATGAACACATATCTAAAAATAGTGTTTTATATGTAAATAGTTTGTACATTACAAAAAATTTATAATGATTTTAAAACAAGAAACCTAATATAAACCTACAGTAATTAATATTATTTAGAATACATTTACATGATTTTCTTAATAACCATTCAATTTACTAACAATATTTCAAAAAACAAAATCCAATAACTTGTGTAATTGAACTTATAGTTTTATATGAAACAAAATATTTTTACAACTTGCCAACATTTTTGTGATTTTTGATAATCATCAGGTGTCCGGTAAAACTTATAGCCATGAACAGGTTCAAAATTCTACTCAAGTTCAAAGAAAGTTTTACCTGCCGGTGAAACAAATATATTGGATTTAGTAATTTATATACATCTAAGAACATTAACTTTCATCAGCTTGTGTCATTTTTAATGTTGTTGAGGAAATACAGACTTTTATTGTTTTTATCTATGGACAACGGAAACGATATAGATCTGGGGATTTTTAATGTTCTTTTGTTAAAAGATATATTTTCTTTTTAAGGACTTAGTAAGTTTTAACTGTCACCTGAAAATATGATGAAATCAAATTGGAAGTTAATAAATCACAGAACTATCTGGTATACTTAAATTTTTCTATATTACTCTTAAATTACAGTATACTCTAGCTGTTACTACTCAAATATTTCAAAAAACTTTAATACAAAACATGACATAGGTACCTACCTATTTCTAACTTAGATGCAAAAATATATTATATATACCTTATTTCCTTGATATGTATTATCTAATTTAATTTTATTTTAGTTCAAAATAAATTTATCAGCACTCAACAAAGTAATGTTACATAATTATCCAAAGCACTCAAAACATTGAATATTAAAGTCAAGAAAATAAATTATGATATTTAACTAGCTCACCATCACAAATAAAAAAAGTATATTGTGATAGTGCAAAATTAAATGTATAACAAAACAGCACCTTGATACATAATAAATACTAAAACAATTTGAGCACACATAGGGCCATACTCAACATTAAACTCTCTAATGTCAAATTTGAAGGCTTCAAAATCCCCTAATTTGACAAAAGTGATACATATAATAAGAGTGTAATGTTGAATTGAGTCTATTTTGTTCTTAATATGTTAACAGTCCCATAAAAAAGGTAAGTCCACTCGCGTTTTTATAAAAAAATGTCTTGTTTCAATGCATACAATAAACTGATGAACAAATATTGGAAAATATAGTGCCACGCTCCAGATAAAACTTGTTAGTTTTTTACTAAGTTGCATTCAACTTTGCCTGTACTAAACTTAAAAAAAGAAAAATATACCATGTTTTTTTTATTTTTATTAGAACTCTCTTCACAAGTCCAATAATAACAAGCAAACTAATATGACAAGTCCAGAACACTAGAGCTCCTCAAGTTTGGTAGTGGCTAGTGTACTGCATGAGGTACACAGACTCGGCAGTACAGATAGTCTTGTACCGGATGGGGTACACTGGACTGGTAACATGTTAAAATGAGCTTGATTCAACATTAGATATGCAAATTTTAAGTGTCTCTAATGTCTAATTCAAAAGCTCCAACAAAAACAGATTTTGAAGCTTCTAATTTTGACATTAGAATAATTTAAAATTAGAGATTATAATTTTGAATACAGACCGATGTTAGCTTACACATTTCAACATGATGTTATTGGTTTTAAACAGTTTTAATATTTATTTATTTAAGTTATAACCAGAAAGCTTTTTAAGGATAAATAAAAAATTGCATTGATGTTAGCTTACACATTTCAACATGATGTTATTGGTTTTAAACAGTTTTAATATTTAATTATTTAAGTTGTAACCAGAAGGCTTTTTAAGGATAAATAAAAAATTGCATTGTGTAACTTTAGGCTTTTTTATGAAGGATTTCTCAGATTTATCTCTACTTGATTGTAGATCTTATTAAAGTTCTCCATTGAAAATTTATAGCAAATCTTTGCAGCATCTTAATCAATACTTAAGAAATATTTCAAAATACTGGCCTAAAACTCAGCATTTGTTAGTTTCTGTTAAGTAAGATATCGCGAAATCATAAAATGAACATCAAATTGGGCTTGTAACTGATAATCGTCACAAGTCAAATCATGTGTTACCAATATCACTTATAATAACAACGAACATATTTATGTACTTTTGAATTCAAGTTATGCTGAAGGTCACTTTTTTATAATTCACTGATGATAAGTACAGCAACACTTAGCCTTAGTATATTATTGCATTTTACATTTTATGGCCAAGTAATGCCAAAATAATGATTTCTTTTGCAGGTTTAACAAAAGCATAATATAATCCATATTGATTTGCTGCTTATCTTCAGCATTATACATCTTTAATCATTGAAGAATGTATATGAGCACAACTCAGAATAAAAACCATGTTGTATTACTATACTAAGCATTGTGCAATATACCACATACCATAAATACTTAAACATCAATTTTAGATTTACCATTTAATTTCCCTAGTTGTCCCAGCATTAGCACTGTATTTATCAAATTTTCTGAGTATATTCTTTGATTTGTTTCCATACGTCTTAATTTTTGAACAACATATTTAGAAAAAAACTCAAGTTCATTTTCATTTCCTTGTGATCTTGTATCTGATTCTTCACTTTGTTTCCGTTTAGACCCACGGGGACTGGTATGGGTGGAAGATGATTGAGATTTTCTATTGTTTTCTTGATTTTTACTTTTACTGCTAGGTTTGCTGTTCACAAAAGCTAAGTTGAGATCATCAGCTAAGTCATTAGCTTCTTCTTCATTCAGCTGAATTGTCAAATCATCCGGTACAGTGACCATTGGTACATGATTTTCAGAAAACAATGGTGAAGGTAAAAATGAAACTCGTTTACGAACTTTCACAGCTGAACTTTTAGGTCTGGTTGCATTATCTTCCGCTACAATAGCAACAGTATGTCTACGATTAGTCTTTTCATTTATAACTGGTTTCTGAAGACGACTTGTCTTGTTACTCCAAAAGTTAACTTTTATTTTATGTTTTGGTTTAGATTTCCTCTCTGGCTTGTTCTGAACTGTAGGAAATTTATAGCGGACCAAATCATCATCACTTAATGGTTCTTCTTTTTTAATTGCTTTAGCTGGTGATTTATTGTGATTGTTAAAGTATTGGGCGTTTATTTTGTAGCGAATGTTGTCATCATCTGACTGATAGCCATTTTTCTTGTGTAATATTTTGTCTGTTGTAGATTTCATGGTGATACACTCTTTTTAATGTTAAATGCTGGAATAAAGAGAAATGTTATAATTAATTATGGATAAGTCAGTAAAAACAAAATATGCTAATAACATAATACGATGCTGCATCTAGCAAAATCTGTCAATGCTTTCCCGCCGAAAGTTATAATGACGCGAAAAAACCAAATTACTCAATCGAATACTGCATTATGTTGGAAAAAGGCACCCTAGAATAATTTTGGTACATATGCAAGAGATTTTCTCGCATTGAAAGTAGTGGATTAATATAAAATAGCGTCTAATAGTTACCTTTTGAGGTTATGTGTATGTTCTGAGTGGCAAATACATATTTTACTTTAAACTACTACATATCTCCAATTCCACAAATTAAAATTCACTGAGAGTCATTTGTTACAAGAAATAAAAGCTTTTCAATTAAATACTTACAATGAAATACATAGAATTATAGAATTAGTTACATAACAAGATGAGAACTTACCTTATCGATTTAATTATGTCCATTATTTTATTCCTTTTTATCACTAAAACAACAATTTTCAATATTGTAACACAACAAATAACATTTGCCTCTTATTAAAAAACAAACCAGCAACATCGGATTCTAACCGTAAAACTCTACAAAGCAAGTAAAACACAAACTAAAATAATATTTTTCATTTGTTCCTTCGTTCGTTCGTGCGTTCCGTTCAGTTGATCAGTTCACTTAGCATCATTGGCGATGGTGAATGAAGTATTTTTGTCACAGCCAGCGATATTTCACGGATACAACAATCACTGTATTATTTTGTCACACTGAATATCTGCGTAATACTATGCCAATAATTTCACTAGGAACCACAGTAAATTAAATGTTTATCCACAAAGAAAATATTTAAAAGGAATACGCCACCATTTTAAGCTTTGTAAGTAATACGTTAATTAATAGCTGCAAACTGAGAAATTATCTTAAGACAGTTTGAATGACTGGGATTTTTGTAACGCAGTTTATAGATTTGTTATTTTTTTTTGGAGAAACTTTTATTTTTTATTTTAT
Source organism: Stenoptilia bipunctidactyla (assembly GCA_944452665.1). Taxonomy (NCBI): domain Eukaryota; kingdom Metazoa; phylum Arthropoda; class Insecta; order Lepidoptera; family Pterophoridae; genus Stenoptilia; species Stenoptilia bipunctidactyla. Next base: position 11,265,955 of record OX101727.1, read on the forward strand.
TTTAGATTTGTTTCATTCAATCATAATTTTTACTCAATATTATTAATGCTTTTTCAACTGAAAAACTAAAAAATAAAGAATATTAAGTAGTAGGTAGGTACGTTTAGTCTATAAGACGGTCAACTCAGTGTAATCATACTTACATAAAAGTGTCTTTAAATGAAAGATTATCTGAAATTGAAGTTTATGAATAGCAGTGCAGTACAGGCATTAATGTCGGAATTTCTGTCATAGTCCAAAATCTACCTTTTACGATTCGTTACATTAATTTGAAAGACTTTGCAGTAACCATGCTTTGCCACTGGATTGGAGTTGGCTTTGCTCCCTACAATCAGGTTACGGAAGCATGTATAGGAAGTCAAAAGAAGAATGCATTGTGTGTGATAGGTGCCTACTTATTCGAAATATTCTCTACAAAATTTTATGAAACGCACTTAATTTAAATTCTTTAACAATAGACTACATTAGATACTACCTAGTATCTTTAAAAATGTGAAGAATAGGTTGATAATAGGTTTTAAATGTTATGAAATAGGTGGTACGTTTACTACTGTGTGCACGTCTACAATAATCCGAAGAATATGTAATTGAAATAGGTACCTATTGATGATTTTAATACTATTAATATTCATGTGGATTTACGTTTTTCACCTTGTTCTTTATCGTTGCCTCCGTGAGTGCGAGTGAGTAATATTGAATGAGACATACTTACCTACCTACATATCTACTCGTAACTAGTCGTAGTTAGTTCTAAAAATTCGTGAGTACCTTCGTCATTTTACCACATATATTATGTGGTAAAAAGACAAAGGTACTTTGGTAGAAAATGTGTTTTATATTTTTTTGGAGAAACTTTTACAAAACTTTTTTTCTTCAAAAAATGCTACCTAATGAATGATATCTGCATTACATTATAAGAACACTTTAAAAGTCCCTAGTTACGAGTAGGTATCTAAGGAGGTACAAAGTTAGCATTTAGTTACATAATTCGATCACAATATCGGAAAAATACATTATTTAATCATTCAAAGTATTCCATCATTATGTTAATCCCATCTAAGTTAATCCTATAAAAATATACAGAAATATCCAACACCCAGTTGTCAATACGACAAATTATAAAAAATACAAAAGACTTTTTTAAATTACTGATTTACTTACTTAATTTACCAACTATAATAAAAAAGTTTTTATCTAGAATTGTGTAAAAAACACGTACCTGTACAAATTACAGTTATTATAGTTCTGAACATCTTTTTTTTTTATAAAACAAAAATCATTGTACAACCTTTATCTATTTGTCACCTACAAAATAAAATAAAAAACTTAAAATTATTTGCATAAATAATGACTTACTCTTCAGCATAAAATTTCATCAAAATAATATTGAAATACAATATTTTATCACAATGTTTTGATTGCAATGTAAAATAGCATAGAACGTACCATATGATTTTTCATTGAGATCCAGCCCATCCTTGCGCGATAGCGAATTTTATTTTTGCTGGCCGTGATTGTCGATTTACACAACAACACTTCACAAATAATATATTTGTTCGATTGTTATTCAGTTTTTCTCACTCGCAATGTTACCTAAGAGAGGTTATGTCAAGCCAGAAGATTTCTCAAACTGAATGGGAAGCTGTGCGCAACGCAATGCGGCAAACAGACCCAGACCCAAATATGTTCTCATTAGGTAATTATATGGGAACGGTACATTAGGTGATTAAACAATTTAACGTTTTTCCTAGCTTTTACTTGTGTTTCCACTATAAATGCTCAATAAAAAACCTAACTAGAATAATCATACAAACTTTACCTAAAATAAAATTCAGAAAAAAAGAACTCGATAATTGACCTGCCTGCATAGTAGAAAAAACATGATTGTTCATAATCGTCTTATTCTTTGTTAAGATCTGATATTGATATTGGGGATAGTCCGCTCACAGATTCTATTGGACATGCGCATTGTAAATATGCCATCTGTAGAGTAGATTCTTTCTTTGATCTATTTACTTACGCAAGAAAAGTCTGTATATATTTATTATAATCACGTAACACACCCCGGAAATTCTATCAACAAAGTTTCTGTTGATAAATTAATACCTACTAAATTTTACACAGTTGGAGTCGAATTAGTACCTAAATAAAAAGGTACTTTACCTTTTTAAAAATATGGGTAACAGGTCAATATAGCGAACTGGTAAGCAATTAAGCAACTTAGTTTTTGAAGAAATTGTTTGAAACAAACAAGTGGTTGAAACAAAGTATATTTTTATTTGATATAGGAAACTAGCTGCCTCTTCTTGGCATTTATATCGCCAAATATTGTTGCGAGGTTTAATTTTCAAAAAATACAGAACATTTTTTTTTCTTTTCAAGTAAGCATAAGTCGTTAACAGATATATGGAACATAAGTCGTTAACAAGGAAAAATACGCAAACTTTGTATAACAATTCGTCAATAAAAAAAAGTAATATGACAAACAACTACGTCTCATGGTCACACTAATGTAGCATTTAAGTGAGATTTTGGTTGTCGGTGTTTTGGCTTTTTAAAATATTTTCAATAAAGTTTAATTGATCCCTTCGAGAGTTATTGCAACGAATTTGTCTAAAAAGAAGTTGATCTATCGTAAAAGGGGTTATTTAACCTTTTTCGCCGTCACAACTAGATACAAATATAAATTATATTAAAAATAATCCCATCAGTGTACCATTCTCATACAGTCGATGAATGAAAGCGTTTAGCAACTTATGAAACAGTTTTGTTACCCACGCTTATGATTATTATGAATGTTGGTAAGTTAGGTTTATTTTGCGCACCTGTGACGACATAGAATGGGTCGATGGGTGTGCAGTTCTTTTGTACTTTTGATTATGTTCAGCGACTTTTGCGGCAGACTGTACCACAAGCAGCTGCTGTTATTTTTGAAAAGTTCCTGTTTAAAAGCAATAGGTAAAATATTATAGGTGTAATATTAAACTAACCTGAGCTCTTACTGCAGCCAAGTGAAGTTGCGTTGCCCTGTAGTCATACTTCTTCAAAGATATCTCCTCCTGTAGGAAACAAACAAAGATAAAATATGTAAATAAACAGTTTTAAAACCACATACTTACCTAATAAAATAAAAAGTGCCTAACAAAAAAGTTCCTAAGGTTTATAATGTTTATAATTTTTAAAATGCTAAGGTTATATAGTCAAAAAAACACATGAAAATAAGTTCGATAGTAGCGCCACCTTGTTAGAACATTCTAAAACTTGTTTCCATGTATGCGCCTGTTCTCTGTATACGAGCTTTATGACTTTCAAACTTAACTTCATAAATATTGTAAGACCTTACGGGATCTACGTGCAGATGGCGCTGTTTTTAAAAGTGCTAACGTCACCAAGACCGCTTAGCTATTTATCCTTTTTTAATTTTAATTTTATGTATGTTTATATTACTGGTATAATTGTATTAAATTTTTGATTAAATGTTGTTTTTCAGCACATTTTTTTCATACTAATTATTCAGATGATGATTAAGGATGAAGTTGAAAGTAAAACCTTTGTGATTTTTCGGGTATGGATAACAAATGATGTTTTAATTAACAAGCAGACGAAAAAGTACAGGAAAAATTACGGCCCTTTAATTATCCTTTTGTAAAAGGCAAATAACATTTTTTGAAATTATAATATAACAAATAAAAACTCTGAGTTGAAATTATATTCCGAACGCTGTTGGTTGGTCGAATTTCGCCCATACATTTTAGGTAGGTACCTATGGGAAATTTTTAACGTCTGTTATCAGAGTTCCACTGCGCGTATTAAGTATATGAAAATAAAGATATAATTTAATATTGTTTCATTAGTTAATTTCATTACGATACGTGGAGGTAACTGCGTATTATCATAAAGACAATTTTAAGAACACAGATTAATTTAATGAAGCAAGTGTGCACCGAGGTGTTATGGGAGGCCCATACGGGATACAGGCGTGAAGTTATGTATGTATGTGTGCAAGGAAATGTTTTAAAGTTATACAATTTAGACACTAGAATATTCTTTTTTCGTAAGCGTTACGTTTTACGTAGCATAAAATATATTTGAACTATAGGTCTGTAGAATGTTAACATTTTATTTTTATTCTAAGTATTAAGAAAAGTTTGCTATACCTACCTACCTATGACCGTTTCTTTCTGCGGGGCTAGCATGCTACCGTCGACAACGATAAATCGGGCCTTTTATCGATATTTTCTAAGAATATGGTATTTAGTGTATGTAATTTATTAAGATTATGACAAATTTGGTTCTGTGGTCTTAATCTTGGTTTCAAATCGAGTAGGTAATTCTATCTATTATGGTGCGCAAATTAGCTTACATAATAGGATAAAATAACAAAATAATATTTATCTTGTCGATTCGACTATTTATCGATGGTTGCATGCTAGCCCTGCTGAACAATAAAAATAAGATGACCGAGATAGTTTGAATAAATGAATAACCTATATTTTGTGTTAAGCTGCACTGGTTACAAGTGATTATTTTGGAAGCAGAATGCCTTTGTATAATGCATTTTAGAAATTACCCTTCAGACAAAATTGGTCGCCAAATATCACTGCTCATGAACAGTAGGTCTACCAACTTTGCAGACATTTACAACATCGGTTTGTCAGAAGTCATTTTCGGCGCCCGGAAAATAATGATAACCACCAACCAGCAGGCCTATTATGGATCTCAAAACCATGCGATGATATGAAATAGTTTTGACGTTAAGGCCGCTCAACATTCTCGCGAGATTCTCGCGAGAATGTTGAATGTCAAAGCCATTCTCGTATTCTACTCAATTTCTCTCATTTTTCTCTACTTTTTGTGGGTTTTGGGGTTTGTGGGGAGTTTGGAGTTTTGTGTAGGAGTCACGATCGCATATTCATATATCTCAGTAACGAGCGAGCCGCCGATTTGAACGGTTATATCGCAGAGTATATCTCAGCGATGCGCGTCTGCGAATTATCATACCAGTCGAATAAACTACTAATACTAACTTGAATATTCGACTTGAACGATAGTAATATACAAACGTCCTGAGTCGAATGATACTTCTAATATTCGTAATTACTAACGATGGTTAACCTCAATATGGCCGAATGACCTTGAAAGAAAGCAATCGAATGGTTAGTTGAATGACTAAATGCATTGACAGGCAGCTTGTGTCCGCTGTTTCACCCGCATAACTCCCTTTAGAAAGAGAGAGAGTTTTGAAGTAACTCGTAATAGATTTTAAGAGTTTTTGTTAATTTTTTTATATTGTTAGTATTGAAAATGGTCCAGAAAGATAAAAATTAATATCTAATATGTTTTATTTACTAACAAATAAAGATAAATTGTGATAAAAACATATTTATTTCAAGGCTTTATATTCTATGTATGAAGATGATTATATTAACGACTCGCGAGATTCTCGCGAGAATGTGGAGCGGCCTTAAAACTTATCATACGATCATTATTTGGTAAACCATGTAAATTGAATACAATAACCCCCATATATAATAATTAAGTATTTATTTATGAAAGCAAACGAAATGGAAGAACACAAATGAAATCAAGAAACCAACATATCATAGAGGTGGGTGCGATCTCACCTTTTTCAATTGACGTTTTTAAGTCATAGATAATGATTGAAACTGTCATTTCAAAAGGTAATGCAACGCCTCTTGCATGCAAATGTAAAGGGATAATTGTTGATCATTGTGTCATAGAAATCTTGTTTATTATGTCATGTCATGAAAGAACCGTAATAGGCCTGCAGCACTGGGCCACTTGGTGGATTATGGCCTAAACCTCCTCGTCACCCAGGGAAGAGACTCATGGCCCTGCAGTGGGCTCATTACAAAGGGTTGCGATAAGATTGTATGTTTTATTGGGTTGTCATTGTACTCAAAGTGCTCTGTCGATACAACGTAGAGGAGTTAAAAAAACATACTAGTAATTAAGAATTGTTTTGTCAGCAGCGTGACTAGTTATTTGCTTGCTCAAATACATTAATGAAAATTTAAGAAAGCAAATGGAATTTTTATTGATCTGGTGTTTTTATCTAGACACGCGGCAGCGTGTCAAGACAAGTTTTAGCAAAGGAACTGGCTAGACAGCGCCAAGCTTAATATTACACGAACCACTTGGTGCCATTTTTGACACTTCTATAACTCAAAATATCTTTGACGTTTAACTACGTGTGTTTCATTAAGGATATGTAGAAGCCCAAATTTCTTGAAGCTAGCTTTCATTTTCTAAAGATATGAAGGTCAAAAAGTCGTAAATTTTAGTACCTTTTGACTTATAGTACCTAAACCTAACCTACTTCTAGAAGACCTAGACGCATGTTTGGAATCCAGCTCGGTAATTATAAAAAAAAGTGGTGTCCCCATACAAAAAACTTGGTTTTAACTTTGAAACAAAAGAAAAAAGATAACCTAAATATCAATACCCGCCTAGTTTGAGGTTTAAGTGAATAAACTCAAAAGCTAAGTTGATCTTTTCATGTAAACTTAGTTTAATATCTGCAGTGACCAAAATAACTTGCTAATTTTCTTAAACTTAGTTGAGGTTGATCGACAATCTTCACAAAATTTAAAAATTGTTTAAAAAACATTACCTTGAAGATGTTATGAAAACAAAAGCTTAGACAGGGCTTTATCTCTTGCAAGAAACTAGAAAGTATTAAGTATAAAATCAACAGGCTTTGTCACAGAAACTTTGTCTAACTTAATATCTAAGTAAGTACTTTAAATCCATTCAGATACAACGTTAAGTATCTCCTGGGGCGATTTAAAAGTTTTCTAAAGGGTTCTAGCAAACTTGCGACTCGAACTAACTCTATTGAAAATCGAATCATTTGGGAATGCAAAGTTTGTAAACTGATCACTTGTAATAAATCTAACGATGTGGCACAACAATGTGTTGTGCGAAAATGTCTTATTTCATGTGTCAGAAATAATCGTTTTAGGAAGCTAAAAAACAGTTACATGGGGTGTGGTAAATGACCTTTTTAAGTTCTAGTCTTTGACCTTAGAACACATACCGGTCGATCCCAGATCCGTCGAGAAGTGTTGAGAAACAGAACTTAACATAAAACGTCTTTTCAAAACATTTTAGGTATAACCTCAAAACTTTTATAGACTTGATAAAACTGCGATGTCTCTCTTCAATTTTGTTTTTTGCTATACATTTGATGTGAAGTTTCAACGGTACCGCAGCATCATAATTTGAAAGTGTCTGTATGTTTTTTTGTTACTTACTCGCAAAATTCATTTTAACTGATCAGACTATTTATGTTTTTAATTATGCTAATGTAATTTTAAGTTCAAGAGTCAGTAAATTTCGTAATAAATAAATAAACTTTCTTATGTCAAAATATGTAACTGTCATGATTGTCAAGTGAATGGAGAATTTGGGTATTCTGACTTGAGGCCCGTGCTTGAGGCTTACGAGCGAGCGGTCATCATATTGAATTGCTTTAAAGTGTATTGGAATAATTTGTATTCATTTTGTATTGGATTGTATGTAAGGCAAAAGTCAGCCAATAAACTGTTGAACAGTGCTGAGGAGCTTTATTTCCAACACTAACATTATATCCTACTACTATTACAATACTGGGAAAATTTGCGATGGTAGATTTAAAGGTGGACCACTTCCTGGAAACATAAGATACCGGTCATAAGATAGATACCGTGGGATTTTGGAATTTGTATGTGTGTGGGAGGGTAGGTGGACTCAATCCACTTGCTTGTTTTTTTTATCCCGATAAGTTCGCGCGTTACACCAAGTTTTGTAAAATTTCGAAAATTCCTACTTTTTTCACATTTATAGGCATCACAGTTTAATATTTTTTTTGTTTAATGAGTTCCATGATAATGGTTCTATTATATAACAGTTCAAAAATCACAACAACTGTGACTGGTAATTTACAAACCATCACTGAACATAAATTGAATTTTTGAACTTTATTGAAGGTAAAAGTTTGAGCACCTGTGGTGTAAAAAAAAAAGTATGGAATCTTTGGGCACAACATAGAAAGTTTGCCTACATCCTGGGATCCTACTTGATTTTATTATTTACTAAGATATGGCCGCTAAAATGTAATAGCAACCTTTTATTTTAGATTACCTGAGGATGTTTATAGGCTATTTTAAACTAAGAATTTACTACGGATTTGAAAGTAAAGACTGCGAAACAACGCTGCCAATCACGAAATAAGCTTAAGGATAAGGTTACGTTTAGCAACGATAGTTGTTACGTTTAGCAAGTGGATTGACCAATGTAGTATACAGATGGACGACTTACGAACAAAGGCGCTGCTAAAAATACAGAGATTCTCAGGTTTACAATTTAGGTTTTCACGAAGCCTATTAATGGTTTTTACGACGCTTATTATGGTTTTCACGTCCCCTAAACTAGATTTAAAATCTAGGACGGCAAGTAGTGGTTCAAATGAAAGTGAAACTTTCTCTTTGCTTGATAATTTAATAGCAGTTCTTGGCCACTTTTTGGGATCATGAGGGAATAAAAATTTCCTAACCCCTTCCGTCAGATAGTTCTTTTTTCAAAAAAAGCAAATATTTTGAAGCGAATTATTTAAATTTTCTCTATGAATGAATGAATGAATGAATGATTTATTTAAAAGTAATATGTTTTATCTGTCAATTTATTAAAAGCAAGTAAGTAATAGGTGCACAAAGATCAACCCGGACCTACCGATAAATTACATTTTAAAGCATACATTCGCTTGCACATGACGTTAAACTTATTTAAATCGCTGTTATGCCGCCCAAGGCTGCGTTGTAATTTGTAATACCAATATGCAGTACAGATAAATATAGTGCAAATAATTATTAAATTTTATCAACACTGTTTTAAGTAAATTTGGCAAGTGAGCAATTCATTTGGACTAATTGAATTTGGGTTTATGTAATAGGCACGTGGCATATTAACATGACAACATTCAATATATCCACATTCGTATTGCAAAGTACCTATACCTACTTAGTTTTATTAAGGTATAAAATATTTTTATTTATTTTTAAATCATTCAAAAGAAATCTATTCTTTTTTTTTTTTTTTTTAAGTATTCCACAGATTTTACCTTGGGTTGCCGATCTACGTGTTTTTGAAGTGCCTGAAGAATTAGACAGCGATATATGAATATGCCACTGGCAGATAAGCTATCTTGACATCTCGAAATTGCCACTCGGGAGCATAATATGCCCAGGATAAACACAAGTTTACAAACATGATAGTAGCATTAGGTACTGCCGGATGACGTAAATATTTTTTTTGGTTGATCTAAGTTAAGTAAACAGGTAAATTAAATGTGAGTAAGCTCTACAAAATTACCGGATTTCATTGTGTATAAAAAAATAACTTAAATTATATTTTTTTAAACGTTTTTACAAAGAAGTTACGAAAATCATTACTATAGCTTCTAGTCTAGACTCATCTCTTAAGTGTAAGTAAGGTGGATAAAAGCGTTTTACGTACCTGAATTTCATTCACTTTGCTAAAGTGGTTGTTTTCGAGACTGCGGCTTTGGAGGCGGCCGAGAGAATCAAGGCTGTCCTATGAAAAAAAAATAATAGAAAGTTAAAGAAATAAAAGTAAAATTAAAAATTTTAAAAACCCCCCGACACAAAAAGACCTTAAAAACTAACGAATAATATTTTAAACCTATTCTAATTATTATCGTCCCATATATAATTGACTGTAAGACTTGTACTTTAAAATATTTTTATTTTCCGAGCTTCGTCGCCGCGTCGGGGACCGCTCAAGTATATAAAGTATTAAGGCAACAACAGTTAATTTATTATTACATTTAGGTATGAGCGATCTTAAGTTTCATGCATAGTCTACGCTCTTCGTGTGCGGCTTGCGGCGCGGGGGTGGGCGTCACCAAGTGCGGCGACCCAAACGGGCAGACACGTGAGGGCAGACGATGTTGACGGTTGTGTCAATTTTTCGGAGTGAATTCTTTTGATGCAATCTGCAACTGACAACTGTCCCCCGACGCGGCGACGACGCTCGGAAAATAAAAATATTTTAAAGTACAAGTCTTACAGTCAATTATATATGGGACGATAATAATTAGAATAGGTTTAAAATATTATTTGTTAGTTTTTAAGGTCTTTTTGTGTCGGGGGGTTTTTAAAATTTTTAATTTTACTTTTATTTTGTACTTTTTAAAGTAGGTTTTAATATTAGGAAGATGGTAGTCAGATCCCCTCATCAACAATAAGAGAGCTGATGATCTTCAAACGGCTGATCAGGTCATTGTAACCTTACCATACACTTTCAATTTCATTGAAGTAATACGGTACCAAATTTCGAATCGATAGGATATATATTATGGAAGGTAATCAGATCCTCTCATCAACTATTAAAGAGCTGATGATCTTCAAACGGCTGATCAGGTCATGATTCCCTTATCATATACTTTCAATGTAATTGTAGTAATACGGCACCAAATTTCGAATCAATACGACATATGGAAGCTATTCAGATCCCCTTATCAACTATTAGAGAGCTGATGACCTTCAAACGGCTGATCAGGTCATGGTACCCTTACCATATACTTTCAATATAATTGTAGTAATACGGCACCAAATTTCGAATCAATACGACATATGGAAGCTATTCAGATCCCCTCATCAACTATTAGAGAGCTGATGATCTTCAATTGGCTGATCAGGTCATGGTTACCTTACCATATACTTTTAATATCATTGTTGTAATACGGCACCAAATTTCGAATCGATACGACATATGGAAGTTAGTCAGATCCCCTCATCAACTATTAGAGAGCTGATGACCTTCAAACGGCTGATCAGGTCATGGTTACCTTACCATATACTATCAATATCATTGTTGTAATACGGCACCAAATTTCGAATCGATACGACATATGGAATTTAGTCAGATCCCCTCATCAACTGTTAGAGAGCTGATGACCTTCAAAAGGCTGATCAGGTCATGGTTACCTTACCATATACTTTCAATATAATTGAAGCAATACGGTACCTAATTTCGCATCGAAAGGACATATGGAAGGTAGTCAGATCCCCTCATCAACTAGAAAAGAGCTGATGATCTTCAAACGGCTGAACAGATTTTCATGAAACATGGCTAAGAACACTCGGGATAAAATTATCTATAACACAAAAAAAACTAAACGAAAATCGGTTCATCCGTTTGGGCGCTACGATACCACAGACAGATACACAGATACACAGATACACAGACACGTTAAACTTATAACACCCCTCTCGTTTTGCGTCGGGGGTTAAAAATACAGAATAAGTTTTTAAACGATAATGTCCATTTTGCTGCAAAACAAAATAATGAAAAGAGCTTTGCAAGAGTTATTTTTGGTAGATTCATATTGGTGACATTTTAATAGGCATACTTTAAAGTTGCTTTTTATTTTTTAACATTCTCTTCTGTTCGCAAAAAGTTCATAAAGTCATTTGACGACCGGCTGGTGTAGCGGTAACATACATTGCCCTCTATGCCAGAGGTCCTGGGTTCGAATCCCGGCGGCGGCGGATATTTGTGATGGACACATATATTAGTCGTCAAATCATGGATGTTTATATGTTTATTTAAGTTTATTCTAATAAAAAATATGTATTTATTCAATATGTATGTGTATATATTTCTTAAGTATATCAGTTATCTAGTACCCATAACACAAGTTTTTAAGAAATCTAATTTGGGCTAGATAATGTTGTGTGAGTGTCAGAAATATTTATAATTATTTATTTATTTATTATTCATAATTTACTAACCCATAACTTCTATTATACCTAATAATGATTATTATCAAAGAGTTTAAGTTATTATATTATTGATGAAAAGAAAGTTGTTCCTACTTGAGTTTCAATTCCGAATTGAAATAAAGGATTGAAATTCGGCGTAACTTCAGATTATTCAAAAGATTATTTAAATAATTATCTTCAATTTTGTAAAGGACACTTGAACTTTATTGGTAATTGGCTTCCGGACCCGCGGACACAATTTATTATAATATATATTGCATTTTATTTTATTTAACATTTTAGTTCTTTGTTACAGTGGCCAGGCGCGGTCCCAGACTGAAATTTTGGGGGGGGTCACAACTGAATTTTGGGGGGGGTCACGACAATTTTTTTGTATCAGCAGTATCTTTTCTCCCTCCTTCTCTTATAAGGGGTTCATCTTTTCATGATTTTGGGGGGGGTCATGTCCCCTGTGACCCCCCCCCCTGGGACCGCGCCTGACAGTGGCTTTAAATAAACTATGCACTTGAGAGGTTACATGCGTAAAAGTAAATTTAATTAAACACAATAAAATAGAGTTAAAAAGATCAAAACCGTCTTTTACTAAATCATCATTAATTATAAGCTTTTTCAAACCACGGTTGTAAAAGTATTTCCAACACTTGAAGACAACACTTAACCGTGATAATTATGGCGACCATAATAAGGAAGGCGGTTAAAGCCACTTAGGCGCCCCAGAATATAAACGATTCTACTAAAAAGTTAACAAAATAATTCGGATAAATAGGCAATTTGGCCTGCCTATCAGGCCGCAAACTGGACGGCAGCGACAGCGGCGCGGGCAGCGGCGCGGTCGTTCTCGTTGTCGCTGGCGTCCGATCGATTTACCCTATCGAGTTTATCCTATCGAATGTTGGTTTCTTGCCACTTCTTCTCAACAGATCGACTTTCCGAAGTGGTAGTAGATTCAGTTCAATTTGTAAATTGTTTGACTTATTTCAAATTTATTTAAATACTTACGAAATAAATAATATTTGAGTTTGAGTATAGAAAGTATTGAATTTGTATGAAACCGCGACAAATCGCTCGAGCGCCCGCTGGCGTCGAGAACGTCCCAGATTCCCCGCGTCGCTGCCCGCGCCGCTGTCACTGTCGTCCAGTTTGCAGCCTCAAAATAGATTCGGCTAAGAATAGCCCTACCTCCCTAGGTCCTTCGGGATTTGCCTGGCTAACGACCACCCTTCATATAAAAGCTGCCGTTTAATGTCCCTTCTCCACCGGTGATGTTTCAGCCATGTTTTATAAAGAGGCAGGTACTTCCTAAGCCCGTGTGTTTGTTTTATCTTCGACCTCATTTTCACCCTATCAGATGTTAATAAGGTCAAACGCGAGCTGGTAACAGTTAAAAAAACCTGTAACTTTCACTATGATTTAATGCATTTACGGGATTCTTACCACGATTTTTAATTTTATTTTCGCACGTCCGATATTTATTAAATCACATTAAATCATTGTGAAAATAACCGCGATAGTTTAAAACAATTATAACCTGTAACTTTGTTTCATAATCAACGAAAGCAGAGCATTAAAAAACCGACTTCACGTCAAAACTTTGGCTGAAGTATAAGGTCGTCAAGATAAACGATCTTCGGATTCATACATATTTGAAAAAATGTTCATGAAACACTCAATAGATTTGGATGAAGGACCAAATGGAAATTATCCTCTATCATATGAAACAATCACCAAAATCGGTTCACACAGTCAAAAGTTGAGTACCTCCTTCTTTTTTTGAAGTCGGTTGAAAAATAAATAAATAAAATCCCCAGACATTCACACCAACTACATGGCCCCAAAGTAAGCATAGCTTGAGTTATGGGATACCATATAGCAAACTAGGGGGGAACCTAGAATATAAATATATAAATAGATAAACACCCAGACACGGAACATTTTTTTTTTCTTGTTCCGTGCGGGGATCGAACCCGCAACCACTGGCGTCTGAGGCAGATAGGTTTACCTCAACGCCAAAGTGGTCGTCATGAAATGTGGTTGAAAAGGTAAGCATACTTACTTGCAACTGCTTGATCTGGAGTTCCAGGTCTTGTGCGTCTTTCCTGAGCTGCTCGTAGCTCATGCGCGCTTGGCCTCCTCCAACGCGGTCCAACAGCATCTCCTCGCGAAGAATTGGAGGCATGCTCTCCTGTGGGAAATACAATTTTTGATTAGAAGACCTCTGTAGTGCAGAGGGCAATTGTCATTTGATACGCAAGTGCTCGAACACTGCATGATATTTTAACACTATAGGGCTACTTTAGTTAGAGAGGCATAAGTAAAACCAAAGGATATCACTAGAGTTATTTATTGTCCGTGACACGTATGTATTCTACGCCGTGTGGATGCGCACTACCTACCTAAGCTTTACGTGGCGTATGTACAGAGTGTGTCCCTACAATATAATTGCAGATATTTGTGATGCGTCTGGGTGATTTCATATTCATAATATGTTTACTTACAATTAAAATCGCAAGCTGTGCTTAGTTGATGCTTGATATGCTGTGCGAAAATAATGTCTAGCAGAATTTATAATTATAATTTCTAAAAGGATATTTATATAGACTCTCAGAACAAACTTAGCTTATAGGCAACAGCATTTTAGGTTTTGTTATTGCTAACGTAAAATAAAAAAAATAAAAACATTTTCATCTTTTTCAACTTCAACCCTTAGTTTAGATGGGCCATTTAAATAAACTATTTCCAAATAATGATTGGTGGGCTAAACATTAGAACGGTATATTTTAGTAGCTATCGAAACACGTTTCGCCATTAGAACGTTTTGGCAAGAAACAAATTATACTCAGGTGTAAGCTTTCAAACATGACTATAGTTTCACATATAAAAAAACCACCCCAGAGGAGATTAAACCTTCATTGAATAGTAAAAGAAACATAAAAGAGGAGCACATGAATCCTTTTAGATAAGGCAATTCTCGGTTCGGAAAATTTTCTAACGTGGGACCAGGCAGGTGTTCGAATTCCGAATATAAATTGGCATTGCCATTTGTTAGCTCACATACAGTCGTTCAATTTAATTAAATATAGTAACACTGTCTGTCTTTGTTGACATGTGTCTGCAAAAAATATCATTTCAAAACAAGCAATATCATTTTTTATTCCCCGCAGCTTCAAACTTTCACGTTTATAGTTTTTGTTGGGTGTGCAGGGGTTTCACGGTTTTACAAAGATGGCTATAAAAATGCTCGTGGGTTCAATACCCGGACGATTAAATTCAGTTTTGTGCATCAACATGTTGCATTGAAACATTGGTTGTTTGTTTTGTATTGGCTTTTTGTTAATTAAAAAAAATATGAAATATGTAGGTTCTTGTAATGAATAAAAATTAAACTTAAATTAAGGTAGTCTATACAGGACGACTGGTGGGGTGGGTCACTTTTGAAATTCGAGGATGTGATAGTTGAGATGGTACATGAAGAAAAAAAACACAATAAAAAATAAATATTAATTATTTACTAAGTAAACTTAACCGAAAGTTAAAGAATTTATTACGCAAAGCATGGTTACACTAGCATTAGCAGCGATCCGCATGGCAGGTCACGTGCCGCGATTGACTCAGGCGAAAGAAAAGTACATAGTAACAAAACTTTATTTATTTATAGGTAATTTTAATGAAAAATTAAGTACCAACTTTTATTACATAATTATGACCAGAATCGAGTACTAGGTGCTAACTAAATTATTATTAAACTAAAATTTGTCGCCAGTCACCTTGTATATTTGTTAATCTTTTTCTAGATTCTGTTGTAGTTTTCCAGATTCTAGGGGTCAACACTCTAATATTTTTTTAAGATCTATTTGATATACAGACGTAGGTCAGTTTGTTTTTATTATGAAAAGAAAGATTGAAAGAATACTACAAGGATGAGGATGTCTATGAACTCACGGACATCAGTTGATAGAAAATAACTATTTGGAGTTATTATTATTCATCAAACGAGAAGTAAAAGTCAAATCCTCTTTTATTTCATAACTATACAGGGTTGTTTTTTAGTCATCAGCTACTTAAATTTAAATGTAATTTTCTATGATGAACGTTGATGAACGTAGCTACTACGACGCGGCATTTCACTGATTATACTACGACTTAGTACTACAGAATGTTTTGTAGAAAAGCGTAGTGGTCTTTATTTTAATTGCATTCAATCGTAATTTAGAGTGACCATGCTTTACTTAATATGTAAGCGAATATATTAATTTATTTGAAAAAATTTTTGCAAAAATCGTTTCTATAATTTATACTTATTGTGTTAAATAGAATTGGCCTGTACCTTAGACAACCCTGTACTTTGTCACGCTTGTTTATCATATGCTCATATTTTTTCATGAAACGATTTAATTAACATCATTTGTATATTTTCGCCTGTTGTCACGCCAACATGTTGAGACATTAGTAATCAGTAAAAAACACATATTTCTGTTTACGACTTTCACCTTTAAGGATGCGTTTCCGAAAAGGCTAGGTATCGAATTCTACTACTACATGTATAAGATTCACGCACACAAGCGTGCCGTGAAAAAGACGAAAGGTTTTGAACAGTTTTGATACTTTAGTTTTAAATATTTGCAAAGTCTTTTATTAAAACGATTAAATTGGGTAAGATTAATTAAAGTGCTCGGAAAGTTTGAGCTCGTTTTATTCGTAACGATAAAACCTCACCATCGAACCTGATGAGCTGGTGGTACACTCGAGGGCTTCTACTGGAATTCCTATTCCTAGACATGTCAAGTTCGAGTTCATAAGACGAGACATTACCATCAGTCCTGGTAGTGGGAGCTGAAGGTATGCCTTGAGGTACTACTGGAACTCCTAGACGAGTAGAGCTAGGCATGTCGAGTTTGGGTTCATTTTGATTCGTAGGACGAGACCTTACCACCAGTTCTGGTAGTGGGAGCTGAAGGTATACCTCGAGGTGCCACTGGTACTCCTAGACGGGTAAAGCTAGGTATATCGAGTTTGGGTTTATTTTGATGCGTAGGACGAGACCTTACTACCAGTTCTGGTAGTGGGAGCTGAAGGTACCATATTTTAAAAGAACTGAACAGGACACAAGGAACTGAAATCTATAGGTGGTTAGATTTGGTGGAATCGGGTTTTCATATTTTAAAAGAAATAATAAAATTTATGGACAAAGGATAATGCAAGTGATTGGGCTCCAAAAAAAAAGTCATTGTGCAGAGATGAGATGAGAGTCAGATTATAGATTAGACACATGTCATTCATATTTGTTAGGACGCCAAAAAAATTAGCCCTGGGAAAAAAAGATATGACCAAAAATACATTTTGCGTTTAATAGAATAAAAATCGTTTTCTTTTATGATACAGAAACTGAACGCCCGTAGATTTCTACGAGTGTATTCGTATAACCTTTACAGCCATTGACTACGAAACGAGTGAACATTGTAAATAAATACGATTATTGGTAAAAAAAAGTGCTTGTGTGATCCTTATAAGTACCTAATGGGTTGGCTACACAGTAGTAAACCGCGATTAGTTCGTCTCTTTTCTTAGTATAGCGACTTCCCTTCTTATTATCGTCGAGCGAGACAGCAGTGCGCTGTCACAAAAGAGATGTTATTAATCTGTCTCTTTTCTTACTATAGCGAACTTTTTGCGGCACTGGTTCGGCGACATTGGAAGCACGGTTTACAACTGTGTAGCCACCCCTTTTGATTTGATTTGTCTTTTTTCTTACTTTAGCGATGTCTCTTATACGGCACTGGTTCGGCGACATTGGAAAAGCAGTTTACAAATGTGTAACCACCCCTTATGAAATAATGGTATGTATGGTTCATCTAATACTGCCGTTTAGAATAAGCTAGTATGTTGCTATAAGTGGTTAATAAAGTCTAATAGTGGTTATATAATTATTACAACTAGATTTCATTAACGCTCTCAATCTCTTTCTCGGAGCACATTATTAGCGCGCATTGTCCATTTTATTCGAAACATTTCGGGGTTCGAGTCGAAAGTCGAACTTCTTTTATGATTATGATATTTAATTGTATTGTTAATATGAATCATGTGTTTAAAAGTACTATTCCTTTTATAATTTATGATGTCTGTTTAATTGTACTGAAATAATGAATAACGTCTTCAAAAATAGTACTTATTTTATGTTTAAGAACTCTTACCAATGGTAATGAATGAAATAATAAATCATGTGTTTAAAAGTCTTACTTTTTTCATTAACGATAACCACTTAAACCAACACATTAGCTTATTCTAAATGGCAGTATTAGATAAACCATACATACCAAAACTCAGGCGTGTCTATTCTCCGCAAAAAAGAGCACCTTCACATTTACGCCCACTTTCCAAAATGTATCTGTCCCCACCACTGACCATCTAGGGCTTTTAGGCGTAACTGTAACATCCAGTTTAAACTTCGGTCAACAAATTGTGTCCATGGCTCAAGTAGCTTCGAAAAAGTTGGGAATCATCTCGAGGGTACGGCGGTACTTCGGCCCTGCACAGCTTCTTAACTTATACACAGCTCAAGTGCGATCATGCATGGAGTACTGCAGTCATCTTTGGGATGGTTCAGCCAAATATCAACTAGAAGCGCTGGACTCCGTTGACCGAAGAGCCCGTAAATTAATTAACGACGTCGACCTTACAACCAAAAAACTGCAGACCTTAGAGCATCGTCGTAAGGTTGCGTGTTTAACTGTGTACTACAGGATACATTTTGGTGAGTGCGCCAGTGCTCTGTTTGAACAAATTGAACCCTCATCCTTTTACCATCGGACTACTAGAGGCAGACAGAACTTCCATCCGTATGTGGTAGATATTCCGAAAAGTCGAACTAAGCGCTTTGACAGTTCCTTTTTGATACGGGTCGCCAAGGTTTGGAATGAACTGCCTGCGTCTATTTTCCCTGACCAGTATAGTCCTAGTACTTTTAAGCGTCGAGTGAATAGGTTTCTCGTGGATGGACGTGTAACACCTTAGTCTTCATGTTCACTTAACATCAGGTGGCATGGAAGACAAACGTCCCATCCATAATTAATAAAAAAAAAACAAAAAAAACATTATTTCATAAGGGGTGGTTACACATTTGTAAACTGCTTTTCCAATGTCGCCGAACCAGTGCCGTATAAGAGACATCGCTAAAGTAAGAAAAAAGACAAATCAAATCAAAAGGGGTGGCTACACAGTTGTAAACCGTGCTTCCAATGTCGCCGAACCAGTGCCGCAAAAAGTTCGCTATAGTAAGAAAAGAGACAGATTAATAACATCTCTTTTGTGACAGCGCACTGCTGTCTCGCTCGACGATAATAAGAAGGGAAGTCGCTATACTAAGAAAAGAGACGAACTAATCGCGGTTTACTACTGTGTAGCCAACCCATTAGGTACTTATAAGGATCACACAAGCACTTTTTTTTACCAATAATCGTATTTATTTACAATGTTCACTCGTTTCGTAGTCAATGGCTGTAAAGGTTATACGAATACACTCGTAGAAATCTACGGGCGTTCAGTTTCTGTATCATAAAAGAAAACGATTTTTATTCTATTAAACGCAAAATGTATTTTTGGTCATATCTTTTTTTTCCCAGGGCTAATTTTTTTGGCGTCCTAACAAATATGAATGACATGTGTCTAATCTATAATCTGACTCTCATCTCATCTCTGCACAATGACTTTTTTTTTGGAGCCCAATCACTTGCATTATCCTTTGTCCATAAATTTTATTATTTCTTTTAAAATATGAAAACCCGATTCCACCAAATCTAACCACCTATAGATTTCAGTTCCTTGTGTCCTGTTCAGTTCTTTTAAAATATGGTACCTTCAGCTCCCACTACCAGAACTGGTGGTAAGGTCTCGTCCTACGCATCAAAATGAACCCAAACTCGATATAACTAGCTTTACCCGTCTAGGAGTTCCAGTAGTACCTCAAGGCATACCTTCAGCTCCCACTACCAGAACTGGTGGTAAGGTCTCGTCCTACGAATCAAAATGAACCCAAACTCGATATATCTAGCTTTACCCGTCTAGGAGTACCAGTAGCACCTCGAGGTATACCTTTAGCTCCCACTACCAGAATTGGTGGTAAGGTCTCGTCCTGCGAATCAAAATGAACCCAAACTCGACATGCCTAGCTCTATCGGTCTACGAGTACCAGTAGCACCTTGAGGTATACCTTCAGCTCCTACTACCAAAACTGGTGGTAAGGTCTCTTCCTTCGAATCAAAATGAGCCCAAACTCGATATACCTAGCTTTACCCGTCTAGGAGTACCAGTAGCACCTCGAGGTATACCTTCAGCTCCCACTACCAGAACTGGTGGTAAGGTCTCGTCCTGCGAATCAAAATGAACCCAAACTTGACATGCCTAGCTCTATCGGTCTACGAGTACCAGTAGCACCTTGAGGTATACCTTCAGCTCCTACTACCAAAACTGGTGGTAAGATCTCTTCCTTCGAATCAAAATGAGCCCAAACTCGATATACCTAGCTTTACCCGTCTAGGAGTACCAGTAGCACTTCGAGGTATATACCTTCAGACCCCACTCCCAGAACTGGAGATAAGGTTTAGTCCTAACAAACATAATGATTCCAAGTTTCCAAATTCAATCCTAATCATAAAAGGTTTTGTAATTTTTTTTTTTTTCAATAAAATTATATTATTACCTTTTCACCTCAGTTCAGAGAGCGTCAAGTATCGAGACTTGTTTGATGTAATAAATTGTGTATGTACAGCGATGTTTCTTAGCACGAAAAATAACTCAAAAGCGATACAGGTCCACTCTCGACAGCGGCTGAGCGCAGACCCAGTTATATATGTATTATCTATGGCGCAGACTGAAGATATCTAGTTTTTGTTTGTAATGATATTGACATTATTTGCTAAAGTATAATAACCCTTACCACAGTGTGTTAAGATTTACGCATTTATACAAACATGAAGAAAATTACGTGTTTGGTTTTATTTTTTTTTAAAGGGTTTTTAGTAGTAATTTCAAAGAAAAAAATGCGTATTATCAAAAATGAACATGTCAACCATCGAATAGTATTTTTTTTATTCATAAATACTTGTGTTTTCATACCAAAAGTGGTACCGTAAATTGGCTTAAAATCGTCATTTTCGTGCGACGAGGCATCGTAAAATTAGTTTTTAAGCCACAAAAACAAATTTATTTATATTATTTTTATATTATAAATGGAGATGAAAGTCTTATCTATATATTAGTACTTGTAATTATACTAAACTTTGCGCCATTTTATCACAATATGTACCAGAAAATACCCTATTTTGAAGATTTGCGGAAACGCGTCCTTAAATCTTTCAGAAATGACATATTCTTTCTAAATAATTACAATAAAAAAATCAACTTTCGATTTTCCCTACAATTGTATTGTATGCTCTTAACGGGAAGTATCCTGTCTGTTTTGATTAACTTTTGAGTGACAAAATATGAGGCATAAACCGCCGTAGTTTTTCATTGCATTGACTAAGGCATAATATTAATTCATATTCGCCTCGGACTGACGTCTTTCTTTGCAAATATCTATACAAAGTAAAATCTAATAAAGTGATTAAGATCAAAGACATAAGTCAAGGAGTAAGTCCATAGAATGCTCGAATACTCAGTTGATTTCTTTTTGAATACACGTTAACGAACATTTACACGAATGTTCATTGAATTCGCAATTTTAATTAATTAAGATACGAATCTTTTGATGTTTCAAAAGCGGCTAATTGAAGTCTTTAATGTCCAAAACGAGTAATGCTCCAGCAGTTTGTTAATGTAGAACTAGCTGTTACCCACGGATTTACTCCCGAAATATATGGATAACTGCCCACTGGAACTTGCTACCTAAGATGCTCGTGTACCACATTTCTGTCAAATCTGTTCAACAAGAGTAACAAACATCGTCACAATCCTTACATAAATAATATAACAGTAACAGCATAGGTAACAGTGTCGTAGCGATGAAAATCAAAATCTCGAGACATCGACGACGACAAAATCAAAATCTCGAGACTTCGTGACTAAGAAAAATTAATCGAGTTAAAATTTTCGCGAGGCGGGAAAAGTTGCCCAAACTGCAAACAGGTCGTTAGGGACGCTCTTAATTAATTAGATTTTCAATTTTGAACCAAATATTGCTGTGTTTAAAAACATAAATGACCGAAAAGAATCTTTAACAATATTTGAAGTAATTAAATATTTATTACGTTTTCCATGAATGCCTAAAGCTTTTAAGATTTCCTATCGAATCATCAGCTGCGAGAGGAGAGACTTTTCCAAAAGTATTAATGTATTTATTTTTATTAATTTATTTGACCTTCATAAAAGACTCAAAAAGAATAAGACAAAAGGAGTATAGGTGTTCTTAACAAGTAAGTATAATTAGAATTAGGAAGTTCCTAATTTACTTTAATGTTACATTACGTAATGACATTTTCCTATGGAAGACCTTTAAGTTCCTTTTTACATTTTCCAAATAAAGTATGACGCAATCGTAAGAATCTTTATTTCTTTTAACTTACTTCTTTGTGACTCTCTGAAACTGACGATGTCGATTACACGTATTTTCCTCGGCATAAAAACAGATTGGATAACAGTGGAATTTCCCTATAAGGGAATCTTACGTAAATGATACTCAGAAACATTCTACAAAAAACCCCCAATTATATAATACTAGCTGTTGCGTGCGGTTTTACCCGCGCAATTTCAATTTCCGCGGGAATTTCGGGATAAAAGTAGCCTATGTGCTATTTCAGGTTGTATTCTATTACTATGCCAAACATCCATATCCGTTGAGCCGTGATTGAGGAACAAACGTCCATACATCCATACATCGAAACATACACATTTATAATATAAGTAAGATTTAATTATACGCGGAAACATTCCTCATTTAAAATCTTTCTATAAGTGAAACTTATCGATTGCGTTGGTAGCTTAGAAGAAGTAAGCAAAGAAAAGGACAGTGACTTCATTTTATACTGATTGGAGAAGAGAACATAAAAATTCTAGAGATAATAATCAGTTCATATCATAACTATTTTAATAAATAATTCAGTATATGTTAATATGATCACAAAGTGAATTTCTCAATTTATAAATTCATTAAGTTTCGGTAACATTAATTGCGTGTGCATCTATGATAATACCGATCAACAGAAGCCACATCGGCTGCGCTTTCCTTTATGAATAATATGAATAATGACAGAATTGAACACCTCATTAATGTATTTTAATTGAAACTGGAATTATAGTTTCAATTTCAAAAAGATATGAATCTGAAAAGAAAAATGATGATTAATGTAGCTTAAACCGTAAATAGAATTTCTTAGATTGGTCGTAGCTTTCAAAACACACAAGAAAGAGGTGAAGCCATTGAATATTTACAATGTTTCCTATTTAGTTTGAGTTTTTGATATACCGATGATACATTATTGTTCTGCATTATTGCCGAAATATCGATACCTAAAAATAAAACAAAAACATGGTAAACATCCCGCTGAGATGATAGTTTAAAAACTTGATCCGTTAACTTTGCTTATTGGTATACACTTTGAGGTTTTCATATCAGTATTATTTGATTACGTTATAAGTTGCGTCAAAATGAATCTAAGTGATCAAAGATCATAGGATAGGATTATAAAGAATGATAATTTAGTTATCTATAGAATTATATTGACTACTAGTTGATTAAATATTGAAGAGAAAAAAGAATCCATAATAATACTTTTTTAGTATTTCAAACGAAATAGAGAAGCTATAAGACTGCTTAGTTTGTTGAGGAAAAATGAACAGAACTTTAACACGACACTTTAAACCACACGAAGCAACGACGGAGACAGAAATAATATAAATTATTTAAGAAAAACTGATATCTAATTTGCTTGCTGAGATTTATACCAGAGCTAAAGAATTGTCCATGCAATGAACTAAATTATATGTGATGTGAGTATTTGCCACATGGCATATAATGAATCCATCGCCAGTTCGTATTTGCTTGAAATAAGTAAATAAATAAATAAATATTTCTGACACTCACACAACATTATCTAGCACAAATTAAGTTTCTTAAAGAACTTGTGTTATGGATACTAGATAACTGATATAATTAAGAAATATATAAACATACATATTGAATAAATACATATTTTTTATTAGAAAATCGTCCATGACCTGACGACTAATATCTGTTTTCATCACACAAATATCCGCCGCCGCCGGGATTCGAACCCAGGACCCTGGCATAGAAAGCAATGTATGTTACCGCTACACCAGCCTGTAAGTATAACGCGTCATCGGTTACTAATTATCGTAGCGGCGAGTATGATCCACAATTTCTCCGCAACACCCTGGGCTGCACTGCTTCCCTGCCCTGGCTATCATTATTGGGAGCTTTAATGGTTTTTGTAGGAAGTAAACAAATAGAAATTCATTGAAGAGATAGGTATAAGAGAAAGGGCATTTGTGTACTAGGCATAACTTTCTGTTGCGTTCTGGAGTTACAAAAATGCATTTCTATCTTACTTATACATATAAACTGCAGGTTGGAGACTTTTGATGGAATATAATTTTTCAATATTATCTAAAAATATAATAAAACGCTGTGTCTATTTAAACATGCAAAATATATTTTACTTATCTAAATCATTTTGATTCTCTAAAACCATACTCGATGAAAAAAAAATGTGGAAGCTGTCTTCCAATCAGCAGTAATTGACATAAAACCATAATAAAAATATTTGTATCCTTGCAAGGTAAAAATATTCATAAAAGGATGCCTGCCACACGAATCCAACAACCACCAATATTAAATGACTAGCCACCGCGCGCGGTTTTACCCGCGTAACTTTTGACCCGTGGGAATTTTGGGATAAAATATAGCCTTGAACCTTCCTCAAGAGTTGGGCTATCAAATGCAAAAAGCATTTTTCAAATCCCACTTATGGTTTCTGAGATTAGCGCGTTCAAACAAACAAACAAACTTTTCAGCTTTATATATTAGTACTAGCTGACCCGGCAAACGTTGTTTTGCCATATAAAAAATGTTGGCCGATTCTCATAGATACCGGATAAGCACAAAAAATTTCGTCAAAATCGGTCAAGCCGTTTCGGAGGAGTATGGCAACGAAAACTGTGACACGAGAATTTAATATATTAGAAGATAGATAGTGAGCGCTCATCGTGTTAGGTAGCACTTAGTTAAAATGATTTTCAATATTTGGCGCTATTGTTATACGTACCACGTCAATTTTTTTATCAAATAGCATGAGCATAACTTTTCATTATTTTCCTTTATCAATCTTTATGATACTATTAAGATGGTTGGAATCACCCATTAGGATGAATTTACCCATACGTACCATGTGCTTTTAGATTCTGTAAAACTTGAGAACGACGACCTTTAAAATTTAGAAAACACCTTTAAATTTATAAGTGTTTCCCGTTAGCTGGTCTCTGCAGCTTTACCCGCGTCCAAGGTATTATCGATATGAAAGTATCCTATTCGGTATTACCGGCTTTGTCATACCTGAGTTCGAAAAATCAATACAATTATTTCAGGGCGAAAGCAATACAAACATCCATCTTTCTTCCCAGAGTATCTGACTGACTCCGATAGTACAAACAAACAATGATAGTACAAAATAATATTGAATAACAAACATTTTATTATTTTACTTTTTAGGAAGGTACTTTGAAATCCGGAGCTGTGCAATTTGTGTTTCTTTGTATCTGTGAGCACAGATGGTTTATTTATTATTTGCGTATGCAAACTTATCTGCAGGTAACATCTGCCGGTACACTAATATGGCCCTTGAAACAAATCTACTTAGTCTGAAGGATTGAGAGTGACTGAATCTTTTCGCATATTATCGTACCTGTTAGAGTGTCTTAGAGTGTGTAATAACGTTTACTTTAATAAGATAAGCATTTACACGCAGGTGATGCTGAAACAGGGACCGTATCTGCGTTGTGTGTGATCTGTTTAAATCATTCTCTTTCTCTCTTCTCTAATATTGATATCTATATTTACCAAACTCACGGCTGAGACTTCAAGCGGTGGTTCATCAGGTTCTGGTGGGTACGGCGGTATGAATCTCCGCTTCAGTGGTTTCGAAGCCGGTTGCTTCGTCAGCAATGTTCGCGCTAGATGCGCTAAGTCTGCAGCGCTTGAAATGGCGCGTGCTTGTGCACTGAGCGACTCGAAGCGACCGAATTGGTTGTTGCTCTGTAAAGAAAAATGTTTTTAAATATTATTAAGGTAAGGTTAAGATAAATAATATGCTACGGTGGTTTGGACATGTAGAAAGGATGCGTAAAATATGATTTACGAAAGAGATGGTGATATCGGATGGGACCGCCCTAGTTGAACTCGTACCTACGTCCGTACTCGTATGTTGACAAATTTCGCGACATACTCAAAAGGGCCTAGTAATAAAGTAGGTACCCGTAACCGGTGATCATGTATGTACGCGGAGGAAGTGAAAGAGGTATGTCTACGCAGTAACTGGCGTTATCTAGTCTTGCTTACCCCAAAGGGAGACAGGCGTGAAGTTGTGTTGTTTAAATACTTTTTTCAACACACTTGCTCGTAAAGTGAGAGTTATTCTATTGAATTTAGAACTATAAACTGGGCTATAAGTCACGCGTGCATGATATATTATACCCTAGTGCATAATATAATGAATCCTACAAAGTTGAATTGTACCTTTGTGCAAATTAAATGCGAGTAAACAGAGCATATTTTATTGATCCGGGTTATACATTAAATTTTTTCAGAAACAACAAAGAGGTTTTATACCTCTTCAAATCCATATACATTATTAAATGTTTACGCCTTATATTAGTTAAACAAAATTGTATATCAAACAAATTATTCACAATTTACAATAATTTGTTACAAAATATTAAAATATTTGGATTAACCACTCCAAATTAAATATTTTCTTGTAAAATCGGCTGTATATGCTATACAGCCATTGACACATTTGGCGGAAAAAAAAACCTACGCGCATGCGCGAAGTTCGGCGCCATTTTTCAATCACAATTCACAGCTTTGTTATCAAGTGTGTTTGTTATTTTATGACCACGTATGTCTGTCTTTTACTCACAAGTGTGTTGAAAAACGTCGTATATAACTCGTGAGCGTTGCTAATTACAGTCTCGGCTCATTATTAAGCCTCGACTGTAATTAGCAACTTCGCTCACTTGTTACATAATATACTATTATATACGATGTTTTTACTTTCACGAATTTGGCATTCCCTACATAATAAATAACTAATTACCGAGCCATTTCCAGCACGTTCACAAAGTATGCGAAACAGTAAATTGTTGCATACTGTCTGGCATCCAGTTTAGGAATGCGATAAAGTGCACTTAACCAAATCATTATTTTACTTTACTTGCAATATCTAATTAAACACTAGTAATTATTTTATATTCTAAATACTCACATTTCTGTCAAAGCAACTTAATAAAATTAAATATTTATCTAATTACTTATTTGTATAAATTGTAGGTAATTAATTACCCATCCATTTCATATTGCTAATTAAGCATCCAAGAGCCATTTCACTAAAGTAAGTAATAATTTATATGAATTCAAACCTATAGTAGGTATATTAAATTGAGAGTTAATTAATTGGTTTAAGTTAAAATCATCATGCTGTTAATTTACAATTACGTTTGTTATATGCTTCCGTTTTATAAGCCCTGCGACTTTAACTACATATAAGAATTAATTCATAGCAATAATGAGGAAGAATAATGAATAACGTTATAACAGTATTAAACTAGCTTCAGTCTTTCTTAAACTGTTTTAAATTACTTTTCATTCGCTTATTTGCTGACTATTAGACATTTAAACCTTTAACAACATAGAAATAAGGCACAAAAAGGGAAAGACAATTTTGCAATATGCAATTTGTAAAGCTTTTTATTTCTGTTTTCTTTTTTAGCTCGGGGTATGATAATTTTGTAAGTAAATGTCTTTGTGAAAAATAAACACGGCGACACAAATTGAAATGGAATGAT
The DNA here is from genome assembly GCA_944452665.1 of Stenoptilia bipunctidactyla. Lineage (NCBI taxonomy): Eukaryota > Metazoa > Arthropoda > Insecta > Lepidoptera > Pterophoridae > Stenoptilia > Stenoptilia bipunctidactyla. Next base: position 11,293,830 of record OX101727.1, read on the forward strand.
GAGGCGACCTACATAGCTAGCATGCAACCTGTTATACAGAGTGTATCGGGTTTACGAAATAATAACAAGGGTACGTATGAATGCTTTACAAAAGGACCACTAAAGATACTTTTACTGAGATCAAACGATGTTTTTCGTTTCGAACATAATAAATCATATCATGATTCATCAAACGCACACAATGTACGTGACTCACACACTAAAGGGTCTTTTGGGCTGCCAATCGAAAGTTTTAGTAAGAAGTTAAAATGAGGATAACTACAAAGCTTCGAGGATTTCAAGTTTGATCTTTTCAGAGTGTCTTACACACCCCGAATTTGTTTCACCCTGTATTAGTCGATCAATATAATAAAAATTGTCGATTTATCTCATTAACTCACATGACACACGTTCAGCATGAGTTGAACTTTTATACATTATTAATGTGTAGATCAAAATGGTATGATAAAAATAGCTTTGTAGATAATACGACATTTTGGTAGAACAGCATACATTTTGGAGGTATTGGCTCGAAAATTTTATATTGTTGCAGTAATTTACTAGGGCAAAAATTGTATGACCAGTAGTCACTAATTACTACAATTTCTTTTTATTTCTTTTCACCAAGCTTCAGACTTGTAGATATGAAATATGGTGATTACAATCATCTACCTAAGTCTTAAATGAATAAATAAATAAATAAAAATATCTGTTCACATTTTGATAGGCCATCAAACAATACTTCAGAATCTTAACATCTCCAATGTCCTATGGGATCTTTAGTAGCAAATTATTGACTTTTTATCGAAGTTTTTTAGCCAAGATATTATTTTCTTTTTACAGAGCTATAATGGCCGTCCTTGGCGAACTTATGCCGATGAAATAGGCGACATTTTAAAAGTACCCGGAACCGGCGATCATGTATGAAAATTTAAATAAACGTGGAGGAAGCGGAAGAGGTATGTCTGGATCGTATAAATCGTAGCAATCGTGGTGTTCCCATGTCTCTGTCTACCCCGTAGGGAGACAGGCGTGAGGTTATGTATGGGAGACCGGGTCAGAACCGTGTAGATAAAGCTCTGGGCATGTAGTTCATCCGTTTCAAAGCGCAAAGGTGTTAAATCAGCATATGTATTCAGTCAGACTCATTAGGTACCCATTACAATTAACATATTTTTGAAAAAAAAAATGAAGTAAGACAACAATTTCAACGAAAAAGCAAATAACTACCTTTTCCGGTTTTGACCCGACCGATGGGTAAAACCGTATACTATATACGATATTGCCGCGGAATTTACCGTGTGACATTGCATCTTGTGCAAAAAAGTCCTCCAACTTCTGTGTATCACAGCTGTTTCAGCCTTCCTTGGGTCTAACCTTGATAGCCTATACATTTCACGAGGTCGAGTTGTGTAGTGAATGTTGTTGAGATCGGGTCTCGACCAACTCTTTGCGCAGTGGAAGTTGTCTTGAGTGACACATTGAAAGTTGATGGTGTTTGGTCAACGAGCAACGAGCAGACTTATCTATCTGGATCAAAATCGTATATAACCGATTTTACCCCAAACGGTTGTGCCCCAACACGGGTGTAGAACAAAAACATCATTCACTCACACTGTCACTCACACTGTCACACTGTATAGTCAATACAAACTTGCCGGTGCAACATTGCATTTATGAACGAATACATCACCTAAACCTAAATTTACAAATCACTGCTTGTATATTCATGAAAATACGATCAAGACTACCGAAAAACAATAAAATGAAATTACTCCAAATTGCGCTAGCCTACAGCGACAAGTGTTTGTTTACAAATAGTACTGCTTGGTAGACACCTCAGAGCGGCTTGTGCAAAATTTGGATTATTGGCGAAAATAGCTACGCTATACGGTTTTCCCAGGTATACGGTTTTGTACTGGTTTCCCCTATGTATGTATCGGAGCAAATTTTTCGAAGAACTTTGCAGATCCAGGTGGCTTTTGGCTTTTTAAGCCTCGTATTTCTTTTGATCAATTATTTAATAATTATAAGGTTGAATCTATTTTACACATCCCGAAACTTAGGAGTAAATAAAAGACTAGATTGCACATAAAATGTAGAAATTTTGTAAAGTCTTTTTTTATAAATAAATTCAAACATACAATAAATAACATTAAAAATATAATAACATAATAATAAATCAATCAAAACTAAGTACACTGGAGTTGTTAAATAGTCTGTAAAGATAGCACGAGATGTATGAAAGATCCTGTATAATTCAAAAGAATTTATTTTAGATAAACAATATTCATGATCTACTGATTTTATGCACCCTGTAAGTCACCGTTTTAATATTGGATTTTGATATCTACAACATAATTTGAAAACAAGCTAATATTATTCTATATCACAAAACTTACGTTTACCTACATGTAAATTTATACTCCTATAAATAGTATCATTTGTTTCACATTTCTACTCAATCATTTATGACAAACTAACAGAAACTGATCAATATTATTAAGTTTTCGACTTAGTAGAACTCAAACTAAGTTTACTAACAGTTCTCAAGTGAAACAACTGACAAGTATGATATTAAATCATTCACGAGCGGTCCAATAGGGTATTTAGTTTGTTTGTTTTTATGTAAACTTACCTAAGGTAATAACTTTACAAGGATTAACTTTCGTCTACAGGGACTTTGTCCGATGTAACTAAAATATCATGGAAGCTAAATCATGATATCATGGATCTAAAAACAGACGATTTTATTATGTTTTATGGTATAGTACATTTTGATCTAAGTTTTCACCGTGTTTAAAGAATTCTCGTGGTCAGTTAAATGGTCACAAAATCCTGTTTAATTTATATCATTAGAAAAACTTCATTATTTTTTTTTTAACTGGATTTATCGAATGTCTTTGGTGTCAAGACTTGGTGGGTGTTTCAGCACAGCACTTTTGTCATTATTAATATTTGTGAGTAGTGTTTCAGACGGTGCCGATTTTTTAGCAAATTTTGTACAATCAGAATAAAAAACGATAAAGAAAAGAATAGAATAGGAAAAGATAAAGTTTAATATACAATCACAACAATCAACCGGTTCATCCTCGTTGTCAAACTAATTTGACCAACAGGACAAAAAAATCCGCGTGGTCAAACTATCTGTAGTAATGAAGGAAAATAGTTTTGAAGTATTGAATAAAATGTTTTTTATTTATTTCTGTTACACTATATTAGATAAGACGTAATAATGCAGGGCGATGAGTCTCTCCTTTGGGTGTCGAGGAGGTATAGACCATAATCCACTAAGCTGGCCCAGTGCTGGTTGGTGGATGTCAGAATTTTTCAGGGTGCCGAAATGGCTTCTGACAAACCCTAACTCCCGGCTCTAACTTGTACAGTTTACAGCAGCCGGGACCGACTGCTTAACGTGCCGAGAAATAAATGGTGGGCGGTCACCTTTCCTAGTGCCAACCGCGCCGAACGTTGCTTAACCTGCAATATCGTACGATACCCACAGTAACCACCACAGAACAGTTAAAAAAGTTAAAAAACCTTTTTTAACTGTTCTGTGGTAACCACGGTGTCACGACTTCTAATTTATAGGAATTAAATAGAAACGGGATATTTTTTGCGTGACCTTTATTTTTTTTTGTAGTTCTCTATATTTCGGCACTGTTGCAAGCGCTGTTCTACACTTCCCGTTTGCGTTCGCTCCCGAGTGTTCGTATTGCGCTGCCCTTGTTCCCTCCCCCGCACTCGTGCGGGTAAGGTCCCAAGTTAAGCTCTTTCGGAAAGTTTTCTCTTGTGGAGGCTGTGTGGTGTCGGGGCTAATTCATCTGCCCTTTTCAGGGCGGACCCGACTGCTGCCGGCCGAAGCATCGCTGGTCAGGTGGATACGTAACCGTGACAACTAAGCCTGATCGTCCGCCGTTCACCGGCAATACGTCCGTACTAGGTCGTTTTTCTTTTCAGCGCAGTTTGTCTTCTTAAGACTTTCTTTCAGCCCAGCATAATGTCTCGTCACCCTGAGTGCATGAAACATCAATGCCAAGTCAATCGTCGTCGTATTTATGACCTCCATGAGGAAAAGATCAAAAGTCTCAGAGAGGCTCAACGCAGTCATCGCGACGAGTTGAGAAAGAATCGATCTGAGTATGAAGCTCAGATCCTTTCTTTGCAGGAGGAATTATCCGCCTGTCCTTCGTCCATAGAATTCAATGTGTTGTCTTCTAATTACAGCCAGTTGTCCAGCGAAAATCAATCACTGGAAGCCGAGAAGGATGAACTTCTCGCCCAAATTGAGTCCTTGCGAAAGCAATTGTCCGCTCGTCCTCAGGTCGCCTCTTTTTCTCAGGGGTTCCAAACTGATTCTCCGGCGTCTCCAGATCCATCTGAGTCCGTCGATCCTTTTTCAGATCGCATGTCGATAGAGTCCACCGCATGCAAACGGAAAACTACCCCGCCAGGTAGTGACTCCGACTCCGCTCCTTTAGTTCCAGAATCTCCTGCTCCGTTCACCGAGGTTCGCAAAAAGTCCAAGTCCAAGAAGAAGAAGCAAGACGCCTCTTCAGTCTCCCCATCCGTTTCAGCTGCTCCAGCCGCTGCTCCTGCTCCGCAAAATGTCGCAACGGCGTCTGCTCCTGCGCCTTTTGTTTCAGCGATCCCGGCGTCTCAGCCTGCGTCGCAATCAGATTCGGCTCCACCGAAAGTCAAGTCTCCGCCCCCCGTCTTTCTACGGGACAAGAGCCGCTGGACCGAGGTCTCAGCTCTCTGCGGTAGTCACAATCCCAAGATACAGTATAGTAAAGCATCCAACGTGGGTGACTCTATTAAGATCTTAGTCTGTTCCATTTCCGATTTCGGGAATCTTACTCGGCTTCTTGCTGATCAAAACCTCGAGTACCACACTTACGCCCTCCCTGAGGAGCGTAACGACCTGTCATCTCAAGGTTTCCCCGTCGAATCTGTGCACAAAATGCACTGCCGCCGGGGCAAGCAGTTCCCACTTGCGCTAGTAATCCTAGCGAAGAGCCCGCAAGGGCAGTCAATTTTCAGAGGCAAGCCCACCGTGTGCGGCCTCTCCAACATCCGCGTCGAAGTTCCACACAAGCGTGGTTTCCCAGGTCAGTGCCACCGCTGCCAACTGTATGGTCATGCGGCGGCAAACTGTTTTGCTTCCCCTAGGTGCGTCAAGTGCCTAGATCCGCATGGGACGAAGGAGTGCTCTCGCACTCCCGAATCGCCCACCGCTCCGTCCTGCGTCTTGTGCGGCCAGTCAGGCCACACAGCAAACTTTCGCGGCTGCCCCAAGGCACCGCGTGCTGCCAGGGCTACCGTGAAGCCCATCGAGAACTGGAGAGAGCGACCGCAGCCTAGCTCGGACGCCCCTCCAGTCAGTTCAAAGGCCTTGACTTCTATCGTTCCAGGTCAGCGCAGCCGGGTCGCGACTCAATCGCAACCGGCCGCCAAATCGGCTTCCCAGTGCCAGAACGCAAAAGGTTCTCAAGACCGAATCCAGCTCGCTCCCATCGACGAGATCCTGGCTTTCGGCGCCGCTCTCGACGCCAGCCCAGAGGGTTTCAACGATGCTCTTCCGGTCCTAACCAAGTTATTATCAGGAAACTCCAGCAAGCTCAACGTTTCTAAACGTAGTCCTTCTTTCCAGCATTCCTATCTCAGAGTGAGTATGATCACTCTAGATAATATCTTAGTTTCAGCTTTGTCATTTCTGCTAATCTAAGCTTATTTTTCTCACTTTCAGTTCCTTTTGGTGGCAGCCGTCTGGATGCCGCTCACTGCGCAGCCTCTCTCTCCAATTGGCTGTCGCTTCGATGAAGACTAATGGCCTCAATCAAGGTGAGTCAGTAAAGGGGGATGTTTAGTGGGTATGCTCGGCTTCACTGAGTGAGTCTCCACACTGTCTGGGCATTCTATTTTCCGTTAGCCACTGTGGTTAACAGCTTATAGAATGCCCATTCGTCCGTAATAGGATTCATCCTCCTCCCGCTAAAGCTTGCTTTACTGGTTAAAGCTTGTTTTAGGGGGTGCCAAAATTTTCTGTGGCGGAAAAAAAAAAAAAAAAAAAAGCGCTTTTCTAAGGTTAATTTAAATGATAATTTATAAACTTATAGAATTCGTATAAATTAGAAGATTATGTACAATAAAAACAGCACAGTGAAGGTATTTTGCCTTCTAGCCCATCCATAAAGTTAAATACCTCTTTAAAGTTTCTGATATCCGTTGTTTTATAAAAGTCACAATACTGGAAATAAAACCTTTAAAAAACACATCAAATCTTAATTCTTACGTTTCAACGAAAATGTATTTTTTTTGTTTTCATATTTAACTTACAAATGCCGTAGAAATAACAAAAAAAATACAGCTACAATTTTTTTTTCTTGACTGTATTTTCCGTCATCACAGATAGTTTGACCACGCGGAATTTATTGTTGTACGGGCCGATGCCAAATATTGAATTTACCTTAAATTACTATAATCAGTTTTACTATAATCAGTACTATATCAGTAACCTCATAAAATAATCACTTTAATAAAATACCAAAAATAATCAACAATAGCGCCAAAAATCAGTGACTATCTACGATACTGAATATAAAAATAATCTCTTCCATGTGATTTGAAGTCGTCGTGGCGCCGTGGTTACTGTGTGTATCATTATTGTTTGTAAAAAATAACTCAGAATATTTTAAAACGAATGAGCAAATGGTATATGGTCGAGGTCGAGGAGCATCCAAATTATATGCACCCATGCAAAAGCTAGAATTGTATAGACGAAATTCCCTGTATGTCATGAATACTGTATGTCAATACGATAATATAACAAATTACCCAAGACAATAAAAATCCAGACTGTGATAAAATTTAAAAAAGCATTGTATAATTTTGTATTAGATAAGCAGTATTATAATATAAATGATTTTTTAAATGAATGACAATGATTTAATATGCATGACATTTAATAATATAATTAAAAATAAGTAAATAAGTTTGGACATAAGTAATATAATTATTTTGAATTGTTAAATTGAAAGGTGGACAAAAATTTGCACACCGATATTGACGGTTGAATATGCTGTACAATATATTTAGATCTAAGAACTTTTTTTCTACCATATTCTGCGAATAAATGACATTCTATTCTATTTTATTCTATGATATCGCAGGTTAGGCAACATTCGGCGCGGTCGGTACTTGGATGGGTGACAACCGACCATTCATTTCTCACGGCAACTTCCGTGCTTCGGAGGGCACGTTAAGCAGTCGGTCCCGGGTGCTGTATACTTGTATACAGTAGTCATTAGGGTTTGTCAGAAGCCATATCGGCACCCTGAAAATTCTGACATCCATCACCCAGCACTGGTCCAGCTTGGTGGATTATGGCCTAAACCTCCTCATCATCCAGGGGAGAGACTCATACCCTGCAGTGGGCTCATTACAAAAGAGTTGTGATGATGATGATGATGACATGTAATTTTAATTGAGTATATTGAAATTATTTTAATTATGAATCGTGAAAACTTGTAGAAATAAATAATTTCATTATTTCCACATGCCAAAAGTCACCGACACAGGACCGACTCGTGAGAGATCATTCATTGTTTCTTTAAATAATAATTCTTTAAACAAAGTAAAATATTATTATTGAATTATGTTTCTGACGTTACTTTTTCACTAAAAAAGGGTCCGTCCGAAACACTGCTCAAACATATTAATAATTATAAAAGCGCTGTTTCGTCCGCAGTGGACGAAACTCATCGGCCGAAACACTCACCAAGCCGGCTTCAGTGTCCCGTGACCGCGGGGTCTGCAAAGACATCGAAAGGCCTAGTTAAAAAGTTTTAACTCGGCATTTTGATGTCTCTTTTTTAGGTATCCGGATTTGTCGCATAAAAAAAATTATTGTAAGTACACGATAAATCCGGTTAAGAAGAGTTTTATTAAAGTGCATGAATTGCGAAAACTGAAGAATACTTCCTGATATTGTTTGATAATATTGTGAAAAGGATATACCTAATCTGACTTAAATATGCTACGGGAATAAAAACAAAATTCTGACTACGCTATTCTAAAATGTACTGTATGAAGCCCCAATAGAAATATAAATGCAAAAGCCTTACCTTTTCGCTTATTATCTCTCCATCCTGACAGATTGCCTCGCCCACAGCTGTTGTCACATCAGTCAGTATCTCCTCTAATTCCTAGAAGAAATGGCGACATGTCATTTTATTTATTCATCTCATTTTTACGAAAAATTTCTGGCCATTAATAAAACGTCACTTGAGACGAATTTATGAAGTCACAAAAAAGTTGTCTATTATTTCGTAAGGTTATTTTGAAATTGGAATGGCAATTGTTTTTCCGTAGGTTTTATATAATAACTGTTTTATATAATAACGAAAAAAGGATAAATAATAAAAAGCTTAGTAAAATACTAAAATATATTTGTATTTTTCTTATCAATTACCCTTAAATCAAATCCAACTGATTACATATAAAATGTTCTTTACTTCGTGGAACTAACCAATTGTATAACATTGGAATAATACTGAATCTCACTGATCTTACATTCAAATCTCTAAAATTCGTTACCATGACAACTTAAACATAGGATTCGGATTAATGATTAAGGTTCAATAAAGATATCATTCATTATATTCGCGTTTACTTAAAGTCGAGTATGAATATACAGGGTGAATGGTGGGTCACTTTTGAAATTCGAGGACTTGATAATTTGAGATACATGAAGAAAAAATGAACATAGTGAAAAATTAAGGACCTACTTTTATTCCATACTATGTCCAGAATCGAGTACAGAGTGTTCTCCTTAACATCTAAAATTTGTCACAAGTCACCCTGGATATTATTAAAATCCACTAAAAGATACCAATTGTATAAAAATTTAAGTTTTTTATGAGACAAAAGTGTGCAGAGGTCGGAAAATTCTCTATAATAAAAATATGCTGTATAAATATCCATCGTTCCTCTTTATCAAATGTTCCTATTGAAATTCCTTACAAATTCTGATCCAAACTTTTGATTCTTAGTATTTAATGATATCCAAGAAAGTTTTTCATTAAAAGTTTTCAGACCGACTGTACTGTATTAAGATTTGGGAATGTGGTTTATAATTTATTTAAATGCGTCAATGATTTCCCAGAGGAAAATTTGACGAATTCATTGGGGGAGTTCGATTGTCGGTAACGGCAGAAATTTATGTGATGGACACTAATATTGATTCTCAATTCTTAGTTATTTCATATTTGGAAGAATTGTCGCTTTAGGTTATTATATTATTATTACATTTTCAAATATCACAGACTATACCCGGCGCGGCGAACCTTGATCCCTATGACACTGACAGTAATTTCCACAACATAACCTTGTAGTGCCGTCACCGTTACATTAGAATCGTATTGGAGGCTTCTAAAAATGGCATTTATTTATTTTACGTAGCTATATTCCAATAAAATGATATTCCGTTGGAATTATAACAATTCATAACATTTGCAAGAAATTATCTCAATCACACTTTACGTTTACGTTCTGCAAATTTACTTCGTTGGGTATTTATTAAATCATACCTTGCCATTTTTAGAAGCCTCCAATACACCGGGTATAGTTAATGAATTAATAAATATACCCGGTTAATGAATTAATAAATCATTCTAGCCCAAATGAAGTTTCTTCAAGAACTAATGCTATGGATACTACAATATAAAAAATAGCTATAAACTTAAGAACTTAAACATATCTATAACTTGACGCCTAATTTGTCACTGTTCATAACGATAATATCTACCCATACTAGGATCCGAACCCTGGCTTAAAAGATATGTATCATACCACTATACCAGTTAATGTGTACTAACTCAGAACATTTAACTCGCAAGAATCAAATCGTTATAAAGTATTTTCTCATTCTATTTACGTAAGCTATAATACATTCTCATACGACATCTTCTTTTAAAATGAATTTAAATTGTGATCAAGCTCAAAATGCATTCGGAATCAAAACTGAAACGTTGGATTTCTTTCTATTTCCGTAATTCAAACTCCAGTTCTAAATCTATTTTAATTAAAACGGAATCTCTACAAAATCTCAATAGATAGGGCTGCCAAATCTAATAATTTTGATGGATTTCTCTTCGAAAATAAGAAAAAGATACGAAGTGCGCTTGGGGATAACTTCAATTTCATTTTGATATTTTTTCAACCTTTTTGATAGCTCGATGGCGATTGCTCGAATTTCAGAAACTTATTCTGAAGAAAATATGTTTTGTCAACCCTATTACTATATTTAGTTTCATGCCGAGTTTCCATTTTAATCCGAAATAGATTCGTAGCAACATGGACGTTTTGCATCAAGTTTTACACAGTTAGTACGAATTTTATTGAAATTGAAATATAATAGACTAGTTTAATTCGATTAAGTATTATTAGCACTGCATTCAATAGCATTAATTCTGACTATAAATATAATATGTGGGTAGCAAAAGGCTTTAGTTTTTTACATGTCTTTTGATATTTTAATTAAAGTAATAATCAGTAGAAATGTGTACGTATAATACCTAATAGGGTAATTTAAAAATAAAACTATTTTAATTTGTTGAGGCCTCAGTGAAATATTTTAATCAAATATAAATCAAACATGCAGATTCATTTTATTATGTTTTAATATACATATTACTTTAATATGTATATTATTAATAAAGGCATAGGTAAAATTTTGTAATGAACAAAAGAATATTTTCTTAGTTTTATTATAAATTACAATTAATGTTTGGAATGAACCGGCTGCGTCTATTTTTCCTGACTATTGGTCCTGGTACTTTAAAGCGTCGAGTGAATATGTTTCTCGTGGATGGACGTGTACCACCTTAGTCTTCATGTTCACTTACCATCAGGTGTCATGGAAGACAAACGTCTCATACATTAGTATGTATATAAAACTGTTCTGTTACTGATTAAGGTTCTGAGCGACTGACAGAGAACGTACAGCTATAACTACTAGGCGTAGAGATTTGAAGTTTTGATTATATGTACATCTCATAGAGGATGTAGGGGTGCACTAAGGAAGGAATTTACGAAGATCCCACGGGAGTGGGTAATATTGGACTTGTTAGTTTATGCACGTGTTTAACAGTGTACTACAGGATACATTTTGGTGATTGCGCCAGTGCTCTGTTTGAACAAATTGAACCCTCACCCTTTTACCATCGGACTACTAGACGCAGACAGAACTTCCATCCGTATGTGGTAGATATTCCAAAAAGTCGAACTAAGAGCTTTGACAGTTCCTTTTTGATACGGGTCGCCAAGGTTTGGAATGAACTGCCTGCGTCTATTTTCCCTGACCAGTATAGTCCTAGTACTTTTAAGCGTCGAGTGAATAGGTTTCTCGTGAATGGACGTGTACCACCTTAGTCTTCATGTTCACTTAACATCAGGTATCATGGAAGACAAACGTCCCGTCCACACTTAATAAAAAAAAAAACGTACAAAGTTAGTAATAAAATAAGATACTTTACCTGCAAAAGCGTAGGTAGGGTAAATTTGTAGTACTGTTCGAGCATAGCATTGGTGGCTGTAAGTTGCTGCACGTAGGTGTTGTGGGAGTCGTAGTACGTGGCCAGAGTAGTGGAGTTAGGTGACACGCAGTAGTTGAAGAATGCTGATCGGTAGTCTTGTCGACTCTGAAATACAATAAGATTTAAGTTAGTAAGAATTCGAACTGCATTTGATATTGTCATTAAAAAAAGGAATACATTAAAAAAAGAACATTATTTACCACTTTCTATTTAAAAAAATATGTTATTTATATAAAAATGTTAGTTTGCATTGGCTTTTGTCTATTTTACGCTAAAATCATAAGCGGGATGACAAGAAATCTCGTACAAAGACGAAGTGAAGAGCCATTGTCCTGATGCTCCCATGTTCCCGTAAAAGAGAGATATACCTACTTGAGCAAAGCTGTGAGCATAATTAGTGATATAAAATTGAAGTATAAAGGGATTAAATCATTCTCTTTTACATTTTCTCATTAAAACGAAAAGAATATCAATGAAACTTTTACAGTGTGCTTAGTTTTTATATCAGACCTCCACCTGAAAGTTTTATTTTTCTGTTGGCTTTAAATTGTTGCTGTCGAAATAACCCTAAATATACAACCAGGCGGACGTTTCTTTTTATAAGATATAAACAGATCTTACAACGAGGACCGTATCAAGGTAGTCTCGAAGAAATCACTCTTCAGCGATAAATCGACTGTTTTACTTCCTCAACCGACTTCCGAAAGGAAGAGGTTCTCAATTAGAGTGTATGTGTTTTTTTGTGTGTCTTTGTTACACGATTGTTTGGACAAATATTCTTGTTTCATATGATAGAGGATACTTATTCTAGATGTCCCATATTAATTTCATATAATCAATTGAGAACTTCAGGAAACATTTTAAAGGAGAATGCTCAAGAGCCATGTAAAAAAAACCCAGCTCCGGAGGAAAAGAGATGTGTCTCAAAAAATCAATAATAATTACAAGTCACCCTGTATTTATATTTTTATATATATATACAGGGTCCGTTTATAATAGTCAATTATATTTTAATAGCATATTAGGAATGATGAGTGGGTAGGAATTTCGAAAAAAAAAATTTTTTCTTAAATATTTCTCATAAATTAAAATTTCAACTTTCTTCTCTGTGAGTAAAATTTAAGATTAATCTACATTTTATGACTGCATACAATTAGATTGAAACGTTTTTATTACTTGCTGTGTAGTCATAAACTACAGTTCAAACTTAAATTTTGATCACTTAGAAGAATTTTGAAATTTTAATTTATGAAAAATATTAAAAAAAAAACTTTTTCGTAATCATGACCCACTCATCAGTCTTAATCTGCTATTAAAATATTATTGACTATTATAAGGCGACCCTATATACTTATAATCACTTTTCTACCTACATATACAAGCTAATTAAATTCCCAAGTGAAGTGCTATACCTACTTATTTTGGTAAAAAACATTACACCCATAAGGGATGCAAAATAGGGAAATAGGGCCCTGATTTAATGCCTTGCCTTCGTTACTTACGACTTAAAAAAATGTTGAAAGAAAGTGTGCAGATCTTTAAATAAATGTAAAAGGTATTAGTAATCCAAGGTTTTGTAAGCGGTTCTTACGGCTTGACTCGCGTAAATCCAAATCCTTTGAGGATATCAGGATTGTATCATATTCTATACGTCATTTCAGCCTAAGGCTGCGTTTCCACTGCCGTGAAATTAAGGAAGCTCGCTGTCTGTGTCAAAACATCACAAAAAATCACTCAGTTTGGAATCATAAATTTTTCATTGGATTAAGTTTCTTTCTATGGATCAGGATGACGCTACTGAAAACATTCATTCGCAAAAAGAAGACAGGTTTTGGCAAATCTTCAAACGGGAGCTCAATACTGGTCTTATATCCCAAAATTTCAGAACAATCAGCAGAGCAATTTTAGCGTGAAAGAAAAATAAATATCCAGCCACCTATCCCTAAAGTTATTTTAACGTTTTTAAGTTACTCTCATAGATTATGTCTAATCATCGTCCGGTCTGGAAATTAATTATTATTATCCACAAACTTGGTGATGTATGGCCCTATAGCACTCATGCACCTGCAGTGAACTCATTAAAAAGTACGAGTATTGTGACGATTATGATATCATTAACATGAACCTGGGATTTGCTTCATTTGTAATAGCGCCACCTAAAAAGCTCCTAAGCACTAAAGTAGTAAATTCAAGGAAGAAAGATTTCAAACTTGAACACTTTTTTATCGCAATTCCAAAAATACTTTCTGCCACTTCCATCTCAATACATCGCTGATTTTCCCTAAGGCGGAGGAGTAATCTTAATTCCCTCCGCGCTGAACCACAAAGCTCAGTAAAATTTAAAAAGCCCAAGGCCATAAATATATAAAATATAGGTAACATTGGTGATATTTGTATAAATGTAGCAAACAAAAGAGAAAATGTTTAAGAAATAGGTACTTCTGTAATAAGTACATCAGAAAACAACAACAACATAAATATAAAAATAAATAAAGGTTACAATAGCAAATAGAATATGACATTTTGTAATATGTAACTAGCTTAAAGAAATTAATGGATTGAGAGCTACTTTTAACTACTGTCTAGATGTGACATAAATAAAGCATAGAGTGAAAGAAAACAAATAAGGGTTAAGTATAAAATTAGGAGTCTCATTAACGTTGTATAAAGATATTTTACCGTATACTACCACGCTAAGCTAGCTTAATATTTTAAAAGTAGCAATCAACTGAATTGGGGAGAAATCGTTTTTCAAACGAGGCAAAAAAACAGACAGGTTCTATACGTGGGAGCTCTATTTGAACTATCTTATATTTTTGTGCCCGCCCACTGCAAAGCCATTGATATGAAGATAATTTGGTCGGAAAACTACCAGTGCACGATATACGATACACAAAATCACTGTGTATATCAGAATGACGTAAGGCGCGGTAAACGGCTACCGCTCAGGGCTTGAATAAATACATATCTTATTCGGGCTACACATGAACAATTAGCTCATGGCCAAATAGAATTGAATATTTTATACATTTTAATTAGTCTTATAACATAGGAAAGTTTCTTTGTACCATGGAAACTAAGTAAACTAAAAGTATAGTTTACTCTCTATTGATATTTATGCCTTCCTCTGTCCGGCTTTGCAAACGTTCACCGCAGGTTCCGTGCAACCGCAGCCTAATGGTGCAACGTTTCGCTTAAGGCGGCTTCTTGTATGTTTGTGGTAAAGATTTAACCTATTGTAGAATTTTTACTCAATGGGAGAAAAGTTGGCTTTTATATAAGTTCAAATGCTGCAGATTGCGGGCTCATATAGAGCTGATTACGAATACGGCTACGGGGTGCTACGGCATGAGTGTTTCATAGAAATCAACACATTTAAGGGTTTTTGAACTAAGATTGAGGATAGAAATTCGAATTAAAATTATTTTACATCGGTACTAGGTAAAACTACTTTTTAACCGGATTAATCGCGTATAATTTATATTTTACATTTTAACTCGAGTGACAGTCACTCGTGACCACGGGGTCTGCAAAGACACCGAAACGTCGAGTTAAAATGTAAAATATAAATTATACGCGATTAATCCGGTTAAAAAGTAGTTTTATTTAAATTATGAATCGTGAAAACTTAAGACAATACTATCGGTACTAGGTATATGAGGACCACATAACTAAACAAAGACAGCGAAAACGCAGAACTTTCAATAAAAAAGGATCAATAATATCATTTCACCATTGCGTAAGTGTCGAAGAATCAATAGAAAATGTATGGACATCGGAAAATCAGACGAAAAACCCTTATGGGGTATGACCCCTCCTCAGCTATGAGTCATATTAATCGTTTAATTTGTTGCAGGTGGTAGTAGAATTAATAAGTACAAAATAAATTAATAATCAATGGTCATATAAAAAAAATATTAAAATTATTTCAGTGTTTTTCGCTTTTCTGCTAAAAGTCAGTCAAAAAAAGATAATATAAGGGCATATTTTTTACAACGACGACGGTTGGGTTTGTTGTGTTTCCCTTTACCAAAAGAATTAATGTTGTCGACTTGAAACGTGGGTGAAGTCAGTAATCGAATAGTTTGCATTCGTCGATTATTCTCTTATAATAGTTATTATCCTACAACACAGTAATGCACAAGAGAAAAGAGCTTTTAAGTTTTATACTTAATAATGTTTTGAAATTTACACACTATTTAAATTAAAACAAGTAAAATCCCAAAACGTACAGCTAGTTTAAAAACCACAATTCCATAACCTCACCATGTCATCTGAGTAAAGCTGTTTAGTTCAAAACAGCAGATTTAGACATTTGAGAGACTGAGTTCAAAACATATTTTTTACACGTAAAGCCCGTTCTTCACTTGCCCGTTTATTCGCGGGCGCCGCGCCGTGAACTTGCGGTTCGGCGTGAACGACAAGCCTCCACACTCATAAAGGTTTGCGGTAAGCTCACAGTGAGATACGGATGTTGAAAAGGCTTATTTGGAACTTTACTAACTAAATTATTATTATTAATTTATGTATAAGTAAATAGAACCCGGAACCGATGACCACAGATACACAAAGAGGCTGCAAAACTACAGTATGACAATTTAATTCATTGTTATCATTGCAATCAAAACTCACTTGGCCGCGAATGTGGATGTATACCCGTTGACTCCGAGCGAGAAAGTTACAAAATCTTGTTCGCAGCCAAAAATCGACAATGAACAGCCGCGAACACGCGTTAACGCCGTGAAAGACATTCACATTCACGCCTGTTCACGGGCGTTCACGGCCATAGTGAAGAACGTGTACGACACCGGCACTCAATGTGAGAGGCATAAAGTGTTCAGCTCACGGCTGACTTCAACTTTATTGGTCGGTCGTGAAATTGAGTGCCGCCGCGGTTATTAACATGGCAGTTTCGCTTTATGCCGTGTACATCACTTTTTAACACCCAGTGTAAGCTGTGTTTAGACGTTTTTCTATTGCGTTTTTTGTCGTTAGTAAACCGTTTACGATTGATAAAAATGTAAGTTGCTACTTTAAAGTATACGCTAGGGTTGAACTTAGCTCCGTTTACACTGAAGATCGTATACAACGTGTAACAAAATGGAGAGATAGAACTTAAGGGTTAGCTTCTATACACTACTTAGAATATACAGTAAAAGAATTGGCATGATCAGTGCTGGTATAGACTTTCATACAAATTCATTTAATTATTTTACAACAAAATATTTTGATAACCCTAGTCAACCTAATAAGCTAAAACAAGACTTGTGCCGCAGTCGGTAACTTTATGACCTTTCCCGCACCAGCTGAACTTTGTAGTATTTGTCTTAGATACCCATCACTTTATTTTACGCCATATGTTATCGAATAGATTTCATCAAAAGCTAACAGCAGTTTTTAGGGTTGACACTTTGATATTTTGATCTAAACTTTGAACTTGTTTTTCGGCTGAACCGTAAGTATTACAAATTTATGTTACTGTTACTTATAAACTACATCACCAAACATACCATTACCTTAAGTATTATCTCTTCATTATGTTACACGTTGTATATTTTACTGTGATCAGGACGTTTAAAGTTTGTAATAAATGATTTGGGATTACAAAACTCAGCTGCGGATCGCTGATTATGCATTGATTCATTTTCGCAAAACAGCATTTCTTTAAAATTAACTTTCCTAGTTTTAGTTAATATACGTTTTAGTTTCTTTGAAAAATCTTATTACCTGGAGTGCACGGATGTGATACTTGGTATAAAGGTTCTTCAATGTATGTCTGGTTTTATTATATTCCCGTTTATGCGCGTACGAAGTTGCGGGAATTGCTCGTTTAAAATTAAAAAAAACTAAACCTAAATTAAAAATCTTATCTGTGACGCTATCACGATCAGTCGTCGTCTCCCTTGGTATTTTACATTTAGTTTAAAAGTTTGTCTGAGAGCAACTACCTTAAACAGGTTATTTTTAGAGCTTTTTTTTTGTTGACAAGCTATTTTCTGAAATGCAAATTTTACAATTTGTAAGTGTGCAGTTAGTAATAGGTAGTTACTTGAATAGCTTATTTTATAAGGAGTTGTCACTTTTATGAGTAAAATATAGTTTTAACAAAGAGGGAAATATATTAGTGACTAAAAATGTAGAATATATTTGAAAATGTGATAAAAAATAAAATTATTTTAAAGTAGAGAATCGTGAGAATAGAAAATCGTGAAAACTTACATTTGTGGGTGCAAATTATCTATCACTGTTATTTTTGTAGAAAAGTGAATTTTTACGAGAATTGTTACGAGAATTTTTTTCAATTGTAACAAATTATCTTAAACTGACCTGTTGTCACCGATAAAAAAAGTCGATAACTTAATCAAAAATCTATGTGTGTACTATATGTATTTTCCTCTTAGTTAAAATTTAATGCTTGCAATATAAGTAAGTTTCTTAACAAAACACAGCACATTTAACCGTGAAGTAAGATATTTTTTTGTAAAAATAAAATTATAAATAAATACAAAGAAATATCTAAATAGCCAAATACTGTAAAAGGCCTGCAAAAATATAAAAAAGAGGCACTCAATTCTTTTTATTTTAATAAATGAAGAAATTAGCAAACTTGGGACATCTTACGTGAACTTTCCTCAATGTCCACATTATCGAACAAAAGTGAACACAACTAGAAAGTTCCACGATATCACTAAAGTTGGCAATATTTCGGGGGCAGAGTTCAGAAATAGCCGTCGTCGTCGGTCAAAAGTCCCTTATTGACATTCTTCGTGGCCAGCTTTTACCCTATTCGAAACACACAAAAGAATTGTTGGCCAGGTTATTTCCACTTTTGTTGTGTGTTTTGTCACATTGACCGTCTTTAGTACAGTCAGCGCATGAAGCTTAATAACATGACCCAGACTATGCATTTACTTTTATATGCTGACACAAAGAGAATTGATTTCTAAATCTTTGTTTCATTGTGTTGAATACGAACCAAAACCTACTAGACCAATTTAAAAATAATGTCACCGTTGGTAAGAACATTTACCAGGAGTAATTCATGCTTTTTATTTAAGTAATTGCATCATCGAGATATAGTACTAGTACTAATATCAATGAATTGTATCTAAGAGATCAGTAACAACGGATACAGAGCATTTAAAAAACCGACTGCATGTCAAAAATTTGGTTGAATTATAATGTCATCAATGTAAACATTCTCCGAAATCATACATATTTTTTCAAAAAATTTGAATTTATCCATGAAGCACTTAATCGATTTCGATGAAATTTATATGGGACTACCTCTGAAGTATTTTCGAAATCGATTACGAATTGTCCGAAATATCGTGTAACAAAGACACAAAAAACATACACACGAATTGAGAATCTGCTCCTTTTTTGGAAGTCGGTTGAAAATTAACCTGGTGGAACTGCATGAAACTATCTATAACAGCTTCTGTCTGTGTATAGTCGGTTTGGAATAACCCTACCACCCCTGGATAAGTGTGTCGTAAAAGGCGACTAATTCGAGTCACCCCCGCTTTAGGCAGGAGTCAGATTCCGACTGGCTAGCGACCACCTTTCATATAAAATCTGCCGCCAAATATTACCGCTCCGGCGGTGATGTGTTCCGGGCAATACTTTATGGAGAGCCAGTTCTTTCCTAGGCCCGTGTGCTTTCATCTTCAACCTCATCTTCACATACCATCAGGTGAGATTGAGGTCAAACGCGGGCAACGCATGACCACACACTGCAGAACAGACTGCTACCAAATTAAAGGAGCTTCAATTGGAATGTTTAAGACATCCACCGTACTCCTCGGACCACGAAAAGATTCAACTCCTATGAGGCAGTCCAAACCGCCTTCAAAGATTTTATTGATTCCCGTCCTGATGTTTTTTTTAGAAAAGGCATAAATGAACTACCTATGAGATGGCAGAAGTTTGATTAAATAAATATATATATTATACTGAAAAAAAAAAAACGTTTATTCCTCCTATACAAAACGCCAATTTCATATGTAAGGACCTAATAGTATTAATCTCGTAAAAATAGTAACGTTTAAGTTTATTTTAGGCATTTGTCGATAAGGAAATAGCTCGTTAGAATAGACGAATAGCTTGTTCCTGCATTTAAAAATAACATTAACTTTTGATCACGTAACTTTAACCACGTAGATTTTGTTAGAATTTCTAAAAAAAACTTGGAATCTTAAATTTTCTTGAAAATCCAGTTACATTTTTCCATTTGAATTGGTACTTTCAGAGATAAGCGATTTCAAAGAAACACATGCAGTATAGATTTTAGCAAACTCTGAATGTAGATAATATTTAGCTAAAAAGCACTCTGTTTTGATAAATCGCTTTCGTCAGCAGTACACAATACATAAATAATGCCTTAAGCCTTAGCGTGTTTGCAAATAAATTTATGCAGTGGTAACGAAATCCGACAAAATGCATTATGGAAGACTTATGTTAGTATCTGCACTTGAAAACCATCTCTTGAATTATTTACAAGTGTCGAGAATACGAGTGTACATACTACACTTAAGTGTATGTCATGCTTTATAGTTTTATATTGTAGTAGCTCTTATATTGTTACAGTTAGATTTTACTTTAGAGTGCAGTATTTGAGACTGTTGACATAATAAACGTTCTTTATATATTTTCATGTAAAGGAGTTCTTAGGCTTCGATTTTTTACTATCTTTTTGATTTTAAATGTTTTGTTGGAAGGGCTTTAATATAAACACAAGTAACATTCAACGGTTAGAAGCAGTACAGACAGAGGGTATATTTTGAGTCGTTATAATTAAATAAAACACTTTTTAACCGGATTTATCGCGTATATTTACATTTTAAATTTTGACTCGACGTTTCGGTGTCTTTGCAGACCCCGTGGTCACGAGCGACTGTGGTGTCAAGCGTCGGATTGATAGATTGAAAAAGTTATACATCATCATCTCCATCTGTTTCTCAGTCTTCGAGCGTAGCGTTCTGGATTGACACCGCAGTCGCTCGTGACCACGGGGTCTGCAAAGACACCGAAACGTCGAGTCAAAATTTAAAATGTAAATATACGCGATAAATCCGGTTAAAAAGTGTTTTATTTAATAGTATGAATCGCGAAAACTTAAGACAATATTATGAGTCGTTATAAGTTTATTTCTGCAAGTGCTTGAATACTAACACATCTTGCAATCTTCCTTAGATTTCATGCCATGATGAGCAGGTTTAACTAGGTGTTCCGCATACGAACTCCCAGTGTTTTATGACATCAAGTGTGTTTTCGAAGGTTTGTTACATTAAATAGCTCTATTGTATTAAATTACAATGTTATTTAAAAACTTATCAAACGTTCAACTGGGACGATTGAGATATGCCTGGGAGGGAGACACAATAATTCCTTAATTTTTACCAATCGTATACACGCCATTGTTCAAACGTGCTCAATTTGCCGGTTATGTTAGGAAGGCGGATTTTGAAGCTTGGAAATTAAAGAAATTGTTAAAAGGACCTAGCAAAAAGGTATTTTTACTGAACCGTAATCGGTTTGTTCTTACGATTTTTCCCATTTTTCATTTCATTTGTAAACATCTCTCACCTATACATTACTAAGATATATTTTAAGTGTATCAAATACATTTCTGCGAGGTAATCAGACTGTTTTATGTAAAAAGGTTTTACTGAAAATCAGTGCGGATGTTTCGGGTGAAACAACGCAGATGCTGATGTGTCGCCATTTGTTTATTGTTCTGTATTTATGGTATGATAATATCCTTTTAAAGGATATTTTTGATATTGTTGAAGTTTTCGAATATTTAAAATTTTTGAATAGCACTCTGGTGAATATAATATATGATTCGGGAACTTGATAGTTTAAAGTGTAGCAGTATCACTAGAGTCAAGACCACAGTTATTGCATTGTCTTTCTTTTGTGATGCCTGGTATTTATTTATTTGTCTTGTCTACATATTGAGCTAAATCATTTTTAACTATGTTTGAATTTTGTTTGCAACTCGATGTAAATTTGTGAAAACTTTAAATCAGCTTTCTTTCTAATTTAGAAATACCATGTATCTCTGTAAAGTTGTAACATATATTTTATCACTTAAGTTTGTCTCTAACGCTTCAAGAAACATAGACTTTAACTAATTACAGCAATTAAATCATGAACCTTCATTTCTTTTATCCAATAGTTAAGCTACGTTTTGTCATAATAATTTTTGTATTACTCCTAGTTGGCATGCTAAAACAATCATCATGGTATCATCAAACACCAGTTTTCACTAATTCTTAAAGAACACCTTTGTCCGTGAAAACCATATAAAAAGGGCGCACGTTCAATTTGCCAAACAGACCAGATCGGGAACTGTGTATAAGCATATGGTTTTTGAAAAAAAAAAAAATCATTTATCCATACTACAATATTCAACGTGAAACTAAGGCATTTATATTAATCTGCTGTCGTTTCACCTCACATTTTGCATAGCAAGCATAATATTACCTATATTTTCATGGAGCATACAAGTGTTACACGGAAAGGCTAGTCCCTTACGTAAATAAGAGCATAATATTACGAGTAACATAAGTTCTAGCTAAGAGTACTAATAAGTTTCAAAACCTGACAACCTGCTTATGAGAGTTAACTCATTAAATGTTATGTAACATTTTGTATAGTATTCATTACACTGGCTTAGGCAAAACTAGATTCACTTAAATATACAGGGTCGTATATATATATACTTTTGGAAAGTTAAGTTATTACTTTTAATTATTTATTACGACTTTAATTACACACATACATTCATGCCTGTCTGTCTTTAGGGTAGACAGATAATAGGGGACGAGAATTGCTACGATCCAGACATACCTCTTTCGCTATCTCCACGTTCATTAATCTTTTCACACATGATCGCCGGTTACGGGTACTTTTAGCAAGCCCTTTTTTAAGAGTGTCGCTTTAATTTAAAAATATTAATTTGTATAAAATAAACATAGACTTATCGAATCTCTCTTATGATAATCAACGAATGCAAAGCATTAAGAAAACCGACTTCACGTCAAATCTTTGGTTGATTTATAATGTCATCAACGTAAACATTCTCGGAAATCATATATAGGTATATTTTTTTAAAAGTTAAAAATTTTCAACGAAGTTCTTAAACGATTTCAATGAAATTTATAAGGGACCAACTATGAAGTGTCTTCTATCATATTAAACAAGAATTTTCAAAATCGATTCATAATTGTCTGAAATATCGTGTAACAAAGACGCATAAAAAAAACATACAGATGAATTGAGAACCTCCTCCTTTTTTGGAAGTCGGTTGAAAATAATGATATTCAACTGAAGAATTGAGATCAGAAGATCTGTTTGAAGCGTAACACAGTATGGCCAACCGCTTGTTCATTGTGCCCAGTATGCTCTTTGTTCAGCTGTGGCTGATTCGCATTCCTATAAAGATTTGTAGACAAAATGAATTTTACCTTATTAAGTTGATCATCAGCTTTCGCAAGTATCTTCTCGCAGCCCTCTTTATGAGCGAACAGCTTGCGGGCTTGGACCTTCAAGTGGTACGTCTTGTCGATAAGAGGTGTCGCCACTTGTCGATCCAACGCCGCCGCAGCGTTCCCATAGGCTACTACGTCGGCTTCTACTTCTTGCAGAAAGGTTTCCCATGTGTGGAACAGCGAAGACGGGCATGAGGTTCTGAAAGAAAGGTTTAACATTATTTTTGTTCGTCTGTTTCGATATCTATCAGAATGCAAACGTTTTTCAAAATCGTATTACGTTGAATATTATTAGTAAAAACTTAGGGGGACTTTTATCAGAAGTAAACATTGTAAGCTCTTTTTAACAGTTTTATTTAATCTTCACAATCACAATGAAAGTATATTAAGAATAATCTTCATAAATCACTTTTTCTTAAAATGTCTAATCAGCCGCCATTACATTAATCTCTCTCCTTTTTTTCTTGTTTTGTCCATAGACAAACTATAAATCGTTTACTCAATGTTGCCAACAAAAATATTTTACCGCTCAGGGTCAAATCACAGACTAATAATACATTACAATTAGTTCAAATAAACCGAGGAACAAATAATAATCATTTTTATATTATAAAAATAACTGTCTAAAAGTAGATACTCTAACATTAGGTAGTTTTTTATGGTGACTAAAGTCACGTTTGACCTCAGTCTTAACTGACGGAACAGTCTTACAAGATGAGATTGACGATGACAGCAAACGCGGTTAAGAAGGTACTGGCTTACATTTCCGGAACACATCACCGCTGGAGAGGTGATATTGAGAATAAGGGTGGTCGCGAGTTTGGGGAACTAGCTTGGAGTCCTACCACCAAGCGGGGTTTGCTTGGATTATATGAATGTCCAGCTTATCCAGCTGGACGCTTATAAGCTTATCCAGTGCCGGTAGGCTATTCTTAGCCGACCCTGTGCGGCATAATATGAGAATGTATGCAAAATCCAGCCAATGGGCTCCATTTTTAATTACTTTTAATGAGGCTATATGTTAATGGCTTAAGGGTGTTTAAACTTAATCGGGAGTTGTGACGTGACACAAATGCCAAGCCGGAAAAATGTTTTTCCTTCTGAACGCCTCACGAGCAAGAGATTATGATCCTTGAGTTAGAAAATTACATTAAATGATATCAAAAGGGCGTCACAGGTGGATGGGACAGAAGTGTAATTTCGACAAATTGCGTTTAGATGATACAAAGCATCCGTTAAATAAATTTTGTCATGTAATTAATAAAGAGTAGATTTGTCTCAATTTGTGAATAATGTGACTTTTTGCAAGTTTTTTAACATTCGTCTAAAAATTAACAATTAAAAAAGTCCTGTAAAGAGCTTTAACAGAATATAAATATGTTTTTTCAGCAATTAGCTAATTGAACTACAAATACTATTAACGATTAATCGTATTATACAATAATAATGTAAGTGTCAGTCAACGGCCATGTTCACGTAATCGTACACGACAAATGTCACATCTACTACGACACCTACTAATTATCCGTAGAAGAACTTTTCTTTTACGTCTTTATTTATTTAGCCTGTAGGTAATTTACTTTTTATCGATTTGATATTATATCGATTTATAAAATACTCCATTTTCCTGATAGGAAATCGATATTAAGCGCGATAAGTTATTTAGTTGATGTTATTTGTATGATTATTGAAACCTATATTTAGTTAGTTTAAAAACGGTTTTACCTAGAATTTTTTAGAACTTCTATCAACATCTAGGTGTGTTTTAAATGAATCATTTTAGTTTTATTCTCTTAAGAATAAAAAAGGGTAACAAAATTACAGTGGACATAAAAGTAAATAAGAATTAAATTAAAATAAATGTGTGGCCATAATATTGTCTCATGGATTGACTATTTAATTTCTATTTAACTGCAATTTACAATTGGTGATATTTTATTGATTTTAAAATAGATACACACATCAAAAAAGTCTAAGCAACATGTACTTATGTGAATTTTTTAATAATATTTAATGTTACAAAGTTTCTATTTTTTATTTGAATATACTTTTAGGATCTTTTTGAAGTAAAAATAACATCTGTTATTTTTATATTGTTTTTGTAATAACAAAAAATAACAATATAATGTCTTCTGTATCATACGCAAAACGAGCTAAAGCCAAACCAATTAAAAAATTCGAAAAAAAAATACAAAATTAATTAAAAATTAATTTATTGAAAAATAATTGAACAATTTAATACAAAGTTTGGGCTCCTCTGTTGTTTAAAACTTGTCGGCAACGATTATTCATGGAATCAATCTGGTCCTGCGGTACTCGCTCCCAGTGGAATTTAAGCAAATCCTTCAGCTGCTGGGTTGTTTAGTAGTAGTTGCAATTCCACATACAACTGATCAATTTTCCATTATTAAAAACTCTTTTCAAAATACGAATACTCTTTACTTCTATCGAGGTACTAGGCTTGCATAACTTGCATGAAGCTTGTCTTGAACTATTTCAAACAACGACCTGTAAAGGACTAATTGCAATGTTCGTATCTGTATCTAACTTTGCACGTCAATGGATGTAGATTGTAGGTACTAAGCCAGGTTGTGGCAATGACGTATTAACTTTGTTGATCAACCGATCGATACTGAACCGAGCTTTTAATATGAAGTTGGAGATCCTGATGGATGAGAAAGTTATTGACGTTTTTTTTAATAAGTTATGTGCTGGTTTGAGACATCGCTAGAATTAATTTAGAATACAAGTAAATGGATCAGAGAGGTTTTATGAACCTTGCTTGATTCAATTTTGTAAATATATATTTGAATTAACCATGGAGGATGAAGTTCGGTGATGGGTCTTACTACGTACCTACATGCAAAAAGATTTTTTGAAAATTAATGTTTATGATTTTAATGTCATAAACAAGATATTATGTTTATGTTTATACTGTATATTTAGTTCCAAATTCACGAATGAGAATAGCCAACGCGTTATTTTTTTTATATACAATCTCTAGAGTTAAGGAAACAAATGATGTCTACCTAAGTTTTTTCTATTGTCAAATTAATTTAAAAAAAAAGCTGTCTTAACCTTATAGGTGTATAGCATTTTAAATAAAGATTTTAAAAAAATGTTAATGATTTTTTATAATAAGTATTCTAAGAATAAATAATTGCTTTATTTAATCTTTAAGATTGAGAAAAATGGTGCCCTATAATTTAAAAAAAATATACATAATCGTGATTTTTTGTCCGTTTACAGATAGTAAAAATTAGATTTCCCTTATATGGATAAGGGCGTTTTAAGTAGCAACTAATCTGACAGACCCTATTCTTGGTAAGACTTCTTAAGGCCCATCTGTCTAGCAACTTTCATTCATATGAACTCTATGTGTCTTACTAAGTTTCACATTTAACAACAACGTCACATGACTGTAAGTAAAAGTCATTCGGATTATTCTTCTTACGTTTGATAAGGGACAAAAGGTTCACAATTGCCTTCTTTAAAAGGAATTATTTAAATAAAGGTTTTTCCCGAAAAATATATTCTTCTAAAAAGAAGGTATTCTACATATCTTGGGATCACTTTTTAGAAAAACCAAGAAGATTAATATACTTTATGCTGCACTTTTTATATTTTTCTCAGGGATAACTCAACAAATTTTTTATCGTTGTGGTTAAGAGATTTGTATAAAAGCCAAAGTCGTTATCGAAAAAAGCGATTTTGCTTCTTTCACGAAATTATAGCTCTTAAAAGCCCGCTAATGTAAAAATGGCAGGTCGACTACGTCATAGAAACAGCTCTAATTTTTTTATTTTATTTTATTTACACATTTTAGGAAAACTTACAGCTAGGTAATTATAACTAAATAACGACAGAAGGCCAATTATTACCGGTACCGGGCGTGTTCTAATGCTAAATTCTGAATATTCCTAATGCATTGTATTAGTGGTTTAAAACCGTCTGAAAACATTTCAGTATAATTATGAAATTATTAAAGCTGGTCTTGGTGTATTATGTACATGATCATAGAAACAAAAATAATACAAATAATAATAAATAAATAAAATCCCCAGACAATCACACCAACTACATGGCCCCAAAGTAAGCATAGCTTGTGTAATGGGATACCATGTAGCAAAATAGGGGGGAACCTAGAATATAAATACATAAATAGATAAACATCCAGACACGGAAGTTTTTTTTCTTGTTCTGTGCGGGAATCGAACCCGCAACCACTGGCGTCTGAGGCAGGCAGGTTTACCTCATCGCCAAAGTGGTTGTCGAAATATTGCTTTTGTTCTTTGTTTGTTGTGAGAAATTACTTGCACGTCAAATGTGAATAAACACCAAACAAAACCATAATTCAAGCTGTCCTTCAACGCTTTTTGTAAAAAATTTGACAGCTGGTAGCGACCTCTAAATCTTTACGTTGAACAAAATTGTTACATACGCTATGTGTTTACTTTCGTGCTAGATGTGAAGAAACAAAAGTATATCTAAAAGTTAATTATGAAATAACACATGGCCTTTTTAAGTGTTTTATTGTGTAGTAGCACCACTACCCAAATATTCCGTTAGTTCAACACAATACCAACATTTGCCAAACTACACGATCAACGAACTATCGATACAAACAGTGAATTAGTCAACCGAACGACTGCTTTGCTCACTCCGATTACAAATGGAAACATTTTGCTTGTTACTGCTGATCACTTGTTTTGTTGGATGTTTATTTGTACTTAAAGTGTATTATGTAGTTATATCATATTAGGTGTAGGTAGTAACTAGGTGTTAGGTTGGTGGTAGCTTCTGGTGCGGCTTATAGTGTTCCGAGTGTTTTTTTGTTGTGTTCGTTTCACTCCTTCCTTCTTTAGGGAGGGAGGGCGGTACACCAACGCACAAAAACCCTGCATCACTAGTGCTTTGGAGTCGCGGAATCAGCAAGGTAACTAAGTTATAGTACTGGTGATATATCGCAAAGTAACGCCTGATTCAATCAATTATATCTTTTTTGACAGGCTGATTATGCTGTGATCTGTGCTGGATAATTTTTTTAACGAGTCTCCTTGATGCATTGGTTTAGATGCTAAGATGCCAATTGTGGGATAGCGGGTTCGAAAAAAATGTTCTGGGTCTGGGCGTTTATCTATTTTTAGGGTAGTTTTTTAGTAACCAGCCAAATTTAATCGTTACATTCTTTGATACGATATAAACTTATCTTCATATTAATTTTAGTATCGCTCAGTACAAAAAAGTAAAGATATAGCACCACATACTTTTTTACCAATAGTCACTGTTGATGAACAAAGTTACTACGACGCGGCATTTAACTGATAATACTACGAAGTAGTACTACAAGACATTTTGTAGTAGCGCGTAGTCGTTTTTATTTTAGTAGTATTCATTCATAATTTCGAGTGACCATGCTTTGCTGAATTTGTTGGCGAACATATTAATTTCCTTTTAAAAAATTCATACCTTTTCTTCGCAAAAATCATATCTATAAATGGTGCTTATTGCGTAAAAAAGTTTGGCTGGTGACAGAGTAAGCTAAGCTTGTATCTCATGATACAAGCTTAGCTTACTCTGAGACCATGTAGTTGGTGTGATTGTCTGGGGATTTAATTTTTATCTAGTTTCCTGATCATAATCTCTGTTTGATTACATTACATAGAAGGAACATTGTAATTTAGCATTTCTACAGAGACGACTATCACATACATAACATATATAAGGAATAATTTAAACGTTCAAAATTAAATACGTATCGTCATTAAATGCGGTATAAATAAGTAAGCTTAGATGAACAGTGTATACGTTCAATGATGCACTGTTCATCTAAGCTCAGGTTAGCAGAAAATCCAGCGGTTACTCGTTCCATAATGACACCAATCTTATAAAAATATGTTCCCGAAGGCTTAATTTAAAAAAAAAAATCAAAGTATTTGTTCTTTAAATTCGTATTGTGTTAGATTAAATCCTACACAAAGCAATTATCAGACATTTTTATAGATGAAAAGTAATTTAATCAATATGATCCTCAGTTATTTTTTCAATATAGTAGTTATGTAAGGCCTTTTCAATATCACTGAATTGGTGCCGGGTGGCCCGACGCAGCGTTAAGCTGGAATCAATAACACTCGTATGATTACACCGCTCATTCGAAATACAAATAAACTGGGAAGTTATATGTTTTTAAAAACAACGTTTAAAACATAATGAAGTAAAATTTGGATAGCAGCCATAAAAATGAAGTATGTAGCGCTCTCTGCGATGAAAAACAAATGGTGTACATAACGGTAATTATGTCACTTAGCGCTAATCCCTCAAATCAAGCGGTGAGGTGAACAAATGGGCCATCTATTATAGAGAGAAAGAAAATTAAGGAAACCATCGTCTTCGTTAAGGGCTCACCGACTTAAGAACTGTACAGTTATTAAAATATTGAGCATCATAATGTCATACTTTATAAGGGTTGAAAAGATGACATTTATTCGAAAAGCCGTTTGTACTTAATGAGCTGGCTTAATTTTTGACGTGACTTTAAATTTTCCTCAAATTTACAATCTGTAATAGGGAATGCTGGATTGGGAGCGAAATAAAAACATAGAATGTGCCAGCTGCTTCTCTTCCCGGGCAAAGTCAATTAAGGGACGGAGTTTTTATTGGCGTTTCCGCATTTTCGTTTTCGCGTGCGACTGGCTGGCTCCCTACCACTGCAATAGTCTCTCGCCATCATAATCATAATAATACCTCCAAATATGTCAAACGTGATATTAGATGGTTTTATAACCTCTGTTGTTCTGCCTACCCCATTAGGGATACAGGCGTGAAGTTATGTACGTATGTAATACGGAAATTAAAAATCATTACCAACTCATGACAAGACGTGATACGTTTACAGATAGGGTCACGCACGAGGAAAGAGCCCGAGTTATCGAGGTAAAATATATAATCTTTATAATAACAAATATGTTTCATTGTGATCCATTAAAATGAACGCGTGAGAGTCATTGACGAGAGAAGTAAATATGGAAAATCGGGCGATCTTAGTTTAATCGAATGCGATAAAAGCCTTAACAAGGTAGTTTAGGTACTGTACGGAATAGACCCCGCAGAATTCGTTGATAAAATTTCTTAAATACTGGATTATCAAACGAATTTCCTTAAGCAAAAAAGGTATCATATATTTAAAAAAAAAACATTCCGATTAGTATAATAATCAGATATTATAGTTAAGGCAAAATAATAAGTAAGCCCGTCAGATTTATTCATAGTATAGCCAAGGAATCTTTCACAGACTTGAAGACAAATTTAAGAAAAGTTTATGTTGTTTAATTTTTAAGTATAGAAATACTCGTATTGTTTAGTAAATAACAGAATTGTCCTGTTAAAATTATGACCTGCTTACCGGCTAATCCAAATATTTATTGTTTCTAAATAAGAATCCGCAACGTAAGGAAGAATAATTTACGCTCCAAAAAACAGCGTGAACAAAATGTCAGTGGGACCGCGGTTAAAGACGGACATTTCGAGGAGAGAAGATGAATCGTTGTGCAAGTAGAAACCTACCTAAAGAATTTTCTATGGTAAATAATTCTAGTTCATAGAACTATTTTTTTTTTCAACCAATTTTTAGTACGATATGTATGAAAGTCACCGGAGAACATCCTTGATTTTTAAATTACGAAATCGTTGAATTAAGTTTTCAACCGACTTCCAAAAAAGAAGAAGGTTCTCAATTTTTCTGTATAAACATACATTTTTGTGTTTTTGTTACACGATATTTCGAAAAATTATCAATTGATTTTGAAAATTGTTGTTTCATATGATGTTGATTCATCGAAATCGGTTGAGTACTTCATTGAAAATTTTAAACTTTTGAAAAAATATGAATGATTTCGGAGAATGTTTATGTTGATGACACTCTCAACTGAGCCAAAATTTTGACGTGAAGTCGGTTTTTTTAATGCTCTGCATTCGTTGATTATTGGAAGATCGATTGTATAATACTAACGACATTGAAATAAGGCTAAAAATAGTTACTTTTTCTGAAAAAAAATAACGAGCAAATAATACAAAAACATATGACAATTAATAAACCATGAGATTTTTATCCTAAATCACTAAACAGGGTCGGGATATAAGCGGGTAGGTAATACCTGAGACAGCTAGTAGGTACGCGATGAATAAACTTTTTCATATATATCCAATATTTTTGCCGTGTTTGGATTTAATATATTCTCTCTTCGATGGTAAGTATGATAAGGTCGATAATGAATTAATTAAAAGGACTATGGAAGAAATTGGCTCTTCATAAAATTGGAACAATATGGCTCTTCATAAAATTGGAACAATGTGGCTGGAACAAACCACCAATATGGAGCGGTGATATTTGACGGATAACCGATGGTCGTTAGCTAGGTTAACGTTTATGGGGTTCTTCCACCAAGTGGGGGTCACTTGGATGAGTAGTGTTTTAGGATATACGTATTCAGGGGTGATAGAGCTATTCCCAGCAGAAATTCTCTTTATTGATTTATTAAGCCAGATTATTTCTATAGCAGACGTAACCACAACGGGTGATTTATCTTTCTCTTTTCAATCGATGAACTTGTATAACATACCTTTACAAATAAATTACAAACAATTTAAAAATAATATATGTATAATAAAAGTTTATACAGGGTCCGCCTATAATAGTCAATTATATTTCATAAGCAGATTAGGAATGATGAGGGCGTCTGAACTTCGAAAGATTTTTTTTAAAATATTTTTTTAAATTAATGTTTCAAAATTCTTCTCTGTGAGTAAATTTGAAGATTAATCTACATTTTATGACTTTACAGTTAGATGGAAACGTTTTTTTTACTTGCTGTGTAGTCATAAACTACAGATAAAAAATAAATTTTGATCACTTAAAATAATTTTGAAATATTAATTTATGAAAAATATTTAGTTTTTTTTTGTAACTATTACTCAGTCATCAGTCATAGCGGGTTTCAATATTATGAAAACTGTTCGTTTTGCCTACGAACAATAGAAATCACTACCAAAATACCTTTCTATATTCAAAATCTTGACATCTAAACCACTGCTCACGAACTGTTTGACTGTAATGGGTTGCTAGGTTACATTTGACCATTTACAAAATAAGTCATTATATCTAGCCAACGACGACGTAACAAGTTATTAATTTAAACCAATGAGGTAAAGGTAGCATGGCAGTCAGCTGCGGCCAATAAGAGTTATGTTTTCATTACGTATGACCAATTAAAGAATAGGTCATTTTATCTAGCCAACGACGTAAAAATTTATTCATTTAACGAAATATCCTATCAAATATCTGTCAACATATCAATAATCCAGTTTTCTCTTTCTAACTTATCTATAACTGTTCTTGAAAAAAAGGACGAATATTATTGAATGACATAATTTTTCTTTTAAATATTTACTTTGACGTCATAAAAATGTGATTCAACCAATGGCAAAATTAGTCGAAGGATTGGCGTTTCGTTTTACGTAAGCAGTTAAACGCAATTATTAATAAAAAACTCTAAAAACATACTATAATATATTTATCGAATACTAAAACATAGCAAACATAAATTGAATAAGTTTATATATTTCTTTAGTTCAAATATCATACAAATAATTTGCTAATGCGTGATATTCTATAAATTACATATCACCTATTTTCTTGGAAGAACGTCACGCAAGGAGGGCCCATGCCAAATTTGAGAACTTACAGCCCGTAGCTAATAGATATTGTGTAGTGTGTTGTCACAACTGTCATAAAACAAAACTGAACGAATAAATATTTCAATAACAAGCGCCGAACAAGCGCAAGAGTGCTTTACCTCAGATATTCAGGTTAAGTGGAGAGGGAGGTGTCGCTCTTGCGCTTCTTCGGCGCTTGTTTTGTGACAACCGACCCGTGTGACAACCATACCCGTTCTCCCCTAACGCTACTTTTTTCCTACCAGTTTTGTACCTGTACCGGTTACGCATAGCAGTCAGTTGAATATTGAAACCCGCCATTATCTGCTTATTAAATATTATTGACTATTATAAGGCGACCCTATATTTTTAAGACAACTAAAATACCTAATTCTAAACACCAACTTTGTACAAAGGCTCCTTAGTATTCTATTTTTCGTTTCTATTAAACTGAACAATTAATGTGAAAACTACTTCAAGAAGGGGGATAATCAAGGTGCTTTCAACTACAGTGCCAAAATATCGAGAACCCAAAATAAGTCAAAAGCATGGTAAACATCCCGTTTCTGAAGTTAATGTGAATATTTAAAAGGGTCTGATGCTTTTGATCTTAAAATAAACAATTTCTAAGTAAACTCTTATATTGAGTAATTTGATAATTGTTACGTATTCTGCTTTAAACTCAAACCATTAATGATCGAAATTTGATATTTTCAGGTAAAGGTTATACAATCAATTAAGGAAATAAAGGATACATTCACAGTGTTTCTAAGAGAAATAATAATATTTTCAACACACTTGCTCGTAAAGTGAGCGTTATTCTATTGAATTTAGAACTATAAACTGGGCTATAAGTCACGCGTGCATAATATACGAGTATTATACCCTAGTGCATAATATAATGAATCCTACAAAGTTGAATTGTACCTTTGTGCAAATTACATGCGAGTAAACAGAGCATATTTTATTGGTCCGGGTTATACATTAAATATTTTCAGAAACAACAAAGAGGTTTTATACCACTTCAAATCCATATACATTTTTAAATGTTTGCGCCTTATATTAGTAAAACAAATTTGTATATCAAACAAATTATTCACAATTTACAATAATTTGTTATAAAATATTAAAATATTTGCATTTACCACTCCAAATTAAACATTTTCACTTAAAATAGGCTGTATATGCTATACAGACATTGACACATTTGGCAGAAAAAAAAACCTACGCGCATGCGCGAGGTTCGGCGCCATTTTTCAATCACAATTCACAGCTTTGTTATCAAATGTGTTTGTTATTTTATGACCACGTATGTCTGTCTTTTACTCACAAGTGTGTTGAAAAACGTCGTATATAACTCGTGAGCGTTGCTAATTACAGTCTCGGCTCATTATTAAGCCTCGACTGTAATTAGCAACTTCGCTCACTTGTTACATAATATACTATTATTTCATTGTAGAAAAATGCTAAGTAGCCCCAGCTAGACTGTTAGAAACAAAACAAAAAAAAAAAAACAAGGTGACCTTGCTAGTTTACAACAGTGAAGACGGCTGTTGACAAAAAAATTACGCATGACTTTGGCGGGTTGTAAACGGCGGTGTTTAGAAACCAAGACATACATCTACATAGACAACGCAAGTGTCACGATTTGTATTGAAACTAAGCGTGCCGACTTTTTAAGACCTACTGTGACGTCACAGCTGATATTTATTACTGGGAAATACAAACAGATTCAGAAACACCGATGCCGCCGATGAAATCGATTATTAAGAATGATATCGATATTGTGGAACCCAATTTCTAACAGACATACATACGCGCGGATTAAATCTAGAGGCGACCAACCTTGACGCTTGGTCGGGGTTCGGACACCTAAAGTACATACATTTGCGTTATCCATGTAGATGTATGTCTGTGTTTAGGACAGTGTGTACGCTTGTTATTGTTTATTTAACTATAACTATAAATGACTCGAGTTTTGTAGTTTTTTAGCCTGCGTTTCAACCTTTCCTTCTTTATATCCTCAATCGCATACAAAACTGCAATCGAGAAGATGTTGCAAACGCGAGAGATCAAAGTAGAAGTAGAAGGTATTTCTTGTGTACCTATACTTATTTTTTTAAACTCGTTTATTAAAATTTACTAACTTGGCATTAGAAATAAATAAATAACTTGCCTTAAAGCTACAAAAAGCTTGTTATAAAACATTAATACAAGCGAGAGGCTTTAAATGAAACCACATATTTTGTGTACCTATCATTATCAGGGTACCAAAAATCGGATCAATTTAGTTTCCTGCTATTGTTGAATTGTTTTCGAATGATTTTCGTGCGTGACAGTTCTCATTTTACATTACGCGCAAACTGTTTACAAGTAATAAAATATAAATTGGCGCGTTAATAAAATAAAAACTATGTCAATAAAGTTGTTTATTTTAAAATTATAATTTGAACTTTTGATAAAGTGTAATTTTTATTATTAACTGTAAATAAATTAAGTAAGTGTCTTAAAAATATTCATCTTAAATGGACAAATTCAAAGAAACGGAACGTTCAGTTGATAGTGATTGACACTACTGAATCGACATTGAATCGATGAATATGAGCGGCCATCTTGTAATCGGAAGTTTGTACCTATACATTTTATTCACCAACTGATTCGATACGTCAAAGCCATCGAATGGAAGATCGAACAATTTCATTACGGCAACGTCACAAAGATTGTCAATTTTGAACTGTCACAAAAACCACTTGAAAAGAATTCAACTATAGTTTAATTTAAACACCATGTAACTTTTTGATCATCTGATCGTAAGTACTAATAGGCATAGTTTCGCTATTTAAACATTTTACATTCAGTGCGAAACCTCAAAATGTCGGTAGAAATCTTTACAAAGGATGCTTACATTTTAGTTTAATAAAAATCTAAACTACTTAAGGTGTTTGAAAAAAGTTACTTCTCATATTTTTTTTAATAGTTTTAGATTAACAGTAGGCACTTATAGTATACTAGCTTTATCCCGCAACTTCGTATGCGCTTAACTACCCTTCTCGTGGAAATTTCAGAAACTATACAACCAGACACCCACTGAAAGCGAACAACCTTTATACCAAGTATCACACCCATGCAGTCAAGGAATAAGTTTTTTTCATACAAACTAAAAATCATATATTCCTCGTGCCCGTGGGAATTTTGGGAATTTTTTTTCGTAGCACAACCAGTCACTCTTTGAAGAACCTTCATGCCAAGTATCACATCCGTACACTTAAGGAATAAGATTTTTCATACAAACTAAAAAGTCCAACCCCTTCCCGTGGGAATTTCGGGAATTCCTTCCATATTACAAACAGACACTTATTGAGGAACCTTTATATCAAGTATCATCCGTGCACTCAAGGGATGGGATTTTTTCATACAAACTAAAACATCATATATATCCCGTTCCCGTGGGAATTCCTTTCATAACACAACCAGACACACATTGAAAAACCTTAACACCAAGTTTCATATCGGTGTACTCAAGAAATAAGATTTTTCATACAAACTAAAAAGTCCTATATTTCCCGTTCCCGTGGGAATTTCGGGAATTCCTTCCTTAGTGCACCCTTACATCTCCTAAAGAATGTATGTTCCAAATTTCAGCTTTCTACGCCCAGTAGTTACGGCTGTACGTTGTCTGTTAGTCACTCAGTACCTCAGTACCTCAGTCACTCAGTCAGTAACGGAACAGTTTTATATATATTGATGTGATTTCATTTAATGAAATCACATATACTACAACGTATCAACGTTGTATGTACAACGAGACCAGTCACCGGTGGGTCACTTTTGAAATTCAAGGTCGTGATAGTTTGAGATCATACATGAAGAAAAAAAATATAATTAAAAATAAGTATACATTATTTACTGAGTAAACTTAACCGAAAGTTAAAGAATTGATTACGCAACGCATGGTTACGCTAGCGTTGGTAGCGATCCGCGTGCCAGGTCACGTGCCGCGATCGACTCAGTTGTAAGTAAAGTAAAAAGTAACATAGTATTTATTTATAGGGAATTCTAGTGAAAAATTAAGTACCTACTTTTATTACATAATTCTGATCAGAATCGAGTACAGAGTGCTCTACTTCAGTATGCATATATGACTACCACTTTGGCACAGGGGTAACACTGACTGCCTCAGACGCCAGTGGTCGCGGGTTCGATTCCCGCACGAAACAAGAAAAAAAAATGTTCCGTGTCTGGGTGTTTATCTATTTATCTATTTATATTCTAGGTTCCCCCCTAGTCACTACATGGTATCCCATAACACATGCTACACTTACTTTGGGGCCATGTAGTTGGTGTGATTGTCTGGGGATTTTATTATATAATATTATTATCTAAAATATGTCAACAGTCACCCTGTAAGAAAACCGGTGAAATCCAAAACAAGTATAAGTAGATAATATTTTTAAGTTTTTGCATTTATAATGCTCAATTATTCTTAAAAAACTGAAAAAATGTGATACGTTGATACGTGATATGTTGCCGGACGTCCGGCAAACGAGAGGTCCCAGGTTCGAGTCCTGGTCGGGTAATTTTTATTTATCACATTTTTCAGTTATTTAAGTATTAGTAGATTCTGCAATTATTTCTCTTGCAGCGGGGATCAAATACGCAATATTTATTGATATATTAATTTGATCACGATTAAATATATTAACTATTAAGAATTTTATTTCGAAATTTAATACTTTGTAATTCGCTGAGGATTATTGATGATCCGTTAAAAATTTCAGAGGACCTGTGATTGGCTCACTATTTATAATTAATAATGTAGCCGTCCTATTAAATGCAATAAGAGCCTCTATACCAGGTGGTGATTCCGTTAATACTGAATCAGTTATTTCAGAATAGGCTCCGGGTAGGATATAATAGTTTCCTTAGCGGCTTTCCATTAGAAATCTGAAGCACGTTAACGAAGTAGTATTGAGAGATACAGCCTAACTTCTCGAATACACGATCTTTGAAGGTAGGTTCACTGCTCAAAGTCCTATAATAATCTATTCTAAACTGGTTTCAGGTGCTGTAGTTTAGAGCTTGGACATGGCCGAAAAGCAAAGTATTGCTTAAGACAAAGACTAAAAGACGACATACGACAGGGTATTTAAAGACACCGAAATGTCTGGTTAAATTGTATAATGCGCGAAGCGGATTTTTTTATTTTGTACAATTAATCGTAAAACTTAACATACTGTATAAAATTAGGTTCAGTTATTATTGAGAGTGTGCGTATTTATTGTAGTCTGAACTTAATACTAAGTTTTCTTTTCGAAACTGAGCTTATTCTTAAAAATCCGAAAAAATGTGATAAATAAAAATTACCCGGCCAGGACTCAGGACACTGAGCTACCGGGGTGGAAGAGCACTCGTCCGGCAAACGAGGGGTCCCAGGTTCGAGTCCGGTTATTTAAGAATAATTGAGCATGCAAAAACTTAAAAACATTATAAAATGAGCTTATTTCTTTTTTTCTTTATTTTCTGTTGCAATCAGCTTGATAGCCGACATGCTTAGAAAAGGAGTTAAGGAAAGTAGTGTATCATGAGTGGTTGCCGACGCATTTGTTTTTCAATTCATTCAGAAAAGTTTAGCTTACAAGTTGTAGTAAAGTTGGTAGGTCAAGTACTTTAGGTAACTGTCATGTAAATACGCGTGCTGTGTTAAAATTAATAGATGCTATCTTTAACAGAAACATTATTATTTGCTTAACAGGTAGGCTTAGCACACTGACACACTGACTTTTTTTCTCTATTTAGTCTGTCATGGGCCTAATGTGATTGTACTTGAAGATACGTCCGGATGCCGTTCATCAATATAGAGTAAGATTGATGTGAAAATATACTAGTCAGTGTAGTTCGGCATATTTTTCTCCTGGCGGCCATGATAATGCTGCCATCCTAGCGTGAAAAATCAAGAAAATTTAGTGACAAATGGGGTGCGATAAAAAAAAATTTTTGTCGCATTTTCTGAAATCGGTCTCTTTAGTACACGGTTATAAAGGTAACAAAAAACTGTTGCAACCTAATTTACTTACAAAATTTTAATTGTTGTTAGTTTTAGATTATTTGTGTATAACTATTATTTTGTATTTTGATTCTGTTTGATTGAGTTGCTTTGTTCTGTACCGAGAACTTTGTCACTCACTTGATTTACTGAATTACATAAAAAAATATTAAGTGAGCTAATCACTTCATTACTTTTTTTTTGTTGTCCACTTCGAACTCATTTTTTTTTTCAAATATTTATATTAATAAATATATGGGCACTGTTAGTCTATTTATGTTAACCTGTTTTTATGTATTACTTTTTTCTGTAAATGAATGTTTGTTGCCAAAATAAAAAATAAATTCGATAAATATAATAACTGAACTGATTATATGTCACAGCTGAACTGGAGCTAAGATGGAAGTATGGAAGGTGGTGGCTGGACAAGTGGATACTGAAGGAATCTTACACCTACTAAAGTTTATTAAAGAGTGGACTGAACTTTTAAGACTAAATTTCACCCTATCTTAGCATGAGGTGATATGAAAGTTAAAAGCGGGTTTAACAGCCAGTTCAAAATGTTCATAAAAAGCCAGGTAAATAAATCCGAGGCAGCGTGTTCTAACCTGCTCGCTGTAGAACAACGGCCCATTCCATTATTTGTATTATAAAATAGAACCTCGAAATAAAGTAAGTGTTCGTTCAGAATTTCGGATATTAACAATTTAATATTCGCAATGTGGAAGCACTTTCATTAATGAAACTTTTTAAACATTATCTCAAATATAAGCTCTCACGTTATTTCACGTAATTTTTGTAGGCTTAAATTGCTTCCTGTAAGCATTGGAAATAATTTAATATTTTTATTTATATAAGATTATAACATATATTTAAATATCTTAAATATCCAGTCTTGCTGACAATAATTGTCAATGTTGAATTATAACTTTTATGATCATTTTAAATTTCTTTTTTCGGTGTTATTCAAAATGAAGTCAAAAGAGTATTTTTTTCACAGAAAGAACTTCAACTGCATAAATACGAACCGCACCGAAGTTCCTGTATTTCGAAATACGTCATTGTTTTAATAATCTTGACCTATATTGCTTACCAACTTAAATTCCAAACCTCATAACTAAGTTATGTGTTATAAGGGTTTTTTGGTTTTTCCTAGAAAACTAGAACACGTTTTATCTTTCAACTTTTGCTTTCATATATATTTTTTATTGGTGGCTATACGTTTAACCTCAATCTCACCTGATGGTAAGTGAAGATGAGGTCGGAGATGACAGCACATGGGCTTAGAGAGGAAGTGGTGTTCGGAAAATGGGGCAGATTTTATATGAAGGATGGTCGTTGGCCAGGCGGACCAAAAGGTTGTGGCTTTCTTACATCTAAGACTATCCAAGCATACATTGGTAATGTATGTTTTCAAATTTTTGATGATAAATTTGAAGAAGCTTTAAAAAGAGTGTAACATCTCACTTTACATTGCGTTACTCAACCGCGAGTTAGTGGACGATTCGCCTGGATTTTACTCGGCCGAATCGGACGGATTGTCCCCTTTAAAAATATATTTTTTTATCTGTATGCAATTCGTCCGAATGCCATTTGCTCACGGACTCATGTTATGTCAATAAGAGAAGGTATACTTTTAAAAATATATTAACCTTTAATACTTCTCTGCTTGAGCGTACTCAACCACAACAAAATGCATTTATAATATTCGGTCGAGTTGACGACTTTAAAAATTTTAAAGGGATAATTCGTCCGCGAAAAAATGGCATTCGGACTAATTGCTTACAGAAAATAATATATTTTTTAAAGTGGACAATCCGTCCGATTCGGATGATCAAAATTCAGGCGAATCGTCCATTAACTCTGCGTAACAAATTAATCAATAAAATTAATCTTAAAAAAATATATTTAGATACTAATAAAAAAATATGTTAACGAAAATTACCATAGTTTAGAAAAAAATAATCGAAAGTTTATAATTTACGTTCAAACTTGTCGAAGCTCAATTTTCGGGGTCTTTTTAATTAGTAAATCAAGAGCTTTTCACAGTTCACCTAACTTTAGTCTTTTTAAACGTTTTAAACGTACAGCTGAAAAGTTTAAGTTTATACCAACGGAAGAGATCGAGGTGAGACAGATATTTAAATTTAAATTGGTTATTTTAAAACTGCCTTACGGCTACGTCGTAAGGCTGGAACTTGAAAAGCAAAGGTATTGTGTCTGTTATTCCACAGAACACAGCCATTCAAAACACGAATATTTCTTATCTAGTATTCTAGTAACTCGTAACTACGGAGTCTGCAAAAATACCGAAACGTCGAGTTAAAAAACACGCAATAAATCCGGATAAAAAGTGTTTTCTTTAAGATTATGTATCGTTAAAAGTTAAGACAATATTAAAAATATCCACAAATTTTTTTAGCTACTAAAATAAAAAAAAACATATACAAATTAAATCTCAAACCCTTCACCTCAATGTCAGAGTTTGTGGAAGCAATTTCGCTTAAGTGTTACCGGCCATCGAAGCCTGTAAAATTAGCTGATGTCCGCAAACCTTCGTCAACGTGTGTCCGAGCACCCGCCAACTTGTGACGACCCATGCAAATGACGTCAGCCTACTGCTATATCTTTATAGAGGAAATGGTTTCAATCCGGTTTCAATCCATGCATAAGAGCGGTTACGAATCCGAGAAAATAAGAATCTATGAATCTGGTATGACCGCTACGCTGGACTTTCATTTCCTGGATTCGGATCGGATAAGATTCAGATGTAGTACGT
Source organism: Stenoptilia bipunctidactyla (assembly GCA_944452665.1). Classification (NCBI taxonomy): domain Eukaryota; kingdom Metazoa; phylum Arthropoda; class Insecta; order Lepidoptera; family Pterophoridae; genus Stenoptilia; species Stenoptilia bipunctidactyla. The sequence goes on from OX101727.1 coordinate 11,335,437, forward strand.
AACCGTTTTAAGGCTATAGTTTAAAAAAAAAAACAAAAATAGCAATTCCAATTAATTTATTTCTGAAAAAATTTTATACCTAAAAAAGAAAAATTATGTTTTAGACTATAAAAATAGAAAAAAAATATATAAAAAATATGTAATTTAAAACACTTTGAATTGTCGATGCTTGACCGTTAAATTCACAAACGCTATGAAATGTCAAATTAAGCATTCACAGATTGTGAATACTACTCGCTGGTGAGAGAGAAAAGAAGGTAAATCATAGAAAATTTGGTAAGTTTTATCATAGATTATATAGAACACAAGGCTAATTCACATCAGCATTCTTCAACCAACGCTGCGTGTTCTGAAAATAACATAATGTAAGTTTTTATAATATAAGGGCAACTTACTATCCAGGGTTGTTTTTTAGTCACTAGCCAAATTTAAATGTTGTTTCTTTGATACGATAAATGCATATGTATAACGCTCAGTAGAAAAAAATAAAGATGTGGCACCACAAACTATTCAACAAATAGTCGCTGTTGATGAAAACAGCTACTACGACGCGGCATTTAATTAATTACGTTTTATAATACTACGACGCGACGTTGACGTACAAGATACAATATAGCCATAAATATATGAATCGCATTGCATTGAATGTAATATGTATGAAAATCCGAAAATAGTGTACGGAAGACTGTTTTCAAATAGGTATCTGTAGCAAAAGACATGTGGTTAGTTTAGGGTTTAGTGGCTATTTGTTTTCACTTCAGCATAGCATCGCTAGATATGGTGTATTCGAATAGTAAACTTTAGCAACTACTTTGACTAAGTTACCTTGCTCCGCGACTCGAAAGCCTGAGGATGCTTCTAGTTGACGCGAAACACGTGTCGGTGATAGCTTGTGGTGCCGTTTGTTTGTAGTGTTCCTAGTATGTTTTCGTTTCACTCCTTGCTTCTTTAGGGAGGGAGGGCGGTGCACTAACGCACGAAAATCCTGCATCACTAATGCTTTGGAGTCGCGCAATCAGCAAGATGACTTAGTTATAATAGTTGTTATGGATTTACACAAAGTAATGCCTGATTCAATCAATTATTAAATTAAATTAAATTATTAAATCCCCAGACAATCACACCAACTACATGGCCCCAAAGTAAGCATAGCTTGTGTTATGGGACACCATATAGCGAACTAGGGGGGAACTTAGAATATAAATACATAAATAGATAAACATCCAGACACGGAACATTTTCTTTTTTCTGGTTCCGTGCGGGCATCGAACCCGCAACCACTGGCGTCTGAGGCAGATAGGTTTACCCCAACGCCATAGTGGTCGTCATAACCTTAATTGTCAGTCTTAGATTAAAAACACCGCAATGTAGGCAATCGAAATGTTTATTAGATTGAAAATTTAGTTTCAATATATAAATCCACTATTATTAGTTAATGTTAATCTATTCAATTTTCTTTTGAAATAAAAATGTGAATAACTTAACAAAAGTTTGCTACTAAAGAAGCATAGGAGTGTGTGTGCATTAAATTGTCACTATCAAGGAGCTCTGACCTAATTTCCCCGTGTTAACTTCATTCCATCCTATCTAGCGAGGTCCTAAGTGGTTCCAAACTTAACTTATGCTCTATGAGGGTTTTTGAGAAAATTACTTATGTAAAAAATTGTTCAAATATATTTCAGACATTAACATAAATTATTGTGCTCAAAAACTTGTACTAAGAAGCTTGATAACTAGTCAGTAAAATAAAAATAAACGAAAAAATACTCATTATTTAAAAACTATTCAGTTTGAACTCAGGACATCTGTATGGCCTTCTAATAGATAGATACATACTATGAATTGATGTAGATACAAAAAAACGTTACACATTAACCACACGAAAGTTTAAGACAACTTTAAAAATGAAAATGAATAATCAACGAATGCAGAGCATTAAAAAAACCGACTTCACGTCAAACCTATGGCTGAGTTATAAATTGATTATTATGGATTATTATGGATTACACGTGAAATAATTTTTTTTAAAATCGATCCATAATTGTCGGAAATATCGTGCAAAAAAAAAAACACCAATAAAACATACAGAAAAATTGAGAACCTCCTCCTTTTTTGGAAGTCGGTTGAAAAATATGAAGCAGTTACATCGTTATTTCTCTTACTCTTACTGTTAGTGTACAGACTAAAACTCCACATTCGTCAGTTTTACTTAGGTACTTCTTTTTTGCTAGTATGACTTGCCTACATTAATTGTAAAATAAATAAAAAACTGGATCAAACTTAAATATTAATTTAAATATTTCCATTTTGTAACGGCAAAGTAAAAACATATTTTCTCGTTATAACCATCCCTAATTCTATCACAAAAGACAAAAGTTAAGAAGTCACTCGAATTATATTTAAACGTAGGTATTGTCAATTCTACTTCTCGTTGTCTGCCAAAGCTGTATTGTACTTTAGTCTTTAAATTGTTGAACACAAAGGCTAAATTACTAACGCTGAAGAATTATTATAACACTCTTGTATGTATCAAATTATTTGAATCAAGCTAATGGGATTTCGCCACAACTGACAGGATGCCAATAAAAGGTAACCGCATTTTCGTTTCGTGACTGAAAGTCGGCTATAATTAGTCAATTTGTAATCTTGTTAAAGTTTGTAAGTGAGCAGTCAGTCAGTTCACTTGAAGGAACTTAATTTTTTTCCAATCAAGTTTAGTGTGCTAATTACGAGTGATCATGTAGTTTCAAGATGCGCTAAATTATAGTGTAACGTGATAAAATACAGTTAAAACGTATTTTATACAATATTACAATATTTAAATATAAGTACAAGCAACTGACCGTTTGCCGTTACAACACGGCGTCACAACAACTGGAAGTCGTTGTGACGCCGTGGTTACTATGCATATCAAACGATATCGCATGTTAAGCGCTCTGCGCGGCCGCTATTAGTATGGGTGATCGCCGATCATTTACACCTCACGACGACTTTCGTAACTCGGACTGCGCGTTAAGCAGTCGGTCTCGGGTGATGTATACTTGTATACAATAGTAGTTGGGGTCTGTCAGAAGCCATTTTGGGCACCCTGGAAATTCTGACATCCACCAACCAGCACAACCACCCAGAGGAGAGACTCATAGCCCACACAGAGATGATACACAACTGTAATAATGTAAAGCTAAATGTGTGAAACATGGTTCTAAATGTTATTGTGCCAGCCTACCGATAAGCATCTCAATCATATCATAAAATATTACCGAAATTATTAATATTTCGACTTCTGGAAAAAATAAAATGTGCCAGTTGCTTCTCTTCCCGTGCATACTGTAAAGTCAGTTAAGGGACAGACCCCCTGACACTGCAATAGTCTCTCACCATCATTAGAATACCTTCAAATTTGTCAAACGTGATATCAGATGGTTTTATAGCCCCTGGTGTTCTGCCTACCCCATAAAGTATACAGGCGTGAAGTTATTTATGTGTGTTCGATTTTGCATGAAATTCGGTCGACAGCGCCTCACTCATCATTAAATATTTAATCATTTCTAGGTATCTGAGCGTGGCTGCCATTAAAGTAGAAAAAAATAAAATCATAAGGTAACAAGCAAAGTGCTTTTGTATTGCTGATATTGTTTTTAATAATACAAGGTTTAGGTTTTATAAATAAATAGTAGGTCGTAAAAGCATCTTAAATCAAAAACCTTTTAGATTTGATGTCGTTAAAAGGCAAGGTTGTTTAAGATATTACATCTTGTCTAGTTTTTATTAAATTCCACGTGTTAAAACGCAGTTAGGGCAGACGTTGAGATTCATTCAAAAATTTTATTATGGTAAAAGATTTATTTATTTCAAGAAAAATTGTCAAATTATGTATATTCACTGAACATGATTAACATTTTAGAAATCAAGTTATAAAAAAAATTAATATCATACGTACATACCAAGGAAGGCGCTTTTCCTGCATTAATTTATCGCAATTTTATTATACATAAAATTTCATTTATAAACCAAGAACAACTAAAATACCAACTAAATGTTCGAAGATTTGAGTTCCTTATTTCTCAGCTGTCGTATTAATTTTAGTAGCCATGTGCATACAAATAAACGATAACATTGCATTCTTTTTAATTCATCAAGCTTTGCTTCAGCAAATGCCAAAGAAATTATAGTCATACTGTCATATACTAAAAAAAACATCCTCTTTGTTGAAGCAGTTAGTAAAAGGCATCAGCAATATTTATTGTTATGAGATCCGCTATGTTCCGGATAAACACACATGTAATTTGACTGCGACTAAGACTCGAGAAGATATCGAATGTCTCTAAGCTTAATTAACGATATTTATCCCTATCCGCACTCCAGACAACGGCAAGATTTGTCGATCTACACTTTGAATTGGTGCGGAAATCTGCAAAATAGCGTTTGTTTATTACATTCCTGTTTCGAAATGATTAAAGGTTCTCTTACAACCCTTTGTTAAGCCTACTGCAGGGTTATGAGTCATTCCTCTGAATAAATATGAGGCCAAACTGACTCAAAGATAGGTAGGTAGATATCAAAATGTACATGCCGAAATTGCTGTAGAAAAATCCTGTAGTCCGGGTAGAGAAGGGTTGGCTGAGAATAGCCCTACCGCTCTTGGATAAGCGTGTCGTGAAAAGACTAATACAAGTGAACCCTGCTTAGTAGGACCAGAGTGCGACTGGCTAGCGACCACCCTTCATATAAAATCTTTATCATCTTTATCTTCATCACAACTCCGTGTAATGAGCCCACTGCAGGGCTATGAGTCTCTCCTCTGGCTGACGAGGAGGTTTTAGGCCGTAATCCACCAAGCTGGCCCGGTGCTGGTTGGTGGATGTCACCCACCAGCACCGGGCCAGTCAGATATTTCAGGGTGCCGAAATGGCTTCTGACAAACCCTAACGACTACTGTATGCAAGTATACAGCACCCGGGACCGACAGCTTAACGTGCCCTCCGAAGCACGGAAGTCGTAGTGAGAAATGAATGGTCAGCGGTCACCCATCCTAATGCAAGACGGAACGAGCGCGCTTAATCTGCGATATCGTTTGATATGCACAGTAACCACTGCACCACGACGACTTCAATAATAATAAGATCTTCATATAAAATCTGCCGACAAATATTATCGCTCCGGCGGTGATGTGTCCCGGCCCCTATGCTTTCATCTTCGACCTCATCTTCACTTATCAATGAGATTGAGGTCAAACGCGGGCTTGGTCTCTAATAAAAAAACCCTAACAACTACTATTACACATATAGACGTAATATAGTACCCGGAACCGACAGCTTAACCTGCCCTTTGTTCCCTTTAGTTCCAATATTGTTTTCGATTACAAAAGCTTAACCTGAGACTAGAACGTGTACGTGCAGCTTTCAGTTTATTAGAATCTGTGACGGTTACGTTACGGCATGGTCAAAAACACAAGTATTTTATGTTAGAGAAAAATATCAGTTTATATAAATAATAATAATCATTTATTTCATTATCAAAAAGCACATTTGAAAATATGGGACAAGAGCCTCCTTTTAAGCTCGAAGAGCCTTGGCCAGGAGACCCCGACCTTCCATAGCATAATTCATAGATTACAGTTTGAAATAAGAAGTAAATTTTACAATTCCATATATAATTAAATACCTTTATACTTATATATTTTTTTTTAAATACTGTAGCTAAGCATATTTTTTATTTACAAAAAGATACTGCTATGACCTTATGTGTGGAAAATTCAGTTTTATAATCAATTTTAGACATAACAAGAATTAGAAATTAAGAATTATACATTTATTCATTTTATTATACAAATTAAGTTAAAATATTTTTATACTAGATATTCCTAAATATAAAATTGATTTTATGATACACAAATTACATTAAATTAAATTATTTACTAAATTATACCAAAATTACAGTTATAATAGGGAACAAGATTCCATAATATGGATATAACTTTCAATATAGCACGCTGCGCGCGCTCCACCTCGAAAAACTTTGATTTAGCTGCTCCTCCCCATATTGGCATAATTTTATTTCCTTAACTTTAAATTTTAAATTGTTCTATACGTATAATACCACACCATCATTTTGATGTTGACAAGTGGTAGTATATGACTGGTAGTTTTGAAGTTGTGGGATTGGTTTGCTAGGACTAAGGCGACATTCTGTAAGGATAATTACGTCTGTGTCTAATCTTAGACATGATAAATTAATAATAAAATCTTCAAAGTTTTTGTAAATACTCCGTATGTTCTGCAATATTATAGTTAAGTCATTTTCATTAACTTTTAGATGACGTCCGAGATATGAAATATTACATTGTACAGAATGAGCAATTTCAAAGTTATCAATTTCATTTGTTAGGTGTAGAGCGTCTACCATTTTTGGTAGTGGTCAATATATATATATATATATATATATTTAATGAAAAATGCTTGAATATTGACCACTAAGCAGCAATCATCAACTGTGAGTGTTTTTTTTCGATGGTTTGTTCATTTATAATAAACATAATGCGTATTCTATTTATTTGATAGTTATGTGAAGGTGAAAGAGTGTTCAAAGAATCATTGTATGAGTAATGATGGATTATATAAATAAATAAATATAAAAACATAAATTAAAAAAAAAGCCTTAAAAAGCATTAAGCAAAAATTTTTAAAATTAGCGTTGTTATAAAAACAAATACAACAAAAACAGTCTTGAATTTGTTGTTCGCTTCTAATAGCGATTATGGGCGATCTTCCGTCTTTTCTGACAAAAATCTTACCATAAACCGTCCAGCAATACTTGTACATTTTAGACTTTGCTTGGTCCCGCGAAAGAAAGTATAGGCGACGGGATCCTTTGCCTGTAAGATTTTCAGATATGAAAACTGGTTTATCTTCCTGGCTCTTAAAGCCCAAGTGTTTGCAGCAAAGTTTGGCCTTGTGCTTTACGTTGAATAGCTTTGACATTTTGAAAATTTCAGATTTCATGGTAACTATATTATAGATAAGCGTTGTAAAATGCAAAAATGTTATGCTAATGAAAATAAACTGTGTTAAACTGTGACTTTACAAATAAAATCAAATCACGAACAAGGCCTCAAGTTGGCATAGTATTTGTTGATCAAATCGATTGTCGAGTCTTTTATTAGGTTGCTAACACTTCTTTTGATCTTCTTAAATTACTTACCTGTATAATCATTAAAATTTTTGTCCTCTAAAAAAGTATTAAGCTATTTGGTTTTAGAGAAACGTTAATTATGGAAGCTTTGATGACTTATCAATATTGAAAGACTGTCTAATCCCCGGTAAACTTAAGTGCCCCTTAACAAGTGCTATCTCATAATTGATAATTAAATTTTCATTACGAAGCAACGAGCGCCGAGATTTCTTAGCCCGATGTTGAATAATGACATCTATTTATAGTATTCCGTAAGCTTGATAATCAAAGGATGCTACACAAATCGGATAAGCTATTTTGATATGAATTCAGATCGTTTAATTTCCTACAAGTATACTTTCCATCGTGATTAAATCATTTTCGTGGAAAGAGCTGGGTGCTATCGAAAAAATGTTATGCAATGTTGTATCGATTTTTCAAAATTGTTTCATGGTAAATTTGTTTCACTTCATTTTTAGTAAACCATAGTATTTAAACATAACAAAATATCTCAAGGTTACTAATTCATATCCATCTCGGTTTGGATATGAATCAGTAACCTTGTAGCAAATAGTGAATGTTAACGATGTTACAAGTATTTTGTCTTGGAAAGTGAGTATTCATTACAGGTCACAGTCCTGAGTACAGTCCAGAAACTCGACTTATTTCTGTTACTATAAACATCTTGAATTTTTCGCAACAATACATAAAAAGCTATCGGCCCAAAATAAGAGTAGTTGTGATTTTTTATATCAAAAAGAGTTCTTAATAATTTTTCATTAGCCTTACCAAGTCTAAATGCCGAAAGACAAAGTAGGCCGTGGACACCTCGTATAAAATTCATGACACACTTGATATGTGTTCCAAAGGTGGTTTTATGGAGACTATTAATGTGACAGTGGAAATAAAGGGTTTCACAGTAATTAACATGGGATTTTATAAAAGTCACACATACATATAAAATACAACATACAAGAAATCAGAACGCCCTTAGCACTCTTACCATTAACCCTAAAGCAACGATAAATAAATAAAATCCTCAGACAACCACACCAACTACATGGCCCCAAAGTAAGCATAGCTTGTGTTATGGGATACCATGTAGCGAACTAGGGGGCAACCTAGAATATAAATACATAAATAGATAAACACCCAGACACGGAACATTTTTTTTTTCTTGTTCCGTGCGGGGATCGAACCCGCAACCACTGGCGTCTGAGGCAGATAGGTTTACCCCAACGCCAAAGTGATCGTCAAAATATATAATTATATATAATTTCTATTACATTATGTTCAATCTTAAGAAACAACCTTTAAAGGCTCTATCTATCCCAGGCTCTTTTATCATACAAATACTCTTTGATTTGAAAGTAGGCTTTTTGCATAATGTCTCATAAGTAATTTAATATTTTCGTAAATAAGTGAATATTTATACATATATACCCAATTTTCAACTGACTTCCGAAAAAGGAAGAGGTTCTCAATTCGTCTGTATGTTTTTTTTGTGTCTTTGTCACACGACATTTCAGACAATTACGAATCTATTTTAAAAAATCTTATTTCATATGATAGAAGATACTTCATTGTTGGTCCCATATAAATTTCATTGAAATCCGTTGAGTACTTCGTTGAAAATTTCAAAGTTTTCAAAAAATATGAATGATTTTGGAGAATGTTTACGTGGATGACATTATAACTCAGCCAAAGTTTTGACGTGAAGCCGGTTTTTTAATGCTCTGCATTCGTTGATTATTATTTCAGCAGACTGTCAGACCAACTGCATGAGCCCAAACTAAACAAAGCTTGTGATATGGGATACCATGTATCGAACCAGGGGGAACCTATGTTAGCGCTTCTACGCACTAGCGGTTGACGGCCAAAGAACGCGCGAAGCGGGCAGCTCTCCATTCAACCGCCGCGGTTGAATTTTTGTAGCATTAAAGTGCGTACAATCAGAGGCAGTTGTATGTTAAACTGGAAAACCGGTTAGCTGCCCCTGCGGTTAACTGCTATTGCGTAAGACCGCTAAGAAAAAAAATATTCCATGTCTAAGTATTTATTATAGGTTCCCCTTGGTTAGTGGTATAGTGCGAGGATCGAACAGCAACCTCATGAATTACGTATAAGCGTTTTAAGCTATCTTGCACATTCCTTAAGTCAAAGTAAACTTGAATAGCTTATACTATATATAGTATACGTTATTCACGCTCATTAGCCTAAATGTCAGCACATGTCATATACCGTTAATTGATAAACGGATGACTTGACGCTATAATAATGGCTCAATACGTTATCACTCAATTATCACGATGCTTTAGAACTTTAGAATTACTTGAATGTTAATTATGATGATTGATGAGTAAACTTATTCATAATCATAATTAATGAGAGAAGAACATGTAAGAAGTCGAAAAACACTTTTTAGTAACATTTTTGATTTAATTTATCCGAACTGACATACATAACAATTGTACAGATTTATAATTAGCTTTTTGTTGTGGAAACAAAATAGTAAAGATGAAGCTGAAATGTTGTAAATATATATCTGTTATAAATATAGTTGAGCTGAATATAATAAAAAGTTTGCAAAAAAACCCAGTGTTTGCGTTAACCAGACTCAAGCAATAAATAAAATAGAAAAAATCGTGACAGCATACTCGATATTAATAATAATAATTTCGATTACAAAAACTTCCAGAATAGTAGGGTTCCGGTTGCGGGTTTAAAATTTGATGGACGATAGCGTCCTCGAAAATCGAAAACATTTCTTATTGCATGAAGGTTTAGAATTTGACGGCTGCTCGCTAAGAAATTTAATTGGAACGCAAACGAAGCTTTATCCTTTATATTTTAAATTGAATGCTTCGAATTTTTTACCTTTTCAATAGCACCAGGTTTTTTTGGTAGGCATACGATGTCGACAATTTACTTTACAAACTGTCCAGTTTTGTGGTGAATTTGTACGTAGAAAATATTCAGTTGGATATTCACATAGAATAGAAACCTTTTAATAATGAACAATGTTATTTGTAGAAACACTTAGCTACGAGACTATATTCCGTAGTTCAAATGACCCGTCTACGAAGCAGCCGTAGTCGCTTTTAAGGGAGTTGAATTATTTAACGTAGAGAATCGTTGTTTTATTGATTTTTAAGGTTCAAAAAACTATGAACCTTTTTTGTAAGTAAATTTTCTTTGTGTTAGCTTTCCATATAAGAGCGTAACGAAATGTTTTAAAAAAATTAACATGGAATACATTTTTAAAGCTATTGACAAAATAAAAAATCTTGTTATGTTATAGGTAACTTATGTTTATAACAATGTTATTTGAATCGAAGCCAGGAAAACAATCAACAACTAGTTATCTGAATCAGATTATCTGTTAACACATACCTACTCGTTTAATTCCGCTGTGAATACTTTACTTAATAATTGATATTTATTATTTACATGAGAAATAAATAATGTTTTTAAAGGATTTATCCTGAATGGGGTTAAGCGGTTTAGCTCAACTGCTAAAGTTTCATTTTATTCTATACCTACATAGTAACAATAATTATTGTATAAAAGAAAATAAAATAGAAAGCACTTAGTTTTGGGTTGCATAGTCCTATTAGAAGGAATCAAAAGGCATAAGTACATACATAAAAATAAAAAAATATCTGAATAAAAATAAAAATCACATTAAATGTCAAACAAAATAAGAATAAAATAGAAATAATAGGAAAATTCGTTCCAAAGGAAGTCGTTATGGAGCCGTGGTTATTGTGCAGCAGAAGCGAAATCCGGGCGGCCGCTATTTTGATGGGTGACCGCCGATCATTTATTTCTCACGACGACTTCCTTGCTTCGGAGGGCACGTTAAGCAGTCGGTCCCGGGTGCTGTATACGCACTGAAGTTTTGTATACAGTAATCGTTAGGGTTTGTCAGAAGCCGTTTCGGCACCCTGAAAATTCTGACATCCACCACCCAGCAATGGCCAGCTTAGTGGTTACGGTCTAAACCTCCTCGTCACCCAGTGGCCTCATTACACGAAGTTGTGATGATGAATAGGAAAATATTAAAATCAAGGAAAAATAAAAATAAAGAAATGTCCCAATTATGGAAAAGTAAACTCAAAGGTCATGTTTCCAAATTGGGATATTAGATTAATACTTGACCAAAGTGTTGCTAAAATTACGCTGTTCTCGATAAAACTATTAAAAAATGCCAATAAGCTTAACGAATGGCGCATAAAAATGGAAAAGTTTAATGTAACTGGCAAATTTTAAGACTACCTAGAAAACCATGCTAGGTAGTATTTAAATTTCACCATTTTTGATAGTCTTTTTATTGACAAACTGTCATTGTTATGTCATCTGTCTTGTCAATTGGTAAAAATCTGTCACTTCAAGTAAGGAGTAATGGAATGTCCATGTACGAAGAAGCGATTTTAAATAAATCTTGTGCTTTTTTAAAACGATGTCTATCTGAAATTAAGTGATGATTTTTTGTTTGAACATATTATATTCTCTTTATTATACTAGCCCCAGATACAATGAAAAAAACATGTATTTTGGAATAAAATAAATAAAACTCGATCATAATTTTAAATGTCTCACTTACATTTAGTGACATACTTTTGCTTGGTGGTAGGATCCCTTCTGGGTCCGCCTGGCTAGCGACCACCCTTTATATAAAGTCTGCCGCCAAATGCTACCGCTCCGGCGGTAATGTGTTCCGGCAATATTTTATAAAGAGCCAGTTCCTTCCTAAACCCGTGTGCTTTCATCTTCGACCTCATCGTCACTTACCATCAGGTGAGATTGAGGTCAAACGCGGGTTTAGTCACTAATAAAAAAAAAATACTTGATTAAAGTTAATTTAAAAGTACCAACATGAAATATGTTATATTGAATATACCTAAAATAAAAATGTCAGATGAATTATTATGTCAAAAACATTGATATCAATATGTATACATATTGTATACAATATAGTAACAACGCAACAATGCACAAGAGTCTAACGTGCATTCCACAGCTCGGAAGTGGTAGTGATAAATTAATAGTCGACGGTGACCTATCCTTCTTCCGACCGCCTCGCCGCCGGATTGAACTATGCTCAACCTGGTATTCCAAAGTGCTTATTAAGTTGTAAAAATAAGCAGACACGCTGGGAAAGCTGCTTATAATGATTTAATATGAAATAAACCAATTGGAAAAAAAATTGTTATGATGAAAAAGTAGGTACCACTTTTACATGTTCAGAACATAAAGGCGAATTTTTTCAAATTACTATATTCGCTTAACCCGCGTAACTTTTGACCCGTAACACCATTGATTGTATGTAAGTTAAAATATCTAGTCCTTTTTTAAAATAAAATATACTATCACAGGATTATTATAGAAATTAAAAAAAGATCCGGCTAACTAAACTATAGTAAAGGAAATTGTTTGTATATTTGAACATTGAAATAAAGAGTCGCATTTGAAAAATTACTTACATAACTTCACGCCTGTATCTCTAAGGTATGCGTTAGGCAGAAACTAGCTTTACCACGTTTGACACGTTATTATAAAGATGGAGAGAGACTATTGTAGTGACAGGGGGTCAGCCTATCGTCCACAAAAAACGCCAATAAAACCTCTGTCCCTTTACTGACTTTTACAGTATGTCTTATTTTCTTTCGCTCACAGTCCAGCATGGAAGAATCTTTCGCTCCCAACAATTTCCTAAATGGTCACATTTATTTAACTTCTTTAACTATCCACTTCATATTTTTTAGCTGAAGTATAAAAATAAAGGGAATATATAATATTACGGAATTTATATTAAACACCAAAAACCTTACTCATAAATAACTCCGCCTGTTGTTAAAATTCCATTCAGTAGATTTTAGGTTTGGAGTTAAATATGATAATTAAAATGTTTATGAACTTTGATTTATAATGAGTAATGATTATGCAGTATATTTTAAAATGTTGTAGTTAAAATCTTATATTATAATAACCCAGTACATTAACATGTAAGTTAGCTTGATCATACCAAAATTGTGACGTTATAAATATAGCTTAATTTATGGCTGTTCCGATAGAAAAAAAAACCGGTGAACTTTAGCTTTAAGTTGTTGCTGTTTTTCGTTCGATGTTTTCATAGATTTTTTTTTATTGGTGAATAAGTTTGCATTTGACCTCAATCTTATCTGATAGTAAGTGAAGATGGGGTCGAAAATGACAGGAAATATTACCAGAACACATCGTCACAGGTGTTATTAGGTGTTAATAGGTTACAGATTTCATATGAAGGGTGGTTGCTAGCCCTGTAAAGGGCCTACCACAAAGGGAGGGAAACTCCGATTCGTTGCCTTTTACGACTCACTTATCCAGATGAGGTATGGCTATTCTAAGCCGCCCTAAGAAGGCTAGACTGTCTTGAAAAAAAAACCTTTTTCAGTGAGCTCCAAGAACTTTTAGATTGTTGCAAATCAGTAGTCCGATCACAGAACTTTATCGAATCGTATATTAACGAATGTTTACGAATGCTCGTATAGTATGGAGTCGGTTGCAAGTTTTGAGTAACATTGTAATTTTTTATTTTACAGATATTTATGAGTAAAACATGTTTACAAACATTCAAAATTAACAAAGCACACATTTATTTAAACTGGCCGTGCAGCAATGGATAGATTTCATTTTTTTCTTAAAAACCGTCTCCATACTATACGAACATTCGTTAGCAAACGATTCGATAAAGTTCTGTGATCGCACTGCAGATGTAAATCTTTTCGGTAGTTCTGAAGATTAGTCACTCCGAAGATACACACAGACATAAAATCCATTTTTTTTTAAATTACAAAATAAATTAATCGAAAAGATTATAAAATTTCTGAACATAATCAAATATCTAAAATACAATTCAGGCTCTATTTTGTAACAACTAGCTAGAAAAATAATATTTGAATTCCAGTTACTTAACCCGCAATGCGGTTGCATGTCTGCTACTAATATTAATTACTTTGTTTAGGACCACACAGGTGTTTCGTTTCTTTGTGCTTCGGTCATATTTAAATATGCGAATATTAATTTTACTTTCGTTTCAGCAATTCATTTGAGTAACGAAGTGAGTTTTAGACGTTAAAGTTAGCTCATAATGAATGTTTATAATGTAAATAAATAACGTAATTTTAATATAAAAATATTTTTAGTGTTGAACAAAAGTCAGCAAAAGTGTTATTTAAAGGTATAAAATGTAAATCTTTGTGTATTTCATAATACTAATAGTTGTTTTTTCTTTTTGTTTTTAATATCTCAACATTTTCAGTTGCCTGGAGATTTTTTTTGATTATACAATATCGTCATAAAGGACAGAGGTTTTATTGGAGGTTTTTTGTGGGCGATAGGCTGACCCCCTATCACTGCAATAGTCTCTCTCGATCATTATAATGCCTCCATATTTGTCAAACGTGACATCAGATGGTTTTATAACCTCTGGTGTTCTGCCTACCCCATAAGGGAAACAAGCGTGAAGCTATCTATGTTTGTACATATGTATGTCGTCATAAATTATATCCTATATGTTATTCTGATGTTTAAGCTATATTATTGTGAAGTTTCTATAATCTATTCAGTAGCTTATACTTGAAAGAGTAACAAACATTCACTACAAACTTTCGCGTTTTTTATATTAGTAAAAGAGCCCAGATCTTAGGGAAGCTTATTGATTATAAGCTTGGTCGAAAATTAAGCGTATTAAACTTCTACTGGTAGTAAATGCTATCAACATACTACTGATTCACATAATAAGAGGTGATCATCGATTTAAGACTTTGTCCAAATGCATCAGTTACCATCCCTACCGTTGTTAAATAGTCTGTCCATAATAAATATGTATTGCATGGAATTAATCCATTTATGCGATAAGGCCGGCCAAATTGTCTGTTAAAATGTTTATTTTTTTGAATTCGGCGGCAAAATTTAATATTTATTATTATTATTATAAAAATAAGAAGAAAATCAAAACATCAATTTATGGCCTTCTTTAGGGTGCTGATTTGGTTTCCATATCCATTTTTACTTTATAACATATTTTTTATAATTCATTATTTAAACTTACACCCCAACTATGCTTACCAACTACGAAGCCTCAAAGTAAGCTTCAGTATGCTTGTATTATGGAGACTATATAACGGAACTAGGGAATATCCAATACTCAGACTCAAGCTTGAAAAAGTAAATAATTTCAACTAAGAATTACCTCGTACGTAACATGACATTCAATTACAAATATAGTTTGATTTAAGGTTGAATTCTCAGAAAATAAATCATTAAAGGCTACAATTATCTCGGTTGATAAAAGGGTAAACCATCCTTTGATGAATTTCTAACAATTTCGAAATAATTAGTCCCTTCGTCCTTCTTTAAATAAATATTCAAATTGGCTCTGTGATGGAAATCGTCAGTCGTGTTATGGTAATTGATGGTAATTTTAACATCGTTATACAAATATTCTTGGTTAGTTCGTAATAAACTGCAGATAAACGTTATTTTATTTTTGTATAAATTTTATATTTGTTATATGTTGTAGAAAGTGGAGGTCACATTAAATGCTGTAACACCTTTTTACACCGCACACCGGAGCGCGGATGTTTACTTTTAATATAAAAATTATAACTTCTGAACCATGTTCTATCTTCCATGCTGGACTGGGAGCAAAAGAAAAACGTAGAATGTGCCAGATGATTCTCTTCCCGGGCATACTGTAAAAGTCAGTTAAGGGACAGAGGTTTTAAAGGCGTTTTTGTGGGCGATAGGGTGACCCCCTGTCACTGCAATAGTCTTTCTCCATCTTTATAATACCTCCAAATTAGTCAAACGTGACATCAGATGGTCCTGTAACCTCTGGTGTTCTGCCTACCCCATAAGGGATACAGGCGTGACGTTATGTATGTAACTTTTGAACTTCTAAGGACATGTTTAGCCCACGGTTACAAATACTGCAAACTTACAATGGTCGTAAGACTGCTAGAAGTCATTGCAATTCCCTGAAAATTTTCCTTTTCATTAAAATATACCTGTCCAATTTTTTGTATTACTTACTCGCACCTCCTTGTTACCCAGAGGAGACACCAAGAAGCAACAGTGCCTGCAGTGGGCTCATAATGGGCAGTGATGATGAAAAAACTAAAAACTAATTCCTATTTTATGTCATCAGCATAATAATAAATATATTTGAAAGTAAAATAAAGCTTAAGATTTGCGTATCAGAAATTAGAATATCCCAAGTATATGCTAGTCCGTAGTTGTGTTGTATTGAAATAAATAAAAAATGTGATCGAACCAAAGAAATTTAATTATTGGTTGCCAATGAAGAAAAAAAATGCCGTTTTCAAAACATAAGTGTACGAAGCAGTAACATATAGCTGTTAACTTTAAACATTAACAACGCCTTCATTTAATCTATTTGATATTTGCAATCCATAACAATTTATAATCAAAAAGTATTGAATAAAGTTAAAAAATATTGTCCGATTTATTTATTATATATTTATTATTTTATTATATTTAAAAAAAATATATCATTTTTTTTTTTTTTATTTGGGTGGCCAACAGCTTTTACTTAAAAACTAGGTTTAACATATAATGTCGAGGAAGCCATTAACAAGCCGTTAACATTACTTGTTAACCACAGAAAGCTTATTTATTCATAGTTTATAATGTACAAAATAATACTCTAAGAATCAGTACCTACGAGGGAGAAAGTCCAAATAAAAAAATAATACGTTGTAAAATATAGAAGCCTGCTACTAGACTTTAAGAAGAAAGAAAGTGTGATAAATTAAACTTGAACTAGCTTCAAGTAGAGCTTTTACGCCAATTTGGAGGGCTAGTCACGTAAAACCTTTTTATTCAAAAGAAACCTTATAAAGAAACCTTTATACTTGGAATCGGCACGAACAATGGGATATTGCTTGATCCAATGTCGATAAATACAGTCGTTTAAAGCAATGTCGGTTTGAACGCTAGATTGAAGCGATTGAAAAGTGAATTCAAATAAAGAATTTACTAAGTGATTTGAAGTAAGAAGTTTCTTTTTAGCTGCTGCTTTGTATATTACTGCTGTTGGTCTGCGTGTGGCAATAGTTGCCACTGAATGGACCATAAACTCTAAGAGGTGTCAAGGTAGGGGAATTACAACAGAAATGTGAGGAAGAGCTCAACCTTTACTCCGTATAGTATTTTCTTAACAGTTCAGTGTTGTTCATATAAAATGAATTACGTGTTTAAAACGCGTTTCCCTGTATTTACAATTTTAGCTCAACAACTTTTCGGTGTCTTCAGTGTGAAAATGTAAAGTTTAATAAACGCTTTAAACGTGTGTGCATAAAAACGTCTGAATTCTATTCTGATTTTTTTGATGCGGAACATTAAACTTAAAGTAGCAGTAACGCCAATATTACTAGTTTTTTCTTCATGTTTTTTTTAAATATATTTCTCTGAACTCCTTTTTGCGATTACTTACCATGATGGAATAATTCAATACAAATTACAAACTAAATCCAAAAAATCAGTTTTTATTCTTAGTTCTGTCCAAAAAATACTTCGAATTATCGCCGTCAATTTCCTTTCCGAATCTTGGCAGACAAAACTTTCAAGATCCGCTTCCAAGTAGGTTTTTCCGGTGGGGATTCACGTTGAGGCACACAGTTTCACACACAATACAAACACGAAGAACATCTCAAATTTTAGTAACAACACCTGTTTAATAATGTTTTTAAGTTTTTGCATTTAAAATGCTCAATTATTCTTAAATAAATGAAAAATATGATAAATAAAGAATCGGGTACTATTTTGTTTGATATAATTATAATTACATACATACATACACAACTTCACGCCTGTATCCCGTATGGGGTAGGCAGAACACCAGAGGTAATAAAACCATCTGATGTCACGTTTGACAAATTTGGAGGCATTATAATAGTGAAGAGAGACTATTGCAGTGACAGGGGGTCAGCCCATCGCCCACAAAAAAGCCTCCCATTACACCTCGGTCCCTTAACTGACTTTTACAGTATGCCCGGGAAGAGAAGCAGCTGGCACATTCTATGTTTTTCTTTCGCTCCCAGTCCAGCATAGAAGCAATTATAATTAATTAAATAAAAACAATACTAAAACATTGCGATGCTTCACTTTAACTGGGATTCACAATTTCTGTGAAGAAATTGGTCTCGGGTGGGCTTAGCTGCAAAGCTATACCATAAGATGGAGCTACGTTAGCAATATAACGTAAAAATAAAAAATGTGGTAAGTAATTTCGAGGCGTACCGCCAGGCCCCGGTAGCTCAGTGGAAGAGCACTCGTCAGGCAAACGAGAGGTCCCAGGTTCGAATCCTGGTCGGGTAATTTTTATTTATCACATTTTTCATTTATTTAAGAACACCTGTTTAAGTTGGATTTTGAAAAGACGCTATTTTACAAGCATGTTAGTTCCATATACAAAGGGAAAATTACAAAATAATGAAACATTGATTGGCAGTATTAGATATGAAATATGAATAAAAATGCAAACTTTAAAAAGTGTGGATGAAAATATGCTAGTGCAATATTCCTGATAACACCATGAACTTATTCTGAATCCCACATCAAACATAATGACTTCTATAGAGGTAATTGCATTCATTTTTTTAGTTAGATTATTGACACAATCCATCAAAATGTAGAATCTTCTTTGTTACTGTTCGCGCCTCTACGCGCCAGCGACGGCGGCGGGACCCGAACTCAGCCGAACAAACATACATACACGAGCGCTGCCGAGCGCCCGCACACTCAACACACACCGCTTCGCGTAGCTCGAGACTACGGTCATTTCTCTTGCTTTATATACTGTAGATGCTATATACTGAGCATTAAACCTATTAATTCATAACACAGTCCATTATTTAATTTAGTAATCGAATTGTCCACTTATGGCTTATTCAGTTACAAGTATCGCAATTTGGTGGTTCCGGTTTCCAGGTTGATGTACATATTTGTCACCAATATTTGTCATAATATAAAATGCTGGTTAAAATCAGTTTTATCCGGTATTTTATCTATTTTTGTCCTGTTTTTTAAGTATGCCAAGAAATATGTCTTTTAAAGAGGCTTATTAGCTTTTCCATGGAACCGATTTTCCTTATGAAATTACTTTAAACATATAAGTATTGTTTTGCATTCTGTGTATGCGTGGGTATATTGCGTAGGTTGCTCTTATATGTTCAGTGAAGTCAAGCTGACTTAAATGCTAAGTAACTTCAATATGTAACCTTTTAAGTATTTCTTATTTTATGCTTAGTATGTGCGAGAATATTTAGTTATAATATAATTATCCTCTACTATAATAGTCCACTATATAGCAAATAGTCAACATTAATAATTACCATACATTAATAATTAATTACATGTTCAAACGCTAAAGTTAGGTGATAATAACAGACCAATAATAGCATGTCTGTTAAGATATAAAAAATAGTTTGTCATCCGTTATCACATTTATCGGTCTCGTGGCCGTTCGTGCGTCGCCGACTTTTAGTAAACAAGCGAGTTGGTCCCGTTTCGTGCTTTTTCCAAACTATTATAAAAAGTGCACCCAATAATATTAATTGATTTTGATGTTAGCGACTCCTGCGGTCGTGGGAATTTTACAGTAAACCTATAGATTAACTAAATGCTTAGACATGACACGGTACTTAGTAAGACATTGATACTTTAAATTGATATCTATCTTAATATATTACCATGACGACTGACCGGCTGGTGTAGTGGTAACATACATTGCCTTCTATGCCAGAGGTCCTGGGTTCGAATTCCGGCAGCGGCGGATATTTGTGTGATGAACACAGATATTAGCCGTCAAGTCATGGATGTATATATGTTTATTTAGGTTTATTCTAATAAAAATATGTATTTATTCAATATGTATGTTTATTTATTTCTTAAATATATCAGTTATCTAGTATCCATAACACAAGTTCTTTAAGAAACTTAATTTGGGCTAGATAATGTTGTGTCTCCAAACCTCGATTCTAAAATATATTCAGGGTTAATTTTCATTAGCGCATCACCTCTTGCAGGCAGCCTCTCCACATCAATCCCAACAACGTTTGTTCTACGACTTTTCAAAATTAATAGTTTTTAGTTTTTTCATACAAAAAATATTTAAAGCCTCTGTTTAGAGCCACGAGACCCATTTATCAGTGTCGAAAATGTGTGAAAATGTTATGTTCAGCCGTAGCACGTTAGGCGTAAAAGAGCTAAACATACACACGCTGTAATAAAATTTCACATTTCTACCTATAAGTGAGATAGGATGTACAAAATGGCTCTAATGGCTTTAAAATGTTCACAGCTACAATAAGCATCTCCAAAACGAGTGAGTAGAGCTGCAGCTTATCCTGAGAGATGCAGTTGCCAATTTTCTGTTCCATCTAATTGGCTTTTACGACACTCATGGGACGAGCTATGCAGAAGCTGAAGACGCATTTTTCTTTGTAAAACTAAGAGCACTTTAATTTTTTATCTTTCTCTCAACGTCAGTCTTACCTGTGTAATTCCTCAGTTACAAAATAATCTCGATGAAATCATGAAATTTCGAGTTAGCACCTGTGATAGTAACATTTGCTTAATGTCATATTACACAATTCAAAAACCTTTTCACTAGAAAAGGAAACATATGATCCGAGGATACTTTCTTAAGAAACGTTTGTAATGTAAATAACTTAATTTATGGGAGATATGAAAAAAGTTATGACGGACAGCCCCCTTTAGTCGAGAATATAACCTACTTTTGATACAGTATGCCATAGTTACTTTAGTTTCGTTGTGAGACCTTCATGTGCAAAGCAAAAGCTTAACATCATTAGGTGCTCCATAATTGGTGTGTTATTATGATTAATTTATGCTGGACTGGGAACAAAGGAAAAGCATAGCATGTGCAGGCTGCTGTAAAAGTACTGCATACCCGGGCATACTGTAAAAGTCAGTTGAGGGAAAATGGTTTTATTGAAGGTTTTTTTGTGGGCGATAGGGTGACCCCCTGTCACTGCGATAGTCATTCTCCACCATTATACTGTCTCCAAATTTATCAAACGTGATATCAGATGGTTTTATAACCTCTGGTGTTCTGCCTACCCCACAAAGGCTACAGGTTTGAAGTTATGTATGTATGTATATTTATTTTTAATACATACATACATAATACATAACTTCACGCCTATATCCCGTATGGGGTAAGCAGAACACCAGAGGTAATAAAACCATCTGATGTCACGTCTGACAAATTTGGAGGCATTATAATAGTGGAGAGAGACTTTTTTTATTTTTAATATTACCACTATATACTTATTAATCCAATATTAATCCTAATTTTTGACAGCCATTCGATTACAAAAAACAACAAATGTTTGTTTATTGAACATGAATTTAGTTTATTGAAAATCCGCGTACCTACACATTCTTTGTTAACATTCATATAACAAAAGTAAAAACTTTTTCATTTCTAAAATAGTAAGAGTCGCTTCAAAGATAAAACAGATAAATAAAACACATCTAAATAGTATAATATATTGCGCAGTTTTATTGGATCTCCCACAGGTACCGTGCACGGCTCGGAAGCTGAAATACTTTACGAGTATGGAAGCCCAAGAAATATCAATACAATATTACAAGTACCACCCTAAAAGTCAATAAATCGGCAAGTATGTGTATAAAATGTTTTTATGTTGCCAAACTGTGAAGTATGATATATGTAAAGCAACATAAATAGCTATAAACCTATCCATTTAAATTGACGACCTTAGAGTGCTTAGGTGTAAGACTTACTATGCAATTCAAGGAAAAAGAAAATGTTCCGGGTCTGGGTGTTTATCTATATATATGTTTTTATATTCTAGGTTCCTCCTTACTTTGCTAAATGGTATTCCAAATCACAAGTGCTTATTTTGGGGCAATGTAGTTGGTGTAACTGTCTGTCTTTATTACTATTATATTATTATTTCATAGCCAGTCAGTTTGAAAATAATTTAATATTCCTGAAGAGTTTGTTTTAATGAACGCGCATCTTTGTGATTCTAAGAGATTATTATCGAGTTGGGCAACTCTTGCTGCTAGAGAAAAAAAGTCTGAAGAAATGTAGTGTTTTAATGAAAAAGTGATCACCAGAGCTTAATCTAGGAATAAACTAGAATTATTTTGAATATCAATTTCCCCACGATTATATTTTATTAGGTCAGCGTGATATATTTTTCTAGACAGTCACATTAATGAAAAAAATATATATTGTTGGACATAATCACACATCGCCATTCAAATTAAGTTATGTATATTTAGCTTAATGATTGTGTTATGTACTAAATAACGGATATAGATATCCACTTGTATTTTTTTTTGTAGTAATATAGTCATTTATTTCGGGCAACACAAAGTTTACAAAGATGGTAAATATAAACAAAAGGCCCAAAGCTAATATATTTGAAATTCATTTTCTATGTGTACCGAATACAAGTGCACGGAATTATGATACACTGAAATACGGAGCTCAGCACTGTTTGTTTATTCCAGCTAAACAATGCGCGCCATCGATCACTCAAATATTTCCAGTCCGGAAAATTGAGTAATAATGAAATAATACCAGGAACTGTGAATTTTGCAGTTATTTTGTGATAAAATTAAATTTTCTATTTTGTTGGTATTTTCCGCTAGCAAGTGCAAGGGTATTAATGTGAAATATTTTTCATTATTTAATATTGAAATAATTTCAATGCTCAAATTATTATAAATAAATATTTCTGACACTGACACAACATTATCTAGCCCAAATTAAGTTTCTTAAAGAACTTGTGTTATGGATACTAGATAACTGATATAGGTACTTAAGAAATATATAAACATGCATATGAATAAATACATATTTTTTATTAGAATAAACTTAAATAAACAAATAAACATCCATGACTTGACGACCAATATATGTGTTCATCACACAAATACCCGCCGCCGCCGGGATTCGAACCCAGGACCTCTGGCATAGAAGGCAATGTATGTTACCCCTACACCAGCCGGTCGTCGTCATATTATTTATTATTTTATATTTTCATTGTAAAGGGTTCGTAAAATTACAACTAATTTTTTTTTAAATTGTTGATTTTTAATTTTTATTTCGACGACATAAACCTTACCTATAAATTATTGTTATTTGATAACAAGTGAAATACAAATCAGCAGTGCGAGCACAGAACTTTATCGAATCGTATATTAACGAATGTTTACGAATGCTCGTATAGTATGGAGTCGGTTGCAAGTTTTGAGAAACATTGTAATTTTTTATTTTACAGATATTTATGAGTACAACATGTTAACATACATTCAAAATTAACAAGGCACACATTTATTTAAACTGGCCGTGCGGCAATGGATAGATTTCATTTTTTTCTTAAAAACCGTCTCCATACTATACAAACATTCGTTAACAAACGATTCGATAAAGTTCTGTGATCGCACTGCAGAAACGGGTATATAACGAAATTATAAAAACAACAATTTATATTTAAGCTGTACCCCATCGCCAAAGTGGTGTCTGCCTCAGACGCCAGTGGTTGCGGGTTCGATTCCCGCACGATACAAGAAAAAATAAAGTTCCGTGTTTAGGTGTTTATCTATTTATATTCTAGGTATCCTCAAAACACAAGCTATGATTACTTTGGGGCCATGTAGTTGGTGTGATTGCCTGGGGATTTTATTTATTTATTTATTATTATTACATAGTGCTCGCAAACATAGTTTCGCCGCTATTGTACTTACCAGCTCTGCACCAGTGCTCTGCACTTTGTAGTTAATCGCTTTATAGTATAGCCTTTGTGTTATTTTTATACATAAACATATTAAACTGAGCTTCGGTACTGTATAATTTCATCAAAACCCCATACAAAATCGATCTATTTTCTTTTTATAATAGCCCTGCCGCTCCTGCATAAGCGTGTCGTAAAAGGCGACAAATCCGAGTTAAATCATATAAAATCTTCATCAATCAATCAATATACCTATATAAAACTGTTCCGTTACTGACTGAGTTACTGCGTTACTGAGTGACTGAGTGACTGACAGACAACGTACAACCGTAACTACTGGGCGTAGAGAGCTGAATTTTGAAACATACATTCTTTAGGGGATGTAGGAATGCACTAAGGAAGGAATTCCCGAAATTCCCACGGGAACGTGAATTATTGGACTTTTTAGTTTGTATGAAAAATCTTATTCCTTGAGTGCACGGATGTGATACTTGGCATAAGAGTTCTTCAAAAAGAGACTGGTTGTGTTATGAAAGGAATTCCCGAAATTTCCACGGGAACGGGAAATATATGATGTTTTAGTTTGTATGATTAAATCTTATTCTTTGAGTGCACGGATGTGATACTTGGTATAAAGGTTCCTCAATAAGTGTCTGTTTGTATAATGGAAGGAATTCCCGGAATTCCCACGGGAACGGAAAATAGGACTTTTGAGTTTATGCGTGTACGAAGTCGCGGGCAAACGCTCGTCTTCATATAAAATCTGCCGCCAAATACAGGGTCCGCCTGTAATAGTCAATTATATTTTAAAAGCAGATTAAGAATGATAAGTGGGAGCGAATTTCGAAAAAAAATTTTTCTTCATGTATATTTTTCATTAATTGAAATTAAAAAATTCTTCTCAGTGAGTAAAATTTAAGTTTAATCTTAATTTATGACTACATACAATAAGATGGAAACGTTTTTGTTACTTGCTAAGACATAATCTACAGATTACACTTAAATTTTGATCACTAAGAAAAATTTAGAATTTTTTAATTTTTGAATTTTTTTTTTCTCAATTACTACAAAATTAACTCATCGTTCTTAATCTGCTATTAAAATATTATTGACTATTATGTGGCGACCCTATATAATTTTTCCTGCAGTGATATATTCCGGCATTATTTTATGAAGAGCCAGGGCCATCCTAAGCTCGACTGTCATCTCCAACCTCATCTTCACTTACCCTCTGGTAAGATTGAGGTCAAATGCGGGTTTAGTCTTCAATATAAAAAAAAATATACATACATACATAACGGTTGTATCCCTTATGGGGTAGACAGAATACCAGAGATTATAAATCTGATGTCACGTTTGACAAATTTGGAGGTATTAAAATGATGGAGAGAGACTTTTGCAGTGACAGGTGGTCAGCCTATCGCCCACAAAAATGCCAATAAAACCTCTGCCCCATAAATAACTTTTACAGTATGCCCGGGAAGAGAAGCAGCTGGCATATGCTATGTTTTTATTTCGTTCCCAGTCCAGTATGGAAAAAAATCCATACAAAAAACCTTTTCTGATAATAATATACAGTAGGAAAGAGAAGAATAATGTTAAACCGACTTTTTTATAAATCCTTAGATTTAAAGCACGTCTTTGATTCCAAAAAGGCCTTTAATCACTGTCTGAATAACTTAAAGCTATAACACAATTCCCACAGAGCTCTTGTTGCTCGGGATATGGAACGGCGCCGCAATTTTACGCCTTTTAAATCTTTGCGGAGTCTTTTTCATTTTAAAGTGCTAACCGTTGAAGCAGAGAAGAAGATACAGGATAAATCTAGATCTGATATGTTAAGATTATTAAGGCGTTGTAGGAAAGGCGTTTTTTTTTCAATTTGGAATACTTATGTGAACAGTTGTCAGTTTCAAATGAGGTTGTATTGATTATTATCGACAGTTTATAAATCTGAGTTTTTTTTTCTTTTTACATATTAATGATGTCCTTCATGCTAGTGGGAAGTGAACACGGGGACCAAGGTGGTACACATCCATTCATGAGAAACCTATTTGATACAAAGTTCTAGAACTATAGTGGTCATGATTGAACTGTTAAGTTTGCTTAAAATAATATACAGATAAAAATAAGGATAAAAAAAATTACCATAAGTAAATAAAGTGACTTCTAAGCACACTTCTAAGTGATCCATCATATGGTTAAAAAATAAGCCTGTACTATCGAATCAATTGAATCATGACCTACCATAAGCTCGTTTTGGCAAATCGTGTAAATGCTAGGAGGTCGACATTCGATTGAAGATAGGTTTCCTTGTTGACGAAATTGTTATTATTTCATTACTGATCACTGGAGCATCGTCGTAAGGTTGCTTGTTTGACAGTATTTTATCGGCTACATTTTGGTGAGTGTGCGAGTGCTCTTTTTGACCAAATTGAACCCACCCCTTTTTACCACCGGATTACCAGACGCAGACAGAACTTCCATCCCTATATAGTGGATTTACCAAGAAGTCGAACAAAACGCTTCGATAGTTCCTTTTTGGTACGGATTGCTAAGGAGTGGAACAGTCTGCCTGCGTCTGTTTTTCCTGACCACTACAGTCCTGGAACTTTTAAGTGTCGAGTGAATAGTGGATGGACGTGTAACACCATAGTCTTCATGCGCACTTTCCATCAGGTGGCATGGAAGACTAACGTCCTATCCTTACAATATAAAAAAAAAAACTGAGTACAGATTCCGTACCTGCAGTGTCTAAAATGTCCTAAGTGTGATAGACCTTATAAGTTTGATGGTTTCAAACGAATTATCAGCAAAATGGGTCATCCATGATTCAGTTGGTTCGATAGTACATTATCCTTAAACGCCTTTTTGCCTTCAGAGTCTACAGGGAAATGTAATCCTTTACTGTCAATCCAAATGTCTGGTTTTTTAGTACAATATTTTGTTAGTATAGTAAGCAGATTAGTATTAAATCTGCTTACTAATGATTTTTATAGGTATGATACAGTTACTGATCGGTAAACTGATAAATTTAGGGATACATTTATTCATATATTGTCTCTTCATATGAGAACTTCAATTGGAAACTTAGAAAAGGCCTGTGCTTTCCAAGCTACTGCTAAACGAGGACTTAATTACATATTGAAGTGTTTGATAAGTATCCCAACCCGCATTACTTAGTAAAGATTAGATGATAGTACGTCCGTCAACCCGCATCACATATGCGATAGAAACTAGCAGCTCGTCAAAATGTTGCAACAATATATGAAGGGTATTATATTTTGATGTAAGGTTAAGGTATGTTTACCCTTATGTTCTTGCTACATCATGGAATAATAATTAACGCAACCAAACCATTCATAATACAATTCCTGGCCTAAAGCTACGTTATTTTGGAAAAGTTTTGTATGAAGCTTTGTTATAATATAACTGTATCGTTTATATCGATAATTATAAATTAAATATAAATCTTCAATTTACTGAATAAGAGAATATAAAATCTAGTACGTGAATTGGTTATTCACCCAATATCATCGCGTACAATGATGTTGTAATATTTTTATTTTGAATATGAAAAGGTATAGGCACTATCGCACTGTGGAAACTTTGTGGTAAGTAGTAAGTTAAACAGTGGTCCTTGGGATTGTCAAAATATATTTGAAAATACAGCGAATCACTAAGCAGCTTATTTATTTTATTTATTTATTTAACAATTTATGTACACACAAGTTTAGATACAATAAAGAAACAGCTTGTTGGTTTATAACTCAAACTTACAGTGTCACATAGTTATAATATGAATGAAAATATAAATTAAATATCAGAATTTCCACCAAAGCCATGCCAAATGTAGATAATTAAATTCGTTCTATCCGAATTTCAATCGGAAACTCCCAGAAGATCAAATGAGTATCGAAATATTATTAAATGCTCATAATGATAGAAAGCTTAATTATCATTCAAAATATAACTATGTTTGTTATTTTAAAGTGGAAATATCTCAAGGTAAGCTATTTTTATGAGCTGTACTTATTTAGTTACAAATAAGAAGAACTTCTTTCTTTGACATGATTGGTTCATACTTCAAATTTAAATTTGGTAGCGTAAAAATAATATAGGCACAAAACAATCATATAAATGATACTTTATTACCATCACAACGAGCACAAGAAAGGAAAGGAAAAAGGAACACTTTTGGACTTTATCGCATCAAACTATTTCTTCCAGGCCGTTTCAAAATTTTATGAAAGTTCCAATGATTTGTGCGTACCAATTTATGATCTGAGCGCATTATTACATGAAAGTCCTTTCAAAAAATACTTAGTTTATATTTCCATCGTCTATATCATAAGTAAAAATCATAAAATTTATTACTTAAGGCCTGGAAAGCCTTATGTAAATGTAAAACAATGTTACTTAACTTAATGTTAAAAAGCACAGAGTCAAATAAATCCCTTTCTTAAATTATAATATGGTTATGCGATAGATTATAAAGTAGATTTACGAAAGAGGTGTACAGAACAAGAATGGATGGTGTTGGAACGGGCCGGGGCCTAGGCGAACGTATGCCGATCAAATTGGCGACATTTTGAAAAAGGGGCTGGTCAAAAGTACCCGCCACCGGCGATCATGTATGAAAAGATTGATGAACGTGGAAGAAGCGAAAGAGGTATGTCTGGATGGCAGCAATTGGTGTTCCCTTGTCACTGCCTACCCCAAAGAGAGACAGGCGTGAGGTTATGTATGTATGTATGTATTATAAAGTCAACAGCAAGAGTATAGTAGAACCGCAGCCGCATACAGAATAGAACGATTAGTTTGCGTGGAATACGCTTTGTGGTCTGTGATTGTTGTTGTCTGTACTTTTGGCGTCTAAATTTGAAATAACATAGCAACGCTCTCGACTTGTGTTTAAAAGTTAAAATTGACGAATTATATTTAGATATTTTAGAGCGGATTCAAATGATTTTAAGTGGAATTCAAATACACAGTGTAAACGGAATGATGACCAATAACGCTGAGCATTATTTTTACACACTGCAATCAAACCTCAAATACGGAATTAAATTACGACTGAAATGCAATATTTATTTTATTTAATAACTTTTCATTAATTTCAAATGTTTAATACAAAGAAAATTACAGATACTAAGAATTATTGTTCCTAATCTTTATGAAAAACTAATATTGGTGTAGCAGCTTGCATGATTTATTACCCTTTCGAATATTCGCTCAAGTGAGTAAGAATTACGAGTCTATCCGTATACAAACGTACATCTATTCAACCTCACAAACGTACATATTAGTCGGATTGAATCCGAAGTTACATTGAAATCCATCACCTTGGATACTTATGTTTCCTATACACATTATGTAGGATATGAAATGTGTATAGGAAGAAAAAGTCAAGAGGGAGAGAAGTCTCATACACATTATGTTTTAATTAACAGATGTATTTGATCAATATTAAAATCTTTATCGAATGTTTTGTATGGTAATCTGTTTCAACGTTATAACCCGCAAAACTTATAATTTTAGATTTTTTTGTTAGAAACCTATCACTAGGTTTTCAATTCTTCAAAATGAACTATCATGTGCGAAAAGAACTTTGCTAAATCAAAATTTTACTTTAAAAGATGAGTGCTCTTATTTATAAACCGTGAAAATTTAAGACAGCACTCAACATAACGTAGCTAAACATCTCACAACACACCTCGACACGTGTTTCACCGCAACAAGAGGAATCTTCGGAGCTTAAAGACCACAAACAGTTGTATTAGTAGCATTCATGTTTACATCCCAAACGAATTATTATCGGCTCAATGTCAGGCTCAAAATATAATCACTCATATATTGAGTAAACTTTATGTTCTCCCAGTACCCTTTAAATAATTATACATTAAAAAATGATATGAACCAGTCAGTCTATAATGAGAACGCCTAAATAATTAATAGGCCTTTAATGAAATGTTTGGGGTTTGATTCGTAAACCTGTAATTTTCATTTAATACTGAAATCATTTTAAGATTTTTGTTTTTCCTAAATAAACGTTAATATACAAAGTGCAACGAAATAGAGAGATAAAACTTAAGGGTTAGCTTCTATACCATACGTAGAATATACAATAAAATAATTAGTATGATTAGTGCTAGTATACACTTTCATAAAAAAATATTTAATTATTTTACAACAAAATATTTTGTCAACCCTAGTCAACCCAATAATCTAAAACAAGACTTATGCCGCAGTCAGTGATGTTATGACCTTTCCCGCACCGGCTAAACTTTGTAGTGTCTGTCTTAGTTACCCATCACTTTATTTTTACGCCATCTGTTAGGTATGCTGTTCTTAGGATTGACACTTAGATATTTTGATCTTTTTTTTTTTTTTTATAAGTGACTAAACCCGCGTTTGACCTCAATCTCACCTGATGGTAAGTGACGATGAGGTCGAAGATGAAAGCACACGGGTTTAGGAAGGAACTGGCTCTTTATACAATATTGCCGGAACACATTACCGCCGGAGCGGTAACATTTGGCGGCAGACTTTATATAAAGGGTGGTCGCTAGCCAGGCGGACCCAGAAGGGATCCTACCACCAAGCAAAAGCGATCTAAACTTTAAACTTGTTTTTCGGCCGAATCGTAAGGATAACAAACTTATGTTACTGTTACTTATAAAGTACATCACCAAACATACAATCCCCTTAAGTATTATCTCTTCATTATGTTACACGTTGTAGAATACTAAGTTTCATAATGTGCTTTAATTTTTGTCATGTTACTAATATATTGAATGAGAACTTATATTAAGGTGTAGAGGTCTATTGTTTGTCCCCAAATCTGATCGTAAATCAAAATATTTACCTACTTAACTAACGAAGACCGCAAAAAAATCAGATAAGTACCTAGTTTTGAGAAAATCATGGCAATAGAAACATAAAGACGCGTCGGATACAGCAACCCTCCGAAATCAGTTATATAAAACAAAATGTTGATGGGTAAGGTGAAACTTCATAACTTGATATAGCAACACATACCCTAACCCGTATTTAATTTCAGTCGTAGTCCACCAAACATCCCCACTCATTAAATTAATTTTGAAGATGAAATTATTGTTGGAAATGTTACAAAAATATCTCAATTATTTTATTATTCCATCATAACAAAATATTTATTATATTCTCCGTGTGTAGGTTGAGTTTTTTATAGAAAATGTAAAGAAAATATATAAAAAAATCCAATTTATTCAGATAGATCTCCGATTCAATTAATGTAATGGAATACAAATATGGCGAAAAAACATTTCTACAATTTTTTTTTTGAATTATATTTACATACATACATACATAACGTCACGCCTGTATCCCTTATGGGGTAGACAGAACACCAGAGGTTACAGGACCATCTGATGTCACGTTTGACAAATTTGGAGGTATGATAAAGATGGAGAGAGACTATTTTAGTGACAGGGGGCCAGCCTATCGCCCACAAAAACGCCTTTAAAACCTCTGTCCCTTAACTGACTTTTACAGTATGCCCGGGAAGAGAAGCAGCTGGCACATTCTATATTTTTCTTTCGCTCCCAGTCCAGCATGGAAGCAATATTATATATATATATTTATTTTATTACAAAAATAACAAAATATTGATTATGTTCTCCGTGTATAGGTTGAGTTATTTATAGAAATTGTAAACAAATATACTTACAAAAGATTTCAATTTATTCCGATAAAACTCCGATTCAATTAATGTAATGGAAAACAAATATGGAGACAAATTTAATTTTGAAGCTTTGACTAGGCAGCGTCTCGTTGTGACGTAAATCTTTGCCTGATTTCGAATCCCGGTTAAAGTGGATATTTGTGTAATAAACGCAGATACTACAGCCATCATGTCATGGTTTATTAAAAATATATCAATTTATGGATTTAATAATTGTCAAGATGTTTATTTATTTCATAAATTGATGAAGATGACACGGGTACGGAACACATCGCCGGAGCGGTGTTACTTGGCAGACTTGATGTGAAGGTTGCTTAGTATACTCTGGCTAATTAAAGTAAAGACTGAAAAAACCTGACGAATTAAAAAAATTGCAAATTGCATCGTGGTAACCCTGACATCCCCGATCATTTTATGAGAATGATATTATTAAAATGATAGGCATCTAGTATTAATCAGGTTTAAAATAGAAGAACAAAGTACAATAATTATTTTATTCATTGTAATCAAAATCTAAATCCAGCAACTCAATATGGAATGAATCGTCAGAGTCTGATATTGCTGTGTCCAACATTGATTATGAAACTATATACAAACAAATACAAATATTCCAAAATCTCAATTACCAAAACCACCAACAACCGTTAGATTGACCACCACTTTGGCGATGGGGTAAAACTGTTTGCCTTAGACGCCAGTGGTTGGGAGCCCGATTCCCCCACGGAACAAGAAAAAAAATGTTACGCGTCTGGGTGTTTATCTATTTATGTATTTATATTCTAGGTTTCCCCCTAGTTCGTATCCCATTCGTTAGGTATCCCATAACACAAGCTATGCTTGCTTTGGGGCCATGTAGTTGGTGTGATTGTCTGGGGATTGTTTTTTATTTCTTTTTATCCTACCACCTAAAAGAGTTCGTTTTGATAAGTCGCTTTTTACGATATATCTAGGGGAATCCTAGCCGAAAAACCTATTCCTAATTGTCAGCGATATTAAGATGTTTGTATGACTTCATGGTAACGGAAATATGTTGTTACACGTACAGAAAATAACTGCCTTGTGATTATACTATCGTGTTTAATAAGCTTCATATCTCACATAAAAATATACTCTTAATATTATTTACTTGTAACAAAGACCATATGTAAAAAGCGGGTGTCATATGTGTTTAATTTTAAACCTTGATTCGGTTCTAACAACTCCTATTTAATAGAAATATAAGTGCCTTGGTCACATAATACATACACAGTAAGTACCTAAATTAAGTCACAGGTAGGTAGGTGTTCATTTTACCGTTATCTTAGATAACGACTTGAATGTAGCAAATGTTGATTGTATTAAAGACTTTGCGTTAGATTAAGGTTTTGCTTTAAAAAATCTTATGACTTTGAAGTGATTTGCTTTATTGTATTGCAGTTCGATGTTTACAAAATTTAGAGGAATGATTATTCATATCTTTTTCTTTCTATTGTGTTAAGCAAATTGTACTTTTCAAACTTTTGTTCGATACTTTTTTTATTTGAAAAAGAGGTGTTTTTTAGAGATTTCTCGATATATCTCTTAAACTGCCGGAGCAAACTACATGAAATTTTTCTGAGTGTAAGATATTATATCGTTTTAAAAAGCTGTCAAACAATATTTTCAATAAAATGTACACAATCGTTACAAGAAGCAAAAACAGGTTTTGAGACTTACGTCCTCTAGTTCCGAGCTAAAAGTGTTAAAACAGAACAGGCAATTCTAACCTTTACGCCCACTGGAAAAGACCTTATATTGATCGTTCATGGGATCGACAGCTCACTTCCCGTTTGCGTTCGCTCCCGAACGGTCGTGTCTGCGGCCGCTCCCGAGTGTTCGTATTGCGTTGCCCTTGTTCCCTCCCCCGCACTCGTGCGGGTCAGGTGCCAAGTTAAGCTCTTTCGGAAAGTTTTCTCTTGTGGAGGCTGTGTGGTGTCGGGGCTAATTCATCTGCCCTTTTCAGGGCGGACCCGACTGCTGCCGACCGAAGCATCGCTGGTCAGGTGGATACGTAACCGTGACAACTAAGCCTGATCGTCCGCCGTTCACCGGCAATAGGTCCGTACTAGGTCGTTTTCTCTTACAGCGCAGTTTTTGCAGCCATTTCGCCGTTCACCGGCACGTAGGGTTCGTTTAGGATAGGGATTTTCAGGTAGTACGATGGATGCTGAAGATCATATCGCCCACCTCAAGGCCCAACTCTCGGCCGAGTTCGAAGCCGAAAAATCTAGGATCGTCCGTCATTATAAGTCTCGTATCAAGTCTCTTGAGCAAAAATTGGTTGATAAAGATCAAACAATTGCTGCTAAAGAAAAGGAATTAGTTGAGTTAGACCAGGAAAATGATGTCCAACATCAAAAACTGGAAGCTAAACGTCAGGATATTTCCGCTAAACGTCAGGTTATAGCGGAACAGTCTCAGAAATTAGATGCTAGTCTTAAAGAACTAGAGGTATTACGCACTCGTCTTTCTCAAGCTCCAGCCGTTCCGGCTGTCTTGAATTTTCAGGTACCTCCGGCAACCGCTCCGATCCCGATCGCTCAGGCCGCCACGAGGGCCGCCCAAGCCCTCTTGTCATTTCCTTCTCTTCCAGCTTCTCAGCCCGCTGCGTCTAGTAGCACCTCTTCGTTGCTAGTTCCCCCGGGTTTCCTGTCCATGTCCCCAGCGTCTCCAGTTCCCGAACCTATGTCGGTATGCGAGCCAGCCAGCCAGTCCTCTGCGACTAAGCGGAAAACAACACCGCCTGATAGTGGGTCTGATTCTAACGTGAAAGATTCGGTAGATTCGGAGTTCACTCTCGTCGAGAAAAAATCTAAGTCTAAGTCGAAAAAGAAGAAGCAGTCAGCAACTTCTACTTCGCTTCCTTCCCTTCCAGATAGCCAGGCCTCGAGTGATGTAGCAACGCCGTTGCCCCCAGCGATACCGGCCTCTGTGCCTACACTCGCGCCCTTATCCGTTTCAGCGATCCCAGCAACACAGCCTGCGTCGCAATCAGTTTCGGCTCCGCCAAAAGTCAAGTCTCCGCCCCCCGTCTTTCTACGGGACAAGAGCCGCTGGACCGAGGTCTCAGCACTCTGCGGTAGGCACAATCCCAAGATCCAGTATAGTGAGGCATCCAACGTGGGTGACTCTATTAAGGTCGTTGTCAGTTCCATTTCCGATTTCAGGAATCTTACTCGGCTTCTTGCAGATCAAAAGCTCGAGTACCACACTTACGCTCTCCCCGAGGAGCGTAAGATTCGTGCCGTCCTCAGGAACGTGCCGTTTGAGCTCTCGAACGAGCAAATCCAAGAGGACTTGTCGTCTCAAGGCTTCCCCGTCGAATCTGTGCACAAAATGCACAGCCGCCGTGGCAAGCAGTTCCCACTTGCGCTAGTAATCCTAGCAAAGAGCCCGCAAGGGCAGTCCATTTTCAGAGGCATGCCCACCGTGTGCGGTCTCTCCAACATCCGCGTCGAAGTTCCACACAAGCGTGGTTTCCCGGGTCAGTGCCACCGCTGCCAATTGTATGGTCATGCGGCGGCAAACTGTTTTGCTTCCCCTAGGTGCTTCAAGTGCCTAGACCCGCATGGGACTAAGGAGTGCTCTCGCTCTCCCGAATCGCCCACCGCTCCGTTCTGCGTCTTGTGCGGCCAGTCAGGCCACACAGCAAACTTTCGCGGCTGCCCCAAGGCACCGCGTGCTGCCAGGGCTACCGTGAAGCCCTTCGAGAACTGGAGAGAGCGATCGCAGCCTAGCTCGGACGCTCCTCCAGTCAGTTCAGTCAGTCCAAAGGCCCCCAAGGCCTCTACTTCTATCGTTTCAGGTCAACGCAGCCGGGTCGCGACTCAATCGCAACCGGCCGCCAAATCGGCTTCCCAGTGCCAGAACGCAAAAGGGTCTCAAGACCGCATGGCGTTCTGGATCCAGCTCGCTCCCATCGACGAGATCCTGGCTTTCGGCGCCGCTCTCGACGCCAGCCCAGAGGGTTTCAACGGTGCTTTTCCGGTCCTAACCAAGTTCGCTCCCCTTATTAGGAAACTCCAGCAAGCTCAACGTTTCTAAACGTAGTCCTTCTTTCCAGCATTCCTATCTCAGAGTGAGTCTGATCACTCTAGATAATCTCTTAGTTTCGGCTTTGTCATTTCTGCAAGTCTTAGCTTCTGAATTTCTCGCTTTCAGTTCCTTTTGGTGGCAGCCGTCCGGATGCCGCTCACTGCGCAGCCTTTCTCTTCAATTGGCTGTCGCTCCAATAAATGATCAAGAACCTGAATCAAGGTAGGTCGTAAAGGGGGATGTTTAGTGGGTATGCTCGGCTTCACTGAGTGAGTCTCCACACTGTCTGGGCATTCTATTTTCCGTTAGCCACCGGGGTTAACAGCTTATAGAATGCCCATTCGTCCGTAATAGGATTCATCCTCCTCACGCTAAAGCTTGCTTTACTGGTTAAAGCTTGTTTTAGGGGGTGCCAAAATTTTTCTGTGGCGGAAAAACAAAAAAAAAAAAAATCGACAACTCAGTCCCGCTCGGTTCGTCGAAGGGGGAACACGTATCACTTTGTCGTCGGCAGTGCTAAGCTTACGTTACGATAAAGGATTAAAATACATAATAAAAATTTATAATTCACAATAATGGGAAATAAAAACATTATATCTAAGCGGCAGGGATAGCGCGCTAGTCCATTTATAATTAGTCCATTTATAATAAATTAAATAAGAGCTTTATTATTTTAGAAAGTAAGCTTGTGGTTTGATATTTGATTGGATAATGATATATGCTTGTTTTTTTAATATAACATCTTATACGTATTAAGAAATATTTTACCAGATAGCAGATCCTTTTTAATAATAAACCGGTAGGGAAGATTTTATGTCCGGAAATTGGATAAAATCACGAGAATATTGAAGCTTTTAACTTAATACTCACGTTGGGTAGAATTGTGTGTAAAAAACATCTAAATTGACTTAATTGTCGTTTGAATGTAAGTTACTTTATTTAATTTTACCGCAACGACGAAGGAATTTTGCCTCGTTACAGAGAACAAGATTTTGTAGAAATCTCTTGGTACTACGGTCGATCTCTATTTGAATGTATTTGCAAAAAAATTGGGAACAGCGGGTAAAGCTACTGAAATACAGATCAGTATGAACAAATACTTTTTTACTACGAGATAAATCCATTTGATGGATTTTATTTGAAAAAACCCACATGAAAAGAGAGATCTTGTATGTGTGTTCTTACTTACTGACGCTACTTATGTTTCGTATCTGCATTACCTACAGTCGGCGAACATAATCCAGGTGTTTTATGTTGAAAATGTATTGCGAAAGTGGATAAGTGGATTTCAAAATGCAAGGAAAAGGAGATTTACGACTGTGCATGTAAGCATTTAAAATACTTTAAGGTGTAGTAGTTTTCATTGGTTTTAAATAATACTGCAAAAAGTTTTGTCAAGTATGATGCTCAAATTTTATAACAATAAAAGTGTTTTTTTTTTATAAAAATTTATAATAATATTTACCTGCAAAATTTTTAACATCCTAATAGTTTTGCTCTAGCGATAATCGACTACTGGGAGAAGAAAAAAAATGCGTTGATCGTAAATTTTATTGTTGGAAATTGGCCACAATATAAAAGACACAATCATGAATTTGACGATCACTTTGGCGATGGGGTAAACCTGTCTGCCTCAGACGCTAGTGGTTGCGGGTGCGATTCCCGCACGGAACAAGAAAAAAAAACGTTCCGTGTCTGGGTGTTTATCTCTTTATGTATTTATATTCTAGGTTCCCCCCTAGTTCGCTACATGGTATCCCATAACACAAGCTATGCTTACTTTGGGGCTATGTAGTTGGTGTGATTGTCTGGGGATTTTATTTATTTATTATTATGAAAGTATAGTTTAACTAAACGAGAAAATAAATTGGTAATCTTTTTCTTATCAGCTGACGTTTTCCATGCTTTTGCTGTTTCATCAAATTGGAGGAAGTATTACAATCAACGGGCAAAGTATCAACAAGATTTAGAATATCCTGTGAATTATTCATTGCTTTGCCCTACTTGTGTTTTTTTTTTTTATAAGTGACTAAACCCGCGTTTGACCTCAATCTCACCTGATGGTAAGTGACGATGAGGTCGAAGATGAAAGCACACGGGTTTAGGAAGGAACTGGCTCTTTATACAATATTGCCGGAACACATTAACGCCGGAGCGGTAACATTTGGCGGCAGACTTTATATAAAGGGTGGTCGCTAGCCAGGCGGACCCAGAAGGGATCCTACCACCAAGCAAATAGATTCATTGAGAAATAGATTCATTATTTTTTACTATTCTATTTACTTTTTCTTCCATGAAATTGGGATTTACGCGGGAAGTGGTGTGGAATCATCATTACCACAACTCTTTGTAATGAGCCCACTGCAGAACTATGAGTCTGTCTCCTGGGTCACGAGGAGGTATAGGTCATAATCCACCAAGCCGGCCCAGTGGTGGTTGATGGACGTTAGAATTTTCAGTACGCCGAAATGGCTTCTGATAACCCTAAAGACTACTGTATACAAATATTCAGCACCCGGGACCGACTGCTTAACGTGCCTCCGAAGCACGGAAGTTGACGTGATAAATGAATGCGGTCGGCGGTCACCCATCCAAGTACCGACCGTGCTGAACGTATAGTATACATAGTTACGGTACCACGACGACTTCAGTGTGTAATAGCTCGTTTATAAATTATACAAATTCTCATCATTTGGACGTCTTGCGCGTACGAACTGTGCTATTTTTTGTTGAGAATAATTGGTAGCATTGCATGTTACATAACACCGATTTGTATGTGCCTTTAAACAACCTTACAAATATTTTAGAATTATCTGCGGAGAAATGGCTTCTGACAGACTTTTATAAAAAAAACGACCCCTTTAAAAACATGAAAGTCACCGCAATAAATTAATAGCTTTTCTATACCTGTGTTATTTTTGTTTTAATGAAGATATGCAATTGTAATTACGTCCATCCATTGTTTAATCGAGAACTGTCACAGTTTGTATTTTTATCGTCAAAGAGAAATTCTAATTACGTTTCACAGAAACAAGCCTAGCAATTATGTTATTAAAATGGTGTATCGGTACTGTCTTTTTACGGTATTGAATGTATATAAAATATATCAATTTAATTGTCTTATGTTTTTTTTTGTATTCATATTAATTATTAACTTTAAAAAAATATTGGATTAAAAAAGCCGCGTTATAAACATTTGTAAGTTAGTTTTTATTTTTGGAAATAACAAATATTAATAAATAAATAAAATTCTCAGACAATCACACCAACTATATGGTCCCAAACTAAGCAGAGCTTATGATATGGGATACCATGTAGGGAACTAGGGGGGAAGACCCTAGAATATAAATACATAAACGCCCAGACCCGGAACGTTTTTTTTCTTGTTCCATGCGGGAATCGAACCCGTTACCACTGGCGTCTGAGGCAGACAGTGTTACCCCATCGCCAAAGTGGTCGTCGAAACATTAGTTTGATATGACTCACAAATCATTTTTAAATTCATATTGGATCAACTTATTTTTTTACCGTTTTTGTTACGTTTCACTACCTATTCAAGATTAGCTAAGCCATATTTTATTAAGAAGTTGTCATGGGACTACAAGGGTGAAATTGCTACAATATTTCATGATAAAATAAAAAAGGCACATAAATTGTTTTTCAACACACTTGCTCGTAAAGTGAGCGTTATTCTATTGAATTTAGAACTATAAACTGGGCTATAAGTCACGCGTGAAGAATATATTATACCCTAGTGCATAATATAATGAATCCTACAAAGTTGAATTGTACCTTTGTGCAAATTACATGCGAGTAAACAGAGCATATTTTATTGGTCCGGGTTATACATTAAATATTTTCAGAAACAACAATGAGGTTTTATACCACTTCAAATCCATATACATTTTTAAATGTTTGCGTCTTATATTAGTAAAACAAATTTGTATATCAAACAAATTATTCACAATTTACAATAATTTGTTATAAAATATTAAAATATTTGCATTTACCACTCCAAATTAAACATTTTCACTTAAAATAGGCTGTATATGCTACACAGACATTGACACATTTGGCAGAAAAAAAAACAAACGCGCATGCGCGAGGTTCGGCGCCATTTTTCAATCACAATTCACAGCTTTGTTATCAAATGTGTTTGTTATTTTATGACCACGTATGTCTGTATTTTACTCACAAGTGTGTTGAAAAACGTCGTATGTAACTCGTGAGCGTTGCTAATTACAGTCGAGGCTGTGATTTGAGCCCGAGCCGCAGGCTCGAAACAACAAAGAGGTTTTATACCACTTCAAATCCATATACATTTTTAAATGTTTGCGTCTTATATTAGTAAAACAAAGGGCTGAGTCCAAAGGGTTTGAACGATCGGCTACAGATGTTTCAGTAAAATAAAGAGTAACAATTATTTTTATTAGAATAAGGAGTAAGCGAAATACTACATTTTATTATCAAATTAACCAAAAACTTATTAGTTATTTAAAAAAAAATAAGTTGAATTAGCCCGCAGTAGTGCAACTTAAGAGTTTGTATCTTTATATAACTATGCTTTTTAGCACTACTGATCCCTTAGTCTGATACTATCAACTAATATTACTTATTTAACAAGGATATCTGTTATAAATTAACAAAATGAACAAGTGATTACTTATTTTTTTTTGTATATTAATAGCCCCTTGTTCGAGAACCTTGTCCGTGTCGGAAAAGATGCATGCGGAAAGAGATTTCATGCTTTGATTTAGTGTCTTTTATATTATTTGGTACATTTGGTGGTTCCGACTTCGTTTTAAATAATCGCTATAGACTGATATATGAATTAGCGTATAGTTATTTTTTTCCTATAGGGCTGAAATAAAAAGTAGCCTGGGATGGACTCCACTATTTGTATATCAAACAAATTATTCACAATTTACAATAATTTGTTATAAAATATTAAAATATTTGCATTTACCACTCCAAATTAAACATTTTCATTTAAAATAGGCTGTATATGCTATACAGACATTGACACATTTGGCAGAAAAAAAAACAAACGCGCATGCGCGAGGTTCGGCGCCATTTTTCAATCACAATTCACAGCTTTGTTATCAAATGTGTTTGTTATTTTATGACCACGTATGTCTGTATTTTACTCACAAGTGTGTTGAAAAACGTCGTATGTAACTCGTGAGCGTTGCTAATTACAGTCTCGGCTCATTATTAAGCCCTCGCCTGCGGCTCGGGCTCAA
Organism: Stenoptilia bipunctidactyla; assembly: GCA_944452665.1. NCBI lineage: Eukaryota > Metazoa > Arthropoda > Insecta > Lepidoptera > Pterophoridae > Stenoptilia > Stenoptilia bipunctidactyla. Next base: position 11,376,434 of record OX101727.1, read on the forward strand.
ATCACAGCCTCGACTGTAATTAGCAACTTCGCTCACTTGTTACATAATATACTATTAACAATACTGTATCCGTTTAAAGAAATGTATCAAAACATTTTCCCGAATGGTCCTCTTTGAGATGTACCTTGAATATTATTTTGTTTAATAATCTGAAAGCAAACGAGAATTAATGTAGTTTCTAGTTTCAGTGAAAATTTACTAAGAATGCTAAATAATGCATTGTTTCGAACGCCCGCATAGCTATTGTTAAATACCTATTATTAGATTTCATATCAAGCAAAGTACACAATAGATATATAATATTGTAATTTATTATGTATTAAGCTATGTCACTGACTATTTGAATTCCTTGTTTTTTCATTGTGTTAAATTTACATATTTTTTTCAGCACTCAGATCAATTCATCATTATTAATCTACCTAAAAAAATTACTCACCCTGAAATGTTCTACAGATTAGCTCTACCTTGAAAATATCAAAGTTAACGCGGAAGCATCTTCACAAAGTTCCCCTGTCACTCTGTATCAGTTAAATACAGTCTCCCAGGTACAAATATAATGTTTGGCGAGATGCCATTTGTACGAGCATTTTGTCCCTCGCTCGTTTTGTAAGCCAATGTCAAAATGCACATCTACCGTGGCTAATAGTAGACGGTCTTATTGTGTCAAGAAATATTGACCTAATCGATATTTATGTTTCAGACAAAATAGATAAATAATTGTTGGACGCATACCGTTCTGTCTAGACTTGGTAAGCTACTAGTCTTGTAAGCACTGGGCCAGCTTGGCCGTTTATGGCCTAAACCTCCTCTTCACCCACGGGAGAGACTTAGCCTTGCAGTAAGCTTATTCCAAAGAGTTGTGATATTATAAATACAAATTATACAGAATAAATCCAGGCCAACCTAACAAACATTTCAAATATGTATTGGTATTGGGTAGGGGTCAAACCCGCGACTACTTACATCTAAGGCAGATAGTGTTTTAGCACTTGTCTGTACAGAATTTTTTTTTAAAAGGCAACGCTTGGAACAAAATGTGTATTGTAAACGAATGACTTTTAGATTCACTTCGATATTATAATACAGTGGTAAAAACCTGTCACACGAGCCAAGTGTCGTGATAATTATGTCTTTATTTCTCAGATTAATATATTATAGAAGCGAATGAACGTAATTACGTCTATTAAAGCTTTTCTCACATATTCATTTACCAAAGACCATGAGTAGTCAAGTTCATGAATGTGAATCAAAACAGTTTCAGAAGACATTATGCTAGCTTTCAGCAAATAACTGGTCGCGAGTGCAAATGATTGACCCCGTTTAGAAGGTGTTTTTTTTTTTTTATAAGTGACTAAACCCGCATTTGACCTCAATCTCACCTGATGGTAAGTGAAGATGAGGTCGAAGATGAAAGCACACGGGTTTAGGAAGGAACTGGCTCTTTATACAATATTGCCGGAACACATTACCGCCGGAGTGGTAACATTTGGCGGCAGACTTTATATAAAGGGTGGTCGCTAGCCAGGCGGACCCAGAAGGGATCCTACCACCAAGCAATTTTATCTGGTGGTAGGATTTTATCTTCTGAACATTTTGGAGTTACTGAAATAAACAGAAAAATGGTCATGATTCTGGACAGAATTATACATTGTAACTGCAATTAAAGTATTTTTTTGTGGATACACCTGACAACAAAAAGATCAAAGAGTTAACCCGAATTGAAGAATTTTACAATCGAAAAAAGAGGAGATAGATAAATAATATCATAAAAAAAAAATATAATCATTTTTCAATAGTAACAAAATAGATGACAACTAAAAAAATAATAGTGACCGTAAATCACACAGTTTAGTATTTCTATTACCTTAAAGATTCATTATTATGTGAAAACATTCGCTTAGACCGTTTAAAAAAAGAATGTTTCATGTAAATAAAAGGTTGTCACAAACGTTCCGTGAGGTTTAGGGCGCAGTGCGACTTCAAAATTAGGCCTTGACCTCATGTATAATGCAAGTCAGAAGTTCGCAACCCCTGTCGAGTTCACAGGGGTACACACCTGAACACACGGTTCTATTGTATCTTGTATATTATTCTATTCTACTTAACTCAAATGTGTACAACTTAACAACCTGTGGTGACAAAATGACGGTGAACATTGAGTAATAATACTACGTTAGTACATAGTAACTCAATGACGGTGAAAGTTTTTATAGTCTGTTATGTCAAATTCACGTGTTTTGTTTTGGTACCAAAACTAATTAAGCATAATCAGTCAGGATAGTAAACATTTCTTCTAAGTACAGAAGGCAGGACATAAAGCGTTACAAATCTGTCAAAAAAATTTAGTTGAATCTGAACTCTATGCCCTCGACATTAAGTTAAAATTGGTTTGGGGAACTTTGACAGGTAAAGCTTGATCTGCTGTCTTCTGTGCAAACATTTGATTAAGTTTTTCTGAGTTAAAGTACAAAAGTTATTCAACAGTTTATAACTAAACGAAAAACCTTTGGTGAAATCATTCTTAAAAACTTGTTTTTAATTAAAAAAGCATGTGTATTTTTAACAAAAATTGTGATACTTCTAGAACGAAAGAAGGGAAAAGAATATTTTTTTACAGTTTAATTTAAGATTGTTTGTAGCAAAAACTATTTTATGTTTTTTTAAATACAGCTCGACTGTACTATTTAGTAAAACGTTTTCTTAGTAAGCTTAGTTACTTAGTGAGTTAAACTTGCATTTGATCTCGAGCGGGCTTTATAATTTGTGTTCATTTATTTAAAGTATAAATTTTAGTTACGTAGTACGAAAATAATCTCTTTAATAATCTATGATGGTCTTGAAGGTGCAACTGTTTAGAACTAAGATGCGACATCGGAGTTCCTAGATTTGATTCCAAGCAGAGAATAGACCGGGTTTACGTAGACAGGGTGACTGGTGGGTCACTTTCGAAATTGTAGGACGTGATAGTTTGAGATCATACATGAAGAAAAATAATAATATAAAATAAATTTAAATATTTACCGAGTAATCTTTATCTGAAAGTTAAAAAAGTCATAACTTCAAAGTATACTTAGTTGGTATTTTAAAGTGAGTTTATTCAAGACAGAATCGTTTTCATTTTTAACTTTTTAGTTCAATTTTGAGGTTTTATTTTTTCAGAATTATTTATTTTTTAACTTAAGTTGTAGGTTATTTTGTTATTCCTAAGTTGAACAATACCTAGTACAACAAAAAATAATTGTTTTTAGTCGGACTTGTAGTTCCGGAGATTTGCGAACACAAACATAAAAACATACATACATACGTACACTTTTGAAATTTGGCACATTTGTTCAGACGCTGATATAGACTGATCATATGCAAAAACTGGGCAGTTTTGGAAACATTACATACATAAGCGTCGAACCTCGTTTTTTTGAAGTCAGTTAAAAATAAAATGAAACACAATAAAATCCAATTCAGTTATCTATAAATAAATTAATGTTTTGTTCCGCTACAACGGCTGGTATTATTATTTAAAATGAGAACAAATAAACACAGCACAATGCAGTACCTACTCATTAATTTTATTTTTATTATTTATCAAGGACTTATTTCATTTTACAGCTACAAAAAGATGATATACATAGCACTGCATAAGTAAATTTCGACGTCAAATGTATTACGATGTTCTTTCGTAGTAACGAAAACATTACGTAATGAAAATGTTCCAGCTTTGTTACTTTGTCATTTGCAGCGTTGACTAATCCCTTTCGAATATTCGCTAATGGATTCAGAAGCGGGACCGTTTATTTATTTGTACAAGGAAAGAGGAAAATTGTCATTTAATATTCGGATGCCAAGAACTACGTATTTTTTACTGTATTATAAGATGTTGTAGCTAACTTCGCACCTCCAAAAATAGAGACCTAATAGGAAAAAACAGTTTTCGAGAAAAACGGATTTAAAGTTTAGCAAATTTGCAATATTTTTGATCAAATAAAGTTTTTGGGCAGATTTATTATTACAATTCTAATTTTTTCCTTTTTCTATGAATCTTGGGACTTTAATGTATGTTAGAAACAATAAATTAATTTAATATAAATAATATTGTTATTCTTTTTAATAACAAAAAAAAACACTTCGAAGTTAGGCTTAGGTTAAATTCATTTTTTTTAAAAGAAATATTTTCTGTTAAGCCTCCTTAATTCTGAGAATAAATTTTTAAAGTAATTATCTTCAGTCACACCTTGACTCAAAAACTAAAAAGTCACATATGTGAGACAAAACTTTAACATAGTAAAGAATCAATTATAAACTAGGTCATAAAAATATGTACCGTAAACAAAAATATATTCTTACATTTATTTTATTTTTAGAGAAGCTTACGTCGGTTAGGGTCTTTACAATATTGAACACCGGATTAATCGCGTATAATTTATACTCGTATTTTACGTTTACGACGTTTCTGCGACTGAGGTGTCAAACGTCAGATTGATAGTGGAAAAAGTTATACATCATCTCCATCTATTTCGTCGCGCTGCGCTGTTTGTTGGATGTTCCAACAAACAGTACGACCTGAAACTCAAGACACTGGTAGCTCATTTTGTGTTAACCCTGAACGCTCGAAGACTGATAAATAGATGGAGATGATGTTTAACTTTTTCTACTATCAATCTAACGCCTGACACCTCAGTCGCCCGTGACCACGGGGTCTGCAAAGACACTGATACGTCGAGTTAAAATGTAAAATTTAAATTATTCGGTTAAAAAGTAGTTTTGTTTAAATTATGAATCGTGAAAACTTAAGACAATATTTATATTGAACACGTAACGACGTTCTTCGTAACACTTGCGAGACAATACTGATTGCGCCTCAATGAAATTAAAAAGACGTGGTGTATTGCGAGTGTGTTAGATATACCCAATTATATGTTTATCCTTTTCGACGGTCTTTTAGGTCACTTAGACACTCAACGAGTCGTACTGAGTCTATTTATGTCAAATAGTCAAATACCCAAAAATTCGGATTAGGTCTTTATATTTCTGAGTGTGCGACTTGGTTTTCGAACACAAAAAATAAAATGAAATAATTAATTTCCATGGGCGTTTATTCTTTGTGATATAAATAAAAAACAAATTAATGCCGGAAGTAATATTAACACAGTTCTCATCCTCAGCAAAGTAAACTTTTTAGTTAACACTTTTTTTATGAAGCTGTTGGAATAATCTTCCCTGTTATTTATTTTACACCACCATTTTTTTTATTAAACTTAATATTATAATAAGTTTTTTATAGAGAGGAAACAAAACAGGAAACCTACAGATCCTTAAAAAATAATAAACAGAACATAAATATCTCGCAAAGGTTGTGGTATATGAACCAGACGATGAATATAAATAAATAAATAAATATTTCTGACACTCACACAACATTATCTATCCCAAATTAAGTTTCAGAACTTGTGTTATGGATACTAGATAAGAAATATATAAACATACATATTTTTTATTAGAATAAACTTAAATAAACATATAAACATCCATGACTTGACGACTAATATCTGTGTTCATCACACAAATATCCGCCGCCGCCGGAACCCAGGACCTCTGACATAGAAGGCAATGTATGTAACCGCTACACCAGCCGATCGTAACATTATAATGCTAACATTTTTCGTAAGGCACTGTTATATAAACTGTTTGGAATACTGTTCATGAATGTAAATACTAAATAGTAAAAGTATTACTAATAGTCTTAGAACTCATAGAGATCAAGTTTTAATTATATTTTAACCGGGATCTATATAACGATCTAATCAATGTATTATTTCTAATCTTAATAGATTTTAATAGAAATTACAAGAATACTGTGTAATTGAGAACCTCCTTTGACATTCCAACTCATTTGATTCAATTTCATTTGTGTTTTTGTCGGTAATTTACAAAGTCAACGAATGGTTCGGCCTTGCTTCAGGGTAAATATTCGTATGACCTGCAGATATTTATCTGTGGTCTATGTCGTTTATACTGTGTAGACATGAACTAGGAAGGGTGTTGTTAGTAAAACAACTATTGTACACAATACGCTGGATGTTGGGGTCTACAAAACATACCTTCAAGCTATGTATTTACATTTTGATTTATTGAAGGCTTTCCTGCGCGTGTACATAAAATAAACAATTTCTTATATACTCGTAACATTCAAGTTTTAATAAAAAACATCAAATAATCGTAATATCAGACACTTTTTATTGTTAAACAATACGATATATTATTTCATGGAATTGGAAACGAACGAACGATCGAAAATCTGTTGCAAATTACTGCAAAAAACAACACCGATGCCTTTTTCATAACTTCACAAATTATACGCTAAACATGCCAAAACAACATTTTACAAAAGCTGTGCAACAAATGATAGAAATTATCTGAAATAAAGGATAGTACTATACTATAAAAAAATAAAGATTTTTTTTACTTACTTTAGGTATATGACACACATTTAATAATTGTATTCATAGGTGCTTGTAGCAGACTTGTACTAAACGTAGATGAGAATGAAAAAAAAACATATTTATTTTATTTCTTCTGTACTTTTTTTGAAAATAAAGTTTTGTATAGATATATTTTTTCCTATTTTCCTTGCCATGAATCTTTTTTGAGTATTAATTTTATGCGTTCCGTGTTCTTGCTATCATTATTAAGGGACGTGAATCATTTTGTTGGCGTGACTTGAATTTTGATTTCCCATAATAGGTTATTACGTTGGTATAAACGGCCACCAAAATAATTATAAAGTAAATGAAAAGTATTTAAAACGAAAGATCCTGCAGCTATTAGAAAGCTACAAGTTAATCTCTGCCTTGATGAATGACAAAGATCCCTAACGCGCCTGAAAAAGCTTTGCGTAAGAGACTACTAATTAGAACCTTTTTTGATGTTACGAATGGTTTACACATATTATGCGTTTATTATCGTAGAGGATATCTGGACCACTGTTCACAACTGACCACTTGCTCAAAGTTAGAAAACGTCAGCAGGGCTATTGTCCTAAACAACAGCGTCATCGATGCAACAGCGACGAGTGACATAATTGGTATTCAATTATATCATAGCACGACACCAGCGCTCGTCGCTGATGACGGCGTGAGTAAGAACTGTTGGACAATTTTCTTGAGGTTCTGGTATTCATGTTACATCTGTGAGCTCGGCGACGAAATCTTTGCGATGTCGTCGAGCACAGCGCTGGTCCTTTATTTACGCGAACACCCCTGCGGGACGGTGAAACCTATGAAGACGAGCATGCTTCTGCTGCTTCACCAGACCAGTGGAAGAGCAAGGAGCAATCGTCTTTAAAAGCACTCGATACAAGTATTCACGTTAACACAATGAGATTTGGGTGCATACGCCTTGTGTACTGTATTCTCTGTGTTAAAAAGCGCGTATCTTATCTTATTATTACTTACTATCTTACTTACTAATATTATAAATGTGAATGTTTGAATGTATGGATGTTTGTTCCTCAGTCACAGCAAAACGGCCCAACGGATTTTAATAAAGTTTGACATAGTGATAGAGTACAATCTGGAATAGCACATAGCATATTTAGAATGGCACATTTATCCCAAAATTTCCGCGGGAATCAAAATTGCGCGGGTAAAGCCGCGCGCAACACCTAGTATTAGTATTACAGACAGAAACACAAGTTGAAATTATCCACCATGTAAAAACAGAGCACCATGTAATCACAAACAGTAACAAAGGAATGAAAATCTTTCAGCCGGCCGCTGCTATTAATCGGTTGATTTTTTCAGTTTGACAGTTGGCATTTACTTGTGTCGTTGATTATGTGAAGAACGCAGTCTGTTTTGTTAAAAAATGATAGAAAAATATATATCCACTTAAAAATAATTGGATTTACTACTTGTTTATACTTATGGTTTAATATTTATTTTTAGTTAGTTTTAATTTCATATAAACATGATGATGATGGTTCCGAACGCAACTTATTTATTTGCTCTTTTTTGGTCGCAGTAGATAACTACATAATCAATAGAATATATTATTTATTTGGATTTACCAATTACACAACAAAACTTACGCCATATTCATTAAATGAATTAACATTTATGATTTTAATATTTTGATTATTTTTATAGTTTGGCCTTAAAAGCCAGGACTGAAATTTTGCCTTTGGCATGGTGATATGTTACAGTTTGGAATAGCACATAGGATACTATTTATCCCGAAGATCTCATGGGATCAAAATTGCGCGGGTATATTAAATTTACAACAAAAGACGAGTTAAAAAGCTACCAAATATCGTAGGTTTTGGTTAATGATATTTTATAAGGTGGAGCCAGTCCTATCATAAAACCAAATGCTCAGTTTAAATCACATCGTCATCTTCTTTGTAATTCTGAAATCTGTCTTTTGATTGTATAGGTTTACATAACATTAAAGGGTTCATCTCAGTGTCAATACATTGCCTGACTTTTATGCCCACCGTAAAGTTATTTTATTATTTTTGGATAGTATACCTAATAAGCTGAAGAAAAGTAATTTCACTATTGATTTCGTGATAAGAAACACAAGTTGGAATTATCCACCATGTAACAACAGAGCACCATGTAATCACAAAGCAGTAACAAAGGAATGAAAGTCTTCCACCACTTAAAAATAAGTATATGGATTTACTACTTTTTTATAGGTACTTATGGTTTAATATTTTTACTTGTTCACAACGTTTTTGTATATTTTTAATTTCATATCAACATGATGATGATGGTTCCGAACGCACTATTTATTTTTCTCTTTTTTGGTCGCAGTAGATAACTACATAATCAATACAATATTTTATTTATTTCGATTAACCGATTACACAACAAAACTTACGCAATATTCATTAAATGAATTAACATTTATGTATTTAATCTTTTGATTATTTTTATAGTTTGGGCTTAAAAGCCAAAACTGAAATTATGCCTTTAGGTAGAATACCATTAATTTATTACCTGTAGGTAATATTTTATCAAAAAGCCCCGAGGGACGTTCCAAAGTAACAGCAGGCAAACTTCGATTTCAAGTTACTTAGTTCATTAACGGAATATTATATCTTGTAAGAAACGGTACATTGTAATACATTTACAAAACTTAAGTGCTGACAGTAAGTTTTCGGTAATACCATATTAAAATAATCCGCCATCTTTAATCAGAAAACTAAATTAATATCTCAAGTTCTTATTATAAATTCAAGAAAATTTTCGTTTCTTTGCTAACAAAGTAAAACTTTACGAATTAGTTTTATTACTGTTTTAATTGATATACTTATTAAGAACTCGTAGTAGCGTGGGGTTGGTTAAGGTCACCTTCAGATAAGTGTATAGTTAAATAAGTTAAATTTGTATTCGAACGTCTTTTGTTAGAAATTTTAGGTACCGCTCATATTAAAACCGCTACAAAATATCAGCTCTTATCGATGACTATGCCCACGGTTAAACTCAATATCGCCTGGTGATAATTGTAGATGAGGTCAAAAATGACAGCAAAAGTGCTTAGGAATGAACTGGCTCATCTATACATATAATAAAATGGTAGGAAAGTCAAAACTGTACATTGAATATTTTTTTAAAAGAATACTTGGGGTATGATCTACAATCGAAACAGAAACAAAAAATATAGTTTTTAGAATTTTTGTCTGTTTGTCTGTTTGTCTTTCCGGGATAAACTCAAAAAGTACTGCATGGATTTACTTCAAATTTGGCATGAAGATAGTTAAGAAGTCGGGTCAACATATAGGCTACATATTATCACGCTAGCAGTGTTATAATCGTAGGTGCGTTTGGTGCTGCATAGCGTTCACGCAGACGACGTCGCGGGCAGCAGCTAGTTATCTAATATATAAAATTCTCGTGTCACAGTTTTCGTTGCCATACTCCTCCGAAACGGCTTGACCGATTTTGATGAAATTTTTTGTGCTTATCCGGTATCTATGAGAATCGGCCAACATCTATTTTTTTTTATTTATATGGCAAAACAACGTTTGCCGGGTCAGCTAGTAAATAAATAAATAAATATTTTTGACACTCACACAACATTATCTAGCCCAAATTAAGTTTCTTAAAGAAATTGTGTTATATACTAGATAACTGATATACTTAAGAAATATATAAACATTCATATTGAATAAATACATATTTTTTTATAAGAATAAACTTAAATAAACATATCAACATCCATGACTTGACGACTAATATTTGATGTTCATCACACAAACCCGAACCCAGGACCTATGGCATAGAAGGCAATGTATGTTACCGCTACACCAGCCGGCCGGATAAAATCCATAACTCATCACTGTCACAGTGGTAATATTTTGCGGTAGCCTTTAAATGAAGTGTGACCACGTCGATGAAGCGCCTTTTACAACAATCTTAGGTATCCAGAGGCGGTATGCTATTCTTAGTGAACTGTATGCGTCTATAGGGTCGTCACATAATAGTCAATAATATTTTAATAGCAGATTAAGAATGACGAGTGGGTCTGAATTACGAAAAAAAAAAATTTTATGATCATTTTTCATAAATGAAAATTACGAAATTTTTCTATGTGATCAAATTTAAAGTTTAATCTGTAGCTTATGAATAAATAAATAAATAAAAATAAAATCCCCAGACAATCACACCAACCACATGGCCCCAAAGTAAGCATAGCTTGTGTTATGGGATACCATATAGCGCATATAGCGAACTAGAATAAAAATACATAAATAGATAAACACCCAGACACGGATTTTTTTTTTCTGGTTCCGTGCTGGGATCGAACCCGCAACCACTGGCGTCTGAGGCAGATAGGTTTACCCCAACGCCATAGTGGTCGTCATATGACTGTATGATACAGCAAGTAATAAAAAAAGTTTCTATCTTATTGTAAGTAGTCATAAAATGCAGAATAAACTTAAATTTTACTCACTGATAATTTTTTAAAATTTTAATTTATGAAAAACATATTTAAAAAAAAATTTTTTTTTTTCGAAATTCACACCCACTCATCATTCTTAATCTGCTATTAAAATATAATTGAATATTATAGGCGGACCCTGTATAAGTTGCTGGTATAAAAACGAATAGAAAGAAAACTAAATTTGTAATCTAATTGAAAGAAGCAAGTCGTGCCATCCTGTGGTTAATTAAAAGCGTTTTAGTTGCAAAATTCAGTAGCGTTGAGATAACGAGTATAATTGGTTTGCTGCCTGAGATTGCAGTTCTCGAAGACTTCATTCTTTACTTTCTTGATTTTCTAGAATTTGCCTCACTTACTTAACTGTATCTATTTATTATCTTACTTACAGTCTAAAAAGATAATTCATTTGTATTACGTTTGAAACGGATTAAGGCGTAATATTCGGTGTTTTTAAACTGGGACTTTATTTTGACTTAAAACTTGAATACACGTAAAGTTTGAGAAAGCTTATGAGAATCAGAATATCACGAAATAAACTACATCTACTTTTTTCAATCTATCAATCCGACGCTTGACACTTCAGTCGCTCGTGACCACGGGGTCTGCAAAGACACCGAAACGTCGAGTCAAAATTTAAAATGTAAATATACGCGATAAATCCGGCTAAAAAGTGTTTTATTTAAACTACATCTGTCTAAACATTTCGACTGATTTTTGGAAGACATTATTTTCACATAACCCTACAGCATTGAGTTTGTTATACCAAGATTTCTTTGATGGTGTAAATGGAAAAAACCAGATGATGTGAATAATTCTTAGATTAAAAAAAATATAATAATAATAATAAAAACTCTTTATTGCACAACTATAAAATTATGAGATACAATGTATTTAGAGAAACAAATCTTTTTCTTATAATAAAATCAAAACCTGTCTTATGACTAGGAATCTTAATTGCAAATTCTAAATTAATCAGAAGAACCCGGCACTTTTTGTATGTCAGCCGTCTTAGGTTGTTATCAGAACAATCGATCGACGCCGTAGTATAACATAATATGTAGGTCCAAACATAGATATGATTTTGAAGACCGGCTGGTGTAGCGGCAACATACATAGCCTTCTATGCCAGAGGTCCTGGGTTCGAATCCCGGCGGCTGCGGATATCGGTGTGATGAACACAGATATTAGCCGTCAAGTCATAGATGTTATGTTTATTTAAGTTTATTCTAATAAAAAAAATATGTATTTATTCAATATGTATGTTTATATATTTGTTAAGTATATCAGTTTACTAGAATCCATAACACAAGTTCTTTAAGAAACTTAATTTGGGCTAGATAATGTTGTGTGAGTGTCAGAAATATTTATTTTACTCATATTATAAATGTTTGGATGGATGTTTGTCAACAATTACGGCAGAACGGCTCAACAGATTGCTTACAGTCCCCATTACTTACAGTCAAATCCCGATATTCAAAATCTCGCGGATAAAACTGTGCCAAACGCCTAGTCTATAATATTTACACTACATTCGCAGTTATTTAACAAGGCATGATAAATAACTGTAGTGAAGCATGAATCATCCTCAAGCCGGTATAGTGCCGGTGCCCCGTGGCTTATTCACGTGGAACTAATTGACGGATTTCAGTAGGGAAATGCTTCATATTTTTCTTTTGAACCAATAACAGATACATTTATAAATAGTTGCGATTTGCCTCGTGGTGAAAACATAGAAACGTATTATTTAAGTTGAGTATTTTGAGTTTAACTTACCCGATTGCAAAATTTTCAAATAAGGTGAATGTAAGTTCTTTAAAATTATGTCTGTTTATCTTTTATGTCAAAGAAAGACCTTGGTGACTTCCTTGATGTATTGGTTGAATGATTGCCTTCTGTATGAGTGCTCAAGATGCCGGGAACTAGGCGAGTCAACTTGTGAAATTTGGGAAATTAGACCTTAGTTGCATTCAATATCGTCGACTATTGTGTTTTGTCCCCTCTTATCTTAAGAAACAAAATCTTTAATCGAATTTATTGTCATCAAGCCAACGTAGGTACTCTTTAGCTTTACAAGACAGGAAATTTGAATTTCATCAGTTTAACTTTATCCGACCGTTCTAATATATTAAACAGGTGTTGCAAGCATACGCAATTTCGAAAATAATTCAAGATTAGACCTTTTTAACGTGAAATTTACCTAGGTATTTAGTAATAAAAAGTGTAATAAGTTTAGTTGAAATATAAAAAAGTGATTTGGAACTACCAGAACGTTTGACGAATAAGGAATTTCAAAAGATAGCAAAACATGTTAATGCATCTATGGGAGTTTGGGATTTCAGAGTTCTACTTTGAATCTGTATATAAAATTTCACGAAGTGATAGCACCCATGTTAGAGAAACTCAACCGATGTATTTTCGATATAGGAGATGGAGACATAGAACTTGCACAGACATAACACAAAAAAAAATGATTTTACAAAAGGTGCCATTCATTTTAGTTTTTCAGTTACTGGTTTCAATTTCGCGCGAACTGTTGATGATGCTGTAGATAAAAACATACGGGGCAAGCTCATCCTACCTGAAAAAGCAATGCCTACATTTGTATTAACTTGAAAGGGTCACGTACGGTAGGTACTTGACAAAAACTGTCTAAGCTTCACTTTGGAAAAGACTGAACACGACCTAAAATTTTCTTGATCCATACTGGAGTAAAAATAAACATATTAAAGACCGTACAGCTTGTGCAAAAAAATAAAACGTATTAAGAGTCATACTTTAAATTATGATAAAAGTATCGTAGACACATTAACATTAACTAAAATTACTTACACTATTTACATATTGGATAGAATCAATCACTTTAGGTTCTATCGACATAAAGTGGAAAGAAATACAAACAGCAATCTTTTCAAAACATATTCCACTCAAGGACCTTTTATAGTCCATGTATTTAGATATTTTACGAGTATCATAAACCTTCATACGCTTCACTGTATCTTCAAATTTATCTATGCGTAAATCTTGAATATTTCGAGAACCTTATAATAAAACTGAAATGTTTCATAGAGGTGCGTGTAATGTTGTCCTTTGACAAGTACCTAAACAACTGTTCCCAAAGGTGAGGGATAAAGGATTAGTGCCTGAATTATTTTCGTTAAGCCGCAGGTATTAATAAATAAGTTTGAATTTAGAAGACCAAAATCAGCATCGTATTGCGTAGAAGACTATAAAAATAAATACTGTGATTGCCTGCCAATTTACATGGTACGAGCTTATGTGGAACTTATGTTGGTAGTCATCAAGCACCTATTCTTGCCCATACAATAAAAAAATCAAGCAATTAGTTTCTTTGTACTATGTGAATAGTGAAAAGATCCATCGCACTACAAATTATTTCAAAGTAGTTTTTTTTTCAATTATTTCTACATATTTTTGTTTATTTTTATTTCCCATCTTTATTTGTTTATGTTTAGTTATCATTTTGTGATTTCAAATTTAAATCATATCTATTATAAAATTTATATATTTCTATCATAAGTCGCATATTGATTCTAAAAAGTTGGTGTGGCATATTGAACCGCATTACTATTTTGTTGACCAACAATACAGCTTACCACATTTTGCCCCATATACTTACTTTTGTCCCTACCCAATAAGATAAGATAATACACGAAATTTTACTTTAAATACTAACGCTTAAACGATTTCTCTATAATGGTGCTTATAGAAGACAGTTTTCTCTGCATATTAAAAAAAAATTCCGTCTGTCCGACTGTTTGAATTCAATGAACACAATATATAATAAACGGATTTTCAACAATGCAAGAAGTATTTCATAATTTGGTTATTCATTTCAAAATTAATTAGGGTTAAAATATGCCAAAATTGTATGTATTATCTTGAGTTTTCACTTTATTTATTATGTCATAATATCGAGTCTGACACAAGACACAAAAACGTCTATTTCAAATGTAAAATGACACATTGTTGAAGATATCGAAAAGTTGCTTGTCAGTTAATATTGAAGAATGTAACTACTTCCAAGAATAGTATTCAAATATTTTACATAGTATTTCTACTCATCTGTCCTATTTCATTTCATTTCAATCGGAAGAGTAGAATCGCCATGATCCCATCGGAGCTTCTCTGATTAAAATCTAAAGATTTCCAGTAATCTTTGCCAGACTAAATTGACTATTATATTCATCCTAGCTGAATCTGCCCAGAGATTATTCCTGGCTCAAAAGCAAATGAAAAAAATCCCGATATAGATCTTCACCATACACGAAAATTATGAAACATTTTCTTAAAAATATTTAAAAAAAGCCTTTTTTTGTAATGTTATGTCGATGAAATTGAAAAAATATAGAAGCAGCACAAATGGGCACATCTTCTGCAAAAATTTATAAAAAGGTTTTCTAAAATTAAACACGGAGGCTTTTAAATCGTCATAGGAACCACTTGGAAACGTAGCTGTGAAGTTATTTTTGTGCAAATTTTGTATTATTTGGAACAACAATTTCCTTATTCAAATAAATCATTTGGCAATTGGTTACAAAAGCGGAGTAAACACTTCCTGGTAATATTGAGACGAAGTTCTCTTTTCAGTTTCATCTCGGAGTGAAGAAGACAAAGGTCTGATAAATCAGGATACTGGAGTTTCAGTTACTTGCTAATGTTTTTAATATATTTTATATTAACGATTAAATAGATGATGATAAAAAAATTACGAGTTATTTAATTTGCTGTTGTAGAGTATCAAATTTACAACTTCGAATGATATAACTGTAAGGATGTTAACAAACCAATAGGTCGACGTCAATTGGTTTTTTCTGATCGGTTTGGTCTAGTAAATACTATCTACGGACATCAACTAATCTATTCTACCATCGATCGAAGCCCTTGATCGACGATCCATCGATGAGTGTGGCAAAGTTTTGTTTTAAATATTTTCGTAGAATTATAAGGATATATGTTCAACTGATTTTGTTCTGATTAACGATGATAGTAAAGCAAATATTAAATTTTAAAACACATACCAAATATGGAAGAACATCTTGAAATTGGCTGAACAAAAATTAAACATTTAAAGCAGTTTTTTACTTATTTACAAAATTTACTTCCTTGCGTTATAAAATAATCGATCATAAATCTATAGTTGAGCTTAAAATATCAAACAAGACTATCTAAATCAACATAATTTTTTTTTGTGTTCTATTAAAAAGCTTAAACGAAACCATAATTAAAAAACAACCTGTAGGTACACCACAAAATTTTCTTTTGCAAACAAAGGGTCCAACTGTTTGTTTTATAAACCGAAGGAAACGTAAAGAATGAGGGTCTCTACATTTTTAACATGACCATACAACGATGTCGAATAAGTGAATGCTGAAACAAATGTCGAGCCATTTTAATTAAATCAGAACCTTTTTGAAATTATTAACGTGCGTTATCTTCACGCTTTCGTGCCAGCTAAATAAGATTGAGATTGCAAATAAATTAAATAAAACATAATTAAAATAAATAATATAATAAATATACCTATAGTAAAATTATAAGTTATTGATATGAGAAAAAAAAAATTAAAATAAATTGAAATATCGCTTTTGTATTGCTATTGTTATTAACCCTTGTGTGTCCAATGACCTTGATAAGGCGTTAAACATGTTTTAAAAGCTGGAAACATGACTAAAAATGTCCAGATTTTTTGTAATATTTAAAACGAAACTATGTTATTTATATGTAATTATAGCATATTATGAGGGTAAATGATATTTTTTGCACCTTCGAAAGATTCATAGGTGCAGTATATTGTGCTTAGTGATAACTTAGTTATTAGAACTTGCTTAAAACTAACAAAATTCTAAGGTGCCTCCGTCATGTCATGTGCAGCGCCATGTAATAATCAATAAATTAATGAATATTTAAAGTAGTTGCGTTAAAACAAGGTATTTAAAACTTTAAAGTAAGGTAATTAAAACTAAGTTCAATTAAAGTCTGAGCTCAGCTGTCCCTCGTGAGCTTAAACAATTTCAAAAGTAGCATATGTTTAATGTTTATGGCTCATCCCGAAACCATATTTCATAACAATTTATTTACAAGTTCGTACCATGCTTGTGCTTTTGGAACTAACTTGGTGCAAAGAAACTTTGTCTTGTTTCTTGTATGCCTTAAAGATTATTGTTGTTTGTTTGTTTAAACAAATACTCTATATGATTCAATAACTGTTTATAAGTATTGAGATTTTATACAAGAAATTCTATGTGTATTAATTGATATTTTTCTTCTTAATAATTGAACTAGATGTAACACGAAAACATACTACGTGTGTGATTTATATTTTCAAACATTTTAAATTTTTATTGCGATTTTATTTATTCAGTTTTCATTTGAAACCTCAGCAATCTAGTGCTGATATTTATTCGATACCCACTTGCGATATTAAATAATGAACAATGATAAAAAAAAACAATGGTAAAAAGGAACTTAAATAAAATTATAATTAACGTAACACTGTGGTCTTATATTACAAACAAATTGCTGAGACTCACAACAAATATTTCCAGAAAATTCATTCATTTCTAATGCGGTGGAAACAGAACTCGTAACCTTTCGCGTAACCTGGTTATCAGCCTAATATGCCACGAAGTTCAAGTCAGTTCACACAAATGTGTGTAAAATTTCTAACAAAACATAACCTTACCGAACCACTTACCTTTCTTTTCTAAGGTCAGCATTCCTTTTCTTGAAACTCGACACCAGTGCTTGCATTTCTGTGGAGTGCCGGTCGTACAGCTGTGACATCTGGATGGTAAAGTCAGCCACTGAAAAAAAAAAATATTTTTGTAACTTTAAAGCAGTTTACCCCAAGGTGATCTTTTTTTAGGAATTTCGAAATGCAGTGGGTAGGAATTTACAGTTTCATTTTTAGCTATTTAAATTCGTTGCTTATCAAAATATGTAGTAACCTTTTAGTTCATGAAAAAAGGATATGTTATTGAAGAACCTTTAGCTGGTCAGGTTGAAAGTGTACAAAACGTACTATTTACATGTTTTTTGGTAAATCCTTTGACTAATTACAGTTTATGATAAACATATAAAATATTATTAGAAACTAAAAAAAAATTACCTAGCATCTAACAAGTCTTTTTAAGGAGAAGTTAACTACAAGTGTAATAAACATATTTTCAACACACTTGCTCGTAAAGTGAGCCTTATTCTATTGAATTTAGAACTATAAACTGGGCTATAAGTCACGCGTGCATAATATATTATACCCTGTGCATAATAAAATGAATCCTACAAAGTTGAATTGTACCTTTTTTGTGCAAATCACATGCGAGTAAACAGAGCATATTTTATTGATCCGGGTTATACATTCAATATTTTCAGAAACAACAAAGAGGTTTTATACCACTTCAAATCCATATACATTTTTGAAATGTTTGCGCCTTATATTAGTAAAACAAATATGTATATCAAACAAATTGTTCACAATTTACAATAATTTGTTATAAAATATTAAAATATTTGCATTTACCACTCCAAATTAAACATTTTCACGTAAAATAGGCTGTGTATGCTATACAGACATTGACACATTTGGCAGAAACAAAAAACCTACGCGCATGCGCGAGGTTCGGCGCCATTTTTCAATCACAATTCACAGCTTTGTTATGAAGTGTGTTTGTTATTTTATGACCACGTATGTCTGTCTTTTACTCACAAGTGTGTTGAAAAACGTCGTATGTAACTCGTGAGCGTTGCTAATTACAGTCTCGGCTCATTATTAAGCCCTCGCCTGCGGCTCGGGCTCAAATCACAGCCTCGACTGTAATTAGCAACTTCGCTCACTTGTTACATAATATACTATTACAATGAAATAAATATAATATTGCCACATATGGAAAAAATACGTAATGAAACAAACTTTATTGCGTTTAATAATATTATGCACGAGCAGCTTTGCGCAATTTGGATTCCGTAAGAATATAAAGCTTCGCGAAAATATAGCCTATAAACTTTCTACAAGATTTCCCGCCTCGACTGGTATTTACCGGTATGACCGGTGGATTAGCGCGAATTATATAAAAGAAAAAAATATAACAAGCAAATCGGTAAGTTTTTTGTATCCGTATAGATTTATTTTCACTTTTTTTAACTCGTGTAGGGTTGGCTTAGACATACCGCCCCTGGATAAGCATGTCGTAAAAGGCGACTAATTGGCGACTAAAAGGTGGTTGGATCCCATCAGTCAAATCTGCGATAAATATTACCGCTTCAGCGGTGATATGTTCCGGCAATACTTTTTCAAGAGCCAGTTCTTTCCTTAGCCCGTCTGCTTTCATCTTCGAGCTCATCTTCACTTACAATTAGGGTTACCACCTTTTTTTTCTTGAAAAAAAAAAGAATAAAACTGTATTTTGGAAAAATAAACAGTATTCAATTTATGTAATGTTTTAAACACATACTCTTAGAGCTTTTTGGACAAATTATTAATGTTAGTTTTTTTTTTTTATAAGTGACTAAACCCGCGTTTGACCTCAATCTCACCTGATGATAAGTGACGATGAGGTCGAAAATGAAAGCACACGGGTTTAGGAAGGAACTGGCTCTTTATACAATATTGCCGGAACACATTACCGCCGGAGCGGTAACATTTGGCGGCAGACTTTGTATAAAGGGTGGTCGCTAGCCAGGCGGACCCAGAAGGGATCCTACCACCAAGCGAAAGTCTAGCATATAAAGTGTTCAGGATATTATGCTGAAAACAGTTTTTTGTAAATTTTGTTTTGTTCAACAGTAAACAGTATAATGTACTGAAAAACAGTATAATACTGTTAAAAACAGTATGGTTGGCAACCCTACTTACAATTACGTAAGATTGAATTCAAACGCGTGCTTAGTCTAAAATAAAAAAAAAACTTTAATTTTTTTGTGTTTTTATTGCCATTTGAACTCAAAGTTTCGGTGTGTTTACAAACTCCGTGGTCACGAGCGAAGATATTTGTCAAAGCAACAAAGCAAGAATGCCACTACTAAAATTTCAATGTTATTCGAAGACTTTTACGAAGTCTGCTATCAAACTTTCGGATTGCATCGCGCCTTACTGCTATGCGGTGTCCTCCTTTGAATTGAATTTTAAAGAACACAAACATTATTTCTATCTTTTCTTGTTTCAAGACAACATAAAAGTGAGCTGTTGAGTTTTAAATATTCTAAAATTTTGAGTAAGTATTTTTGTTATAATTTTGATTGTGTTTTCTTATTTACAGGACTTGCTCTAATTCAACCTTCAGGACTTCGAATTCAAAAATTGTGCACAAAATACAGATACACAAGTTTTATTGAATATGAAGTCGTTTAATAAAAGAGAACCTATTTCCATGGATCCCAGTATTCAAAGTTAATCAAAAGAGTAATATTTTTAACTGTGAACCTAATAGAGCATTTCGAGATTTTCCACAAGAATAAAAATTCTCATCATCATCATCAGAAGAGCCGTGAGCTGTGACTCTCAAAGCTCTGTCTATTTCTATAAGTTATGAAGTCGTTTAATAAAAGAGAACCTATTTCCATGGATCCCAGTATTCAAAGTTAATCAAAAGAGTAATATTTTTAACTGTGAACCTAATTGAGCATTTCGAGATTTTCCACAAGAATAAAAATTCTCATCATCATCATCAGAAGAGCCGTGAGCTGTGACTCTCAAAGCTCTGTCTATTTCTATAAGTTTCGTAAGAAATTACTAATGAATTACATTAAGATAAGGTAAGTACCTACGTTGTAAGAAGTCGTCGTGGCGCCGTGGTTACTGTGTGTATCTTACGATATCACAGGTTAAGCAACGTTCGGCGCGGTCGGTACTTGGATGGGTGACCGCCGACCGTTCGTTTCTCACGGCGACTTCCGTGCTTCTAAGGGCACGTTAAGCTGTCAGTCCCGGGTGCTGTATACTTCTAAACAGTAGTCGTTAGGGTTTGTCAGAAGCCATATCGGCACCCTGAAAATTCTGACATCCACCACCCAGCACTGGGCCAGCTCGGTGGATTATGGCCTAAACCTCCTTGTCACCCAGAGGAGAGACTCAGACTGCAGTGGGCCCATTACACGGAGTTGTGATGATGATGATGATGATGATGAAGTACGGCCTTCTATGGTTAGGGTTACCGTAATATTTGCCAAATATTACAAAGTACTAGGTTTAGCCATCTATGTCGAAAAGTTGATGTATCCAGCATCCACCATAGCTATTACAGCTAAAAGATCTTTAGAAATGATTTCGATAACCGTTTGGATTTTTAAATTTGAATCATGAGAGCTTAAACATTATTTTCAACGATGTTTATCTACTGATTTTTTCATGTATCTCTACGCTAAACTAGCTTTACAATTTAAAAATAGTATTAAATCGATATGAAACAGACACTGTGTCTTTTTTAAAACGAGGCCAACAAATAGACAGACCGATTATTTACGTGAGCACTCTATTTGAACTATTTTTATCACAAACTTTTTCGTCAAATAGGAAGAAGTAAATCGGATGAGAGACCCTGAATAGTAAATGATGTTGCAAATTTTATGTATCCCTATTCAGCCCTAAACAAACTAAACAGAGCTTAGGGTGTTAAATAATGTAAATAATATTTTAATACATTCTACGGCATTTGATCTATTTGATCTAATAGGTAGATAGGGTTGAAATTTGATTAAACAGGATAAGGATGAAAAGGGCGATTATTCTTAGCGGCGAAACAAGCTAGTAACAATCTTTTAAACAATTATAATCATTTGTCATACATTGCTACCGATTGTTACCGCAATAAAACGCGAATTAGAGCCTACGAGAGCTACGGAGGCCATCCAAATACTTTCTATTATGCGATTTTGTGAGCCTGTATATACATAACTTTACGCGCTTATGGGGTAGGCAGAACACCAGAGGTTATAAAACCATCTGATTTCGCGTTTGACAAATTGGGAGGCATTATAATAATGATGGAGAGAGACTATACTATTGCAGTGACAGGGGGTCAACCTATCCCACAAAAAAAAAAACTCCAATAAAACCTCTGTCGCTTGACTGACTTTTACAGTATGCCCGGGAAGAGAAGCACCTGGCACATTCAGTTGTTTTTCTTCGCTCCCAGTCCAGCATGGAGTTTGTGAGCCTGTTTATTACTAAAAGAACATCTTTTATAACACAATATATGTCAACCTTATTACTCTAGACAAAAAAATGCAAGGGCACTAAAGCTCTCGATGGGAATAAGATTTTAAACCGGGATAAATGCTTCTGTCAGCCACTTACCCTCTGTATCTTCATACAGTATACTGCCATGTTACTGAATTTTATGCTCTTTTTCGGCTCTCATGTGAAAAGCGAGTAATCAAACAAATGAATACACAACCTTACTTTTGAAAATTAAATATTTGTAGATTCTGCCAGGCAGGTTTTGTTTACTTTCTATTGTGCGTTCCACTATAACACGGGGCCTCCAGAATTACATTCCCCTTGCGGGACAGTTTGGAAAACGAAATTTTATAATATTACTTATGGTCTACATTAAATTAAAGTTTTACATATAGCCGCCCTGTGTAGGGTTGGAAAATGTGAATTTTTACCAGTGCGGGTGGATATTTGTTTGATAAACACGCGTATTAGCCGTCAAGAACATTCAAAATGACGTAACTTTTGGTTGATATATTAGTTTGTGTTCCATGGTGTGGTTATCATAAAATTCGACTTCGGTAAATTTAAGCTTAGTTGGTACATATACGCCAATAGATACTATAAGTGTTTACAATATTTAATACAAATAATGCCGCAATAGCTGTTCATATGCAAGCAACTTTTCAATCATGGAAATTTACACAAACAGCTCGTGGTGCACTGCAACTGCATAAGAGGAATAAAATAATCAATATGCAGGTTCACTAATCATAATTTACCTAGGAGTTATTTCAGCTAAATATTTATAGATCACTCAAGAAATTAAATTAACACGTTTTTTTCCATTTTACATAAAATTATCCACCACCCTGTACTTGGCCCGCTTGGTGGTTTACGGCCAAAACCTCCTCGTCACCTAAGGGAGAGACTCATAGCCCTTCAGTGGACTTATTTCAAAGAGTTGTGATGATGATGATGAGGTATCTTGCCTCTATTTAGGGAAATACCATTGAAGTCAGTGTATATTCGAAAATAAAAACTTAACGCTGCAAATGAAACAAAAGGAACCAGGGCCGTCTCACATTTTCATAACTCTAGTCGAATGAAAAAAATATGAACATTATGAAAAGGTGAAGAGAAACCAAGAAACCATTAGCTGACACCTAAAATATTCATAACATTTTAACGCGCGGAGCACTTTCGGTTTCGTAGTGGTATTTTATTTAAAAAATATTTGTATCTATTTAAAAATGGCCTTGGACTAACTAGCTTTGTATAAGGAACTCTTAGGGTCTGTTAGGTTAGCGACGGTCATTTCTATAAAATTGGCAGTCACATATCACTGAGGAGATGTTGTGGAAATTTATCATAAGCAGCCAGTTCCTTCCAGTGGACAGATTAGGTGAGATTAGTTATTCCTATATTTTTTTTATAGAATCTTACCAGATCGTGATGGCAAGAAACCACTTAAGGTGCAAACGATGTCCTGTTCTTATCAAATGGAGCTGGAACATACCATTTCATCGATTAAGCGTTGAAATTGAAATTGATAACCAAATAATACATTGTCATCGAGGCTTCATGATTAGATTACTTATAGTAAGCAAAAGACGTTTTGAACCTTAAATTATACATATATTAATGTTATGTATTAATGTGAATCCCGCACAATATTTGGCATTTACCGCTCACCTTCAATAAAAAAATTGGACTCATTTTTTACTTTTCTCAGAAACACAACTACTTATTCGAAACATGGAAATGTTGTCCTGGCCGGGGACATGAATATTAATATCCTGGACAGGGAAAATATTGACACTTCTGATTATTTATGTTTGATGGCTGAATCTGGATTTCATCCTGCAATCACGTCACCTACTAGAAATCGCTCGTGCCTTGATCATATATTTATCCGCTCCAAAAATACTCTACCAAACACGCTAGGGGTAGTAGCTAGAACGAGTATAACCGATCATTACATCTGTATATTGGGTGTTTCTTGCCTCCCTGTAAATAAACCTCGCCGTGATAGAATCATTAATAAAATAGATTACGAAGGACTGAAAAATGAAGTAAAATCAGTCAACTGGGATCCAGTTCTGAACAAAAAAGATGTTACGGAGGCTCTAAGTATTTTTAATAAAATATTATCGCTTGCACTTCAAAAACACACCATCCAAAAACGCATAAGCCGTTCGAAATTTGCTCTACAACCCTGGATAACGCCAGGGCTGATTCGATGCATGAAACACAAAGATAAATATTAATTACTAACTTAGCTGCACACTAAATTGCTCTTTATTCATCCCACTCTCCACTCGCAGGACTGCTGGAAGAGATTCCGCTAGGAATAAGCAGTACCTTTGTACCATTTACTTATATTTCTGTTTTTTATTATTATTTGTAGTGTGTACATAAAAAGTTAAATAAATAAAAAAAAAAAAAAAAAAAAAGATCGGCTACACTTGGACGTTCGTGCTAACCCGGAAGATGAGGTTAAAAAATTGGTGTACACGCGTTACAGAAACTTTCTCCGAGTTTTACTCTCTCGTTTAAGAAATGAATATGATAGTAAAATGTTATCGGATAGCAAAGACAATCCCAGACACCTTTGGAAAGCGATTAAAACCGTCACGGCAACTGACACTGTAAACACCAGTGCCTCGAATCTTCTTAAAATTATCCCTAACAATCCAGTTGAATCATTAAATATATGTAATAAGTATTTTTCTGAAGTAGGCGAAAAATTGGCAAAGGATATCCTAATTAGAAACGGTAAATCAATAGACGATCTAGTTTCTAATACTAATTCTACCCCCCCTTCATTTTCTTTATTTCTACAACCTACTGATGAGTTAGAATTAAACAAAATTATATCAAATCTAAAATGCAATAGCGCACCGGGTTTGGATGGTTTTTCTCCAAAATTAATCAAATCTCTCAAATGCTTCATCTTGCGTCCTCTCACTCACATCATTAATTTAAGTATCTCTTCTGGTACTGTCCCTTGTGATTGGAAGCGTGCTGTTGTCGTACCAATACACAAAAACGGCCCTAAAGTCACTCCTAGTAATTATAGACCGATCTCGTTGCTTAGTGTACTTTCCAAGGTGATGGAAAAAGTACTGAGTTCTCGTCTGATTCGCTTCTTTGAAAAAAACTCGCTGCTATCGACTAACCAGTATGGATTCCGATCAGGCATGGCCACTGAGGATGCAGTGCAAACACTTGTGGAAAACGTGTCGAATGCCCTTGACGGTAAACAGCACTGCATTGGTATTTTCTTAGACCTCGCTAAGGCATTCGACACCATATCCCCAAGTATCCTCCTCAAGAAACTTGAAAATCTAGGAGTCAGAGGCTTACCCCTTCAGTGGTTTATGAGTTACATGAGTGATAGGCGCCAATGCGTACGAGTTGGAGACACAATCAGCGATGAAGTAATTCTGAATTTTGGCGTTCCTCAAGGCAGCGTCCTTGGCCCGATTCTATTCTTAGCGTATATTAATGACATCTCAAATCTGTCCCCTCACTCTGTAGATACCATTTGCTACGCTGACGATACCGTCTTGCTCTCATATGGTAAAACCTGGGATATAGCTTTTCAGCAAGCTCAGTTCACTTTGAATCGAGTAAATAATTACCTAGATGCAAATCTTCTTACTTTAAACATCTCTAAAACTAAGTTTGTCTGTTTCAGAATTACCAAAGTATCCGAACCTAAGCTAGTATCTAAATTAACAGTTCATTCAGAATGTAATCCTGCCAATAATACTGATTGTGTATGTCCATCGATTGAGCGCACACATTGCATTAAGTACCTTGGAGTAGAAATTGACGAAAGCCTGTCCTTTAAACCACACTTAATTTTGATGGCAAGCAGAGTGCGCAAACTGATTCATATCATGAAACTCTTGCGTAACTCAGCCGACGCCAAAACAGTTCGGCTTGTTTATGTGGCCCTCTGTGAATCACTTATATGCTATTGTATAAGAGTGTGGGGTGGAGCTGGGAAGACGGCAATGCTGGGACTGGAGAGAGCTCAGAGATCAGTGATTAAAGTTGCCTATAAGAAGCATTATTACTATCCCACAGATCAGCTGTACCGGGAAACCAAATTCCTAAGCGTGCGTAAACTATTCATTCTTCGTGTAACACTATATTATCACCGTAAGATCATAAACTCTGAAATTTACACGAATTTATTAAAAAAAAGAGTTTTCGCTGTTCCACAACAATCCGTAAACACTGCATTTGCATGTCGTTTACCCAGTTTCATTCATCCGTTTGTGTACAATCGCATGCATCAACTGTGCCACATAAGTGAATGCAGCATAAGAGAGGCCAAAACTCTAGTAGTCAATCTGTTGCTCCATCTTTCTTACCTGTCTACAGAGAGTTTGGTCACAGATTCGGAATTGAACATTCGCCATTTCATATCTAATATAAAATTCCCAACAGCTACTACATAATGCCCTTCACGCACACAAAAACATACCTGCACAAACACTGGGTACTTTCAACACACACACTCACAGATACACACACACATACACACACACAAACACTCACTCACACTCAAGAGATCCGCCGTATGTAATAATCTCCATAAAAAAAAGGTTTGTAACTTTATTAGCTCCTCAGTTGAAAAATGTTTATATTAATTTTGTAAGTAATCATAATTATAGACTCCCGAGATACAGGACAAGTTCCTAGTTCGGGGCAGGGACCGGAACCGCTTACCCTTAAAGAGGTTTTTGATTGGGTTTTTCATAGACTTGTTTTAAAAAACCCTATCAATTTGGTAACCGTATCGAAGACTTACCCTAATTTAAGGCTTACCATATCAATAGAGTTAGCTTCATATAAGCAGTAAGCCTATCGAAAACCCTATTGAAGGTTACCGATTCAATAGGGTTTTAAAACCTGCAGGCAAATTTAATCTCTAAGAATATCAAATTATCAAAAATATCACCATCTATTCAATCTCGCACTTCGAATTATACTTCCGAATTCAACAGCATGCTCGGAAAAGAGATAGAAATAGGCAACCCTATCACAGGGTAAGCGCATCCGAAAGTAGTTAACTTTATTCAAAGTGTTACCACGTCGATAGGCTTACCATATCAATAGGGTTACACTTCCATATGGTAAGATTTTGATAGGGTTACCCTATCAATACGCTTAATCAAATAAAGGGGTTTTCCGGTCCCTGGTTCGGGGTCTGTTGTATAAAAAAAAAAAAAGAAGAATATATATAATGTACATTATCTTAATTCCTATAACTATGTAAAACCTGTTCAACTTTGTAACTACTTTTTGGAAATAAATATTATATTATTATTATTTTGTATACTTATAACTACACGCCTATTATTATTATTATTATGTAGTAGATTTACGAAAGAGGTGTATAGAGCAAGAATGGATGGTGCTGTCGGAAGGGGCCGCCCTAGGCGAACGTACGCCGATCAAATTGGCGACGTTCTTAAAAAGGGCCTAGTTAAAAGTACCCGTAACCGGCGATCATGTATGAAAAGATTAATGAACGTGGAGGAAGCGAAAGAGGTATGTCTGGATCGAAGCAATTGGTGTTCCCTTGTCTCTGCCTACCCCAAAGGGAGACAGGCGTGAGGTTATGTATGTATGATTAATGTTATGTTACATTTCGACTCTACGTTATGGTGTCTTAATGGTCATCATCATCATCATTATCACAATTCCGTGTAATGAGCCCACTGCAGGGCTGTGAGTCTCTCCTCTGGGCGATGAGGAGGTTTTGGCCGTAATCCACCAAGCTGGCCCGGTGCTGGTTGGTGGATGTCAGATATTTCAGGGTGCTGAAATGGCTTCTGACAAACCCTAACGACTAATGTATACAAGTATACAGCACCCGGGACCGACTGCTTAACGTGTCCTCCGAAGCACGGAAGTCGTCGTGAGAAATGAATGGTCGGCGGTCACCCATCCTAATACCGGCCACACCGAGCGCGCTTAACCTGCGATAACGCTTGATATGCACAGTAACCACGGCGCCACGACGACTTATATGTGTCTTATTGATATATCTTACGACTTATCTTAATGGTGCACTATGGTTATTAGTGAATCCTAAACACTACGCTCATAGATCTTAAAAACAGATAGAGCTGATTGATCGTATTTCTATTTTTAACTGTCTACGTTCTTTATTTAATATTTGGTTTTTCATTTCATTTATTCTTTATATAAACGATTAAAAATAAAAGTTCACCTGCGTGACAAGCTGATGAAATTAGTTTTATTAATTTACCTCTAAGAGTCCCAGCGGGCTGTATCGGTAATTTGATTATGGTCACCGTACTGCTATAAGGAATTATATCGTTTCGATGTATATTTAAATTATAAGTTACTTGCTTAACCGTATACTACAGCATATATTTCGGTGAGTTGGCGAGTGCTCTGTTTCAACAAATTGATCGTTCACCCTTTTACCATCGGACTACTAGACACAGACTGAACTTCCATCCGTATGTAGTAGATATTCCAAACAGTCGAACTAAGCGCTTTGACTTTTCCTTTTTGATACGGGTCGCCAAGGTTTGGAATGAACTGCCTGTGTCTATTTTCCATGACCATTATAGTCCTGGTACTTTTACGTGTCGAGTGAATAGGTTTCTCGTGGATGGACGTGTCCCACCTTAGTCTTCGTGTTCACTTAACATCAGGTGTCATTACTATATAAAGAAAGTGTACTGAAGTATCTACCAAATTGATAATAAGGAAATTTTTATTATAACCTGATCTTACTTACTTCATAAGTAGATAGTAATCATTCTTAATTTATCGGTTCTGTTGCAATGATTATGACGATACTGCTTTGCATCTACAGTTAATTCACATGTAAAATAATATTACACGTAGAAGCTTGAAGAACAGGCCTTGCTTAGTAACTCTCTATGTTCTATATACATTGATTAATACTTTTAGTTCTAAAAGATTTCGATAATCTATGAAAGAAACACGTTGGATACCTATAATGTATTCTGAAGCTTACACAATACATCAAAAACAGAAGAAAACAGAAAAAAATCTACATATAACTTATTTACATCCTCATTGAGCAAATGCGATCGATATTGACTTCACCCACGTATCATAAAACTAATTAGTAAGACTTTTCATATTTCATATAATATATTTTATGAATATATGAAAATTCTTACTAATTAGAGCCGGCGACGCCTACGCACGGGTGGCAGAGGAAATCTTTTATTATTTTTTCAGGCAATTTACATAAAATATCAATAAAACGCTTAAATTTTCCTCATGTCTGTGTGTGAAAACCGTGTAAAAATCAATTAAGGTAATTATTGTTTGTTTATTGTATTCAGAAGATAGTGTATACTTGATTACTTTCATGCTGGACTGGGAGCGAAAGAAAAACATAGAATATGCCAGCTGCTTCTTTTCCCGGGCATACTGTAAAAGTCAGTTAAGGGACAGAGGTTTTAAAGGCGTTTTAGTGGGCGATAGGCTGACCCCCTGTCACTACAATAGTCTCCCTCCATCTGTAACATACCTCTAAATTTGTCAAACGTGACATCAGATGGTCTTGTAACCTCTGGTGTTCTGTCTTTCTCATAAGGGCGTACACGCCATACAGGCGTGACGTTATTATAAAAAAACAAACTCACCCAATGATTTGAAAAGTATAGAAAATTAAATTAAAGAAAATATGAAAAATTAAAATGGTATTCAAACCCGTGTTTTGGCATTACATTAAAAGGTATACATTACGTAGCATAAGGAAATATTTCCTCCCAAAAATAAAATCTTTATTTTATTTGGTATGTAAAGCCGCTGAGTTAATTAAATGTAAACAAAATGACTATTAGCCTTCACAAAAAGCTCTGTTAGCATTATTCGAAAGACCCTTAATTATATATTTTTTAAACACGAAACCACTGAAAAATTACTATATTTTAAATCATAAATCAAATTAACTATAATCTACTTGAAGATTAACTCAAACTTTTTAATAATCAAAACGGAACTTCTGCCTTAAAGTTTCGAGCCCATAAGAACCTTTGAGTCTTAATACGAGGGAATTCATTAGGCGTGCACCGTGTTAACTTAGGTAATTCGACTAAGTTGAATGCCAAGTTACTGCTCACGTACGCTAATAAGAGTTAAAAGTTATGCATTAACTTCGCCTGCTATAAGTTCTTAAACTGTCAGATAAAACTTTTATTTACTGTATTTAACACAGGATTGTAAAAAGTTTGTTGATAGTCAATAACAACGAATGCAGAGTATAAAATGCTAAAGCTAAAGTTTTTCTGTCAAAACTTTAGCTGATCAAATAGTATTAAAGTATTAATATAAAGTATTTTTTTATAAAATACTTTTCTAGAAATAATATTAATTTCTTACAACCCACAGAGGATATAAGAAATACCCATTAAATTAACAGTCAAAGGTTCGCTTAAGTTCACGTTCACCAGACCATGCTTAACTGACCAAATAACCAAAAAACACACACTAATTAAGATTCTCTTCCTTTTGGAAGTCCATTGAAAATAGGTGACTGTGGAGGAAAGACTTGTAATGAAATTACTTCACACCATAAACATTCACACTGTTTCCGCATGAAACAAAAGACTCTGTGTTTGCTAGTTGCAATTTTAGATTCACCGTAAAAGCCAGCAAAGGTATGAAATTAAAAGTTAAAAGTGTCCGTTATGTCTACGTTAACCAGAAAACCTCGTGACATATCCATTAAAATTGTTTCCTTTACAGTTTCAATTCAAGTATACTTTAAGTATGGTTAAACTTGATTTAAAATAAGTTTTGAATTCGTTGATAACATGGGAAAATAGGAAATTTGAACTGACCCTATTCTCATTTTTGCTTGACATATTGGGTTGGGGAAAAAGTTTCTTCGCATTTTTTAAGAAAATTCAAAACATTTTTTAATATTGCTTATTGACATTTAACTAAAGTATGTATGTACCATTTTGTTCGATAATCTTTTGCCATCTTGTAGGTAGGGACATGATCCCATTGCTATAAAAATTTTGGGACCTCTCATCAAAATACCGCGACAAGTGGATTTGGCAGTCCTCTCGTGATGTTAACCTAACACTGCCTAAAGAATTCTGAAGAGACCGAAACAGGTGTAAATCTGAAGGTGCAAGGTCAGGACTATATGGCGGATGCATTAACACCTCCCAGCCAAACTCTCTTAATTTTTGCTGGGTGGCTATAGATGTGTCAGGTCTAGCGTTATCATGATGAAACACCACACCCCTTATGTTGATCAATTCCGGCCGCTTTCTCTCAACTTCTTGTTTTAATCTCATAAGTTGTTCGCAGTAGAGTTTAGAATCGATAGTCCTGCCTGGTGGTAACAGCTCATAATGAATAATGCCCTTCCAATCCCACCACACACTGTATTGCGAGTTAACCCGGGTTTCGCCACAGTCTGTGAAGCCTGACCGGCCTTTGACCACGACCTTTTTCGCACGTTCTTGTCGTACGTGATCCACTTTTCATCACCAGTTATCAGCTTCTTCAAAAATATTTCGGTTTCGTTACGTCGTAATAAAGAATCACAAATGAGTACACGGTTCATTAGGTTTCTTTCAGTGAGCTCGTGAGGTACCCAAATATCAAATGCGCCAAAACTGTTTTGTGGTCAATTCCCAGTTCTTCAGCTATGTCTTAACTACTGATATGTCGATCTTGCTCCACTTTTTCAAAAATGGCATCCATTTTATCCGTAATAGGGCGACCAGAGCGAGGTGCATCTTTGACATCAAAATTTCCGGATTGAAAACGCTTAAACCAAATTTGTGCTACTCTCACAGACACTGCACTAGGTCCATAAACATAGCAAATTTTTTTTGCGGCTTGCGTTGCATTTTTACCTTTTTTGTAGTAAAATTTTAATATGTATCGAATTTCTTCATTAGATTCACTCATCTTGACAGTACGAAAAACAAATGAAAATCACACATATTCCTAATTTGAATTTGGAATTATGTTCTTTAAAATTTTAACTTTCAATGATACCAAAACCAGCCAGATACAAATACTATAGCCAAAGAGATTTTATTACAAGTTCATACATAGGTACTATAATGCGAAAAGACTTTTTCCCCAACCTATTATTTTGCACAGTAAGTACAAATTCTCATTTCTAAAAATTTTAATCACAATAAATATGGAATAACATAATTGAATGTGCAAATGAATAAATTGAATTCAAGAAAATCCCAAACGGTTAAGAGGAATCATATTTTGGTAGGTTTTGGTGCAATTTTGAGATGTAACACAAAACAAGGTATAATTGTGAAACGAAGTCATGCTGTTCTATGTATACTAAGATACCTTTACTACTATTGTATAAGCTTATGTTGTTTTATTTTCAGGCTGAGAAACACTTCGATTCACCTTCTATTTCTTAACCAATTCTATGATATCCTCCTAAATACTTAAATAAATTGGCTGAGATTCCAAAAAAGTTCGTTCCTTACTATAGGTAAAAATTATCTTCGCTAATTGTTATAAAACTATTTTGAGATTGCTGTAGTTTTAAAAAATAAATTTAGATGTCTAGACTGGATAGTTTTTAACGTGGCTGAAATAAATTGACTCTCATTTCAACTTATATTTAACCTAGTTATGAGACTGAAAATTGGAACATACTTTTATAGAAATAAGACTTAATTATGACTTCACCGTTGCAATACCTTAGGAGTATCAGAATAAAGTATCGTTTTTCTAGTAGTAATTCCCAGGTTAGCTTAAATCCACAACGTAGTTACAAATATACATTTTAATAGAAGAACATTTTAAAACCATACACTTGTGGCAAATGAAAAAAAATTACATCATATAAAAACTTGCAGCCAGTTAAAGCCAATATTATAGTTTTAATAGAATAAACTCTACCTTTTTAACCGGATCTTATTGCGTATAATTAGTTATTTACTAAATTTTAAATTTTAACGCGAAGATTCGGTGTCTGTACAGACCACGTGATCGCGAGTAGGTAACTCGTAATATTCGAGATTCTTGAAAAACTGAGACAATTTCGGATCAAGATATAAATTCACGAATTCAGCAAAGCGGGCCTGATATACGAAATAAATTACTTATTCGGCTGACTCATGTTTAGTGCTAGAACTTTTTTAGAGTCCGTCTAGCAACCACGTTTTCGTTTCACCGGTAAATTACATCATTTTAGTTATAATGTACTCCAGCAATATCAGATGTTCAGAAAGAAGCCATTTTCTTTATAAACCTGTGTGGCTTTATTATGAAAATTGTATGGAAATTTTCTCTACTCTTCATAAAGGAACGTCTACATGCTGAACATATTATCGGGACTCACTGTAGGTTATTAAACATCATGATGCAAAGGTATTCTACGGGCGGAGTTATCACGGAAAAAAATCCATTTGCAAGGACTTCTACTGCAAAGTTTTGCTTGGTGGTAGGATCCCTTCAGGATCTCTTCTTCTTCCCATCTATTCATATTGCAAGAAACGGGATAGGTACTTACCATATTTTGACAGTACTATCGTGATCACGGAGCTTCCATGTAACAGTGCCGAAATAAATAAAAAAAAAGCTCTATATAAGCCAATAACATGCCTACTTTTTGCGTTCACTAAGTCGTTGTTCTACGTATTACGCTTACTAGTTCTGTTTATTCTACCAAAAAATGCAAAATTTACGGAAAAAAAATGTGATTTTGTAAATCTGCATTTATATACAAAACCTCGGTTTATTAAATTAGAAGCGCGAAGAAGCATCTTAGACAAACTCGATCAATTGACCTCGATCAAGTTCCACTCGACAGCATCCTTAAACTTTCTAAGTAAGGCCGGAGCTAAGTAAAAGTTTAAAGAAATCCTTTTAACTATGCTGTTTCCACTTGTCAAATTAAATAACTTAGGAAACACGGTAAGCCGTTAAAATAACCATTAGCGATTCTAAATAAAATTTATTTCTTAAGCAAGCTTGTGTACCTTGGATGTAACTGACCATGATTAAAACAGTTTGGTAAGGAGGCAAGATGGTTGTAGAAGGCGTTTTGTCTGTGAGCCCAAATTTCACAACTTTTGATAAGAGCATATCGAGGACATGAACAGACTGTAATTTGTAATTAATTTTGGTAATTGTATTATTTGGTGATCTCTAGTTTTTTGATCTCGCTTTGATTCTCAGCTTAGATTTCTAAGCTTTGAACTCGATCTCACTTTGGAAGAGCAATGAGCTAAGAGACGATGAGATTTAAGATTTGACCACACTGAAACAAATCTCTTATTAAATTATCTAGTGTTAATCGACGTTTCAGTTTCTATGCAGACTCCATGGTCACGAGCAACTGGTACAGTCACGTGCATTAATATGTACACACTTCGCAACTTATTCGGTTGTGATTAGGTTCAAATTCCAATGAAAATGTATACATATTATTAGACGTGACTGTACAATGAGTAGACGGATTTGGTAAAAGAATGGTTCTTAAAAACCGGTGATATTTCACAGCAGACTGGATTAAGATGCCATTTGAAAGACAGAAATCATTCCAAGTGTGTGCTTCTGCATGCCTTAACTAAATTAATTCCAGTACAGACCGAGAATAAATCTACTCTAGTAGAAAGGCTAGTAGTTGCATAGAATATGAATAACTTTATGTGACTTATTTATTTATTTCACAATTTATTCACACACTTATAAAAAATACAATTTCAGTATGTACACTAAATATAACAAACATAAATAATATAATATTATATCCAAAACTTAATATATATATATTTAAACACAAAAGGCCTACGTCCAGCAGTGGACTAGCGCAGGCTGAGATGATCATGATGATGATGAAACACAATAAAATACTATACATAAACGTAGATGAATATATAACAGAAAATATATAGTTATATATACACAATATATAATATATAACCACATGAAAATGGATCTTGTGTGGGTAATCAATATCTAATTATAGTTGAGAAAAAAAGTGCTCTCGTACTTTTTTCTTGAAAACAGATAAGGATTTTGACTCACGGATATCGTAAGGCAGCGCATTCCACAATCTGACTGCATGGACAGTAAAAGAGTAGGAAAAGTAGGTATGATTCAGATTCAATTGTAACTATTATATTGTAATATTTAGCTGTAAGCTTTCCAACAATTTGTAAAATGAAATAAATGAGCATGTAATATATAATATATGAGCAATAACTTAATGATGAAGTTGACCTCGATTTAACATCTTTAATTTTAGGTCTATTTTATATTAAATTAGAGAACTTCAAACTTTTTTTTCTAAGAAAAACAGATTTTGAGGCCTCTAAGCCATTATAAATTATTTATTATTTATTTATTTCCTATTCATTATCTTACTTGTTTTTTGTTTTGTGTTATATTCCTTGTATATAAGGCTATTGCTTATCTCATATTTCTTTTTAATTTGGTTCCCTATGTTTTTTTTTTATGTAAAGGCCTACATAACCTTTTTGAAGAGTTGTACTTGCAAATGCAAAAACATTTTCAATTCCGTTCTCAACTAAGAAAATAAAATACTATAAGAGAACAAGTGGTTTTTGCACATGATACTATCGTCAACCTTTTCTTCTATATAAAAGGTCTCATAAGTGTTCCTTAATTTGGATCTAAAAGGGTCTCTCGGATATGTTCCAAGTAACATTGAATTTAGTTAACTATTCTCAAGTAACAAGTACCTACTGGGTTTTTATTTTCATGACTTATTTTATAAGAAACATTTTATTATTATGCTTCTATATGCAGTTATACCAAATATTTTATTAGACCTTCTCTCTATAGTTATATTATTATGAAAAAAATAAGTATAATGCGCCCTCAACTCAGAATCTATTGGATTTTAATATTAATTAAAAGAAATCACTGTAACGGTCAGGGTTATCATAAATAATGAATAAAAGAAAACTAAATATTGTGTTCACAAAAAGCTACGAATACTTCTGCATGCAGGTTCGGCTCGCCTTTAACCGATTTTATTTGTATAGAAAGAATTCTGTTCAGCTCTTCATTCTATTAAAGGTTCATCTTATCTTTCTTTTATTTTAAGTTATGTTCTAACCCCATCTTAAGGTAACTGACACACATGTAACTGACTGTCTATAAAATACTAAAAGTTACACATGGCTTTACTCGAATATCTCCTGATCCAAACGAAGAAATTCCTAATAAAATGTAACCTTTATATTTCCTGCATAAAGAAGCTTTGTTATGGTAAAAATCCTGTCAAGTCGTTCAAGTACTGTTTGAGTTTATTCAGTAAGTACAAAAGTCGAATGTCAGTATTCTTATTTGGCGCTTAACATTCTGGCAGACCTTTAAGATGGGTTGCCAGGCAGGCCAATCCAGAAGAATCTCTTTCCTATAGGTACGTTTTAAGGCGAAGCTAAGCGGATTAAGTTTTCTTATATGGATAATCTACAAGTTTTCAAGTCACTTAGAAAATAAATGAATTTACCTTGTAGAATCACATCTTTATTATAGTTTTCTTTTTTATTTTCTCAGAAAGCTGAGATGTATGAATAGACTCAAGTTTTCCAACAACTACTAAATAATAAAAACAATAATAGGATTACATGACAACTCGCTGTGACAGCCGCAATACGATAACAAACTTAGATCGGATTATTGTGATTCAGCAACACTGCCGGTGTTCCCTAACATTTCTATTTATTTACAGTATTATGTTGCCAACCTTGACAAAACTTATTTGGATTAGTTTTTTTGAAGCGGCTCGAGCAACAAAGAAGTTTGATATGTATGTGTATTCAAGTACTGACAAAGTTTTGTCCTATAATATGTATGTTTGCGTCAAATCAAAACTTGTCCATACGCTGCAGAAATTCCTTTTATTATATTTTAACATATGGAAATATTTCAAACAGGATTTTTTTTTGCATTATCTGCTTCCCGTGTAACTTTAGCTTAGCTTTAGGTGAAATACTTCGGGGTGAAATATATAAAATATGTTTAAAAATATAATATAAAATAAATATGGATGAAAATTACATAGTTATTTGGTTGTTTTTAGAGTATTTTGAACCTCGCCGGAGAGTTGGAAGATTTTAATTTAATACTTATTAGGAAATGGACCAAACCATAGTTTCAACTAGAATACATGAAATGAACAAGTTTTAACAACGCAATATCAAAATAATGAAATTAATAACTTCTTATTAATAGGGAATACCTTTAATTCAATTGCAGAATTTCTATGGAAACTTTAACTTGATGTAGAAACCTGTGTAGCGACACAGATTCGTTCAGCTACGTCACACTCCGTAGTAGCTACGTTATAGTGCGTAAAGTCTGTAACTATTACGTGGATGGACGTGTACCACCTTAGTCTTCATGTTCACTTAACATCAGGTGTCATGGAAGACGAACGTCCCATCCATATTTTATATTTAAAAAAAAAACTATTACGTAGCAAGTTGATATTCATACAAGATTTTGTAGAACTACTACTCGTGGCCGTATTGTACCTGAACTCACAGAATCAATACCAAAAGTGAATAATTGACTCGTTCCCGAAATCCACTTTGTTTGATATAGGGTTGTAAATATTGAAACCAGTGTTTGTAAAGTTAGGTCAGTAAAGGCCACGTATATTGAATAAAATTAAAAATAAACAACGAACTATGCAAACAACGAATGAATTTCCATTCAATTTTATTTCGTTTGTTGTTCCCGGAAATGACCTTATACGGAGAATGCAGGTTGACAAATAAATGGGTATAGGTACAGTCACGTCTAATAATATGTATACATTTTCATTGGAATTTGAACCTTATTGCAACTGAATAAGTTGCGAAATGTGTACATATTAACGCACGTGACTGTACATCGTCATTGAAGCGACATTATACGATTGTAGACTTTATATGAACGATGGTTTACCTACTATTTATTTACTATTACTATACAGTTTTGCTATTTTTCTCGATTTAACACTTATTTAGTTGTGATGAGTAATAAAGTTGGACAAAAAATTAAGCCTCGAATTCATTAATTCAGTAGCTGTTACCGTTTATTTCAGGTTTATTTGTTTATTCAGATATTTGACAGCAATGAGCAATATTTCATAAACATAATCTTTATTTTTTTATAATTATTGCACATATAGGACCAAATACCAACGATTTTCTTGAAATTCACACGAAACACTATTTATTTTATTACAAATTGCATACTTCTTTAAAAATGAAAATAAAATCATTGTTTCATCCAAATAAAGAAGTATAATATCATGCAAATACTTTTAGTCACTCCTAAGTGAGTAATGGCGCATGTTTTAAATTAAAAATAAG
Organism: Stenoptilia bipunctidactyla; assembly: GCA_944452665.1. Lineage (NCBI taxonomy): Eukaryota > Metazoa > Arthropoda > Insecta > Lepidoptera > Pterophoridae > Stenoptilia > Stenoptilia bipunctidactyla. Next base: position 11,414,927 of record OX101727.1, read on the forward strand.
AACGAGTACGGTAAAGCTTTGCAATTATTAAACATAACTTTTTCTGAGAAACATTTCCTAGAAATGGAAAATGGGAGATAAAAACACAAGCTCACATGTAGCTTTAGTTTCACATATCTATTTAATTAAAATCTTTTGATACACAGGGTCTCTTTTCCAGAAATTATGTACACACGACATTTAAACAACATGCATTTTATTTACAGTTACATACGAGCTCCATTTTCGGGAATTTCATAATGCTTTGAATAAGATAACAGTATTGACCATGTTTTTAGCATTAAGTTTTTTTTATGTAATATTTTATCACAGCAAAACTAGTATAATTATGAATTATATTCGAGCTTCAAAAATATTAAAATATTCAGATAGGTGTTGCTAGTATCATACATGTATTTTAAATTCAAATTGATATAAATAATAAATAACAAAAATATATTTAACAGGGTGACTGGTGCGCCACTTTTGAAATTCAAGGACGTGAGAGTTTGAGATCATTCAGAGAAAAAATATAATAAAAGTTAAATATTAATTATTTACTGAGTAAACTTAACCGAAAGTTAGATAATTGCGTACGCAACGCATGGACTCAGTTGTATGTAAAGTAAATAGTAACATAGTAGTATTTATTTATGGGGAATTCTAGTGAAAATTTAAGTACCTATTTTTATTACATAATTATGACCAGAATCATAGAGTGCTCTCCTTCAGTATCTAAAATTTGTCACCAGTCACCCTGTATAATGGTGTAACATTTAAGTACAATTGAAAAAAAAGTTTAGATTTAACTTTTGTTTGATTACCTGCGTGTTGATTTCCAACGTCTAAAGCATAAATAATACGCAACTTCAACTATAGACAGCAGTGAACCTCCAAAACAAAGTGAAAATACGTTACCCATAGCAACCACCATGTCTAAAGTGGTTTTTGCAACTTGTCTAGTCACTCGCTGATTTGGCCTATTTCCGAGGGTGAAGGTAGTTTTTCCTGACTCTGAAGCTATAACTGGCTCGATTACGTCAACAGCAATGATATTGTAGTCAGGTTCAGTACAGGACGGCAAACAATCACATTCTATTCCCGTCTCATTGTCAGCAGGTACTCTCAGCTTACTCAGTAAGCTATAATTTTCCGTGAGACAAACTAAACCGTTTATGTCGCAGTATGTGTTATCGAAGTCTACAGAACCCAGATGACTCGTACAATTGCATAATTCGATCTGTTTGTTTATTCGACATTGAGTTATACAAGTTGAGTAGCTGTACAAGTTGTATGCATTAAAATGTTCCGGCTTTTCGTGAAGAAATCTGCACTGGCGGCTTCTAGGAAGTATGGCAGCTACTTCTGGTTCATTTTCCACCTCCATTATAGAAAATACGACCGTCGCTGATTTTTCAGAAGTAACAAGCACTCGACTGTTATATTCCATATTCCAAAATGGAACATCTTCAGGTGAGTGTAGAAATGCTTCATAATCTTGAGTCAAAATTATTTCTAAAGTCGCTAGGGATTGACCCTCAACGTACGTTATATGTAAGGGCCCCAAACTTGGAGCGTGTTCGTTATTTATTGTGAAACACGTACCGTATTCAGTTACCAATGGCTGGAAGTATTTACAACACTCTATGGGCATCTCATTCCATTTACATGAAAGGAATAATTCCTGACAAGGTGATCGAAAGGCGATTTTCACATTTTCAAAGTTAGTGGGACATAGGTCTTTTGTTTGACATAAAGAACTGCAACTGTTGCAAGTTCCCGTGAAAAATGCAATTTCTCCGAGGTAACTGTCCAGCGAAGTCCATCCGGTGAGATTCGAGAGGGCTGATATTTTTTTAATATTTTCAACTTCACATACAGAAATAGAAGGAAAGCTGCTATTCCAATTCAGGTAATCTGTGCGCGGGGTAAACCGTATACTGTCCTCATCAAAAGATCCGTAGTACTTGACTATTGATATTACTGATACAAACCAAATAAAAATGTATATTAGGAAATATATTAATCTGTATAAGTATGGAACGTCACGTCGTGCTATAAAACTAGGTCCATGCAGACTTAAATTTTTTGATATGAATAAAATTCTTCGTATGAAAACTCTGATCAGGTCCAAAGCACACGTTCCCATTTTCTAGAGAGTCTAGAACGTTTGTAAGCTGATTTGAATTTCAATATGGCTTTATATAACCGTGGGCTTTTAGTGCTATCTACATAGAATCAATTTTGATAAAGCATGTCAGATAAAGTAAATACAGCCAAAACAATACTTTATAGATAAAAACGATAGATAGTGCAAGTAATGATGATAGCCACAATAGTAACAAAGTAGTGGATAACGCTTAGTTCTTATTATTTATTTGGTAAAAATAACATATTTGTTTTAAGGCCTTTGATTTTGGTTTTGCCCATTAGCTTTTTTATTTTTTACGTACATACACAGATGACTTCACGCCTGTATTCCTTTTGGGGTAGGCAGAATACCAAAGGTTATGAAAACCATCTGATGTCAAGTTTGACTAGTTTTGAGGTATTATAGTGATGGAGAGAGACTATTGCAGTGACAGGGGTCTCCTATCGCTAGTCAGCCTATCGCCCACAAAAAACCTCCAATAAAACCCCTGTCCCTTTACTAACTAATAAAAAAATTAAAAAAAAAAAAAAAACCCCAGACAATCACACCAACTACATGGCCCCAAAGTAAGCATAGCTTGTGATATGGGATACCATGTAGCGAACTAGGGGGGAACCTAGAATATAAATACATAAATAGATAAACACCCAGACACGGAACATTTTTTTTTTCTGGTTCCGTGCGGGGATCGAACCCGCAACCACTGGCGTCTGAGGCAGATAGGTTTACCCCAACGCCATAGTGGTCGTAACTTGACCTTGAGTAACTTTTACGACCACTTTAGCGATAGGATACCTGTCTGCCTCAGTCGCCAGTGGTTGCAGTGGTTGCAATGTTCCGGGTCTGGGCGTTTATCTATACAGGGTGTCCAAAAAAGTATTTTGGAGAAAAATATCCTAAATATGTATGTGATAGTCTTCTCTGTAGAAATGCTAAATTACAATGTTCCTTCTATGTAATGTAATCAAGCAGAGATTATGATCAGGAAACTAGATAAAAATAAAATCCCCAGACAATCACACCAACTACATGGCATCAAAGTAAGATAAACTTTTGTTATGAGATCATCATCATCATCACAACTCCGTGTAATGGGCCCACTGCAGGGCATGAGTCTCTCCTCTGGGTGACGAGGAGGTTTAGGCCATAATCCACCGAGCTGGCCCAGTGCTGGGTGGTGGATGTCAGAATTTTCAGGGTGCCGATATGGCTTCTGACAAACCCTAACGACTACTGTATACAAGTATACAGCACCCGGGACCGACAGCTTAACGTGCCCTCCGAAGCACGGAAGTCGCCGTGAGAAACGAACGGTCGGCGGTCACCCATCCAAGTACCGACCGCGCCGAACGTTGCTTAACCTGTGATATCGTAAGATACACACAGTAACCACGGCGCCACGACGACTTCAGTTATGAGATACCATGTAGCAAATTAAGGGGGAACCTAGAAAATGTATAGATAGGGCTAGTCTTCCCCATTCGACTGCAGACAACCGTTTTTTTATTTGAACTTATAGCTTGCCCATAAAAATTCTAAACTGTTCAAGGACAGCGCGCGCGCGCGGCCTTTCACCTAACTAGATAACGCGCGCGCCTTAAGATCTGCTGTAAGATTTACATTGTTTTACATTTACATTTTAGTGATTTTGAGTGCGCACGTGACAATCGAACTTATTTAAGATTATTTTGTACATAACTTTAGATTTACATTAGAGGAACATTGGACTATTGAGTTGATTTAATTAATTACTGTTAAAAGTTTGATTCCAATTGTTAATTTTTTAAGCTATTGCATAGCTTCTATCGCGGGCCTTGAGCGTGGGGACCGAATCCAGAAATTCCGTAACGAAAAAAACCTAACACCTTACTCCGACCGGCACAGCGGTGATACTTTGATTTCATAACTTTACATGCGGGCTTTAATAAAAAACAAAATAAAAAATTTGAAAAACCCACGATGCGACGGTTAAAAAGTAATTGAAAAAGAATAAAATAATTTAAAATCCCCCGACTGAAATGATTTATGTGACGAGAGATAATTAACGTGAAAAGCTTTTTTAAAAGTTCACTTGATCTCACACAGAGTCGGTCAGAGAAATGACATTGTGTTCCAAGAAAGCGCTTCGATTTGTATTCAGTTTTATTTTTTTAATTTCTAAAGAAATCAAGAAACTTAAAACGGCTATCTTCAGTCTTTAATTTCCCTGCGGCGTAACATCAGAATGAAAACTTAAATTACCTTATATTTCTAGAAACAGTATTACAACTCTTAGAAATTATTTCAATTGTTTTCAGAAGCATCGCAAGAACTGATTAGATGAATATTAATTAAATAGGCTTCTGCTAGGAAGTTTAATCGTTATTGTCTTACTTAATTTAGTTTACTATTGTCTGCATTCAAATAAGTATAATTCGGCAATTGGTTTAATGAAAATCAAAAAATATTTCCAGTTTTTTAATACTCTTCGTTATTTGAAAATAATTTAGTTATAATCACCGCAATAGAACTTAAATTTTGTGTCAGTAAAAAAATCATCACATCATTCACAGTTCTTTGTCGTCTTAATTTTTATTGTGATAGTATAAAATAGTAGAAATAAGATTTTCGATAAAAATTTGACATAAGTTTATTATAAAATACTACAACGTTCAACGGATTTCCATGACCTAACGACATCATTACATTTTGTGTGAAATGTAATCGTTTGTAGAATCTTATCTTACTAATATTATAAACGAGAAAGTTTGGATGTATGGATGTTTGTTCCTTAATCACGGCAAAACGGATTTGGATAAAATTTGGCATGGTGGTAGTTTACAGTCTGGAAATGCACATAGGGTACTTTTTATTCCGATATTCCCACGGATTTCAAAATTACATATATTGAATACATAATAAAATTATCAAAATTACATAATACAGCTACTAAGAACAATATGTATGATTGCAATTTCCATATATCTCCTCGTCACCCAGAGATGATCCTCATATTTCTGAAATGAGCTCATAACAAAGAGTTGTGATGATGATGATGATAACAAACAAACCAAGTAGCTGATATGTTTTTATTTGCATTTTATAATGCTGAAATATGATTTTGTACCTATAACAAACCAATGGGCATTGTTCATTTTTTTAAATTTATTTCATACGAAAAACCGTTTCGAGGAATAAGGTTAATGATTAATTTAGTCGATTTAAAACATTAAAAAATATTGGGGTTTAAGAGATTTTTAACAATATACATTTGACCTTTATTTAACCTTGATAACGTCATCAAAGGCATCAAATCGATCAAGTGTTATGCCTTAAAGCTGTTTAAAAAAAGTCAAACTAAACTCTATAGCTCTATGGTGGTTGTTTAGTTTTGTTTATATTTTAACGTAACCTTTGTCGCTTAGTACCGACGGCTGGTTGCCACTCAACCCTAAAATTGAATTGAATTGAACGTAACCTCAACGTAACAAACTCAGCTTCTTTATTTTTCCCTGCGATTGATCTAAGTTTAATTACCAATATATTTTTTTAGAATTATTAATTTAATTATTTTAATTATAGATTATTTATACAAACTACAAAGAAAAGAAACAGAGGAAATAAAGACAGTTAAGATTTGATTTGAATCAATGTTTGAAATGTTGGTTTGTTGTCTGTTGACAATCCATTGGGTGACAGTGACATAGCATGACTTTAGCACACAGACACAGCTAATGTTTTTTTTTACTGACTGACACATGTTTATAAAGTTAATGCCCCTGATGACGTCATCACGTACTAATTTCATAAAATCAATATAAATTAAACGACACATTTAAAAATAAAGCTATTCAAATTGTTCTCTCAAAATAGGCTAAAGATTAATATAACATAATAAAAATAATAGGTTAAAAAAAGTGAACAATGCCCATTACTATTATTTCAATTTCATGAGACCAAGGTCTCTTTAAATCATACAACGAGTAAATCCAGTAAAAATATAAGTATTTAGTTAATACAAAAATAAATTATAATAAGTATAATAAAATCCCCAGACAATCACACCAACTACATGGCCTCAAAGTAAAACGTATATAGATAGATAAACGCGCAGACCTAGAACATTTTTCTGTTATTCGCGGTGTATTCTGAGGCAGATAGGTTTATAGGTTTTTTAGAAATAAGTTTAAAGAAATTAATATTTGCCTCACAATATATCTTTGAAAATCTTATGTTCGTAAAAAAGAACTTAAACATGTTCCATAGAAAATGTGACTTGCATAATGTTAATACTAGAAATAAGTACAAGCTAGCCGGCTATAATAGTAGACTTTATAAAGTCACTAACTCATTTATGGGCCAATGCATACGTTTTTATAATAAGGTTCCCACAAATATTCAAGACTTACCACTTGATAAATTTAAAGAAACTATTAAACAAAAATTGTGTAGTAAAGTCTTTTATACAATTTATGAATATATGGACGATAAAAGTCCTTGGTTGTAAATTGTTTTTCAAATATTCTCAATCTCCAACTCCATCCCCAACACCATCTCCATTTCCTTCTTATCCAACGCCATCTCCATCTCCTTCTTATCCATATAACAGCAAGAACATCATGCTCCCTCAGGCGGCATGGCTAGCGGTAGCGTCGGGTGTCGGGTCACCCTCTGCCCTAAAATATGGTTGAGGAGAGTGATGGCTGGTGCTTGCGTTATACTCGTGAACGGGTGCTGCTAGCGGTGCCAGGTCGTTTTGCTGAAGACTTTATGACTATGTTACTTTTTTGAATTTGACTCTGACTTCCCCATCTCCATCCCATTCCCCCATGTTCACGTCCGTGTTAGTGTCCAGTCTCTGTCCACGACTATCCTCATCTCCATCCACATTATCTGTAATATCTCTCACCTCTATCGCTACATCTATCTACTTCTATCTTTACCTCTATATCTATGTCTACGTTTCTGTCTAGTACTTGATTGCCTAATGTATAAATATAATAGTAGACTCCAGAAGATCACCAACTCGTTCATGGGTCAATGTGTACGGTTTTATAAAAAATTCCAAAATATTTAAGATTAACCCTTCGATAGATTTAAGGATAAGTATAAAGTTTTATTATAAGATATCCGGATGCAAGAAGATTGTAAATTGTTATTGTGTATTTTTAAAAGATGATTGCTGTTGAGTTTCTTGCCATTTCTTCTCAACAGATCGACTTTCCGAAGTGGTGGTAGATTCAGTTCAATTTGTAAATTGTGACTTATTTCAAATGTAATACTTACGAAATAAAGATTCTTTTGACTTTGACTTTGACTTGACCACATCGCCAAATTGGTTGTCTATAGATCATTTGGGACAGCCATAATATAATCAGATCTCATGAAATTCATATTTATTTATTTATTTATTTAATAATTTATGTACACACAAGGAAACTTAAATAGACAAACAATTAAATTGATAACAAGGTACAAAGGCAAAGCTTATTTCTAAAAGAAATTTCTACCAGCAAGCCTGAGGCTGGGAAATGAGAAAGAAAAAAAAACAAATTAAGTGCGTACAACATACTAATATAGAAAAGATATATTACATACAATACATACATAAACATACATATATGTACATACAATATATACTTATAATTAAATATAAATACATAAAATAAAAAACAATAAACACGTGTTAAAATAATATCAATAAACATTCTATAATATAATCGATTTTAAAGACCTATGTTTGGGAGAGATAATGTTCTCTAACTCTTCTTTTAAAAATATGTAGTGATTTCGACTCACGGATTTCGTAGGGTAAGGAATTCCACAATATGACAGCATGTACAGTAAACGAATATGCAAAGAAATCGCTTCTATGTGATTTCATTACTAGGAGTGTACGCTTATGTGCTCTACAAAGCGCATCTTTAGAATTAGAAAAATTGAACCGCTCACATAAATAAACAGGAGAGGATGGGTTATACAGTACATTAAAGAGAAGACAGAGGATACGGGTATTTCTACGTAAACGGATTGGGAGCCACTGTAGTTTTTTACGAAATTCGGTAACATGGTCGAACTTTTTCAACCCGAAAATAAAACGTATACACAAATTCTGCAAGCGTTCCAATTTATTTAACATTATTTCTGTGGCATCTAGATAACAGGCATCTGCGTAGTCAATGATGGGTTGAATGAGTGTTTGCGCCAGTGAGATCTTCGTCTTTAAGGGTAGGAAACTTTGAAGACACTTTAATTTATGAAATGAGTGGTGTACCTTTCGACTAATATCATTAACGTTATCAATCCATGTTAGGTCGGCGTTCATTATTACGCCCAAGTTCTTAGCCGCATCAGTAAGCAGAATGGGTGTATTGTCTATCTGAACTGGAGGCAAATTTTTCAAATCAAGTTTGCAACGCATGTGTCGGCTGCCTATAATCATAGCCTGAGACTTGGAAGGATTTACGCTTAATCCATAGGATTGGGCCCAGTCACTTATGCGGGAAAGATTATTGTTGATCGTAGCAATTGCAGAATTTGCTTCCGCAACTGTAAATTATTGTTAAAAAAAATATTGTTTTAATTTACATTAAAAAAAGGCAACAAAATATTTATCTAGACATACGGAGTTACTGCTGGCATCAAAAACTGCTAAAATGCCAAGTATCATCCTTCTATGTTGTAGTAAACACAAAATTTACATGCTCTTGTCTTATAACGGTCTGTAAGGAGAAACCGGTTGATTTATAGAATGGGTGTTTCGGGTATGTTTTATTTTACTTTTACCGCGTAGGTTCTTAACCTAAATTAACTTCGTATTTTTTATGGTTAAATATAGCATTTACTTTCTAGGTACGAAATAACGGAATAAACTTGATATATGTTATGTTCAAACATTTTATTAACTACATTATTTATTTTATCAATTTTGGTAAGATGCATATACGCTGGTACTGTCTAGATCGTTGCGTAGAGTTCTCAAGGGATTTTTTTCTTCTTAATAATATTTATTTATGACTTAAGTAACGCAACTTGTACTGATGATATTGTTAAGTTTTATGGTAAACGTTGGATGTGTTCAATGCAGGATCGAGTGATGTGACTAGGGGAAGGCCTTTGTCTAACACTCTCTTGGCGTCTCTTAGTTGGTTTGAAATCTATTACATTATTCAATAATGTGCTTTGCTTTAGAATCTGTACCAGTAACTGCATTTGAAAATAAAATATAAGTATAGAAGGCACTTAGATTAAACGCTTATAATCAGGGATGTCCCAGCTATCCGCCAGCCGATCTTACAAGGTTAAAAGATAGCTTAATAATTCTTGACATTTAATGAGAAGTTCAAAGATTCAAGATCAAAGAAATACATTCGGTTTCAAGAAAATTTTCTCGCTAAACTGATGTTGTGTACGATAATATTGATAAAGAACATTCTACCAGCAAGCGAAGATTACCTCTACAGATTTTCGTTTTAACTTTATAAATAACTAGCTTTATCCTGCAACTTCGTATGCGCTTAACTACCCTTCTCTTGGAAATTTCAGAAACAATACAACCAGACACCAACTGAAAGAACCTTTATACCAAGTATCACACCCATGCACTCAAGGAATAAGTTTTTTTCATAAAAACTAAAAATCATATATTTCCCGTGCCCGTGGGAATTTTGGGAATTTTTTTCGTGTGTCACATCCGTACAATCAAGGAATAAGATTTTTCATACAAACTAAAAAGTCCAAGCCCTTCCCGTGGGAATTTCGGGAATTCCTTCCATAATTCCTTCCACTCGAGGAATTAGATTTTTTCATACAAACTAAAACATCATATATTTCCCGTTTCCGTGGGAATTTCGCGAATTCCTTTCCTAACACAACCAGACACACATTGAAAAACCTTTACGCTAAGTGCACTCAAGGAATAAGATTTTTCATACAAACTAAAAAGTCCTATATTTCCCGTTCCCGGGGGAATTTCGGGAATTCCTTCCTTAGTGCACCCCTACATCCCCTAAAGAATGTATGTTCCAAATTTCAGCTCTCTACGCCCAGTAGTTACGGTTGTACGTTGTCTGTCAGTCACTCAGTCACTCAGTACCTCAGTCAATCGGTCAGTAACGGAACAGTTTTATATATATTGATAGCTCTCCGTATCACAACATGTAGATTAAACCTTTTTTCGAAAGAGTACCAATTCTCCTCTTTTTATGAACTTAAATATACGGAACATATTGTAAAATAGCGGCATTTGAATGTGTGGGCGGAGTAACTACGGGCGAGTACTAAATGAGTACTCACAGCCAATAGGTCAAGCATCAAGCGAAAATATAAAATGGTAGGTTACTTAAATACTACACTAAAATAATATTTATTGTGTAAATAAATTATACATAAATAGGTCACATTTACGATCCATTAAATCTAATCTGCCACAAAAAAGGCAAGGTTCCCAAACAATCGAAACAGCTATCGCCTTGTTCACGAGTTTCTATCAATAGTTTTTAAAACAAAAGGTAAATATTTTGCCTACAACTGATGTTTAGTCAAGTTATCACCACCGCCCATGGATGAAAATTCAGAAGAACTGTCGGTATGATGCCCACGTTGAGATGTTGGATGGTTAGTTTCTGTTGTTAGTAATTACACTGTCTATTCTTGTTGTGTTATCTACTACTTATATCTTTCTTCCTCAAACACAGCAAAACTGTTTGTTGGCCCAAATAATCACATTATTTAACATTATTTAACTTTAGCGCAAGATTAATAGACGTATTCGTTATTAATGTATTATGTTTATTATATATGTTATATTGTACATTATGTATTAAGAATATCGAGTTATTGTATTTTATTGTATATTATTTTTATTTTTTACTGAGCCCACGTACTGACTCATGATAAAATGTCCCTACTTTCTTTTGTTTGTAATTATTATAAGTTTTTATTATGTATGGCTTGGTGGTAGGATCCCTTCTGGGTCCGCCTGGCTAGCGACCACCCTTTATATAAAGTCTGCCGCCAAATGTTACCGCTCCGGCGGTAATGTGTTCCGGCAATATTGTATAAAGAGCCAGTTCCTTCCTAAACCCGTGTGCTTCCATCTTCGACCTCATCGTCACTTACCATCAGGTGAAATTGAGGTCAAACGCGGGTTTAGTCACTTATAAAAAAAAAAAAAAAGTATTGTTTAGGTTGTCTGGTAGAGATCGCTCTAGAGCGATAAGACCGCCTTTTGTATATTGTTATCCTCTATGTTTATCTGTGTTTTTTTTAATAAACAATAAAGAGTAAATAAATAAATAAATCACGCAATTCTTCTCCTAATACCAGTACAAAGGATTAAGCAACATATGAATTTAAAAACAAATTTGGCCCCGCATATTTGACATGGCTAAAATAATGCAGAAGAAACCCTACAACAATACCGTAAAACTACCAACCAAGTCTATTATCGAGTATTTAACTAACTTCACGTAAATGCAGACTTCTGGTTTTCAACCGACTTCCGAAAGGAGGAGGTTTTCAATTCGTGTGTACGTTTTCTTTATTATTTTTTTTGTATCTTCGTTAGACGATTCTTGGACAATAATGAATCGATTTTGAATATAATTTCATGTGATAGAAGATACTTTGGAGAGGTGATTCCATAAAGTTACATCAAAATGAATTGAGGACTGCATGAAAAATTTTAGTTTTTTGAAAAATATGTATGAATACGGAGAATATTTTGACGCGCTTATACTGCAGCCAAAGTCTTGACGTGAAGTCGTTTTTTTAATTCTCCGCATTCGTTGATTATTTAAACAAAGCCTTTTGACGTACTGCAACGTTTGCATATTGCAAAAATCAATTTATCAAAGCTTTTTCAAATTTACATGCTGGACTGGGAGTGAAAGAAAAACTTAGAATGTGCCAGCTGCTTCTCTTCCTAGGCATACTGTAAAAGTAAGTTAAGGGACTGAGGTTTTATTGGAGGCTTTTTGTGGGCGATAGGCTGACCCCCTGTCACTGCCATAGTCTTTATCCATCACTATAATACCTCAAAATTTGTCATCCGTGACATCAGACGGTTTTATAACCTCTGTTGTTCTGCCTACCCCATGAGGGATACAGGTATGTAGGTATCAAATTTCCAACGAATCCAATCTGGCATTTATATCACTTTTTTGTCGTTTATTCTCAAAAGTGATATAAATACACAGTTCTTGTACTTGGTACAAAAGCAAAAGAGTTATACTTACAACGTTACACAGCAACATTTAGCTACATAATTAATTCAAGTTTCGCAACTAATTACTGGTTTTAATTTACCACGCGGCTTTTAATTAAGTAACATACCCTTGAAAGGTATATAGCGCGTTATGGTTCGGACATTGTGCCATTAATTTAAATTTAGACTTTTTTGCGAAACATCCTTAGGGGTTTTCTTTACAACCGAGTGGAAAAGTTGATAGAACATAAATTTCATCTTATATTAAGTAAAAAATTAAACATTTATAAAAGAAAATAATTTATGAGATATGTAGCGTTTATAAGAATAGATATCTAGGGGTTGTATTAATTTTTTCCGGAATCATCTTAATTCGAAAAAATGTAAGATATTGTAAAACAACAGCTCAATAATAAGACTTGCTGAATCGAAAATAAGACAAAAATTTAATAAACTTTGTTTTGGATGAAAAAGAAACATTATTTAGTTACTTATAAAGTTCATATTTAATCATGAACGTAATATTACTTAGTTACAAAAGTCGCGGAATACGACTTTATCTTGCAGTTTGCTTTCAAATATTCAACACAAGGCCTTAACTTTTAAAGCCTATTTTAAAAGTTAAAGCATTGTTTGAAAGATAATGTTATGTCACAGAATAGCTTTATAAACTAAATAATCATAAAATCGTTTAAAATATTCCGAGTTCCACAGCGTTAAAAGGATTATCGTTAATATAGGAAATAGATAAGATATGAAATCCAGATCTTTGTCAAATATTTGAATACCTTACAAACTTTTGTTATTTGGGGACTGTACTGATGGTAAGAGCAGATGAGATCGGAGCACACGGGTGGAAGAATTGGTTATATAATACTTACTTTGAGAGATTTGAATGATAGCAGAACATGGCTGAGTTCCTGTTTGACTGCTTTCAGAGGTTTCTGGGAATACCGTAATTGGAATAATCAACGAATGCAGAGCATTAAAAAAACCGAATTTACGTCAAAACTTTGGCTGAGTTATATTGTCATTCAAGTAAACATACTCCGAACTCATGCATATTTTTTCAAAACTTTAAAATTTTCAATGAAGTGCTCAACCGATTTCGATGAAATTTATATGGGACCAACTATGAAGTATCTTCTATCATATGAAATAAGAATTTTCAAAATCGATCCATAATTGTTCAAAATATCGTGTAACAAAGGCACCAAAAGCAAAACATACAGACGATTTGAGAACCTCCTCCTTTTTAGAAGTCGGTTGATAAAGGTGTAGGCTTTTCCGACTTTATGTATTAGTATTCGAAAACAAGAATAGGGAAATATGAAAGACTACAGATAATTTTGGTACAAATAATACTTTTGTGTATTGTCTCCGTGTTTCTTTGAATAACATACTCATAGAAAAGGTGAGTTTTATTGTGGATTTAATACCTGCTAAAATGTTAGTTATTTTTGGATTATTCTATGTTTCAAATACCATTATATAAATAGCAGTAATAAAATAATTTACTTTACTTTGCACATGTTATATAAACCAATTTTTTTTAATTCATCTTGAAACAACGAGCACTTATTAAAATCTTAACATAAAAGAGAAATTTTCCAATCGGTAAATTTAATTATTAAAGTAACGTTTAATTCTATGTAAAAGTAAATAATAAAACTTTGCGGTCCAGAATATTATTATTCTTTGAACGTTAAATTTAGAAAAATAACTGCAACAAAGCTCCAACACAGGTATAATAGAATTACGGACTAAAAGAGAAGTAAGCTTGATTGTTAACGTAAAATGCAAACAAAGAACTTAAAACGAAGGCTTTCGTTACAATTTATTGTTGGAATAAGGGAATAAAATCTTTGCATTTGAGAAATTACAAAAATGAAGAATTTCGAAAGGATTGTTATTGGATATGTGTATTTTTTTAGTTTCGAAGGGTAGCTTATTTAAGTATTTGACACCCGCAGATAAGCGGTATGAAATAAGATGACGATCACTTTGGCGATGGGAGAAACTTATCTGCCTCAGACGCCAGTTGTTGCGGGTTAGATGTCCGCACGAAACAAGAAAAAAAATGTTCCGTGTCTGGGTGTTCATCTATACAAATGTGTATTTATATTCTAGGTTCCCCCCTAGTTCGCTACATGGTAACCCATATCACAAGCTCTGCCTAGTTTGGGGCCATGTAGTTGGTGTCATCGTGTGGGGATTTTATTCGTCATTTTAAAATTAACACGCCTTTCGGAGGAAAAGACCCGACAATCAGACTAGTCGGTCGGGTATCAGGGCAAGAGAGAAAGAAACCGGCGAACGATTCGGGCAGTATCAAGCAATACCGCTGTCTGCGTACGTGCTGGAAGCAAACCAACGCCGAATCTCAGCCATTCAAGGTGTCTGACCAGTGTGACTGGGGTCAAACCGTTTGCAGATATTACAACCGGGATGATTTCAGTGAACATAACTTCCCATATTTCGGTCACCTCGTGTGCAAGGTCCAAGTACTTGTAATTATCCGAGAAAGCCCTACCTTGGTGTTACGTCCCCTTTAGGATCCGACTAGATAACCAACTTTTCTACTAAGTCTACTGTCAGATATCACCAGTCCGTAGATATTAAGATATTCTTTATAAAAATATAAGAATATCTTAATATAATAGAATTTAATACGTTTGACGGGTTAACTATGTGCTTCATAAGACGAAGCACAAAAAATATTTAAAAAAAGCTTTTGTAAATAATTTATGATTTTCAAATAGTTTTACTTTTCAAGGGGCAAATGAGCTTGTATCAAGATCCGTTGGGACTTTAAGGCATTAGCCAATAACTTCCGGTGTCAGTTACACTCTCCTGACCTATCCGGAACTCAGCTTTTCTTTGACGGTGGAAATAAGCTGGACCGTGGTATCTACGCAGATGTACCTATTTTACAAAGCACATGCACATGTACCAACACTAACGTTTATACTAAGAAAACCTTTAGTTCTCTAGTGTAGTCTCCATAATATAAACTATATAAAGTCTTATCTTAGGTCCACATGGTTGTTATGTGTCAGCCATGTCAGAAGAGAGAAAAACCGGCGAAAGTTAATTATTAAAATTTTGTGTTACGATTTCTGTTATTATGCACTCTGGTCAAACGTGTAAAAAGCAAATTCGAGTTACACAAAGTAAGAAAAGTCGCAAAAGTTAAAAAATGTATTTGAATAATACTCTAGGACAGTGTTGTTTATTATACGCTCGTTTATAATTGCGTCTTTGTTATTTATAAGGTTCCCACAAATATTCAAGATTTAATTACCTATAGAAGAAATATTTAAGAAGTAAACTCCATGACGCAGAGAAATAAACAAAAGAAAAAAAAAACAAAAGAAATACAGTTTTCGAGACACTAATTGATGAGTAAAAATTGTATGAATTTGAATTTGGAATTCTAAACCAAAGAGGATATATTTGAGATTAAAGTGGCCAATACGACACAACACCAATTTCATATGTAAGGGCCTAATATTTGAATATAAGGACTATAAATGTCCTTGGTTATTAGCTCTTTGAAAAGATGATTGTTGTTCAGTTTCTTAACAATTCTTCCCACAGACTTCTGAAGTGGCGGTACATTCGCTTCATTTGTTAATCATGCGACTTGTTTCAAGAGTGTATAAAAGTACTTTCGAAATAAAGCATACTTTGACTTTTGACTTTGAAGCTATTGTTCAAATGATATCTTATAGCTGAATTATGAACCAGAAAATAATAATTTAGAAATACATACAGAAAATGTCACTCATTTGTATTTTTTAATTTTTTAAGTACTTTGATTTGTTCAAGCCTCTTCACCTTTTAAATCTGATTAGTTGCACAAAATTCCAAACAGAAGTATTCTAGAGGGAAATAAGTTAAAGGTAATAATTGTTTTAAACTATCGCGGTTATTTTTACTATGATTTAATGAATTTACGGGATTCTTACCACGATTTTTGATTTTATTTTCGCACGTCCGATAGTTTGATGCTGTTACAAGCACCATGATCGCCCGTAAATTCCCGTAAATTCATTAAATCAACTTAAAGATATTCATAGAATATCATTCAAACACTCAAACCCCAGGTTGGCATATTAATAATTTACATTGTAATTATGGCCGGAGGCTCGGTGGCTGTTTACCATTACAAAGGGCAGTATTATTTTTTCTCTTTATCAAAAATAAAACAAAAGACTTCCGATAAATATGTACCTATATGTTAAACTGGGTTCATATCGAATGCTACTGTATAAATAATGTTTTTATTCTTAAATAAATAAATGAAAAATGTGATAAATAAAAATCACCCGACCTGGACTCGAACCTGGGACCTCTCGTTTGCCGGACGAGTGCTCTTCCACTGAGCTACCGGGGCCTGGCGGTAAGCCTCGAAATTACTTACCACATTTTTGTTTTTACGTTATATTGCTAACGTAGCTCCATCTAATGGTATAAGCTTTGCAGCTAAGACCACCCGAGACCGATTTCTTTTCAGAAATTGTTAATCCCAGTTAAAGTGAAGCATTGCAATGTTTAAATAATGTTTTTAAGTTTTTGCATTTAAAATGCTCAATTACTCTTAAATAAATGTGATAAATAAAAAGTCGAGTCCCGGTCGGGTGATTTTTATTTATCACATTTTTTCATGCTACTGTATAGTTATTTCATAAATAAATATATTTACTGACTCGCCCCCGAAATTTCCAATCTTGATTAAATACGTACACGAGTTAAAAAAAAACTACCTCTAAATTTAAGATGATTGTACAAGTCGGTTAATATAATGCAGGGTGACTGGTAAGTCACTTTCCAAATTCGAGGACGTGATAGTTTAAGATCAAACTTGAAAAGTAAATATTATTTTTTTACTTAGTAAACTAAACCGATAATTAAAGAATTCATTACGCAACGCATGTTTACACTGGTAACTGCTTACACCCCAACAAGCACAAATAGTATTATAATAGACCACTTTTGGTATATAATACATGGAAACTAAGAACTGAATAAGACAGTTCTATAATGGTGTTGACGGAGCTGTAAATTCTAATAATATCTCTTATTTGGACACAAATTATTCAGCCTGTGGTTCTAATTTGGTTCACATTTCTCCATAAGAGTATTATAGTCGCACTATAAATTATAGGCCACCAGGCTGTTTATCAGCTGCTGAACAGAAAACGTGTGTCCTGTTAGGTATACAGATTAAGAACTACGATTGGGTGACTGCTAGTCTTAAAAAACGCTTATGGTTCTGCATTACATATCCTTTGAGCATTTATGTAATCTACAAAAACCTATTTAATTTTTATAGTAGGTAGTGCTGGCCGACACATTAAATTAATTCAGTGCAGGAATAATTTAAACATTGTATATGGTTTTATAAGATATTTTTCCCGGGACCAAATACCTTTGGTGTTCACGTGTGCTAATAAAACACCTTTGAGCAGCTTTGAAAAATAGGATAATAACAGAGTTACGGTTAACCAATATAGAACTTTTTGCGTTTAATCGCTCTAAGTGTACACCAATCTAAAACTGTTGGCTGTACAGTAGTTCACAGTGACTCTTTTAATATGCTAGCATTAAAGTGGTTTATTTGTTCGCCTTTATTCAGCATTTATCATATTTTACTGCCACTAAAATACTCATATGAAACCAATCCGATAAGGGCTGTAAGAAGGCATTTTTAAAAACTACTTTAACACTGATCCCGTAACAACAGTATCCGTTCCTGCTTCTATAATGCTCTTATACAGACCATAGCGTTATTCGGAACTCTAAGTTTTCGGTTAAACCATTATAAATGTTTATTAATTCCTCAAGTTCAGAGTTATACTAAATATGATCTATTGTAATGCTACTTGTGCTTTTTGGGACGGACGCACGGCGCCATCAACACAGATTACGTAGGCAGGCATAGACGACTTCACGAATGGTCGTTGAGCCGTGAAGCATTCGTGAACTCTTTATTTATATAAAAGGAACTCTGGTGAAAAATTAAGTGCCCACTTTTATTACATAATTATGATCAGAATCGAGTACAGAGTACTCTCTTTCATTATCAAAAAATAGGCAACAGTCACCCTGTATAATGATGTATGTATTTAGGAAGATCCAGTTTGCCTTTCATCCACCTGCTACGTTTCGTCTTTTTCGTTATTTTCCTTTAGGCAAAATTAAACTCAAACACGGATTTAAACCAGTATCAATGTATGCTTTGGAAACAACAACAAGCTAAACATAATATGTATGTTAAAACCTGAAACCGAGCGAGGTGGCACAAAATTGGAAAAGTGGAACAAAAGGAAAGGCGCGCTGCAGCCTTACGGTAAGTAACTGAGGCGGATTCTCCGTATTCATTTTAGTTTATAAAGTTTGTTGGTATCAGTACTTTAAAATAAAACACTTTTTAACCGGATTCATCACGTTTAATTTATGTTTTACACCTTAACTTGATGTTTCAGTGTCTTTGCAGACCCCGAGATCACGAGCCACTCTCGAACCGAAGCTCGTGAGAAATTAAACGCGATAAATCCGGTTAAAAAGTGTTTTATTTGATAGTATGAATCGCGAAAACTTAAGACAATATTATATCACATAGAACTTTGTTGTGTATTTAGTTTGTTAATTTTTTTTTGACAAAAGTTTTCAAAAACAACATAGTTTTGATACTTTATTATTAAATGCAAGCAAAAAATAAAACTAGCTACCCAATTGTAAAACCATCATCGGTGACATATTAGTTACCATAACATTAAAATTAAGATATACGGGAACCCTTTACAGAGATCAATTAAAAAAAAAATTAAATAGACATTACGAATCTGCTTTGTAAACCCATCGTTGACACAATAACCAAAACCAAATAAGGGAAGTGAAGTTAACTTTGAATAAGTTTCTTTTTGCAATTGTAAGAAGTAATCTTACAACAGTTTACACAGGCGGTTTTTTCGGTCACGTTTTATCGATTTCCTATCTTCATAGTCCTGGAAAGATTTAGTTTCAAAAAGGTATGATAAAATGAGTAATTCTAATAGACTTACCAGTTTTGACCAGTTTAAAGGTGACTTGCTGTTGATTTTTGAGTTCGTCACTGTGAAGTGGGTGCGTCAGTTCTCGCAGAGCCATATCCATGGCTGCGTTCTGTTGCATGCTGGGAGGCCGCGGTGGCTGAGACGCTTCTCTCGATCTGCTCAACTTGCGGAAGAAACTAACTTTCTTCGGCTTTGGTTCAGAACCTGTCAAAATGAAACCTGCTATTATACACATTGATCACCAAACATTAACAGAATCGTAGAACTTTATATTGAATTAATCTAAACAAAAATCTCACACTCTGTTAGAAAATGGACATGAAACCAAAGTTTTGAAGCTCATTACTGTGATAAACCATGCGCGATGGACGTGGATCACACATGATCTGTTAGTCGGTGAATTTCCAAACTGCAATCAAACTTCACGTTTTTATCCGGAGACCTTCGAAGGAGGACCGCTGAGGCGTCGGCGTTGATGGTGTGAAGTTCCTAGCGGATGGGGAGGGAGAGGGCGTTGGAGCAGAGTGTGGCCGTGGAGGGAGGAGGCTCAGAGAAGATGATGACAGGGGAAAGTGAGCTGCTGATAAATCCGATCGGTGTTCCGGCTCCGGTGTCATCACCCTTACGTTCGACCCAAATTGCGGACAATTCGCCACTTCAAACAGAGCGTCGAAGTCACGATCGAATATATTCTTTCTTGAAAAGGCAGGAGTCGGTAGGGGGGCGGGTAGCTCGAACTCATCGGGAGCAGGAGTTCGAACAATTTTTCCGAAGTCATTATCTTCATGTCGACCTAATTTTTTTAGGAATTTAGCTTTGGTGCGCTCGCGCAGCTTAGCCGGCCGCTCGATGGAGGGCGTGGGCGAGGCCGGCTCGCGCTCGGCTGGCTCCGGGGGCGCCGTTTTGGGAATGGAGGCGGCTCGGGGGAGGTCGGGCGATGGTGGGGGCTGGGAAATAGCGCGGCCGGGCACGGGCGGAGGGGGGCCTACGAGCACGTCAAGGGTAGGCCGCTGCCGAGGCCGAGGCAGCGATCGACACCTGTATGATAGAGAAACTACTTCTTCTGCTGGATATATTACATACATCCCTGGCGAGACCGCATTGCGCCGGTCCCTCGCGCCCTCCGAAGAGGATAACGCGCTTTTGTTTTACACGGCCAGTTATTTTTAATTTGCCCTTATAATCAAAAATAGTGAGAAAAATGTCTTTTGACCGAATCCTCTGGAATGTTTTTGTGTTTGAGTTATATTTTGGGATAATAAGGAAAATCGGTCGAGGAATGTTTTATGATAAGGATTTTGAGCCATGGACCAGAGGTAGGCAGGACGATTCTTCTAAATTTATCTGCACGATGATGTCTTCAACCTGTTTATATTAAAAATAAAAAGAAGTATTAAACAAAAGAACAAAATAAAATGTAAAAGTGACTTAAAAAGAGAAGATGAAGAAAACATTTTCAAATCCAGAAAATAACAATTAAGCGATCTTTTTAAAAAAGTCCTATGGCAGAAATCTAAAGTACATTTTCATCCGTGGGTCTTTACAAAGTAGGGAGAAGGTTTATAAGGCGAGTGGGTCAAGTGACGATACAATGGCTTGTGTCGGCGGCGGCGCGTCGTTGAGCGGAACTTGTGATTTCGCTGACGCTAACTTATTTAGATTACTTTTTCTTTTTAAAATGTTTTTTTAGCATTTTAAACAGCCGTGATGTTGGTTCTGCGTATAAATGTCAATGAACGATAAAAATAATAAGTGATTTACAAGAGAAACCGATAAAAAGTCGATTTGGCCATAAAATTTTATTATTATTGGTGAAAGAAATTCATAGAAAGTGTAAAATAAAAATAAAATAAATAAAGAGGCCATTTCTTTTGCGGTCTCACGAATGGCAGGTTTGCTAGAAAAATGGCGACATCGCCTACGGGTACGTATGTCTGGAAAGAAAAGACTGAAAGTCAAAATTTGCAAAAAGAGACTGTCCATGAGAATTACAAGTTAGATTTGAAAGAAAGGTTGGGACCGCTATTGAATGACGAAGATTGAGAGATAGAGGCATATTGGAACAAATTTAAGAATGGTAAAAGGCAGCAAAGGTATGAATGTCTACGTTAACCAGAAAATTTCGTGACATATCCATTAAAATTGTTTCCTTTACAGTTTCAATTCAAGTATACTTTAAGTATGGTTAAACTTGATTTAAAATAAGTTTTTAATTCTTTGATAATATGGGAAAATAGGAAATTTGAACTGATCCTAGTCTCGTTTTTGCTTGACGGAACATATTTTACACAGTAAGTATTTCGCAAAATTTTAATCACAATAAATATGGAATAAAATAATTGAGTATGCAAATTAATAAATTGAATTGAAGAAAATACTAAACGGTTACGAGGAATCATATTTTGGTAGGTTTTGGTGCAAATTTCAGATGTAACACAGAAAAAGGTATAATTGTGAAACGAAGTCATGCTGTTCTGTGTATACTAGATAGAGGCTAAAAGCAGCAAATCATTTATTGGAATGTCAATACGTATATAATAGGTTGGGGAAAAAGACTTTTCGCATTATAGTATGTACTAGCTTTATCCCGCAACTTCGTATGCACTTAACTACCCTTCTCGTGGAAATTTCAGAAACTATACAACCAGACACCCACTGAATGAACCAAGTATCACATCCACTCAAGGAATAAGTTTTTTTCATACAAACTAAAAATCATATATTTTCCGTGCCCGTGGGAATTTTAGGATTTTTTTTCGTAGCACAACCAGTCACTCTTTGAAAAACCTTCATGCCAAGTATCACATCCGTACACTCAAGGAATAAGATTTTTCATACAAACTAAAAAGTCCAACCCCTTCCCGTGGGAATTTCGGGAATTCCTTCCATAATTCAAACAGACACATATTGAGGAACCTTTATATCAAGTATCACATCCGTGCACTCAAGGAATTGGATTTTTTCATACAAACTAAAACATCATATATTTCTCGTTCCCGTGGGAATTTCGGGAATTCCTTTCATAACACAACCAGACACACATTGAACAACCTTTACACCAAGTTTCACATCGGTGCACTCAAGGAATAAGATTTTTCATACAAACTAAAAAGTCCTATATTTCCCGTTCCCGTGGGAATTTCGAGAATTCCTTCCTTAGTGCACCCCTCCATCCCCTAAAGAATGTATGTTCCAAATTTCAACTCTCTACGTCCAGTAGTTACGGCTGTACGTTGTCTGTCAGTCACTCAGTCACTCAGTACCTCAGTACCTCAGTACCTCAGTACCTCAGTACCTCAGTACCTCAGTACCTCAGTACCTCAGTACCTCAGTACCTCAGTACCTCACTACCTCAGTACCTCAGTACCTCAGTACCTCAGTCACTCAGTCAGTAACGGAACAATTTTATATATATTGATGAACTTGTAATAAAATCTCTTTGGCTATAGTATTTGTATCTGGCTGGTTTTGGTATCATTGAAAGTTAAAATTTTAAAGAACATAATTCCAAATTCAAATTAGGAAAATGTGTGATTTTCATTTATTTTTCGTACTGTCAAGATGAGTGAATCTAAAGAAGAAATTCGATACATTTTAAAATTTTAATACAAAAAAGGTAAAAATGCAACGCAAGCCGTGAAAAAAATTTGCGATGTTTATGGACCTAGTGCAGTGTCTGTGAGAGTAGCACAAATTTGGTTTAAGCGTTTTCAATTCGGAAATTTTGATGTCTAAGATGCACCTCGCTCTGGTCGCCCTATTACGGATAAAATGGATGCCATTTTTGAAAAATTGGAGCAAGATCGACATATCAGTCGTTACGACGTAGCTGAAGAACTGGGAATTGACCACAAAACAGTTTTGGCGCATTTGAAAAAAGCTGGATACACAAAAAAGCTCGATATTTGGGTACCTCACGAGCTCACTGAAAGAAACCTACTGAACCGTGTACTCATTTGTGATTCTTTATTACGACGTAACCAAACCGAATCATTTTTGAAGAAGCTGATAACTGGTGATGAAAAGTGGATCACGTACGACAAGAACGTGTTAGGTTAACATCACGAGAGGACTGCCAAATCTACTTGTCGCGGTATTTTGATGAGAGGTCCCAAAATTTTTATAGCAATGAGATTATGTCCCTACCTATAAAATGGCAAAAGGTTATCGAACAAAATGATACATACATACTTAAGTAAAATGTCAATAAACTATATTAAAAAATGTTTTGAATTTTCTTAAAAAATGCGAAGAAACTTTTTCCCCAACCCAATATAACAAAATCCCGAAGGCTATTCAATCCCTGCCATTCAATAAATTTAAGTCAATCATTAAAAACACTCCATCTCGAAAAGCTTATTATAAAACTAAAGATTACTAAGATGATAAAAAGGCATTGGATTAAGCACAGCAGGATATTTCTAAAAGTTTCTGATTACTTAATAATTTTGTTTACGGCTTGGCTGTGCAGTATACATATGACATACTGGTGACTGTCCCGCTCACTTTTTTTCTTGTCAAGACAACAGCAAGGACGTCATGCTCCCTCAGGCGGCATGGCTAGTGGTAGCGTCGGGTATCGGGTCACCCTCTTCCCTTAAATATAGTTGAGGAGGGTGATGGCTGGTGCTTGCATTATACTCGTGAACGGGTGCTACTAGCGGTGCCAGGTCATTTTGCTAATGATACTATGACTATTTTATTCCATTCTTGTTCAAATACTCTGGTCCCAGTTTGTCATGTTCGTATTGTGCATCCATAGCTCATTACACCTGCTATGTAAGCAATTTGGTTGTGGCATGACATTGGCTCTCACAATTAGCTGTCTTGAGTTTGTTTTTTTTTTCATGTCACGGTCAATTTTTACTGTACCTATTTGTATTAATTTGATAATTCTGACTGAAAAAGAGTGCCAAGAGTTTTTTCCGCCAGCTTTTTTGTCTCTTGGTCTACTGTAATATCTTATTTAACAACTATCAACAACTAGTTAAAGCCGAAGTATGTGATGACTGACTTCGGAAGCTACACAAGCTGGACACACCACCTCGTCCAGTCCATCCTAGAGAACCTGCAGACAGCAACTCCTGTGTTGATCCTCGTATTGACTATATGCTAATAAATTCTGTAAAATTGTATTCTGTTGATATTTATTTACAACCTTATAAAAGGTACCCAACTCACAAATAATGAAAGGGAAAAGTTCAATACATTTTTATCAGAGTATAAAGATATCTTTGAAAGAAACACAACTCCAACTCCATTTGCACAGCATAGGATAGATACAGGAAATAATCCTGCTATAATTATGAAACCCTATAGATTATCACCCAATAGACAAAATCAACTTCGAGACAAAATTAATCTTAGTATGATTAATCTTAGTACAAATGATACGGGTTTTTGTTAGGTAAAACGTTGCAATTAAGATGATCATGAGGTTAAATCAATTTCAAAATAAAAAATAATACTTATGGTCGCGTCCACATGTTTAAATGAAAGTAAACAATAAGAATCACGTATCTTTGCATAGAACTTATGTTTCGCCCTGAAGACTTGGCTATTACCAGTCTGTTGTAGGAGAAAGAGGTCAAGTATCGCACTACAATGGGGACGCAGAACTGGCCAAAGTCATTATGAAAAATGCAAAGTCAGCACGAAAATGTTGGCTTGCCTTTGATAGGTACTTGATATTTTAAAGATAATAATGATGTCATTAATTTAATAATGCCTTTTTAATGTTTATTTTTGATTAATCCTACCAAGAATTGAAATGTTAATTAATTAAAAAAATGTTCAGCACTAGCAACTGAAAAAGAGAAAAATATGCTACGTAAGGATTTATTTATTTATTTAACTTTATTCAGGAAAC
Source organism: Stenoptilia bipunctidactyla (assembly GCA_944452665.1). Lineage (NCBI taxonomy): Eukaryota > Metazoa > Arthropoda > Insecta > Lepidoptera > Pterophoridae > Stenoptilia > Stenoptilia bipunctidactyla. The sequence continues at coordinate 11,440,174 of OX101727.1, forward strand.
AAACAAAAGGCAGTTTTATCGCTCTAACGCGATTTCTGGAAGAGATCGCCTTAGAGCGATAAAACTGCCTTTTGTTCCTTGTTATCCTAAGATGTTTTTCTGTATTTTTTTTCCATATACAATAAAGAGTAAATAAATACATTTCTGGGATAGATTCTTGAATAAATATTTTTGTATGCTTAATGTGAATTCGATTTTTAAAAGTGTGGTTTTGAAAAATAAAAGAAATGGAATTTAAATCAACGTAGAGCACTCTAAGAAGCTCACATAAATTAAATAAATGCTGGCGACCGGAATGTTATGTCAACATTTTCCATTAAAAAGAAGACAGTTTTTAGATTGATGAGATTTAGCTTTTGAAGATCTAATGCTTTTTCTGGTATCTTCTTTAGTAGAATTTATTCCGAAGTTTATTTTACCGAAGCAATAGAAGAAATGTTAAAGATTATTCTGATTTAGAGGAATATATGATAATTAATAAAGTTTTACTGTTCCGTGAAAAATTCTATCAAATCAGAGCTTATATTGCTGTTGGAATATTATTTTTAATGTTTAAATGTAGAAAAGTCGTCGCCTGTGTTAAATAAGGTCTTGGATGAGTTAGAGACGCTTAATTGTTACTAGCATATTTAATATTGATTCAATTGTTTATTCCTTCATCACATAAAGCAAACAAGCAAAGTATTTACAAAGCAGTCAATTTAATTGTAAATTATGATAAGTTAATAGTTGACATTGCACTCTCTAATGTCAAACTTAGCCTTTCTAATTTTCTCACTCACGGTGCAATAAAACGCGATCAATTCGAGTTGAACTCGGCTTACGCTATAAAACGACTTTCGCCTTCATTTTTTCTTCAGTCAAAGCCGATATTTGTTAACCTAGACTCAGAAGTATTTCCGTGTGGAGTTGCTGGTCTCCCATCGGGCGCGTCCTCAGGTGGCGGATAGGGGAATACCCCCCAGAAATGGGGGGTACCGTTTCGACGGCGCGTACCAAAATCAGCTGCGGGGCCCTTGTTGGTTCCCTAAAGGAGTATCAGCGGCTCACTTTGGGGAATCGATGAGGGCATGGAGAGGGGAGCGCTCGTTTGCGCCACCAGCAGCTCGATGGGACGGCAGGCTTGGATTGTTTTGGCTTCCGAGCTGTCGGCCAACCCATAATACTGGACAGAAACAGGACCAGGTGCACTACGGCTGCGAGGACGACAACCTGTGTAAAAAATTACCCCGATCCCCGGGTGCCCGAGGTGCCTCATCTGTAGGATGGATGGCTGGGGGGGTCAGTCCGTGCTGACGGGAGGCAAAAGGGCCTTCCACCTTTCCGAATCCCCTTTGCGGTCATCCGGATTTCGGGGATCTAACGCGTGAGCGATTTCCCCGGATCATGGCAGGCCAGATAGCCGGATGCTAGTGGTCTAACGTGACGCGATTTTACCAGATTGAGGCGTGGCTGGGGGTTTTGATTCTGGTGATCTAACGCGACGCGATTCCACCGGTCCCTAACCCTAACCCGGCCATAGTGATGTCCCTGGGCGGTGGAGACGGGAGTATCTGCCGTTCTGCTCACGCTGAGGTGCGGCGTGCCTGGTGATCTCAGCACGCTGCATGTTGAGGGCTGCATGGCGCCGGCGGTTTCGCGGTTGAATGCTTATTTATTTTATTATTATTTATTGTTTATTAATAAGTCTACAAAAATCTTATTTCTAAGAACACAGTCCCACAAAACTGTTTAATAGTTTGACTGTGGGATCCAGAGTCTCATTACAATTAATACTTACTTATTTTTATCTACATTTATTACTTATAACTTATTACCTATTTTAAAGCTACATTAAAGAACACAATAAATACTTTTTTAATTTGATTTTGAATTTGTTCTTAACGTATGTCATCTTGTCGTATGTCATCCGGTAGACTATTTAAAAGATATGGTAATCGTTTAGTTAACGTTCTGTCGCCATAATAGTTATTAACTTTGGGTACTTCATATTTGCCGGATGACACAGACCTAGTACCTTGGTCATGTGATACCATTTTTAGTAGATTTTCTTGTCTTTTATGGTTATTTATAGCTAGTAGGTTTAAACTAATAGGTAGTAAGTTACAAATTTTAAATAATTTTCTATAATCTCCTTTACAGTTTGCTTTAGTTTTTTTATTTACTAATAACTTTAGGAATCTGACCTGTAAGGACTCAAGTTTGTCAATATATGTTTTAAATGTAAGACCATAACCGTCAAGGGCTTGCTTAACTGTCTCGGCTTGCCCGTGATCCCGCCACTAGGCGCGGTGGAGGAACACCTTTGGGTTTTAGTCGGTTAAATTCCACACATAACTTTCTCGCTCCCCCGAGCGTCATCGTATCCATGGAGGATTTTCCCAAGTAAAGAATAAATAAAAAAAAGGCTCAGAAGTAAATTGGTAAAATCGGGGCTTAGAGGCTTTGTAATTAGGTTTTGCTAGCAACTTTTGAGTTTCAGATCCTTTAATTTGACATTAAGGACCTAAAATATACATGACAAATCAACAACGTAAAGAGTTTTTATTTATGTAAGTTTTAAAATTGCACATCATTGAAATATAACAGATTTTAAATTAATTATTTTTACTTGTCGTTCAAAGCAACTGTTTCAAAGTAATAAGATGTATACATTTTCATTGGAATTTGAACCTTTTGGCCATTGAATAAGTATACATATTATTAGGCGTAACTTTACCAGTACTTGATAAATGGATTGATATTTATGTAAGATTTTAAATCATGAAAACTGTAAGATACTTTGGTTGGTGGGTTCCAATAAGGCTAATATAGTAATTAATCGTATGGTTGACTACGCTCGTGTTTGATGTCAGTTTTACTTTATTCAATTATATTTTTTCAGTGTTCAGTTAGGATTAAAATTTAGGAATATAAAATGACAATAAAATAAATAAAGGTGAAAGAAAAAATGCTAAGCCCGTAATAACAAAGATATCACGAATATAGTGAATAACTATAAAATTATTGCAAAGTATGGCGATATTATTATTATTTATTTATTAAAAAAAAAAAACTTGTCTGATGTTCAACTATTTTTAATTAAAGTTTTTATAGAAATAGCGATCACATGTCAGGCAGACCCTGAAAGCTCCACTCAATAAGTCTACTCTCACAAAAAGCCTTTTCGGGGACGATGGCTCTATTTTTAGCCTACACTACATGAACTACACTAAAATGTATGGCATATCTCCTATTGCATATGATTTATTAAATAAAAAGTTTCGTCTTTTAACTGACTTTTATTTAAAAAACTATCACGTTTAATATCATTACATAATTCAACTTACGACCATTGCATCTGGTAAGAAAAATTACGGTTTTAGCGTATAATATAATATCTGGGGTTTTTTTGTTATTTATAATAAATAAATAAAAATAAAAACCTTATTTCTTATGTCTTTGCTTTCCTTTAGAAATAGCCGCTTTCTACTTTTTGAAATAGAGCTATTGGTATAAATGGTCAAATGAAGTCTTCTTATATTTAAAGTACTATGTAGTAATACTAAGACAATATTTTACGAGACTCCGAAAAAGTTAGCTACATCGTAGTCAGCTACGAAAGTAGCTATGTTATAAGATAAATAGCATTGTAGTTTGTGGATATAACAAGAAAATAAACGATCGTTTAAGTGTACAAATAGTGTTTTTGAGTAATTTATTGTAAATTAATTAAGTACGTTACTTTTAAGCAAGTATGTTTTGTGGTAAGAATCTAATCGTCCACTTTATAAAGCTACTGGTATAAAGTAATAATGAAATAATGAAATTTATTTAAATTGGTTTCAAAATTAACTCCTGGAAAATTAATAAGAATATTCGATTAGAAGATTCGAACATACATATAATGTTTTCAAATCTTAAAATATAAAATTATTATAAATCATTATTTATCAACAGTATTTTATACTTTGTGATTGATTTTAATGAAGTGCTTTATCATATCTTTAACCGAAAAAATTAAACATGACGAAAATAATGAAAAATCAATATATTCGAGATGGACCATTAATTAATTATCAAATTGAGATTAACAACTTTAACGTTTTAAAAGTGGTTTAAAAGTGGTTAGTACGTCGCCTCTGGACAATACGGACGTTTCTGGGTAGTCTCCTGCTTCCGCGTATTCCATTTACTACATCATCGTAACTTAAAATGTGAGGACATTGAGATTAGAGAACACACAGAGAATTTCATGTATATGCTTGTATTCACTTAAACCCAGCAACTGGAACTCAAGCTTAGGCTTCTCCGCAATGCATACTAACCAATACCTACTGGAGGCTGGCCTACCTACAATAACATACCTACAATAACAAACCTATATGTCGACCGGTTGGTGTAGCGGTAACATACATTGCCTTCTATGCCAGAGATCCTGGGTTCGAATCCCGGCGGCGGCGGATATTTGTGTGATGAACACAGATATTAGTCGTCAAGTCATGGATGTTTATATGTTTATTTAAGTTTATTCTAATAAAAAATATGTATTTATTCAATATGTATGTTTATATATTTCTTAAGTATATCAGTTATCTAGTATCCATAACACAAGTTCTTTAAGAAACTTAATTTGGGCTAGATAATGTTGTGTGAGTGTCACAAATATTTATTTATTTATTTATATGTAGTAATATTAAAAGCCCCAGATTTAAATTCAATTTCCGAATAGATGATTGCTGAAAACAAACAAAAATCATAAAATATCTAAAGCTTTGTCGAATACACTCGAAATTTTATTCATATTTACACAAATATTCGTGTGGGTTAACATGGAAATACCTTTTACTCAAATCCGATTAGTGAGTGTATGTAGCATGTTCGCTATTACATTTAGCACTAAAAGCTTCTCAATTAATAAAAGTTTTGGATACACTAGGTTAAATAATTGTCTTAGGTACACATAACTGCATTCCTTATGCCTTATGGGGTAGGCAGAACACCAGAGGTTTTTAAACCATCTGATGTCACGTTTGACAAATTTGGAGGCATTATAATGGTGAATAGAGACTACAGGGGTTAGACTATTAGGGGTTACCCACAAAAAAACCTCCAATAAAACCTCTGTCCCTTAAGTGACTTTTACGTAGGCCTGGGAAGAGAAGCAGCTGGCACATTCTATGTTTTTCCTTCGCTCCCAGTCCAGCATGGAAGCATTGTCTTAAGTTTTCATGATTAATCACCATCATCACAACTTCGTTTAATTACCAGGGCTATGAGTCTCTCCTCTAGATGACGAGGAGGTTTAGGCCATAATCCACCAAGCTGGCCCAGTGCTGGGTGGTTGATGTCAGAATTTACAGGGCGCCGAAATAGCTTCTGATAAACCCTAACGACTACTGTATACAAGTATATAGCACCCGGGACCTATTGCTTAACGTGCCCTCCGAAGCACGGAAGTCGTCATGAGAAATAAATGATCGGCGGCCACCTATCCTGTTGTCGATTGCGTCATGATTAATTAATAATTGATTTTACATTTTAACTTGCCCTTCGGTGTTATTATGTGTTAGACCCCGTGGTTATCATATTTCATTCTTCTTTCGGTGACATCTCCTATCGGAGGTCAGCGGCCATCATGGCGATTCTAACTTTATCGACGGCTGTTTTACAAATGCGTTTTATTAGTGTTTTATTTTAGGCTATGAAAGCTTTGTCACACGTAGTCACTTGTAAATAGATGGAGATTGTTAAATGGACTGTTTAGATTCTTTATTTTACAAAAAATTATATATCCATTCAAAATGTTAATACAGTTTTTACAAGTTTCAATGGAGAATTAAATATAATATAATTAGTTTTCAAATCTAACAAACCCTTTTACATATTTTTTCCATTTCTGTATATCGTCGCGAATTAAATTTAACAGCGATCCTTTCTTTATATTCCTTTACAGATTAGATTACTAGTACAGACAACTGAATCCGCTTTGATCAAAATTAGATTTACTAAATAAGGTTCAGTAAATATATACGGTACACCAAGCTACAATGTTACTTACGATTTAGAGGAAAATTATAACTCAGTAGCTCAAGATGTTAAGTTGAATAATATCGTAATATTACACAAAGTCTGTAGCTTTTAAATCAAAATGTGAAGTTAAATATAAGATATTTTTCTACTTAAACCACCAAATATTAACCAGGTTTATAGGACATAGCCATTTTAATCTACATATGGGTCTCAATTATTGTCTTGAGGTATATCAAAAACAATTTCAGCTTACTGAAAATTATAACCTATACAAACTAGTTCGCCCAACCTTTTTGTCACCCAAGGGAGAGACACATCGCTGTTGTGAGTCCTGTAGTAATTGCTATGTTGATGAACGAAGTATATTAAATTTCACAAAACAAAAACCGTGTACCGCCAGTCGAATGTTACTTTAAATATGTCATAGAATTTCTGTTTTCTGTGAGTCATTGTTTCAGTTATTGCTCATTAACTATTGGATTATCAAATAGAATGTCATCAGGTAACATTTGAAGGTATAATGAACTATTATGTAACATTTAATAAGCTGCAGCTTAACTGTTAATAAACCGATTACCTGGTAATGAGGCTGTATAGTGCGATATGGGGAAAGACGCAGGATTAACTTATCAACCCTGTATGTACGTCTCCAGTAGTGTGCAGTTGTCATCAAGTTATTATGCTCATTATATAAAGTCGGCAGTATTACCTTGAAGATGCTCTCGCCTATTGAAATATCCATGATTCCTATAATATAGTATTGTAGGCATTCATTCTTTAGAAAATAAATGTATGAAAGTCAATTGGTTCTCAGAAAAATCAAAATTTATATGATTCGTTACACATATAAATTTTGTTTTGTTTTTTTTTGGAGACTATAAAGTGATAAATAGTTTCCATAAAACGTTAAGAAAGCGTAAAACGATTTGAGTGTATTTTAAAGTCAAAAACTTAGCCAGTGTATTTTACCTCTCTTATTCTAATTAAATTAGCCTAGAGCCAAAATATCTTACTTTGTTGTCACATCTATCATATTATATTTTACATTATATTCACTGTTCATGTTGTTCTATAATAGAGAAAGATGATGAGAAATTTAATAAGTCCGTACGCGGAGCACGCGCGTCGACTCAAAATTCAATTAAAAGTCATTTACTCTGGAATAGCGGTTATGTATTTTAATTAATAAATCTATTTTGTTCTTAATATGAATAACGACGGATATCATCTGGTAAGCGTGTAAAACAATCTGATCGGAATGTCAATGTTAACATGTCAGTCACGATAAAAATTCGAGCTCGGGGATCATTTGATTAAATGTGTTTTAAATTACACTCTGGAATGAAGTAAATTTGTATTAAATGTATGTTGTTCCAATTGTATTAAAGTAAATATTCAGTTTTTTCATACATCGTGGTTTTAAATTTTTTATGACTTTCGGCAGCTAAACAGGCTATGTAAGTTGAAATAATATATTTTTAAGATTCTTTCTGTCAAAAAAGTATAATTTTTGGCCTTGCCATTTTTCCGCTATAAAATATTTAATTTTCCCCCGTATTCATAAATTAAAATGATCTGGAATCCCAGCGCCATTCATTAATGTCACAATTACTGGTAATTTTGACGTTTTAGTGACAGTTAAAGTAATTTTTAAATGTTCATACTGCCATAATGTCAATGTCAACGTCGACTATTTCTTTAATCTATGATGGAAGCCAATCCACAACTAAATTAATTCAAACATAAAATAAAATTAAACAAGAAAAATTGCAATAAACTTAAAGAGAGTAACATATACTTTCTTCTCGATAGGAATATGAATAACATTCCATCACCTAGCTATTCTCATTAAACTGAACGGAAATGGAAATCTATGTGTGTGCAGAAAATTGTGAATGTAGGTTTAAACTGAAATTGTTAATTAAATTAAGTAAATGGCGGGGTGAAAAAAATATTAAAATTGAAAATCGTAATGTAGCCTGGTCAGCTATATAAAAAAACAAGTTTCAATTCTGCCAGAAATTACAGAATAAAACCACTTTTGAGTAAGCCCTTTACGAATAAATTGTTGTAAAATAAATAACATTAACCGAAACATCAAACAAATGTACAAAATGATCAAACAAATAATATTATAATAAAATGAACTGTTATGCACCGGCTCTAGTAATTAAATTAAAGTAATATTTTAACCAAATAAAAAAAAATTTTAGCGCAATATAAGCTTGTGTTATGAAAACCAAATCATTGAAGTTGATATGTGGTAGGTAAAGTTTAGAATCGTTTAAACCACTTAAGAAGACGTTGTGATACGGATGCGGACTCATAGTTGTTTCTCGCACTGTATTTAAAAAAACACTTAATGTTAGCATCATGTAAATGATGTTCTGACCATATTTTATGGTTATTTTCATTATATTATATATTTTAACTCCGTATTTCGGCACTTTTTTAAAAATCGAGTTCACGAATGACTGAGTTGACTGACGTCAGAATAAAAATCGAAATAAAAACTTTACGAAGAATCTTGTAAACTTAAAACAATACTTACGAAAATCGTTAAGACACTTGTTTATAAAACACGTTATTTCCTAGATTAAATTTAACTTTTATGTAACAATTAAGATAAAATAAAAATGAGGTCGTAGTTTGAATGCAGGAAATTAATTCATTTAAGTATGAACTAAGTTGCATAATCTTCAATATGGCTCGAATATCCACAAACAAACCATATCATCTGGCCAAATATTCGTATTTTCGTAATATTCAGATGGAATCACACTATCAGCTAATATCAAACGTTATCGATTACTGTGTTTGAATTAGGACAAAGGTTTAGATTGCAATTTGGACAAATTCTATTTGTATTTCGAAGACAATTTTTACGTCTTTCATGACACAAAACAAAATAATATACAAAGTTTTACTAAATATATAAATGTGCTCTTATATAAATAAAAAGAAATTCCCTAAAAAGAAAAAGATCCTCTCTATCCTATTAACTGCAATAACTTTAACTTAAGGCAGTGCTCTTACGTTCCGTGTTAATCCTGACTACGCTCGTAGACTGAGAAACATGAGGAATTGATGGTGATGATTCTCTGCTTTCGTAACTAATAACTGTAAATTTGTAATATAACTAAACCATATTGAATCATTTACTTGTTATAAATACGAGGGCTACTCTGGTCTCTGGTATAATAGATTGACAGTTATAAGATCACTTTTCACTTATATTGGCTAGCCATGTAAGTCTAGATGGGTTCCAATAATACTTCATACCCTGGAGAATTTTCTTCAAATAGTGGTCATTGTGTAAAACGTTGTAAGACATTGTTTGTTATGGTAAGCAAATAAAAACACATTTAAAATTTCCCCCGCGCCGGAAGAGCAAAGCCTGAAACAACATGTTATTTGGTTACCCAGTCTTTTATTTTGATATTTCTACGGAACAGTGCTTTGACGACCGGCTGGTGTAGTGGTAACATACATTGCCTTCTATGCCAGAGGTCCTGGGTTCGAATCCCGGCGGCGGCGGATATTTGTGTGATCAACACAGATATTAGTCGTCACGTCATGGAAGTTTATTTGTATATTTAAGTTCATTCTAATAAAAAATATGTATTTATTCAATATGTATGTTTATACATATATTTCTTAAGTATATCAGTTATCTAGTATCCATAACACAAGTTCTTTAAGAAACTTAATTTGGGCTAGATAATGTTGTGTGAGTGTCAGAAATATTTATTTATTTATTTAGTGCTATAAGTAGGCAAAGACGCGGAAACAGCTACTACTCGTTTTTAATACTCGCATTTATTTTTATGAATTTTACACATATTTATTTATTTATTATTCATTCGTACACATCGAGATAAAAATAATGTTGATAACAATATTATAGGTACAATGCACAATAGGCGGCCTTATCATCTAACAACGGCTCTTACAGGCAACATTGGAAGAGATCGCTTCATTTATTATAATTTTAACTGTTTTGTGTATCTATGAATAAATAAAACATAGTTTGCTTTGTCTTGACATTTTGTGTAATGACTAAAACATTCTTTTATTCATAAAAAAGTCTAAAGGTCAAGGGAAAGGGTGATATGGCGTGATAGTATTTAATTTGTCATAATCAGTTATTTAAGAATAGATTAATTAATAATTAAATGGCAAAAACTTTCAAAATATTACTAAACATTGCTATGCTTCACTATAACTGAGATTTACAATTTCTGAGAAGAAATTGGTCTCGGATGGTTTAGCTGCAAATCTATACCATAAGATGGAGCTACGTTAGCAACATAACGTACAAACAGAATATGATAAGTAATTTAATTTATAAAATAATTTAGTAGGGCCCTCAGTTGGAAGAGTGCTCGTCCGGCAAGCGAGAGGTCGCAGCTTCGAGCCCTGGTTGGGTGATTTTATTTAGCATATTTTTTCAGTTCTTCAAGAATAATTTGAGCAATATTTAATGCAAAAACTTAAAAATATTAACATTTTTAATGTTTTGATACGATATATTTTTATGGCCTTATAAAATTAACAGCGTTTCGAGGATTAGCGCAAGATTAAGCACAGTCAGAACTAAAATTATATCTAAGTATGTAATCTAGTTAATGTCTATATTCTACCCATCAATTTCAATGCTCTGCCCTATTATTATAAGTTTGTGATGTTTTTCCTTAACACAGGGTTGCCAGGAAGAAATCGCTTTAAGCGATAAGGCCGCCCATATTATCATTATATATGTATATATGACGACCGGCTGGTGTAGCGGTAACATACATTGCCTTCTATGCCAGAGGTCCTGGGTTCGAATCCCGGCGGCGGCGGCGGATATTTGTGTGATGAACACAGATTATTAGCTGTCAAGTCATGGATGTTTATATGTTTATTTAAGTTTATTCTAATAAAAAATATGTATTTATTCAAAATGTATGTTTATATATTTCTTAAGTACATCAGTTATCTAGTATCCATAACACAAGTTCTTTAAGAAACTTAATTTGGGCTAGATAATTTTGTGTGAGTGTTAGAAATATTTATTATTATTATATATGTATGTAAGTTCAGTGGAAAGAAAGAATATTCATTATTATTATGTAAAATCACCCCTCTTAAGATTAGGAGCCCCTATAAGAGCCTCAACTTTAGATAACTGAATTTCCTTCTAACATTGTTTCGGAAATGGCTGTCACTCAGGTTGACCAGCAGAAACCTCAGCAAGCATCGAATATATCGTCATCATCGAGGTCAATGCCTCGTCAGTTGTCAACCTTATCCAAAATAGTTGTGTATGATCCATCACATCTGTTTGTTGCAGCTGCCTGCATTGATTGAAAAGTTTTCCGCCGATATCGTAGGACTGTGTAAGACGCTAATTTAACAACCAGTTGGTTAGAGTGATGAGGCACGTTGTCAAAGTAGTTGTCAAAGTTATATTATGTACGCAATGATCGAAGGTAGCTCAAGGTCTCGTAGGATATAGCTCTATAGGTAAAGGTCCGTTGCATTGGATTGCGTCGGAGCTTTAAGATTTGTACGATTAAGATTGGGGCTACTGGAGTGGGGAAAACTAGCATAGTTCATTCAAAACTAAACAACAAGATGAATATAATATTTCTATGTCGGAGCTGTAATGTTAAGTTCAAAAGTCAGTAACTTTCGTAATAAATAAATAAACTTTCTCATGTCAAAATATGTAACTGTAATGATTGTCGAGTGAATGGTTGAAGGATTTGGGACCTTTTGGACTATGGTTTGGAGAGGAGGGATAATTGAGAATTTTGGTATTCTGACCAGAGGCTTACGAGCGAGCGGTCATCATATTGAATTGCTGTAAAGTGTATTGATATTGAATGGTAAGGCAAAAGTCAGACAATAAACTGTTGAACAATGCTGAGGAGTTTTATTTACGACAGAGCTAACGATAAGTTGGCGATATTGGGATGTTTGTAAGACTTCGTGTTAGTGGAAGTATGTTGGAAGTACTGTTGTAGAGGACACTAAATGCAATGAATGACTGTTTGACATTCGATTGTAGCGCCACGGTTGTAGCTTGAAGTAGGATGATCAATGATGGCAAGTGACACAGATACGATTAGGACGGCTAGCACGGCATTGACAATCAAAGCGTTGTATTCAATTTCAAGAGTTTCGCCATAGCACCATTTTAATGTTTGGTGGCGCCAGTTATTACTGGCAATAACTTAATATAAATTGAGTGAGTGATAGACAATCATTCGCCATTTGGTCACAAATCGCTGCCGGCTTGTGAAAGTCCTATACATATCTGTTGTAAACTGCGCATATCTGCTGGGTTTATATCTTTTCCTGCAAACTCAGAAGTAGCGTCAAGTGAACTTAAGTTTTATAACTATCAAATATGCTAACAAGTGTTGGTTTTAGATTATTTTAGTTAGTGGTTCGTTAGTTCGTTGCCATTGTACTGTAAACTAAGCACCCTTTCTTTCACATATGAAAAACAATATTTACATAGTCAACCCCAAAAACCTCAACCTCAAGCACATAAGCGCCGTCATGCGGCAAAAAAGCTTGCATTCCAAACTCCCTATAATATTGATGTGTCCTATCTGTACTTGTACATAATACTTTCTAATCTGAGACGGCTAGGCGTGCGAACGTATCTCAAACTGATATGACGGTCAGTAGTAGCTCAGTATTAATTGGGTTAGCATTGTTATTGAAACTGTAAAGTAAATTACAGAACAGACTCGCGAATACAGATTTTAGCCAGGGTTATACCTAAACCCACAGACTCGGTACCAAGTAACTGTCCAGTGATAATTTTTGTCGTGTTTTTTGAATAACGCTTACCATTCTTTTGTTTGTTTTCCGATATGTACATCCATCTTGTTGTTTAGTTATATTGCAAGACTTTCGCAATATAACTATTTTTCGCGTAATTTTTTAACATTCATAAATGAAGAAAGATTATTGTCTTAGCTATGTAGGTATGTATATTCCATTGGTAATGTTTTCTACTTCTTTTGTTTAAGTTTCCTTTTTCAAATTTCTTATCTGTCTTTCTCGGATCTCATGGATAGCATACAATGAAGACAAATTAATTGATCAAGGAACCAAAGTATCTTTTTATATGCCATGTAATTTATGGTTCCCGGATTTTAGTTATAATTTACTTTTTTATCATTAGAAAGGACCGTTTTGTAGGTTCCAATTTAAAACAACGTGACGGTAAGTTAATTTAGATTAAAGTTTAATCGCAGTTAAAAAAACTAATTTGTTGAAACAAAATAAGTTTAATTATGAATCTCTTTTTCTCTTGTATATAAATAAATGTATATATATATATATGTGTTCCGTTATGATGAGTTGACCTCATCGTCAATAGTTAGGTAAATTTTAGGTCTAAACCAAGATAAATAGCTAATATTATAGTTTATGATTAGTGTACTTGTTTATCAATTGCTTTTTTATATTACATAAGATATAAGAGGTAAACGATTATGTTAGTAACCCATTTGAAAAATCACAACCACCCATGGAAATCAGCAAATCTAGGGAAACTACCTGGGATGTTATATACTTATTTATAAGTGGTGCCAGTAATCAAATTGTGCATTCTGCTTTCAAAGCACATCAAAGCTGCTTGGTGTAAATAAGCTGGACGGCTATATCTAAGCACGTAGACTGGCATGCTTCAAAATGTATTTTTTTTTTGTTTCGTGATCAATGGGCTTTATTGTAGCATACATTATTATTCTTAACTATATAACTATAAGAATGAAGTTCTTATATCTCCTACACATTTACATTATATCCTATTTTTATTTATCATTTATATTTTTTTACAGTTCATATTTTATCATTACTCACAAACTGGTTAGGTTCACATCAGTATCTATACATATAATAAAATGGTAGGAAAGTCAAAACTGTACATTGAATATTTTTTTAAAAGAATACTTGGGGTATGATCTACAATCGAAACAGAAACAAAAAATATAGTTTTTAGAATTTTTGTCCGTTTGTCTGTTTGTCTGTTTGTCTTTCCGGGATAAACTCAAAAAGTACTGCATGGATTTACTTCAAATTTGGCTTGAAGATAGTTAAGAAGTCGGGTCAACATATAGGCTACATATTATCACGCTAGCAGTGTTATAATCGTAGGTGCGTTTGGTGCTGCATAGCGTTCACGCAGACGACGTCGCGGGCAGCAGCTAGTTATACATAAAATCTGACTGTGTCCATACTTACAAAAGTAATTTTAGAAAGTCTGTCTAATATGGGATAGCCTGAAAAGTTTGAATGTTGGTATAATAGGTGTTCGGTGCTAAAATTGACAGTTCACGTAAGTTGAAGTATGTTTGTAAAATCTTGCTCCTTCAATTGAGTTGAGAAGTTGATATTTGTTGAATAGTGAGAAAACATTTTCAGAAGATTTTTTTCGTTTGGTTGTTATTGATGTGTATTTTGATAGAAACTAGGAAAACTCTCTTCCATATTTCTTAATAAGATATTAAGACATTGGCACGTAGGTAGTCGGTATATGAGCTGTAAGTGAGAATGTTTTTATGCCTTTCTCGTACGCACAATTCATTTTTATAAAAGCTTTCATGAAAATAAAACGAAAATGTATTTTTTTTTCACTTAGTGATAAAAATCCTTTGTTTATTCGTATTCATAAAAAAGCACAATACAATTTGTAGGAGCGTATAAAATTTCTATAATTCAATTTAAAATGTACAGTCCGTGCTGGACTGGGAGCGAAAGAAAAACATAGGATGTGCCAGCTGCTATTCTTCCCGGGCATACTGTAAAGGTTAGTAAAGGGACGGAGATTTTAAAGGCGTTTTTTGTTGGCGATAGGCTGACCCCTTGTCACTACAATAGTCTGTCTCCATCTTTATAATGCCTCCAAATTTGTCAAACTTGACATCATATGGTCTTATAACCTCTGGTGTTCTGTCTACTCCATAAGGGATACAGGCGTGAGTCGTGACGTTATGTATGTATGTGTATTCTACAGTGAAAAATTCACAAGCCTCGGGCACCAGTGGTATTTTTAATTTGGGTGGACCATCCCACATAGGCTAATTAACTGCCTCAGACTTTATTTTTAAAAAAGAACTTGGGATCTATGAGTTTTTATGCCCAGTAGATCCTTATTTTAATTAATTAATTAATTTTTGAATTTCAATTTTATTACTGTACCTGTTAAACACTCCTTAAAATCAAAACTTGAATTTGAATAAATAATTTTACATATCTCCTGCTCTGTAAGTAGTCACTTACTTCCCTGAATGCCGGGGTGTATGGATATCATTACAGCAAAGGTTTCAAAACCTACCATGTAATGGTAACATTAATGCATAGGTTTTGAGATTTGAAAAAAGAACTGTCATACTCATACTGCAAGAATTATACTTTTTAAAAAGGTATTTTTTTTTTCTAGGAATAGATTATTTATCCAAATTGGAATCGAGACAATTAATATTAGAATTTATGAAGATTTTCTTTTAAATATTGAACTATTTGTTTCGCAGTCACATCGTATGTTATATAGTTGATATCGATTTAAAAATCAATCTGGCCAGCACGATTTGAAGCGCTTGTAAAAAAAAAAAAAGTAAAAAAGTCAGTCGACTAGCTAGGCGTGAAAGTAATTTTTTCGTGTTTTGGAGTTCTTTCTCAAAAGTTTTGAAAAATGTCAAGTGACGAAAACATGGATCTAACCCCCGATTTTATAAAAGGAGAAGTAACAATAGTTTTAGGAAATCTATTACCACCGAACTCGAAAGAAAGATATGTGAAGTCATATAACGAATTTATGAAGTGGCGGTCAGAAATAAAAGTTAAATCTCTTTCTGAAAGTGTTATTATATCATATTTTAATGAATTCTCTAAGAAGCTACAACCTTCCAGTTTATGGTGCTTTTATTCCATGCTAAAAACTACAATGATGACAGAACATGACGTGAATTTGAAAGATTTTTCTAAACTTACTGCTTTCTTGAAAAAGCAGTCTGCTTTTAAAACAAGAAATCGAAGGTATTTACTGCAGAAGAAGTACAAAAAAAATTAAACGAAGCTCCGGATTAAATATATTTAGCAATAAAGTTACGTATTTACCTGCCCTTTATAATAAGTTATCAAAATATTTCATAAAAATACTATGCTGATTTGGTGCATATAATACAACTTATGTCTTTTTTACAGGTTGTTCTAATTTTTGGGATATCGGGTGCCTGCAGAACCGTGGAATTGACAAACTTGACAATAGAAAATGTAGAAAAACATAACAAATTACTACACTCGAGAGCAAAGAATTAGGGTCAGAGCTCCGTGCGGCTCTTTGCAGATATTTCAGCCCAAACATGCACGGATCCTCCGCCGTATGCAACTTTTTCTTCAATGCAGGCTTATTAAAACCGTTCTCCTGGTCTTCTGTACACTCTGTGTCTGCTGTCATGCTTATACAGAATGAATCTGGACTCGTCTGTAAACATAACTCTTGACCAATCCTCTAGAGTGAAATTCAAGTGCTCACGTGCATAACTTTGTCTTGCAATACGATGCTCCCGTTCAAGTTTAGGGCCATTTGATGGTATTGATGGCTTCAAATTACCTTCGGAAATATGTCGCCTTACTGTCCACGCAAATGGACAGTAAGGCGACCTCCAAGACGTACAAATTGATTTCTTAGTTCAACACCCGTGTAAAATCGATTCGAATCGATTTTTCGAATTTTCGAATGGTGTATTATACACAACAACGAATATGAAATTTCCTTAATTTTAACGTAAGACTAGTTTCTTCCAAGAAATCAAAGACACGAAAACCAAAATGTCTAGATAAAATATAAAATAAAACTACTTGGTAAAAAAACGATAATAAACGCCTTAGTAAGGAACATAATATCTCGATGCACTTAATATTGTCTTAAATTTTCACGATTCATAATTTAAATAACACAGTTTTTATCTCGTATAATTTATATTTGAGGATCAAACGAACTTCTAAAGTGAAGTTCGATCCTAATTATGTGAACAGCTTCTTTCGAAGCGATTGAGGTTTACTTTATGTAGTAGCGCCACCTACTGCTAGCCTTTGCACGGATTTTAGAGTCTATGATAAGGGTTCTTTTCTTTTTTTTTTTTTTTAACAACTGTCACGTTTCGCGACATACCCTATGTCAGCATCCAGTCTACAGAACTCATTTTGTTTAAAGTCAATCTGTCTTATTCCTGTTTGTTCATTTCACTATATTGGGGTTGGGTAAAATACAAATATAAATTGAAATTACTCCATGTTGAAACATATTCATATTATGCTTATTTCAAAGCATAATAACGGGTGGGTTTATATTAAATCGCTTCGAAAGAAGCTGTTCACATAATTAGGATCGAACTTCACTTTAGAAGTTCGTTTGATCCTCAATTATATTTCACAGCTTCTTTCTTTGCGATTGAGGTTTACTTTATGTAGGATGTTTAAAGATTAGTTATAGTGAAATGAATTGGCAGAGTAGTAAGGTAAAACTCTTCAATAGTAAATAAACATACTTATTGAAAACAATTCAACAATGATTAGGCAAATTATTTTTCGTTACAAAGTTTGTTATAATTTCTAGCAAGGACTGAGGAAGAATCCGACCATCCTGCAGTCTTTTTGATAGGTCAATAGAAACTCCTAAATAAATAGCTCTTGATGTAGCAGCATGTCATGTACTATGTGCACTAAAAATATTTTCATCAATACCACTGAGAGTTAAAGTGTTTTTAACCCAGTGACTTAAAGTTTGGAAACCTATATGTTTCTTAAAACTAATAAACAAATTATTAGGTTTCCTTAAATTTTCGTTTTATTTATATACCTACATCTGTAAGGTTTTTGCTGGACAAATTTCTGGACGAATATTAAAAAACGGAAACTTTACCAAGGTCTGTTTACTATTAAATTTAGAGGTTTTTATAAACCCTTTTATAAGTACCTTTTTTAGTTATTAAAATATTTTTAATCTTTGTCACGGATAAAATTTGAACACGATGTTCCGTTACAAGAGCTATTAGTGTAACAGTTTTCTTGGAAAAGAGTCTTTAAGTCAAGGTCTTCATTAGGAAATTTTGTAGGTAAGTAGCTCAATACAACTGCTGGATCCCAGGTAAGATCATACTTGATGTGGTTGGTCTTCACATAACGACTCCTTTCATGAAACTTTTTAACCTGTCATATTGGGAATTTATGTTTAATATTAATGATAATGCAGATCTATAGCTATTAATAGTACCGTACTTAGCACCTTTTTCGAAAATTTCAGTTAGAAAATGAACAATTATTGGTTTAGAAGTTTGAGTAAAACTAAAATTATTATTTTTGCAATATTCAATCCACGCCTTGATACCTCCTTCACACTGTCTCGGTAAGAATTATCCAACAAAGATGCCAACATAATTTCAACGGACTTTGAAGACAGTGATCTTTTTACTAACGCTTTCTGAACAATTTCGCGGCAACCAAGGTTAATGTTTAATGAAGGTTGTGCGCAGATCTGAAAGGAGATTTCAGCGAATTAGTATTTAGTAAATACAATCACAACACAACCTTTTAAACAATGGCAACCATAGTTGCGTGGGCCAGTATGGTACTACCACAATACCCACAGACTTTTCACTAACAATTTTCTGAAGAGTTTTTGCATCTGGGTCATTTTTCCAGGTTACATAAATAGGACATTATAAGTTGCATCTGTTTGCAAAAAGATCAACCGATAGTATTCCAAACCTATTTGTTATATTATTAAAGGTATAGTCACTTAGATCCCATTCAGTGTCATTAAACTGTTTTCGTGACAAACTCTCAGCTTCTATATTATCTTTTGAAGTAATATAAGATGTAAAGATATTGATCTTACGCATTTCACGCTATTTCCATTGGTCTCGGGTAATATGATCCATATGTGAAAACTAAACACTACCCATTCTATTTATACAGGTAATGGTAATATCTATTCTTAACAATATATCACAATCGTAACTACCATAATTATGCGAATGTTTTAAGTCCGAAAAAACTGCTTTTAATTCCAGAGTATTAATGTGTAGCGACGACTCGCTTTCCTTCCAATGACCCGCTGCCTCTTTTCCATCACAAAACCCGCCCTAGCCAGTATATGATGCGTCAGGATAGATAGTTTTAGTGTATTGGCCTGTTCTAAGAGGAGAAAAGCCCTCTTCTAGATAATTTAACCACCAAGTAAAATCATCTTTATTATATCTGGGTAAATTCACTACCTGATCATAAGTAGGATTTTTATTTGGTGACAATATTTTAAATTGCTCGAATAACTTTGTGTATTATTTTTTCTATTTTAAGAACTTTTTTTTTTTTTTTTTTGTGGGTAGTTTTAAAATAATTTTCTCTGAATCAAAAATAAACCCAAGGAATTTACATTGTGTTCTAGGAACAAAGCAACCTTTTTTCGTATGCATTATGAAACCTAAATTTATTAAAATATGTTTTGTAATCCAAACATTCTCATTACAATCATCACAATCTTTGCCAATGTAAAATATATTATCTAGATATATTATGGATGAAAAAATTATCCCGACGTAAAAATTCCATGACTGGTTTTAATATTTTAGTAAATACTTATATAAAGAGCGGTGCATAAGTCAAACGTTTAATATTTGAATTCATATAAAACGTTGTTATATTCAAATCGAAGGTACTTTCGGAAAGACTTATCAACATTGATGAAAAAATAACATGTAGCATTGTTTTGTTAACTTATCAGCGGTTCTGTAATCTTCCATTTTGAAGTGTTTTGTAGTAAATTAATTCAAAGATTTTAAATTATGTATGAAGCGATTTTCACCGTATAGCTTGAGCACAAGAAAAAATTTGTGATAAAATTTACCTGGCTCATGAGAACATACGAATATAGCATTTATTTTTAATAGTTTATCCAACGCTAAAATATAATCTTTATGGCCATGTATTGACCTTGGGTAAACACAAGAGCTACTTTGTTTAGCGGGCAGATATTTAAAAGGTCTTTAGTAACCAGCTATTCACGATAATATTAATGGATCACTCGTTATCTAAGCCCATTTTTGATGAAAATATCGTAAACGTCCATCGCACTGCACCTGGTGGTTTATTTCCGCTGGTTGCTAGTGTTCCACGACCGTTCGTGGTAGGTCCTACGTGGCGGGTACGTGTAGCTCTGCTGTGGAGCTCGAGCCGGCAGCTATGGCTGCGGAGATGACGTCGTCGTTTTTTGCAATTTGCAGCGTTTCAGCAACATCTCCTCCCAATAGATAATCATCGCAACTTGTATTGGTCAGCGTGTCACGCAGGCATACGTTTATGGAACTCATTATTATGTTACGATGAGTTTTAGTTTCCCTATTCTGGCTATCGCGACAAGCGTAACTCAGCAGTTTTAAAAGTTTTTGCTTCAAAGTTTCATTGAAAATGATTACCATCGCTTGCGATAAAGCTGCCAAGGCGATTCCAATTTGCCCTTTTTTTTTTTTTTTTTGTTGATGTATAGAATCTCGTTTGGTAAGAGTTTCAGCCAATGCTGCTTTTGCTTCTAAATTTAATAAAGGGAGCAAGTAAATATTTGCAAATTGCGGGTACAAGATAGTCCTCAACAGGCTTATCTTTAGATTCTTTAGATCTTCAGCCGACAACTGCTGGTTTTTAGACCTCTTCCGGGACATTAATCGTATCAAAAAAAAGGCTGATAATGACGGAGGTAGCTCGGGCACTTCAAATCTTGGATTCGGCGTGCAAGATCGTCTCCACCGCAAATCAGATTAATCGCCAACGGCGATATTATCTGGTAACTGACTAATCAAAAGAATTAATTATATGCATCGAAACTCGATGACTACACGCACATACCATGTGGGTAGTTTTGTGTCAACGACATTTTTTCTAATATTTATTAAAATTATATTAGAGATTCTCCACCGTACATCAGATTAATCGCCAACGGCGATATTATTATCGAGTAACGGACTAAATAGGAGAATTAATTGTATGCATCGAACCTCGATGACTACACGCACATACAATGTGGGTAGTTTTTGTGTCAACGACATTTTTTCTAATATTTACTAAAATTATATTAGAGATTCTCCACCGTACATCAGATTAATCGCCAACGACGATATTATTATCGAGTAACGGACTAAATAGGAGAATTAATTGTATGCATCGAACCTCGATGACTACACGCACATACAATGTGGGTAGTTTTTGTGTCAACGACATTTTTTCTAATATTTATTAAAATTATATTAGAGATTCTCCACCGTACATCAGATTAATCGCCAACGACGATATTATTATCGAGTAACGGACTAAATAGGAGAATTAATTGTATGCATCGAACCTCGATGACTACACGCACATACAATGTGGGTAGTTTTTGTGTCAACGACATTTTTTCTAATAAGTCCCAACACCGTTGGGTTCTTCGGAATTTGTAATTTGATGTCTCAACCTCCTCGAATTATTTTCTTGAGAATTTTCTCTTCCTTCGATGCACAATTTTTACCATTTAAACTTTTAAAATTTAACTAGCTAATTAATATATTTTAGTCGACGTGCGCAGGCTACAGCACGGAAACGCAGAATGAGTTCTGTAGACTGGATGCTGACATAGGGAGCGAAACGTGACAGTTGTTAAAAAAAAAAAAAAAAGAAAAGAACCCTTATCATAGACTCTAAAATCCGTGCAAAGGCTAGCAGTAGGTGGCGCTACTACATAAAGTAAACCTCAATCGCAAAGAAAGAAGCTGTGAAATATAATTTACATTTTAACTCGACGTTTCGGTGTTTTTGGAGACACCGTGGTCGCTCGTGACAAAAACTTTTTATTAAGTAACAACAATTTATTACGTCATTGGCAACTATCAATCAACTTAAATACATTTTATGTACTACCAAAACCCTTTATAACCTAAGAAAAAGTTGCCACTTACAAAATAAGGTTCCAAACATTACTCCTGAGTTCCTCGTAAATTTTCATTAGAGAGTCCCTCCGGGAATTCCTTTATTGGTTGAACCTATAATAGTGTGTAGACATATTTTTATTAATGTGCTGTCTTTTTGTTTGCAGTTTAATAAACCATTTTAATTAATTTTATTAATAAAGTGTGTTTTTTTGCTTTGTTGAAGGTGTAGCTTTACAGCCTTCAAAAACGGATCCCGTAAAAATAATTCTTTATAAATATAGCCTAATGATGAGTAATTTATGAAACGAAATAAGAAGCAAGAGAATGTGTTCCTGAGATTAGAGCATTCACAAACAAAACCACTCTTCAGTTTTGTTATATCATTAAAGATTTGTTATTATACAAGTCAACATGCCAAAAAACACTGCGTTTGGAAGTTGAAAAATACTTATTAAACTTTTTCATAGAACAAATTGTGGAAGGAGCATTTAAGAGGGTGTTTGTATGTTGATTTAGTTATAGTATAGAGGTTTGAATGACGCTCAGACGCCAGTGGTCGCGGGTTCGAACTCCGCACTATGTCATGTAAATGTGTGGGTGCTTGCTTATACTTATTTGCTTGCATTGGTCTGGGTAAACTATGTACGATATGTATATATTTATTAAAATTTGTCTAGAACCTATGACACATGTATATAAAGATGAGTTAGCGCTGTGGGTATTATGTCTAGTAAAAATAAAGAAAATCCTGTAAAAAACCCACGTTCTGCCCTTTAAAACTTGAACCCAATTTTCATAATCTCAAGATAATATCGAGGTGATAAACCGACTGTAAATCATCGTTTTGTAAACGCTATTTAAGATTGTTTTGTCGATTTTATTGTAGTTGTTTTGATATAACTTGAATATCGGTATAACAATGTTAAATATTTTCTACGGGTATATTTTTTACGTTGTTTAGCAAAAAATAATAATAAAAAGGGTGATCTTGCTTAAGGTTAACTAAAAAAAGATCTGGAAATATTTTGTTTCCGAATGAAAGTGACCTTGATATTTATTAAAATTCTGAGAATCAATTTTTTGAAATTTAAAGAAGGTACGATAATAAGACTTTTCAATACAATAAAAATCCGGATAAGTAGGCTTAGCCGGAATCGGACACGAACGAAGGGTTCCGTACTGAACATTTCAATATCGTTACTGTACAGTAAAATTTTAATTGTTACATAGTTCACGATTCATGTGATACCGCCTGGTGGCACACAAACAGTGCAGTCTTAGTAAAAGGATATTGAACCCTAATAAAAATCATGTTATAAAACATTTTAAATATTAATCAGGCTCTCAGACGTAAAATAACAACACTATGTAACAACACTCATTTTAAATTCCACGTTTATATTATTTTGGTAGGATTAATAAGAATAAAAAAAGGGAACTGATCCAACTGACCAACGTTTGGACGCCTCGATTCCTCCTGGCGTTAAGCCAGTCTTACAAACTATCTGTCACCAAATTAAATGGCATCGGATATGATATTGTTGACGCTTTCTTTCCAAACCTTTTTGCTTATCTATTCACCAATTTGATTTACCCAATATATTTCCATGAGATTACCACGTGGGTGTACCTGGTTCTGAAACAGTGGCTACTATAGGGAGCGATATAAAAAAGAAAACAATCTTTTTTTTAAAAGAGCTTAATATGGCTGTAGCGGCATTCATATGCTTCACTACCGAAGGACTGATTTTTTAAGTGTATGCTAATGACATAGAATGACAATAAATTTTAGACGAGCTTGAAGCTGTCGGGTAATACTTTATTATTATTATTATTTTTTTTAAATCTTCATTTAGAAAGCTATACACTTATAAGGATAAGAGAGCTTTTTTAAAAAAAATGACAATAGAACAAAATTAGGTAGACATCATTTGTTTCCTCAACTCTAGAGATCATTAGACAACTTTTATCGGGCCTAAAGCAAATGCCAAAATAGCTGTAGCAGTAATCATTTTTTAATCGGGTTTTATTCACACAATTAGTGTATCCGATTAGTTTTGGGCTCATATGGAGTCCTTCTTTGCGTTTAAATGCAGCCGCGGCTGTGCGTAGAATTGCTTACTTCAGAAGTGAAATAACGTTAGAAATGGTTCATTAAAATATTGCAAATAGCTTTCAAGATTACGATCAGCTTAACACAGCTTACACTTCTGTTTCCATCGAGTGCTCTCAACTTTAGATTAGCTCTTATGTACCAGAATATAAGATTACATTTACCTTACCGTGTTGAGCTTGACCGGTTCTTGAGTGCTCCCAACTTACCTACTCCAAAGCTTTCTCCAAACAGCAAATAGTTTTCTAATTCGTTCAATAAAGTTGGCTAACGAACAACGACAAGAAAAGTGTGTCAAAATGATTCGCGAACTAATCTCCTTCTATTCTATTTTGGCAACAAGCTCAAATTGTCGGTGCCAACATTGTGAGAAAATATTTCAAAAATACCGATTGTGTATAAAGTTCTATCAACGGCATTGGCCACATAATACTACTTGTATAAATCGCCTGTTTTTTGTATCGTTTACAAAACAGGCTGCATAGCTATGTTCTTTACAACAAAAATAAGTTAGAGTTGTATTGTAAAAAAAAATAACTTAATGTTTCACACTTTTTAATGGTATAAATAATAGTATAAATTCTCTATCCTAGACAAGTAGGTTTACTAAATAATTTAAAATAAAATAAGTTGAACTTTGCAGTTTAATAAAACCAAATACCTTATTGAAATGTCAACTTGCTCCTGTAGCCGTAAAAAATGTAGTAAAAATGTCTACGATAAAGTAGAGATACACCGAATTACCAAAATAAACTTTGTAAAGTATCTGTAGGGACGTCTACCTGAGCTTACGAAAATCGAAAAAAACTTTCTTTTGGATTACATCGCCAAAACCAATTTCAAATAATTTCTATCATAGCTTGTTTGTACCAATTTTATTACTCGAAATTAGTTTTCATACGCAATATTTGTACAAAAAACCACTCCGAGAAATTGGATCAAATAGAAATCGTCCATCGAGCCTGTTCCGATAAGTTTTCCTTTTGACATATTGGACCCATGACAAGTTTGAATACAGCACATGACAAAAGATCGTACCCGTTTTTCCCGGTTGAGATTGTATGGTCGATTAAATTTTCCAAAAGGTATATGAATATTCTGAAAATATTGATTGGAATAGTGCTATTCATACATTTCATATTAATATCACAAAAGGGCGTCTACAGGCTGTTCATGATACATTTCATATGAAGTACTAATCAAACTGTATTAAAATCGGAGAGTTAATTATATCAATATGTTTGCCTTTCATTTACAATTGACCGAAATACTGAGCGATATTAAAACATAACTTGTATGATGCTCATATTATCTATGGACACGGATAGAATTGATACTAAGAATACCGGTCTTTTTATAACGTTACTATTCTCGATTTTTAATTAAAAACTTATAAGAAATAGAAAATACATAGACATCACTGAACATTATCTACGCCAGTTAAGTATTAAGGAAATGAGTGAGAAGGTTTTAATTTGACTATTTATTTAGTTTTCAGCTTTGACTCAACGACAAAAATATAATAATCTAGGCATTTAAAATGCAGAGTTGTTTTACAAAAAAAAAAGTTGCTGTTGATTTTCTTGCTACACTTTTCAACAGATCGACTAGGTGAAGTGGTTGTAGATATATTTATATTCATAAATCATGCGACTTATTATTCTTCGACTTGAAATTGTAGATATAGATCTCAAAATCAAAATTTTTGACGATATTAATACAGAATCTTATAATTTTGATTCTATTTTGGTGATAACAAGCAATCTAAATAATTCTAAATAAGCTTTTAATTTATTTGAATAGATTTATATAACCTAAACTTTCGAGGTACCCTTGAGACGGTTTTCCTCGAAGGAGGACTCTCGTCTCCTTCTGAAGTGTTTTGTAATTTAACTTCACGATGCCTGATTTGCGTTTCAATGGTGTAGGTACCTAATGAATAGTTTTGTTTCCTCATGAAATAATATATACAGGGTGACTGGTGGGTAACTTTTAAAATTCAAGGACGTGATAGTTTGAAATCATACATGAAGAGAAAAATATAATTAAAAAAAAAATATCAATTATTTACTGAACAAACTAAACCGATAGTTAAAGAATTGGCAGCGATCCGCGTGCAAGGTCACATGCCGCGATTGACTCGCGATTGAATTAAATTGTAACATAGTAGTATTTATTTATAGGAAATTCTAGTGATAAATGAAGTACCTACTTTTTTTACATAATAATGATAGTGATCATACGGTCATTATATACGCTTAGTATTATTCTTTATAATATGTAGGTACCGATAAACAAATTCTGTCAAAATTATGTTGTTATAATAAATTTGTTTGAAAGAATTACTAGCATGGAAGTCGTCGTGGCGCCGTGGTTACCGTGTGTATCAAACGATATCACAGGTTAAGCAACGTTCGGTACTTGGATGGGTGACCGCCGACCATTCATTTCTCACGGCGACTTCCGTGCTTCGGAGGGCACGTTAAGCAGTCGGTCCCAGGTGCTGTATAATTGTATATGTATAGTAGTCGTTAGGGTTTGTCAGAAGCCATTTTGCCTGTAAATTATGACATCCACCACCCAGCACTGGGCTCATTACAAAGAGTCGTGATGATGATGATGATTACTAGCATATAATTATTTGCATTTTCAAAATGGGAAGTTATACAAGACTTCTGTAATAAGAAAATAAGGTAATAAGAAAAAAAGAACACTCTTTACTTAACAAAATGGAATTGTATACGAAATTCTGGAAAATTATGTGGTTTGAGCAGCTTGAGTGCATAAAATCCGACAGAATAGTAGATAAGATGATGCCTACCTTCATAACACAGTCTTCAAGGTTTCAATATTTGAGTTGTCTGTATAAGGCTGCAAACTGGACGGCAGTGACAGCGACAGCGAGAGCGACAGCGGCGCGGGCAGCGATTTCCACGACACGATAGAAAGTATTGAGTTTGTATGAAACCTCGACAAAACGCTCGAGCGCCCGCTGGCGTAGAGAGCGGCCCAGATTCCCCGCGTCGCAGCTCGCGCCGCTGTCACTCTCGCTGTCGCTGCCGTCCAGTTTGCAGCCGAGTAAACTTCAAAGTAGTAAACAAAAAATGAACCTTTTTCGATATAATCATCAAGATAAGTCAACCTACATTGTGCCTGCAATCACAAAAGGCCTATTGAGCTGAATAGAGCATACTTAAACTAACAAGCTCTCTACGTCGCAGCTATACCAGTGCATTTTTATTTTGCTTGTATAATCGTATTCAAAGCAACATATCTATGTTTAATAAAACACATGTTTATTTTAACGGAGTATTATGAAATGAAATGCTAACATCAAGTAAAATGTACCTATAGGTAATATACAAGATGTTTCTTTTGATTTCCCATAACTCTAGGGTATTAATGGGACCATGTTATAGAATCAAATAAAATGTGAATAATTTTTAAACTTTTTTTTTGGTTTATTTGTCATACTGGGTCTGGGTGTTTATCTATATGTATTTATTTTCTAGGTTCCCCCCTAGTTCACTACATGTTATCTTAAAACACAAACTTTGCTTACTTTGAGGCCATGTAGTTGGTGTGATTGTCTGGGGATTTTTTATTTAATGAAGCCAAAACTTCGTATGTAAAACATCTTTATGCGAAGTATGACAACGTGACATTTTCTATCCCTTTTTTATCGCAATGCACAGTTACAGTTCGCAGCGTTTTGCGTTGTACATTATATGCAACGTTCCTCAACGTTTAAAATGTTTTTGTTGTGTATTGTATAGCTTCAGTGACACGCGTCTATTAAATGAATGTAAAAGAGATTTTACAATTTATGAACTCATTATATGTAGATTGATGATATCGTGGATAGATATCAAAAAGAACACCTTGTATACGTATGACTAAACACAATAAACTCAGGTTAGAAGCATATTCTTTTATTACTTATTAATATTATTTTAAGCAAATACAGCATATTTCGGGTAAGGCAATTGAAATGTTTAGACCTACTTGCAGGACATAACTTTCACAAAGTAAACCAGTATGTAAGCACAAGTTTTGTGTTTTGGAGACCAAAGGGCGAAGTAGGACCTATACACACACGCCACAAGCTGACAAATATTGTTTTACCAAACTGTTCCGTCTAGAAATCGAAAACAAGACCTTGCACGCACAAGAAAACTCTCAACTTTTGCGCCATATAACTCCAGTTATTCTTTCTTGCCACCGCCGTTGTAAATAGAAGTAATGGGTACTCCATCGCTTTGTTAAGAGAACTTTACTGCGCCTCAAACAACATGTAGTTAACGTCAACACGAGTAAAGTACTATGTACATTGGAAATGAATATCACATACAATTTTACTTATTTTCAAGTTGGTTCCGAGTGGCTCCTGACCCGCTTCAAAAGATTTTTCGTCGTGCTAGATTAGAGGGAAAAGACACAGGAAAAAATGTTTGTCCTATTCCACTGTTTTCCTTTCAGATGTCAAAGTAGTGAGGATTGCTTCAACATTAAATATGTAGGCAATAAAATAAAATTTTGAATTCGGAATTTTTTGCCTGTTTTAAAAGGGACATGACTGTAATGACATTCTTTATTATCGTCTGAGAGCATCAGAGTTCTGGAATTACAAACAATGGCGTCCACAAATTTAACGCAAAACGATGTTTATTTAATACTTACTTACTAACTTAACCTAATATATTTTTGAAAATCTTATGTTCGTAAAAAAGAACTTAAACATGTTCCATAGAAAATGTGTCTTTCATAATGTTAGTACTAAAAATAAGTACAAGCTAGCCGTGCCAGGTCGTTTTGCTGAAGACTTTATGACTATGTTAGTTTTTTGAATTTGACTCTGACTTCCTCATCTCCATCCACATTATCTGTATTCTCTCTCACCGCTATCGCTACATCTATCTTTACCTCTATATCTATGTCTATGTTTCTGTCTAGTACCTGATTTCCTAATGTATATATATAATAGTAGACTCCAGAAGATCACCAACTCGTTCATGGGTCAATGTGTACGCTTTTATAATGAAATTCCAAAATATTTAAGATTGACCCTTCGATAGATTTAAGGATAAGTGTTATATAAAAATCTTAACTATAAGATATCCGGATGCAAGAAGATGGGATGGTTGTTAATTATTATTGTGTATTTTTAAAAGATGATTGCTGTTGAGTTTCTTGCCACTTCTTCTCAACAGATCGACTTTCCGAAGTGGTGGTTGATTCAGTTTAATTTGTAAATTGTTTGACTTATTTAAAATGTATTTAAATACTTACGAAATAAAGATTCTTTTGACTTTGACTTAAGTTTTATTAGAGCAACAAATACCTGTACAGCCCTTTTTTGACGAATGAAAAGTAAAAATTTTACGTTTGTCAGGTTTCTGTACTTCATTGTTTAGTGTTTTTTGTTTTATTTCAGTCCTGCTTTGTTATAAAAGGTTATGCAAAAAGTTATTGTACTCGTCAGGTGAAAAAAAACGTGTTTAGACCACGTGTTTAGACTTAGAAAAGTAGCATACAATATAATGATAAGGTTAACTGTAGAATTCCACGAATAACTGTATAAAAGTCCTAAATTATCTCCTCTATAATGAATTAATAATAATTATTACCTCAAAAAAAATTAATAATAATTACCTCAGTTTGGAATTTGTTTTAATTTTAAAATGAATTTAAATTAAGAATTACATTTCCATATTAATTTTCTATCATTTAAGTAAAACGTCAATTTAGATTCTATTAGTGCTATTGAGTAGAAGTTCACGTGAAAAATTGTCGAATGTTGGTGTACAATGATATTGACTGGGTGGGGTAGAACTAAAATTGTTACGAGGAAAGTTCAAACCAAACAGCTCTGGCCCAGCTTAATGAATCACGCATAGAAGCCTCTACATCCCGGGAAAAGAATAACGTTGTTATAGTAGACTCATCAAAAATGGTTATATATGATAAAATTGGAATGTACGTCGTACCTTACTCGTGTTGTCTTTAACTATATGTTGTTTGAAGCGCAGTAAAGTCCTCGTAACAAAGCGATGTACTACCCATTACTTCTATTTACAACTGCGGTAGCAAGTAAGAACAACTAGAGTTATATGGCGCAAAGGTTAAAAGTTTTGTTGTGACAGTAAGGTCTTGTTTTCGATTTCTAGACGGAACAGTTTGGTATAGAAATTTTTGTCAGCACGAATTTGGGTGAGTACTCGTCGGTCCTAGTTTTACCATTTAGTCTCCAATACACAAAACTTGTGGTTTCGTAGGTTTCATAATGTGTCTGTTATCTTAGAGCATATTATTATTATTGGGGGTTTTGGGACTATATGAGCAGTCTTGTCTGCTCGTCACACTGCGACCTAAAAGATCTATTGTGTGAGTCCCAATTTATAACTCGCCGCACACTCCAATGGAGTCCAGGAAATTTAGGATTTTCCTTACGGCGATGCTCCTAATCTCTTTTGGATCCAGCTCGTGCTTATCCAGGTGAGCGGAGCGCTTGTGCATAACTGCGGGGCAGTGGCACAGTAGGTGTAGAGGGGTTTCCTCTGCGCTTTCGCAGTATCTGCAGAGCGCCGTCTCAGTGAGACCAGGTCTTAGAGCATAACGTAGTGCGTAGGTTGCACACTAAAGAACAGTGGTAGAAGGCTATACATGATTTTAGTTGATGTTATTTTGTGGCGTTTGATAAACAAAAACATATTAGACTATTCGGAATTCATTCCTGAGTAACTCAGTAAAAAAATAATCGTAGACGAAAGTAACACGAAAAGATATTGTATTTTGAATATTATATGTTTTGTACGTCTTTGGCACTTACAATTCAATTTTTACAATTCAATTTTTGAGCCCCGATAGCTCAGTGGCAAACGAGAGGTCCCAGGTTCGAGTCCTGGTTGGGTGATTTTTATTTAACACATTTTTCATTTATTAAACTTTTAAACCCGATCCTTTCGTATCGATAAGTCGACATTTATAAATTTATTTAAATAGACCACAATAATATATTTATTGATGCCTGAGATATTAATTTTTTTAATCTTTAGCCAATAAATAAATACACTCAGAAAAATAATTGCATAGTTGAGTCCTTTATCATATAAGCGTATCATGCCAATTGTATTATATTATTTTCTCACGAATTACAGTTTTCAAGTGACTTTACAGTGGATTTTAATAATTGATCAAATGTTTTCTGTATACCACCAACGCAACATGGTTTTCGTTTGTTATGCCCGCGATCGAACTTAATTGGTGTTTTTGTTCCAATATCGGCCGTTGGGTGGAATATTGAAATCAACCGTTACCATGTTTTATTTCTAAACTTGGTTATTAAAAGAATAATAGAAACAATTAAATTCGTAATTAAAAACAATGTCTGCAAGTCTTCTGTTTGGCTGTCGAAATACGATTTACATAATCAGAAGTTTCAGATTTTAAAACGATTTAATAGAGGTTTTTAGAATAATATGCAAAGAAATAGAGGTTTTAAGAATAATAATGAGAAGGGTTAATAGAATAATATCTAATAGAATTGCAAAAAATCTTGCAGTTTTTATTTTCGATTATTTCAAAAACAACTATAAAAACTCCTAAATATCAATAACTGAAGAAATATGCTAAATAAAATCACCTGACCAGAACTCGAACCTGGTACCCCTCGCTTAGCGGACGCTCTATCATTATTATATGCAAAAAATTATCAATAAAAATATAAACATAAATACAAGTTCAAAAATTTATACAATTTACAATATTCATACATTTCAAGCCTTTCTACAACTTTAATTTAAATCCTTTTCTACCTTACTTAATGCTAACCTAACGCGGTTCATACGGTCATAAAAACTCCGCAGTAAATAAATAATCTCATGTAGGATTTGCACGCACTTGTTTCATAAATATATTATCATGCAAAGTGATGGACGGGGCCTATACGTTATAACCTGACATTTTCAGAGGGTTTTTCCAAGAACTATTTCAACGTAAAATTTCAGCGTATTAGCAGATACCGAAGCACAATGATTTGCTAAAACAAATTCAATGACTACCGGTATTTCTCAATAACTCAATGGGGAAAAAGGAAATGAATTTATCGGTATTTTACACAAACTTTTTCTTTTATATTAATTTTAACATTTTGGGATATGATGAACAAGTATTAGTATTCAATGTGATGTTTGAGGTAATGTTCTAGGTGTATAAGAATTCCCTAAGTTTTTATATTTACCGCACTCCGGTTAAAAACCTCTAACTGTGTATAAATATCAATTTAATCTTCTTAGCTGCTAAATGTATATTGTGAAGAGCAGTTAGAGGTCCAGAGGTCCTAGACCTGAATTACCAAACGATATGCACCAGAGTTACTTAGCAGTGGAACCTCTCTAGATTCACCTGTATAGTCACCAAATAAAGTCTGAATATAATCGCTTCAGCGTTGATATATTTCGGTAATATTTTCAGAGTTTCATACTGAACCTGTGAGTTCATATATCATTACGGTCATTATAAAGCAGTTGCACCTACAAAAACCTTAAACTTTCAGAGTAGAACTAAGTAAAAAAATTGACAACACTATCCTCATACGCAATTAGGGACTACTTGAGCAAGATAAAAATATAGTCATGTGTTACAAAATTCCTCATTGGGTCATTGTTTTAGTGCTATCCTGTGGTATGAGAAAACTTGGGTTAGCTTCAAAGGCAGGACGGCAGGTTTTCTAAATCGGTTACCTAGTATCGCTGTGCAAACCCCTTATCAGAAGCTTATTCAATCTAACTGTATGGCTACACGATGTCAACTTGGATAATTTATTAAATCTGAGTGCTGACTTGTTCCGTTTATAGCACCTATTAGTAACTTAAATAGCTAAAACTTTGTTACTTTCAAAGGTACGTTAATTTAAAAGAGAATGAAGCTTGACGGGCTAAAAAGGTTTACGTCGTGTGGCCATAATATACGAGCACTTAATTCTAAAAGCTCTATCACATTTTACTGTCCTATTTGCAGCCTCTGGAGTTTTCCAGTGGGACTAGTAACCTTCCGTGAAATGGCTTCATTTACTCCTGGGAAGGCTAGGATATAAGCAAACTGATTAAATAAGACTTAAAGTCAATGCCAATATTTAAGTATTACAATTCTTGGTAGTATGGAAAATTATGAACCTAATTTGACATTCCCTCTTTGTTAACGAGTCTTTAAATTTAATAGATGCAAACGTTAAACTCATAAAATAGTTTTTACTCTATAAATTTAACATTAAAAAAAAGATATACAATTCAGATTTAAATTTAAAGCAATTGAATCTAGCTCAAGACAAGATTTTACCGTCAGTTTATTGCGCAAATATCAAATGAATATTCCAAAGCAGCTCTCCACTACACTTTATTGATGTTCTTTTCTTATTTTAAAAGGTTAAGTAGTTACATCTAGTTGAAGTACATATATCAAGGTTTTACTTTCAAAAAATATTATAGAGACAATTTTTGTTATTTATCAGAATGCTATTCGACATGTTAGCAAAACGGCAAAGCGAATTTCTATTTAGCGTAAGCCGATGCTAGCACATGAAGTACTTTTCTCCGCCGCTCCTGGCTACACATGGCAGGCTTAAATAAAATTTACTGTATTATTTTTTTATACTTTTCAGTTTACTTAACAAGATATGTTAAGTGCTATCTTCAAACTCATTTTCTTTAAAACTTGGGGTAAAATGAGACTTTCATAAAACGCGCATTGAACCACGTTTTATTATGTTTTACATTTTTATCATAACGGGTATCCAGGTTAATTAAACCTGAGGATTGTGCTGAGGGGGGGGGGGCGATGAAGGTACCTTTATTCAGGTTTTTGCTCATATTAAAAGTACTCAATTCTGAAGGTGTAGAGGTTGAGGGCTCCTATTTTCAGACTTTGCTTATAGTCAGAGAAGATTTATAAAATCAGTGAAACTAATTCTTGTAGTTTTGGAAATTCTCACATGTAAATCATGTGAAGTCCACAATAACCTATAAAAAGTCTTCGAAAGTTGGAGATGTAGGTCTGAAGAAGGTCTTTACCATATCTCAAAAATCTGTACGAATAGCATGACTCCTAACAAAAGCATTAAGATAAAAATCCCTATTGATTTGTTGAACTTTAGTTGTTACCTAGCTAAGCTAAGAATTTACGGTTGTTCCGAGGTGATTGACATTTTAAATAAAAAACTTATCTTTGAACTATTTATAATGTGTGTTTTATTTCTCATTTCATAATTAATAACAAGACAGGTTAGTACACCCTATGCACCTTTTAATTTATCAATATTTTACCCGCCAATTTCTGCAAACTTCATTATTAAAGCATGATTACAAACAATTTATTTAAAAAAAACCAGTCGCATAAACTAATTAACCATACATTAATAAGTTTAAGATATGGTATTTAAATCAATTAGCTACGGTTTGAAATTTGACCAACTCTTTGATTAAAGCGCATAGCTTAGAGCCATTATTTGCATGCCTAGGCGGTTAAGTCATTTAGCTTGGAACAAGAAACAATAATCATTGGCGGTTAAGCCATTTAGCTTGGAACAAAAAAAAAATTAAATATGAATCATTTTGTATTAAGCGACATTTATCTACGTTAAAAATAGGAATTTTAGAAAAATAAATGAATTCGATTATAGGAAATATGTAATAAAAACAACAATATCTTTCTTTTTAAAAAAATAATGCAATTTGCTAAAGTTTTTTTTTTTTTCTAAAAATCGAAACTTTAATCTCCTCTGGTGTAAAGTTCCAAAAATGTCGGTTAATACAAATAGCCCGGAACCCGTCGAATTTGTTTTTACTCTACGACCTATACTTTAGGAGCCAAAAGACATTTGCTATGAAGGTATTTTTTATTTCCAATCTCCAGGTTTTTGTACATATCACAATTTTTGCTTGTGACAAATGTTTTTACATAAAATTGTCCACTGATTTGGTTATATTACTTATTACTCTACGAATAATACTTTAGGAGCTACAGGCTGTTTAAGTTACCAACGAGATAGAAAAATAACTTTTTGCTCATAACTCGAAAATCTATACAAATAGTATTTATTCCCTAATGATGAAAGTTGCTTGTAACAAAAGTTTGTAAATTAAAAGTACTGATTGGGTCATATTAATTTTTACTCTATGAATTATACTTTAGAAGCTGCAGGCTGCTTAAGCTAACAAAGAGATAAAAAAGTAACTAAAGAATTAGAAACGAAACTATTTGAACTTTGATTTATAGAGAGCAAAAATCAAATCACAACGTCTTTATTACATCACTTAAGGCCTTCTACATCGACATCCTCATCTTCTCTGTCTAGAAGATCAATAGATACTCCGTTTTTACATGAACCAAAGGATCCTCTATCTTGTACTTATGGAATACCAAAGTAGGTAAAAGAAAAAAGAGACCAGTTTTTACTTAGTGCTGGATTTATCAAAAATTTATCAAAAATCACGATATTTGTCAAAAACATGCTTTCTCGTGGAGGAGAAAGCATGAGAAGTTCATTGAAGAAAAGTTGTCCACGCATTAGTCCTTCCTCAGTCAGTGGTATCATACGGGTCGTACTATGCGGACGCCTGAATACTCACAAAAACCTCGCACTTTTCAAAAAATACCCTGTAGCTTCTAAAATATTGGTCGTAGAGTAAAAATTTATATGACCAAATCAGTAGCAAATTATATGTAAAAACTTTTGTCAGAAGCAACAATTATGCTATTTGTACAGATTTTCGGGATATAAGCAAAAAACTGAAAATAGGGTCCCTTAACCCCCACACCCTCAGCACTACCCCGCCCTCGAGGACTTTCAGTGTTTTAATCTGGATAAATATTTAACCCTTATTCTGTTTTTAATAATACCTCAAACATTTTTTGATAAATATTTATCAATTTATGTAATTTACTGGATGGAAAGACATTTCTGTTTTGCGGTATTATCAAATTATTACTTTTAACTAATATATTGAAAGAAGAAAAAACTCCTTAATATCTTTTCAGTTAAACAGATTTTAATTTATACCCGATATAAATTCAAAACGGGTGGGTAAAAATAGGTATAAATGGGTATTTTCCCAAGCCTCGGGTTTTTGCCCATCTTTGGCCGGTACCTAACAATT
The DNA here is from genome assembly GCA_944452665.1 of Stenoptilia bipunctidactyla. Taxonomy (NCBI): domain Eukaryota; kingdom Metazoa; phylum Arthropoda; class Insecta; order Lepidoptera; family Pterophoridae; genus Stenoptilia; species Stenoptilia bipunctidactyla. Next base: position 11,476,419 of record OX101727.1, read on the forward strand.
GTTTGAAAATACAATTTTAAAAGTAAATACGTAAAAACAATATTTTAAAGAACCCTGTGTACACAATCAACATAAACTTTTTAATTTCGTAAAGGTTTTACTCTTTTTTAATTTAAATAGGTAGCATATTCATATTCAATATATTCTTTTTAGTTTTTGTAAACTAAATAGTTTCTGCTTTATATTTCTTTAAATGTATTTTTATAGTGAGGGTCCTTGAGGGTAGACAGTGAATTACAAAAGGCTTCTCCTCGTGTTTGTTTTTGACAGTACGTTTGAATTCACGTTCGAAGGGTTCCAAAGTGAATTTAACTCTAAATTGAAACAAGAATAGTACCATACAATTGACTGTAAAATATGAAATAACTACTCCTACAAAATGAAATTATTTACTGTCCATATTAAAAATTACGGTATAATAGTGTTTTTGAAACTAGTTAACAGTTACGGTGTTACCACACCAATCAATCGACCCTTAGATTAACTTAAGAAATATATAAAATATGAGATAAATAATTATTTAACAGCAAATAACTGTGATCATTACACAAATATTCACCCCTCTAGGATTTGAAGCATATCGAAGGACCTCTTGTATATTAGGTCAGTAGATTACTTATACTGTAGAATGCGTCCAATCCAGATGTGCTAATAATGCTCACTAGATGAAACCCTCTGATATTTAGTGATCAACCTTTTTAGATCTAAATGCAGGTGTCTAATTCTTTAACGTAGAGTCGGTTCAGAATAACTATTGCCCCTATGATAAATAATAATAATATCTATAATTATTATTATTATTATGAGCCATTGCAAAAAACGTCTAATGATTTTTGCTAGGATTCAAGGATCGTTTGGATAGCGACCACAGATAAAAACTGACGTCAAGTGTCACCGATTTACTGGCGATATGTTCCGCCTGTTCCTACCTAAACCCGCGTGTTTCCACGTCATTGTAAGTCAAGTTCCAGGACAAACGTGAGTTGAGTCATTGCTTAAAAAAACGTATATAATGAAAGACAAGCTATTTAATTTGAGTGCACTCGTGTTAACCTTTGTTCCCTAGGAAAAAAACACAATAAAAACTAAATACTATGAAGGTATATTCTATCTGTGTGGCCCCTAAGTAAGTTTGTAATATCGCTACACCCAAACTTGAGCTGTTAAGCCTGCACAGCTTCTATCTATCGATTGACTGTCGCTCCGATGACGATTGCTGGCCCTAAAAAGGCTTGATCAGTAAAGGGGGATGCTTAGTGGGAAAATTCAACTTCTGAGGAGTCCCACACTGTCTGGGTATCTATGGCTGCTAACCTTCTGGCTAACAGACTTATAAATACCCTTTCGTGCCTAACGCATTCATTCTCTAATAGAGCTTGCTCTATTAGGTACCAAATCTTTCCATGGCGGAAACAAAGAGCTGTTAAATATATTAAAATAAATAAATAAAACAAAATAAAATTCCCAGACAATCACACCAACTACATGGCCCCAAACTAAGCAGAGCTTGTGATATGGGATACCATGTAGCGAACTAGGAGGGAACCTAGAATATAAATACATATACATATAGTAAAACGCCCAGACCCAGAACATTTTTTTTTTGTTCCGTGCGGGAATCCGTGAAAGAATCCGCGACCAGTGTCGTCTGAGGCAGACAATGTTACGCTATCGTCAAAGTGGTCGTTATATGAAATTAGTTAACAGGTTTAACGCATTTAAAATTTTGTTTATAATTTATTACATTGTAGCAGAACATTATTTAAAACGGATAAAACAGTATACCAAATCATCAGGTCATGAAAGCTGTCATTGATAAATACAGTACGTTCTTATTTTTCTGAAATACGTACAGTTTTTTTTCTATTAACATGCTTTATCTACAAAATTCGGTTAAAAAAAAATAATGCTGAGCATAAAATTTTCAACAAAACGTAATTGGAAAGAACAGCTGGTTCAGTAAATAAAGGATATGTGTATGACGGCAAAGGCATATCGGAAACAGTTCAGGTTATTTAAAAAATGAAAATGATATTTTTTATTCGTTAATCCGAAAGACAATCGTGAAATAAATAATGGCTGGTCACAATACTCGTATCAAAAAGTTTACGTAAAAGTAAAGATAGAATAAGCGTAGTATGGGAATTACTATATTTATTTTAACTTTTTGTTAGGTTATTGAGACCGGCCATTACCTACTTGTACACGTCTAAAAAGTTATTTGGTGAGGTAAAGGCATTTGTCATTGATATGTATTAAAAATCCAGTCCCATGCTGGACTGGGAGCGAAAGAAAAACGTAGAATGTGCCAGCTGCTTCTCTTCCCGGGCATACTGTATAAGTCAGTTAAGGGACAGAGGTTTTAAAGGCGTTTTTGTAGGCGATAGGCTGACCCCCTGTCACTACAATAGTCTCTCTCCATCTTTATAATACCTCCACATTTGTCAAACGTGACATCAGATGGTCTTTTAACCTCTGGTGTTCTGCCTACCCCATAAGGGATACAGGCGTGACGTTATGTATGTATGAATGTATGTATTAAAAAATAATGGTATAACATTGAGCTCACCTATTCGTTTTAAAACCAAATCCTAAATTTAACTATATAGTCACGATCAATAATCCCTCAATAATAAAGTTTTTAATACTTTGTTCCATACGAACTATTTATTAAGCAATTGCAATGCCAAACCTACACAATTACTTCTAGTTTCCATTTATAAAACATTTGTTAAATTAAATTTTCATAACAAAATTTTATTTTAGTACTTCGATCATGAATGAAGAATAAATAATATGTTGGCGCTTACCACTGCCACTTTTTTGCTATTGCATGTCTCGTGTGTGTGAGTGAGAGTAGAAAAAAACATATTCGTATTAATTTCTCAATGACAAAGCATGACTGTACTATATCTTGTCAATTTCCTTTGATCTTACGGTATTCTTGAGCAATGCCGCAGCTCTTTACACGATACAAGAACATAACAACACTACACGGTGACACAACTTTATCATTAAATTTAATTAATGATTTATGATATTTTACAGTTGTTGTCAAGCTTTCTCGGTAAAATACAAACGCTCTTTAATTTTTTTGGAAAAAAAGTTGATTTTCTCATAAAAAAAGAAAAATAGTTTTTTTTGTCCTGTGAAATTATAGAAACAATAAGATTTATAAGCTCAAGCCTTGGGTCTATTCTATTGGATTCATACTATGATCTGTAATAAATTATATTCATGAGTCTGAATACCACTAGGATTGCTCGATGGAATAATAAAAGTTTTCGTTTATTTTGAGTACTTAAGATTCCAGTTACCTACGTCAAACTATGTCACTTTATGCCTTATGAGTAGAATTGCTATTTTTCTCGGATCAACGTATGTTCTAATAACATGTATCATTATACTTTAATAATATGCTTGTCCCTTCCTTAACCAACATTCTCCGTTTTCAGACCAACATCACTTACGTTAGATTGAAGTTAAATAGTAAAAAATATTCTTAGTTGGCAGATATTAAACAAATTATGAATTGAAACTGATGAACTGCCATTACAATATTGCCGAAAAGTTGTCAAAAGAATTTTCTATATTTTAATGTCCGCTTTGGTACATTTTCAATAATCAAAACGTGGGCTTAGCGTTTATTTTTATTTATTTATTTATTTATTTATTTACTTTAACTTAAACGATACAATACCAATTACATAAGTTAAAGAAAGTCACAATTTGTCATTATATATAAAAAAAAAAAAAAAAAAAAATTTAATGCAATATCAACATATGTCAAAAGAATAATAATTATGAAACAAAAACAAAAGAAAAATAATAATTATACAATAAGAAAATAAAAAATAAAAAAAATTTATAAGAAAAGTAATAAAGAACTTTACAATGAAATGTCAAAAATTAAAGTTAATAAAATATAAAACAAACACTTTTAATAAGGACATGTCAAATAATTACATTCTCGCAACATTTTAAGCAAACGGACATAAATTTGTTCCACTCATCTACAAACATATCGCAGTCAGGGTTTTCGTCCAGGAGTTTGTTAAGTGCGGAAAGAGTACGCGGCAGCGGCGAGTTTACGCGTGCGACCGTGCGGCACCGGGGCACCGCCAGCAGCTTGTGCTTCCTACTGCGAGTGTAGTTGTCGGGGACAAACAGACGAGCTAGCTCGTTATGCAGCTCGGGTGCGTCGATCTTACCACGAAATATTTTTAGGATGGTATTGAATTGGTCGAGCGCTCTCCTGACCTCTAACGAGTTATACCCTAGGAACCCTAAAAGGAAGCTTGTAGGATACAAGTATGGATAGTACCCTCCTATCCGTTTATAGAGAAAACGGAGAAATGCCTTTTGTACTTTTTCTAAAATTAGCGTATAAGTAATCTCGTGCGGATTCCAAACGCACGCACTAGATTCTAGCTTGCTTCGGACTAACGCGTTGTATAATATGCGAATTACCGATTGGTTCCTAAAGTCTCGGGCGTTCCTTAGGACGAACCCTAGTCTCTGAAATGATTCTTTTGCGACAGCAGTCATGTGATCGTGAAATGTAAGTTTCTGGTCGAACGTAACCCCTAAGTCTTTGATTACATTTACTCTAATAATAATGTCATTATCCAATTTGTAGTCGTAATTTATTGGATTCTTCATGCGACTATACGTCATTACAAAACATTTATTAAGATTAAATTCCATTTTGTTGGTAACACTCCAACTGTACGCGGCGTCTATGTCGTGCTGTAAAGCAAGGCAGTCACCTTCAGTCTTAACGTTAATATACAATTTTAAGTCATCAGCGTAAAGTAAACACTGAGCATACCGAAAGATATCTGGCAAGTCATTGATCATCAATAAGAATAGCAGAGGACCCAGTATGGAGCCTTGGCTTATTCCTGAGCGCGTATGATATGGCGACGATTCATATACACCTAGCCGTACAAATTGTTGGCGGTCTCGTAGGTAGTCAGCGAGAAAATTGAGCAAACCTGGAGTAAAGCCCATCGCACTGAGTTTCACCAGCAATATATCATTGTTTATTCTGTCGAAAGCCTTCCGAAAGTCAAAATAGATAACATCCACCTGGGAGCCCTGGTCTAATTGCCTCGATACAAAGTCTGTCAAAGTCAGCAAGTTAGTATTTACCGATCGTTTAGGTCTAAATCCATGCTGAGCGTTGTTTAAGTATGTCTCTATCTGTACGTAGATTTTATTATGAGTGATATGTTCGAACACTTTCGCTGGGGCCGACAGGACAGCAATTGGGCGATGTTCTTCAACTGCAGCTTGGTTACTTGTCTTTGGGATCGGAATAACTTTTGAGACTTTCCACTGTTGCGGGTACGAACCGGTTTGCAATGCGGCATTAAAAATGTGACATAGAGGCCCAACGAGAAACTTTTTAAACCGCTTTAACACGTCTGAGGGGATGTTATCTGGTCCCATTGAACTACTTGCTTTTAACTTATTAATACCATTACTGACGTCATCCGGAGTTATACTGGAGATGTGAACATAACGATTTGTAGCGTTGACAAAAGAAAGGTCACTGTAACACAAAAAATATTTCAATTATCTAATCCACCAGCAAATGTTTATAATTTTCCAAAGCATGTTTGATCTTTTAATAAGGCTTAATAAAAACGGCATCTTTCACATTTTATCTTCAAAGTAAACTCAATGATTAAGTTAAAAGTTGTTACATTAAAGATAATTAAAGTAATTTTACAGTTACATTGTAAAACGAAATTTATTTAAGATTCAATAACGACTAAAGTAAGGTAATAAAATAAAATACAAGTTTGGCTTTGAGTTCAGTTCTGGCTGGGACATAATATTACAATTTAAACCTTAATTTTGATTATTTTGAATATCTCTATGAATTGAAAAATCACAACTAATATTACTGAAACTTTGATAATTTGTAGTAAGCGGTACTGTTCCTAGTGACTTGTTTTCGTTGCATTAGCCCGAGTAGCGATATTAGCAAATTACTAACTATTAATGTTTTTTTAAGTTATTCTTTATTAAATTAAAATCAGTAACAATGAAACCTTTAAACAATTAACTTCAAACAATTAATCCTTTTGATTGAAATAAAAAGTTATTTTTTAAACCATAATTTATTAACATGAGACTTTTTATGAAACACCTGTAAAGACACCGAGAGTCGAGTGCTTCATTTAAGAATATGAATGCAGTAAACTATGAAAAAACGTTCTTTAATTTAATTTTTTTATTTAAGACAATACTAACATAATATTATGACAACCATATGCTTGAAAATAAATAAAAAATAAATCCCCAGACAAACACACAACTACATAACCCAAAGCTTGTGTTATGAGATACCATGTAACGAACTAGGGAGGAATCTCGAATATAAATACATTATACAGACCCGGATTTTTTTTCTTGTTTCGCGCGGGAATTGTACCTGCGAATCTTGCTTGGCATAGTAGCGTCTACAACATTGAACCACGGAGACTGCACTTCATAGCTTTCTCTGAATATACCCCAGGTCATATAAATTTCAGAATCTCAGCTTTAGCCATGTTTAACTCCTACTATATAATCTCAACTAGGATTTCAATTACTTAACCTTCAATGACAGGTTTCGCAGGACCGAAGGCGGTAAAGCAATTGATCTCAATTCCCGTAATCCATGCAATATTGGTGACCAATTTAACAAGATCTTAATAATAGATCTGGATTGTCTGTTCCAAGAAATTGTTACGTCTTCTAACAAAGTCAGTAGTTCTAAAGATTATTGATCATTCTCCTATTTATTTATTTATTTTACTATCCATAAAAAAAAAAAAACGTTTTTTCCACCCTTGGAAAACCCTCTTTCATAATGTGGTAAAAGGGACGGTAAGACCAAACCTCTGTAAATAATTACGAAACCTATGTAGAATGTACAACTTGTAGAGATGAAACTATACGTAAAAGAAAATAAAATTAATAACAGCCAAGAAAAATTGTTCACATATAGATAAAAAATATAAAATAAAGAAAAGCAATCAGAAAACTGGAGCAGCACTCAGTAATCAATAATTACTTGGATATTTACAGTGATCAAATATGGAAAATTGCTACAAAACACCATTAACTTTATGCATAGCATAAAGCCGCTCTTATACAAATATTTAAACTCCATTATTTGAGTACCTACCCCTGCTCTTTGACTCCGAGCGAAAATATGAAATGAGAATTATAAATTCCCCTTTCGGATGTTTCTCTTGTGCTGAAACTGTAACTAACTGATTTTATAATGTTGGTCTCGATGAGCACAAACTAAACTATTAAAATTTCAAGTTTGGCTTGCAGCCAGTCATACTTACCAAACAGTCTAGTCTAGACATGGTTAGTTTATAATTTCACAAGAGTATTATAATGTTTTATAACTACGTTACTGCACTTACCATACTTGATGTAATTGGTATTAAAACTTCATAACTTAAACTTCAAGTAAAATTTAAAGTTAAGTGAATATCGTATTATGTTTAAAATTTCGCTCCCTAATATTTTGATACTTCTTAAGTAAAATGTTCGGGGAAGCTTCTTAGATTAGGAATACGGCTTATCTTGAGTTTAATCTGATTTTCTTTTCAACAAAAATGTATTTATAAAAAGGGCGGACGTTATTTATTATTATAGGATAAGGTCTTGGCAACTCTTTGCGTCTTACCAGCTCTAATCAGAGCGATTACCAACTCATTTAAGTAAAAAGTTATTTAAAACTTCGTTGTTGTACTCTTCTGTTTGAATAGTGAGGTCAATGGTTATCTTTTCCCACATTTCTTAAAATATTTCGAGGTAAACCTTGTTGTAGTGTATTTGTATTTCTTTTTGCTTCGATATTTAAAATTGTTCAAGTACAACGCGTGTGTTAGCTCACAATTGATAAAGACTTTTTCTATTTTTGCTTCTGTATTTCCATAAATATTGATCAACATTCTATCTCGTACTTACTTTATAGTTTGAAATCTGTCACTTCCTTATCATAAAAATTAGTTCCCCAGATTCCAAACTAAAGTCAGCATATAATTATGCAACGATGCTGTCAAACGTTTGGGCCAACAATTTCAAGATTGGGCCTTGGCTTCCGTTGGTGACAATGAACGCACGCACTGGCTAGCTAAATATAAGTCGCACGCGACACCTGTGGCTGGGATTGGCTCAGCTGTTCAATGACGTTGGACATTGGCATTGCAGTGATTTCCTCAAACTTTGGCCTTTGAATATAGTGGAAACTGAAGTTTTGTATGTAGTATCTTGATATCTTAGAAGATAAGCTTTGAAACCATTTTTGAGGAAATTGGTTTCTGTCCTGCTGCCTTTGATAGCATTTATGATGTTTCATAAGCGCAATATTCTATATGTCAAGACTTTACGTATTAGAGTTATTTTTGGTCGTCGCTTAAATTTGAGTTTACATAATACTTTTAATGTTATTTCAGACCCTTTAATAAAACTAGTGAATAAAAAACGAATAAGGAGAGAAACTCTTCTTTATTTCACCCAATTAGTACAAACACTTTACGTATGTTATCATAATTCGTTGTTTTTATTGCAACTAAATACCTAATGTGTAAGCTAACATGGCTAGTCCTAACCTATGTCTATGTAGTATTACTAGACACTAAGAGGAGGATACATTCTGTTAACAATTTATTTGAACAAATACAAACAAATTTTCACACAATGTTTTGTTTATTGTTTAACAATCGGCTCAGGGAAGTCGTTGTGGCGCCATGGTTACTGTGCATATCAAACAATATCGCAGGTTAAGCGTGCTCGGCGCGGCCGTTAATAGGATGGGTGACCGCCGATCATTAATTTCTCACGACGACTTCCGTGCTTCGGAGGCCACGTTAAGCTGACGGTCCCGGATGCTGTATACAGTAGTCGTTAGGGTTTGTAATGGTACCCTGAAAATTCTGACATCCACTACCCAGCACTGGAGATAGCGAGAGGAGTCTCATAGCCCTGCAGTGGGCTCTCTACACGGAGTTGTGATGATGATGATGATGAATCAGCTCAAAGTATGTGTTTAGACTGAAATCCAGCACTTCATATCATAATATAGTAATGTAATGCATGGAATTGCATATTTAACATCTACGCCACATTATCAATTTTTATTAAAAACTTAGCGTATCTTGCAAATCTTAAAAAGGATACATAAACATATCAAATATTTTAACACGCATATAAAATATCAAATATGTTCATTGTATGATATTTTTGTATACAATCCTCTTCTAGCAGGATTTAAACCCGGGACTACTTGGATAGAATGCAGCGTTACTCCAAGAATGATAAAACTGATTCCAATTAAATTGATAATTTATAATAGGTAATATATTTTTGTGAAGTTAAAAACTTATCTCCCGGAAAAGTCAAGATGTTTTTTTTCTGGATAATTATTTTAAGCGTTTCCCTTACCGCTTCTACCAGGCTACCTATTAAAATATCACCGCTATTTTACCATCGTTTGCAAGGACCTTGTTAAGCTTTTAAAAGGAATTTCGTACGGTTGTTCGAAATTTAAATTACATTGTGTAAAAAAGAGCACAGATAAGAATTAAAGTAGATATTTTCCCGATAGCTTAATTAACATTTACGAATAAAAACAGTACACAGGATAGTGTAATTTATTAAACAAGTTCTAGTGGTTATGTTATATATCAATTAATGTTGTAATGTGATATTCTATTTATTACATGAATTTATTTCTAAGGATTTAATTTGTTTTTAAATAACTATTGATCAATTCCATTTTAAATTCATGAACTATAAATTTTAATAAAAATTAACTCCATTAAAAAATCGTGTGCATTTCATATATCTCTCTAGTCTAGGGTCTGTCGGAAGAAATTTTTTGAGAGTTTTGCGTATTTTTGTTGATACTTGTGTTCGATGTGTATCTCAATAATATCTTAACTTTTATACACTAAATACAAATTAAAGTATTTTTTAAATTAATTTTTAAATACCTAAGCACATAATTTAACATGAAATTTAATTAAGATGTAATATATAAACATGAATTAATATAGTTTCATACCTACGGTCGTTCAGTTCTATTTGAAGAGATTTACTTTGTACAAGTTCACTGAACCTACCTAATTAATAACTACGAATGTTTGTTCAAAGTAGTTATTAACAATGATAGCACATCACTCACATGAAAGGGAATTATTCTTAAACTGCACAGATTTAAAGACTTAGGTAAAAGACTCCTACAATATACTTACCTAATATTAGCATAGTTGCTTAAAAATGACGTTGATGGTTTGAATGACGAGTACGAGTATTTTTTTCTTACTCAATAATTGTAAGTTACAAAATAACTCTGATGATACATCCTATGTAGAAAGAACTTGTGCCTTAGTTTCACCGCTATAAAACAGCACTTTTTAAGTCGTCAAGACGGTGTCTGACAGGGTTTTCCGACACCAATCGATCGGTTTTTTGGACTAATAAAAACTATCAATCGACTTCCACTGTTCCATTCTGCCATCGATCGATGCCGTCAATCAACGGTAATTTGCTTTGCTTGGTGGTAGGATCCCTTCTGGGTCCGCCTGGCTAGCGACCACCCTTTATATAAAGTCTGCCGCCAAATGTTGCCGCTCCGGCGGTAATGTGTTCCGGCAATATTGTATAAAGAGCCAGTTCCTTCCTAAACCCGTGTGCTTTCATCTTCGACCTCATCGTCACTTACCATCAGGTGAGATTGAGGTCAAACGCGGGTTTAGTCATTTATAAAAAAAAAAAAGATCGATTGGTGGGGTAACACCCTTATATGCGATAAATCCTTTTAAAAAGGGTTTTATTTGAGATTTTGAATCTGGAATGCTAGAGGCAGTACTATTTATGATTTAAGTAGGTATCGTATCCCACCGAGCCACTTTTAAAAACGAACTCTATTTAATGGTATATGGGCGTACAAGGCTAATTCTTAATTCTGCCTTATATTACCTATTAAACACAATCTTGTCGACTTATCCCGAAATATATGGTAACCGGACGTCCAGCTTTGGTTTGCAAAGAATCAAGGCATACAAAATTATATCCTTAAAAACTAAAGGAAAATTAACTTATGTATAAAAAAACCATAGCATATTATTTTCAAGACTCAATTATGATGTAAATTACTTCGCGATCAACTTACATTACCAAACGCTGCTTCTATTTCTGCTTAATATATCCGTATAAAATAGAAACATTTGTTTCTACTATTCTATACTCGTACTAACTGCGGTGTACAATTAGTACTATTGATTTTGGGCAAATAGTCGCGTCGTCACCCTGTCACGTGTGTGGCGTGCGTCCGGCTGTCTGGACATTTTCTCGCAGAGCGTTGCTGCTTATCTAGGTAGCTAAGTCATCGTTTGTGACGACGTTCTGTAAAGGTTTCATCGTTTGTGACGCTATAGTTTCCTCGAGAAATCGAAAAAACTTTGGCCAGCCAGCCAGAATTTCGCATTTTCCAGCATTCCAGATCTCAGCCCCCAGAGGGTTTTGAGGATCCAGCTGGTATATAAAGGTATGTGACGCGATATGTGACAGCAACTAAAGTGGTTTTATCAAGCAAAACGCCATAATTTTCGAGTTAACACGAAAAACAAGTGGCCAGCCAGCCGGACGTTTCTGGCTGAGCCACTTTGTTTTTTCCTTATATCTCAGTAATTAAAGCAATTGGAACTGAGTTTTAAGTCTAAAAGAAATGTGACGCGATATGTGACAGACCTCATATAGTTTAAAACATACCTGACGCATGTGTTTAAGAGTTATTTCGATAAAGATTTTGATGACAGATGACAAATGTCCGGCTGGCTGAGCCACCCATTCCAGCGCTTGCAGACGGTCTAGAAAGCTAGATTCTTATCAAAAGGAATGTGACGGCGACGAAGACAACAAATCGTCGTATGTGACAGCTCTAAATACTGCCAAACAAAAAATATAAGCGAATGTTGATTCTTTCATACAAAGTCAATTAGGGTGACCATATTTTACTCCTGTACATTGTCATCCTTATAAAATACTTCCAAAAAAATTGTCAAACTTGACAAATAACTTGATCATTACGTTGCTCTAATTAAGTGCAATTAAACTTACAAGGTGCTTGGTGTTAATGGTGGTTCACTAGGGCATTATAAATTTAATTTTTATTGTAATGATAATTGGTTTTGCTATGACGATATGGATTACAAAATTAGGCAAAGCCTTAAAAAGCCAATGCTTCTACATTGTCTTGTTTATGTTTTGACAGACTGAACTGAGAGATGCATACCTACATTATAATGAAGATGTTTTAATTACTGAGGAACTTATTTTATTAATGAGTATTTAATACGTTAAGGCTGATTGAAAATAATTAAGTATAACTTAAAAGACTGATTTATTAAAACATATCTTTATTTATTAAGTAATACTTATTTACACACAAATTAGTGTAAACAAACTGAATTAGATTCAATTATTAATTTAATGATTGCAGGTGGTTTGTTATGTGAAGTAAATAATTGTAAAGTATATAATATTATTTGATTAATACTCATAAGTAATGCCATAATGTTAAATGTAATTAAAAATAACGTTTTATTAAAAAGTGGTTATCAAGATTTAAAAATTTTTGATTATTTTTACAATTAAACAAAGTCAGTAAATACTTTCCAATTACCAATATGTGATACCTACTTATTTACTTACCTACCAACTAGATTTAGCAAATTGAACTAGATTATATTATGTTGTCAGATTATATCAGATTATGTAAATTTATAAATATTATATTTTTACTTTTTATGTATGATCTCAAACTGTCACTTGAATTTCTAAAGTAACCCACCAATTACCCTGTATACCTACTTACAAGTTTTACGCTCTTGTGGTTTAATGTCAAGATTAATAATAAAATAATATATCAAGCCAATAGTTAAAAAGTTTGTATACGAGAAGGGTATACTTACTTACTTTTTTCAACATGTTACATTAATCCCAGACTAATTTTGTTAATTGGTAAACACAAACAAAAAGTAAATTAATAAAAAATAAATACATGATGCATTATGAAATAATATTTTTATTTACCCACTTAATTAGAGCAACGTAATGATTAAGTTATTTGTCAAGTTTAACAATTTTTTTGGAAGTATTTTATAAGGATGACAATGTACAGGAGTAAAATATGGTCACCCTAATTGACTTTGTATGAAAGAATCAACATTCGCTTATATTTTTTGTTTGGCAGTATTTAGAGCTGTCACATACGACGATTTGTTGTCTTCGTCGCCGTCACATTCCTTTTGATAAGAATCTAGCTTTCTAGACCGTCTGCAAGCGCTGGAATGGGTGGCTCAGCCAGCCGGACATTTGTCATCTGTCATCAAAATCTTTATCGAAATAACTCTTAAACACATGCGTCAGGTATGTTTTAAATTATATGAGGTCTGTCACATATCGCGTCACATTCCTTTTAGACTTAAAACTCAGTTCCAATTGCTTTAATTACTGAGATATAAGGAAAAAACAAAGTGGCTCAGCCAGAAACGTCCGGCTGGCTGGCCACTTGTTTTTCGTGTTAACTCGAAAATTATGGCGTTTTGCTTGATAAAACCACTTTAGTTGCTGTCACATATCGCGTCACATACCTTTATATACCAGCTGGATCCTCAAAACCCTCTGGGGGCTGAGATCTGGAATGCTGGAAAATGCGAAATTCTGGCTGGCTGGCCAAAGTTTTTTCGATTTCTCGAGGAAACTATAGCGTCACAAACGATGAAACCTTTACAGATCGTCGTCACAAACGATGACTTAGCCACCTATATAAGCAGCAACGCTCTGCGAGAAAATGTCCAGACAGCCGGACGCACGCCGTGTGTGGGGGATAGCTCCAGTGGACTGTATAGTCTATGAATCCGATTACGATTTAGTCAAATGATGCGCTATCCACCCACTCTATTAGCTGGAATCGATGCGAGGGGCAAAAGGAAAATGCGAATTCACCACTTAACACGGTCGTGAAAGTCCAGCCGCGCGGCACTATATCACTCGCGAATACGCCACAAGCACACTCTATTTCCCGCGCTCTTCTGTTACTGTATTCTGCCTTCAGTCTTCTGTATTCTGTCTTCTATATTGACTTCAGGCTTCTATATGAGTCTTCGGGCTTGAGATTCACTGTACTGTTGCTTGAGGCTTCTTTCAGAGGCTTCTTTCTTCCGGAGATCTTCACTCTTCGGGATCTTTTCGGCGAATCCCACGCGAATGTTTCGCTGGCGGAGTGTGGCGCATCCTTAAGTGATTCTGTGCGGGCGCGCAAGGATACCGCACAAGAGAGAGTAATGCAAGCGTGCGAGCGGGACACACATATGTCTGTCTCGCTCGAATCTAATTCGAACTTTCTAGATTTTTCTAATAAGATTCTAACTATATTCGACTATTCTTATTAGATCTTTACTATATTCTAATTTGAAAACTATTTACAAATTCTATTATCTATTTAGATCTCTCTCTGTGTGCGGGAATGATAAGACTTTCAAAACCATCTCTTTATTTCCAAATCAACCCTAATACAAATCGAGCTATTTTCAGGCTAAGTTTTCGTAGCAGTTATTGATTAATCAAATTACAATCAGATTACATAGATATCGATTAAGCAAACACTTTAAAGCTATAAACTGTTAAAAAACACTGTTACAAAGCACTATTTCTTATAACTAACACTTGTATGTGACGCTATTCACTATAAACACTATAAAAACACTATTTTAAACGTTCTTAGCTCTTTAAGAGTCTTATAAAACACTATAACACTATCTATATACACTATTTAACTTTATACAACTGTCTTTTAACTGTCTTATCGTCACTGTCCTGCACATACTCCCGCCGTGCGTTGTCACCGCCGTTGACGACGCATCTTCCTCGGTGCAGGCAGGTGACTCGGAGATCAGCACGACGAGCTGACGGGTCTTCCGTGGAACCCATCTCTCGCCCGCGCGTCGACTGTCAGGGCCGGGGAAGGTCGCCACGTCTCCCGGCTGCATTGCGGGGCCGCGCCCGTGCGGCTCCCGCCGGTGATGGAGGTCCGGTGGT
The DNA here is from genome assembly GCA_944452665.1 of Stenoptilia bipunctidactyla. Classification (NCBI taxonomy): domain Eukaryota; kingdom Metazoa; phylum Arthropoda; class Insecta; order Lepidoptera; family Pterophoridae; genus Stenoptilia; species Stenoptilia bipunctidactyla. The sequence goes on from OX101727.1 coordinate 11,491,539, forward strand.
GGGTACTCCCGGGGCTACCTGGCCCGGAAGTGGTTCGCCAGCTGTAGGGAGGCGCGCCAGCTATTGCGCCCCCTGAGGCCACGTTCGGTGAGCGGGACCATGGATGGCGCGTACGGCGCCGGCCCGCCCACAGTGGAGCGGTACGGAGTGCGGGGTCTACCGTCGACTGTGGGGTCGACCTCCGCCAGCAGAGGTCACAGGACTTCTTCGGAGGGGCGCTACTTGCGTAGCAGCGTCGCGGATGCTGTCTGTCAAGTGGCGTGGATGAATTTTCTTTTGTTTTCCTTTTCTGTCGACGCGACGGCTGTTTTCTATGTTGCTGTTTGATGGCGGCGATACTGTGTTCTATGTTTTCTGTTTTCTCTGTATTTTCTGTTTTCTCTGTATTTTCTGTTTTCTCTGTATTTTCTGTTTTCTCTGTATTTTCTGTTTTCTCTGTATTTTCTATTTTCCTGTTAAGTGCGTTGACGTAGTGTACTCGTTGGCCTTTGTTGCGAGTGCGCGCTCCGTGCAACACCCATCCGAGCGGAGTGAGAGAGGCGACAGGCTGATCGCGCCGTCCCTTTCTCGATGTAGACGCGATGAGTAGGGGCCAGTTGTCTTGCCCGATGAGTATCTTCGGTTTCACTGTTTCATATTGGAGCTTCTCGGCGATGTCTTTAATGTGTTCGCAGTCCGCGAGGTCTTCGTGGGTGACGCGCTGTGCAGATAGATTCAGCCCGGTGAATGTATGTGCGTGAATCTTGTGTCGCCCTTCTGTTGTCTGTAGCGTGATAGTGACCCTGCGTGACTGCTCGGACTCGAACTCTGTACTTGCGATGGCTTCAATATGAAGTGGCTCGACGGGTCCCTTGGCGCCTACTTGCTGTGCTATCTCGGCGTCTATGAGCGTAACTGTTGAACCGTCGTCGAGTAGCGCGTGGGTCTTGACGCTTCCTCGCGGCCCTGTGACTTCTATCGGTACGATCTTGAGATAAGCTTGAGTGTTCACTGACGTCCACGTAGATGCGACGATTTCTGTTCTATGTTCTGTTTCTTCAGGCTGTTCGATGACCGCGCGCCTCTCAAAGTGAAGGAGAGGGTGGTGTAGCCTGTTACACCCGTCTGTATTGCAAAGCCTCTCCCTGCACGCGTGGTTTCTTGCACGATGACGGAGACACCTGTAACATAAATAATTAGTTTTTGCCAAGTCCCATCTTCTGTCTGGGTCGGCTTCTATAAAACTTCGGCAGCTGCCGGCGTGGTGCCCTTTCTTCTCACAAATAGGACACCATGGGTCGAAATCTGTATTCACTGTAACTGTTCGCTGTGGCGCTGTTCTGTTTTGACTGTACTCTTGATTTAATTTTCTGTTCGCCGCCAGGTGGTCTTCCGCGACGCGCTCCGGTTGCGCGTAGGGTCCGCAGCGATCCGCTTCTCTCTGTAAAAAGTTAGCAAGCTTTATTAAGTCTGCTTCGTCTTGAGGGTTCTCGGCAGCGTAGTCAAACCAGCGATATCGCATAGCCGGCGTTAGCTTCTCTGTTGTGATCTTCGTGACTTCCGGGTTGTACAGGTAGTGAATCTTCCCCAGGGCGCGCAGCGTTGTCACGATGTTGCAGACCCGCGTCGCGAATACGCACAGGTCTCTGGGCGCGTCCGTAGGCTTCTGTAGTCCCCGTAGTCGCTCTAACTCGGCGAGGGCGATAGCGTCGGGCCGTCCGAAGCGTGACTCGAGGGCTCGCAGGATTTCTTCGGGCTTCGCGTTGTAGAGGAGAAGCCCTTCGACGACCTCCCGAGCTCTTGAACGCAGGCTTCGTCGTAGACGCGCTGTGTTTTCTATGTCGCTGTAATATCCCGCTGTTTCTTGATAAGCTGCCTTGAACATGAGCCATTCTTGATATGACCCGCTGTATGTCGGAAGTTCTGTATGGATTCTAGGCGGCGGCGGCTGCGGACCCGTCCTGGCGGCGAGTGCGATGGCTGAGGCCAACTCGCTGAGGTCGATCTTCTGTTGCGGCACGGCGACTGTGTCCCCTCCCGCCGGTACTGGATCCGGGGGGGGGATGAAGCTCGCCGGTGCCGGGAGCACCGCAGGACGCGTCGGTTCTTCAGTCTGTTGCGGTTGCTGTGGAGGCTCTTCAATTTCGCCCTGGCCCTGGATTGCCAGCGGCGAGTCTGTCGGATTATTTTCCAGCCATACGGACACTCTCTTCGTGGTGTCTTCAATGGAGGGTGCTTCAGATTCCTCTTCCAAGTCTGTTTCGTCGTCTTCGAGAGCGGCGACTTCGGCGGCGGCGAGTTCGACTTGTAAACGTAATAACTTCAACTTCGCCTTCGTTATTTTCGAGGATTTCTTCGATTTCGAGACTTGGGATCTCTGTGGAGCTCGCTGTGGCTGCGTAGCTTCGATTTGACGGGTGGTCTTCGTAGTTTCTGTAGCTGTGGCACCCGTCGTCGCTGTGGTTTCTGTCGGCGTCGTCGTTTCTGTAGCCGACGTCGTTGGCGTCGTCGTTTCTGTCGGCGACGTCGTATTCTTGCTCTTCACGGCTTGAGCTTGAGACTGTTCTTGAGCGGGCCCTGTCGAGGCGGCCCGCTCCCCGCGGCCTGACTGCGACCGTGTAAGAGGCATCGCTGTCTCCCAATTGCCCTCTCAAAGATCCGGCTCTCGAAGGACCAAAATGTGGGGGATAGCTCCAGTGGACTGTATAGTCTATGAATCCGATTACGATTTAGTCAAATGATGCGCTATCCACCCACTCTATTAGCTGGAATCGATGCGAGGGGCAAAAGGAAAATGCGAATTCACCACTTAACACGGTCGTGAAAGTCCAGCCGCGCGGCACTATATCACTCGCGAATACGCCACAAGCACACTCTATTTCCCGCGCTCTTCTGTTACTGTATTCTGCCTTCAGTCTTCTGTATTCTGTCTTCTATATTGACTTCAGGCTTCTATATGAGTCTTCGGGCTTGAGATTCACTGTACTGTTGCTTGAGGCTTCTTTCGGAGGCTTCTTTCTTCCGGAGATCTTCACTCTTCGGGATCTTTTCGGCGAATCCCACGCGAATGTTTCGCTGGCGGAGTGTGGCGCATCCTTAAGTGATTCTGTGCGGGCGCGCAAGGATACCGCACAAGAGAGAGTAATGCAAGCGTGCGAGCGGGACACACATATGTCTGTCTCGCTCGAATCTAATTCGAACTTTCTAGATTTTTCTAATAAGATTCTAACTATATTCGACTATTCTTATTAGATCTTTACTATATTCTAATTTGAAAACTATTTACAAATTCTATTATCTATTTAGATCTCTCTCTGTGTGCGGGAATGATAAGACTTTCAAAACCATCTCTTTATTTCCAAATCAACCCTAATACAAATCGAGCTATTTTCAGGCTAAGTTTTCGTAGCAGTTATTGATTAATCAAATTACAATCAGATTACATAGATAACGATTAAGCAAACACTTTAAAGCTATAAACTGTTAAAAAACACTGTTACAAAGCACTATTTCTTATAACTAACACTTGTATGTGACGCTATTCACTATAAACACTATAAAAACACTATTTTAAACGTTCTTAGCTCTTTAAGAGTCTTATAAAACACTATAACACTATCTATATACACTATTTAACTTTATACAACTGTCTTTTAACTGTCTTATCGTCACTGTCCTGCACAACGTGTACTAAACAAATACCTAACTCGACATATCGTGACACCCATGAAAGTGAACAGGTTTTAATCCAGTGAACTCGTACAGTTTATACTTCTTTACTTATACAACTATTTTACAGGCATATAAATGGTTTTTTATTGTTACATATGTCACAAGTATGCGAACGAATCTTAACATAGGTACTACTTTATCAATTGTCTATACTAATATTATAAAGAGGAAACCTTTGTATTTTTGTATGTTTATATTGAATAGGCTCAAAAAGTACTAGACCGATTTCAAAATTTCTTTTACCATTACTTAGAAGGATTCTTTCGAATCCGTATAGGCTACTTTTTATCCCGAAAATCCCGCGGGAATCGATATTGCGCGGGTAAAACCGCGCGCAACAGCTAGTATAAAATATAAACAAGGTTCGCGCTCAGCGCGCATGGAGATATCGAACCCTAGGTCGAATTTGATATTGAATTCTCATTAATTTTAATTTTCTCTAGCGGCCTTAAATCAGATTGACGAATTGAAAATATTTATTATATACCTATATTATTTATTATTTATAATTTACTGGATTAACTATTGGGCAAATTCATTATTTTTGTTGAGGCTGACAAAATTAACAAAGATGTCAAAATTGTGTCTGAGTACGTATAGGACTGAAGATGAACTGAACACTGGACTGTACACAAAAGTATTCTGAGATTTCACTAAATGATATAAAATAATATATTTAATGGTGACTTTTCTAAAAGGGTATCGTTACTATCTAACTGGAGGTGAGTAGTTTTGGGATTAACCTCGGACACTTTAATCCAGACCAAGGGCGTTAGGGATGCTATAATCCCTAACCACATGCTAGTCGAATTCGTCTCCAAATGTTTTTTTCTAGTCTACTCTTTTATCTAAGAGAACAATTTATTATTTTGGTGATATTGAGAAACCTGTCATTTATTTTTGTATTTCTTTTCATAAACTAGCTATATTTTTATTTTTGTTACGATTTTTACTGTTTGAGCGAAAATAAATATGAAATATTGCAATTTATATTTTAAGGGTATTGAAAATTTTGTGTTATGATTATAACCAAAGATTTAGCCAGCATTTCTTTTTTATATAAAATATTGATGGGACCGGACGTTTGCTTTTCATGACACCTGATGTTAAACATGAAAACTAAGGTGGTACACGTCCATCCACAAGAAACCTATTCACTCGACACTTAAAAGTACTAGGAGTATACTGGTTAGGGAAAATAGACGCATGCAGTTCTTTCCAAGCCTTAACGACCCGTATCAAAAAGGAACTGTCAAAGCGCTTAGTTCGACTTTTCGGAATATCTACCATGTACCGATGGAAGTTCTGCCTGCGTCTAGTAGTCCGATGCTAAAAGGGTCAGGGTTCAATTTGTTCAAACAGAGCACTCGCGCACTCACCAAAATGTATCCTGTAGTACACGTTTAAGCAAGCAACCTTACGACGATGCTCTAAGGCCTGCAGTTTTTTGGTTGTAAGGTCGACGTTGTTAATTAGTTTACGGGCACTTCGGTCAAAGAAAAAAAAACAAAGACTCCGTTGTTTTATAAACAAAATCTTATCAAAGATTTTATTTACGGCAGTTATAAAACAACGAATATTGATAACATTGACTTATAGAAGTTGCAATAGCAATTAGGGGCTTTAAAATGTCACGAGTCACTTTATAAGTTTCCGTTAATTATCTCTACCAACGCAAAATTTGGTTAGCTCATTAGTTATTTAAAGTATTTACAGATGGAAAGACGAAATTTGTCATTATCTACGTAGTTATATGTTTATTTTTATCGCTCAACAGCCCGCGTTTGACCGCCATCTCGCCTGACGGTAAGTGAAGAAGAGGTGGAAGATGTCACACGAGTATAGGAACAAACTGACTTTTCATAAAAGTTGCCGATTTATATCGCGACCAAAGCGCTGATATTTGGCGCCACATTCTATGTGCACGGTGGTCGTTTACCACGCAAACCATGAATGAGCTCTACCACTAAACTTGGGACACTCGAATTAGCCGTACTAGTAGTAGTTTAGAATGCGGCCGTTGCAGGAATGCGTTCCCGACAGCTCCTTATGTCCACTGAATAAAGTTTATTTACGATTCGAAAGTTAAAAAAGCTATAATTTTGACAGATGTCAGGAACGCAAACTCCCAGCGGTCGCACTATAGTAATGAGTATATTAAGTATTTTTGCAAAAATTTGAATATAGAAGTAAAACTTCAGTATTAATATAAAAGTTAATAATGCTAGAAGTAAACTTATTTCGAGGGCTGTTCAAAATGAAGTGCGCCTTAGTTTATCTATTGACGTACGGGTTGTAGTGATAAGATAGCATAGAATTGTAATACAACAATTAAATGAATAATCTATGCTGCTTTTACATAAATTTATTATGATGTACTCCTTTTTTAATTTATACCTAATACATGAACAAACAGCGACTTAAATTAGTTTTTTAATAGACAAAGAATGATTTAAATCAAAAACCGTATAATTAGTTGTCATAGCTTAGATAGTAAATCAAAACTCCGTAGCGTATTTGATTATGAATAATAAAACTAATTACTAGTAGTAACGTTCATTGCAGCTCAATATAGTTTTGACTCGATTATGAAACGAATGCTGTAATAACTTTTAATAGGTACTGTATTTGACCAAGGCATCGGTGAGTCATTTGAGAAAATTAAAAATAGACGAATGTCTTTACTACTACTGCTACTACGTACTACGGTTTTTTGCCATCTTCACCCGATTGTCAGCTCATTTTGTGAGGGACTACTAATGAGCCTGTACGTGGATGCTACTTGAGAGCTATTCTGCTCTAGTGATCATTAGTTGTACGAGCCCTGCCCACTTTAGTAAGGCAATTCTAAGGGCTACATATGTCAGTTACATTAATTCAAGCGCGTATCTTTTTCCCAAATTTAACTCTGCAGGGAAATTCCAACTATGGCCCTTTCAATTGGCTTAGAGAATTCGCCGCACATTGTAAATAGGTCATCTGCGTATGCAGTTTCTATCTACAAAATAGAAATCATTTTTTAGGACTGTCAAAAAGAAAACGCTAAAATAACATATTCAACTGACACTGTGGGGCAAATTGAGCAAATATGCTTGATAATCCTGTAGGCTGACGTTGAAAGAATATTTTATGGTAATATTACTCGGAAGATTTTTGATCTTTATGATCTCGCAAATCTTCCGTCACTGTCCCAATTAACTTGGAGTTTGTGTTTATCCTTCTTTTATCAACACTTCCTCTCAATTTTCACCAAATAAACATGTTATGTTATCGTGTTTATAATTTTATACTCCATTTGTTTTTGACTTTATCTTTTGCGTATTATAAACACAAAAAGGTAGCTTTGGAAAATCAGGCATTCATTTTGTAAGAAAAACAAGTTAAGTGTTTCTAATTCGTAAAATCCTCATGAAACTATCCTCTTATATTTGTATTCCTGCTAGATACAAAAATGTTTTCAGAAAAATACAAATAGGATAAATGATTTGAGAAGCGGATACAACCACCAATGCTTTATACAGGGTTGTGTTTTAGTCATCGGCAATTTTTTTTTACACGAATACTATCATTTATAGTTTTAGTAGGAAGTTAATATATTCGCTAACATATTAAGCAAAGCATGGTCACTCTTAATTATGCATGAATACCATTAAAATAAAGACTATGCGCTACTACAAAACATCAAGCTACGTTCTTCAGCAGCGACAAATTGTAAAGAGTTTGTGGTGCCATATCTTTATTTCTTTTTCTACTGAGCATTACTAAAATAAATATACAGGTACGCTTATATCGTATCAAAGAAAATAACATTGAAATTGAAAAATAAATAAGAAACCTGTGTAATAGTTGAAGATAAAGTTCTAGATTATTATAAATTACTAGCTGACCCGGCAAACGTTGTTTTGCCATATAAATATAAAAAAAATAGATGTCGGCCGATTCTCATAGATACCGGATAAGCACAAAAAATTTCATCAAAATCGGTCAAGCCGTTTCGGAGGAGTATGGCAACGAAAACTGTGACACGAGAATTTTATATATTAGATATTAAAAAAAAGTAATGAAGTAATAAAAGATAAAGCTTTACTCAGTTGTATGAAGATTAATAAATTTACAATTTCGGAGCTAATACGGTCTGAGTTTACGTATAATGGATATAACTGATGTAATATGAACATGTAGATCCCGAAGGATGCTGAATGTTTGGCAGGCTTGTAAGACGTGGTTGCCCAGGGCGGTATATAGGGTCGCCTTATAACAGTCAATAATATTTTAATAGCAGATTAAGACTGATGAGTTGGTCATAATTACGAAAAATATATTTTATAAATTAAAATTTCAAAATTCTTCTGAATGATCAAAAATTTAAGTTTGATCCTTACCTTTCCATCTAATTATATGTAGTCATAAAATGTAGATTAATCTTAAATTTTACTCACAGAGAAGAATTTTGAAATTTTAATTTTTGTTTTTTTTTTGTTTTCGAAATTCAGACCCACACCTCCTAATCTGCTATTAAAATATAATTGACTATTATACGCGGACCCTGTATATCAGCCCATCCAACAATCTCTTCACTTGCAAACATACCCGCTTCTTTATATTACGACAGGAAATCTTAGAAAAAAATCTCGTATTCATTTATCATAATCATAACAACATTAACGTCAACGTAGTATATTTATAACAACTTTTTTTGACTTCACGTGATTAAGCGCAACATCTATATCGATATATTTCATTCGCTATTTTTTCCGAGCGAAAATAATCATATAAGTAAAATTCAAACCATAAGTAAATTTCATCCATGAGGAAATATTTTATTGGACCCACATCTGTTAAAGGATTATAGAGTAGATCAAAATGACACATTTTAGTATGGAACCACTCCTTCGAAAGTTTGTCGGTTTTGAGTTATTCAACTTATGATATTACAGTAGGCACCTTTTTTTACTAGTTTAAGTCAGAAATAAAAAAATCATCTTCGCAACCCTAACCCTGTTATGAATATGCTAAGTTTTATCATGTTGTTTAAAAAAAAAGGTTCAGCTTTTACCGCACAAATTATATCAAAGTGAACTTATCATTGATTTTAGCACGAGTGGATTAAAATTATTGAAACATTATTTACAGACTTGATATTGATTTCGCATCTAAAATCGTCAGGTTCAAAAAGTTATTAAATTCTTGTATAAAATTTTAAGTAAGTGTGAATTAATCTCAAGACTGTAAATTGTAAAGTATTGTAACGTAAAATAACCTAGATTGTAATTCAAATAAATTAAAAGAGCTTTGTTCTTATAATATATAAATATAATAATTATAATATCTTTAAATTATTTAAAAATATCTGAGTTTTGTTTATACAGGGTCTGCCGTAATGAATGGATAACCCGTTATCTGAAGTAGGTCCGATTGTAAGGCTGTAAGAAAATCGTTTCTTTTTGACGGAATACTCAGCCATATAAAAATGGCGGAGACTTCCATACTTACATACATACTTACATAACTTCACGCCTGTATCCCTTATGGGGTAGGCAGAACACCAGAGGCTATCAAACTATCTGATGTCACGTTTGACGAATTTGGAGGTATTATAAGATGGATAGAGACTATTACAGTGACAGGGGGACAGCCTATCGCCTGTAAAAACGCTAGCAAAACCTCTGTCCCTTAACTGACTTTTACAGTATGCCCGGGAAGAGAAGCAGCTGGCACCTTCTATGTTTTTCTTTCGCTCCCAGTCCAGCATGGAAGCCATACTTTTTCATAAATTTCCCGAATTCTTTCATTAATTTAGCTGCCATTTCATCAAAAATTGGCTGGGTATCCCGTATCCTGCTAAAAAGATACGATTTTCTTAGAGTTTTACATCCGGATCACCTCCAGATAACGGGTTATCCATTCATTACGACAGACCCTGTGTACGAACTATTATTTTAACTGAGATTGTTGTGCTAACCTTTAATTTAAAATGATTTAAGTAAATAATAGTTCAATTGTGCAATTATATTGAAAATGTTTGTAATTTGTATTTAAGTTCGTAAGCTATAAATAAATAAATAAGAGAATACATGGTATTTTTTAAGATAAAAGAAATGAACTTGTGTAATGAAACGTGTCTGAGAAAAACACCACACTTAATATGTCTTCGTTTATTGTTCGAAGTTTATCGGATGCATAAAATACAAAATAGCGTCGATGCCATTGGACTTGGCACTGGTTGGATTCTGAAGAGCTCGTGAAATCTATTCTGTAGTATACTGTGTCTAAATCTCAAGTTCGGTAATATTCAGAAGATAAAAAAGAGTTCCTAGTAACAGTGTTTAGAAAAGTGTTTTAAAATATGTATGTACAGTGAAATTATTTGCTGTTTTTACAAATAAACATATTTTAACATTAATGAAGCAAATTATAGCTTTACGAATAACTTCTTAATCAAGTTTTTATATCAATGCTTATTTCCTTTTGATTTCAATTGAGAAAAGACTGCTGGAGCTACGAGTACACAATTAACAGGAGCTCAAGGAACCCACGCTAAAGGATATCAATGAATTATAATGGAATGAGTACTGATGAGTTTTCTCATGATGAACAGCATTTTGCAACCGAAATTTTCCGATCTTTCAACAAAATCACAACTAGCACAGCACGTTGATATTAAGGTTTTAAAATAGTAGTAGAAACTGTACCTCATCGTTTAGCAAATTATATTGCTGGCTGTACCATTTATGGTCCTTTTTCTGTTTCTGATTTTCGAACGCAGTTAACATATTTTTTCCCTCTAGAGTTTCATAAATTTAAAGAAAAACAGCATTGGTAAGTTATATTACTTGTAGTTTTGTAGTGTTTGTAGCTTATTGACATTTTTACTGACATTTTTTCAAAGACTTCCATCGTTTTAAATAAATGTACTGAAGTTAATCAAACGCACTGAACATTTTTAAAGCAGTTATCAAGATGTGGAGCCAAGTGATTTTTTTACGGACATCTTTACATCCTGTCCATTGTAAGATCCATCAGCCATCACAGGCTGGAGATAATTGATGGAGAGACATTTTACAATCTAAGTCACTAACATCACTTTCCATGAGTTACATTGGACAATAAATGTCTCATCGAATCTAGAAGTTATTTCTATGTATGTATCTTAAAGCATAATACAAGTTTACTATAGCTCAGCTACTTGAATTGGATTAGAATATCCAAATATAATTTGTACTTAGAATGTTTTTAATATAAATATTTTCAATTCTGGTTTCTGTAGCATTTGAACGAACGGAATCCCTGTTAAATTAAAACACAAGAATTTGCTTTTAAATGTTAATAAGATACGCAAAGCAATTTAATTTTCAACTTCAACTGAATTGCGGATCAGCTGGCGAAGATTCAATTCATAAATAGATTTTTTCATACGCGTAATTGTTATTTTCAGTAAAATATGTAAAGTTAAAATAATTTTACTTGTACTTACCAATACACTATAAGTGGAAAGTGAATAAAGGTGCAATGAATTAGGTAATACAACGAACACACACTAAAGTTTTGCTAATTTAATTATTTGAACAACACTATTTAGGTTTTGTTTACACTACACACACACTTTTATTTTAAAGGTTTAAGTTTAAAACACTGTATTTTTCCAACTAATTTTTGGTCCATTCATAAAGTATTATAAAGGGGATTTTTCAAAATAAAGTTCATTATAACTTGTAAATCGTGTAAAGAGGACTCTAAATGACGTGTAAAATGTTATAGTTCATACGAATATTTCAGTCGTTTTTTGTGTAAAAACAGTTTTTGATTCCAATTTCCCTTTGGACACATTATAAGGTTTTCGTTGAACTGAGATTGATAAAAGTTTTCGAAAAGTAGGGTTTTCACTGGGTAAAAAAAGTTGTTAAAAGTTGTAAGAACTTCAGTCTCATGGTGGACACTAGTTCGTAAATTCGTTGGGGTCGGAGGTGCAAAAAGGTAGGTAACTTAAAGGATAAATATGTGAGTTTGTTTATTCGTTTGGTCGATCGTAGTGAGGAGGCCCGATTTGGTTCGCGTTTTAAATGTCGAAGAGCGCGGCACGGGCGCCAGTCGCGCTGGTCTGGGCAGGACTGCCAGCGGCTTGTATGTAACACTCCAACCAGGCTAGATCCTCAGTCCCCCAGCACACACCGTACATGCAATTCAGTAACCTGACATGCAAATACACAAAACAGCGCATATATTTTTGTTCGACCGCAAGTAAATACTTCAGTTATATCCATTGACCTATTTAACTTCCCAACAATAGATGAGTGCAATTACCTACTGGTGTCGCGTGCTTTGTCGTAAATAGGTCGGTAATTATATTAAATGTTTTATTAAATTTTACAGTATTCTTACGAGAGTGGAATTTTTCAATTTGCATTTTCTTTATAATTATTGTAGACATACGAAACATCATTCTAATAAGATAATAATAAGGATAATACGAGGATAATAATTATACTAGGTATATGTAGAGAAAACCTTGAAAGGTATACCTACTCGTATTGAGGTATTTTAAGAAGCACTTAAAAGCATAGTTGACAAAGAAACTGGATGGTGAATCGTTTTAAAGAGTTTTTGAAAATTATTTTCTAAGGAAATTTTAAAAGGTTAGTTTAATAAAGGCCTATCATCCCTGGATAGGCAGATCATATAAGACAACTAATGTCTTATTTGATCTGAGTAATCCCGCTTCAGAATCCGCCTGGCTGGCTACTGAATAGCATTGCTACAGCATGATGAAGATGATCTATAATCACTTCTGGCCTTCCCAAACAATTGACAGATGACTAAGGGCTGATTTATCAATCGTCGGACAAAAGTCATCTAACGAATAAAATATCACTCGGCGCAAAAATGTTGTTTTACGACTTTTTATAATTGTATGACACTGACATAGAATCAAAATAAATATGAGACAAGTTTGAAGCTGTCGAGTAATACTTAATTCATTTTACTTATAACTGACCATTGTAGTAAAATATAGGTAATATTGTCTTAAGTTTTCGCGATTCATACTATTAAATAAAACACTTTTTAACCGGATTTATCGCGTATATTTACATTTTAAATTTTGACTCGACGTTGCGGTGTGTTTGCAGAGCCCGTGGTCACGGGCACTCGGTGGTCACTCGCTCGTGACCACGGGGTCTGCAAAGACACCGAAACGTCGAGTCAAAATTTTAAATGTAAATATACGCGATAAATCCGGTTAAAAAGTGTTTTATTTAAAATACAGGTACTTAAATATTTTTAAACTCCCTCTAGTACCTACTTATTAAATCTAAGCTAGATTTTTCAATAATCAGATAAAAATTTTCGAATGTAAAGATAAGTATGTCATTGTCGCACAATTATAAAAAATCGTAAAACAGCATTATTCCTCATACTTTACTCGTTAGATAACTATTAGGCCTTTGCATTTCAAATCCTCACTTTTGTACAAAAAGAAACAAAAAAGCTCATACAAATATCAGAATAGAGAAGTAATAATATTAACTCATTTTGACTTCAAATATGTTTATATTGTTAATTCTCACATAGATTTTGGAATCTGTCTTTAACAGAGACTTTATTTCGATAAATATCTAAACGGATGCACGGAACAAGAAAAATCAAATTATCTGCTCATAATTTAAAGTCTATTTTATTGTAAAAAAAACGTTGGCTCATATCCCATTACAATAAATAACAGCTAATCACTTTATTTGCTAACGTTAAATATTGATGCTGTTGAAGTAAATTCAAATCCCTGAATTAAAAAAGACGGTCGGCCTTTCTGCTAGAAAATATTCGGGAAACATGTGTGATATTGAGGCGTTAACTATTAATAGATCAACGATTTTATTCACTGCTAATCGTTTGATAGCAATCCAATAGCGATGAAATGTTTTGATAGTTGTCTGTGATTTTAATATCTGTTTTAGCTTTATAAAAGTGTTTGTAAGAAAAGGTACCTTTTTTGTCTAAAGCTTCCTTTTTTGTCGTTAACTAAACCAGCATAATCGCATTGGATGGTAAGTGATGATGGAGTCGAAAATTGAATAAACGCTTGGAGTCGAAAAATGACGCTAGCGGGCTAAGAAGGGACATTTTAGCTTTTAAGATATTGAGTCAGGCAAAAGACGGGATTTTTCCTAAATTTCCTACATTTTTGGCACCAGTTGTAAGGAGCATTACGAGATGTTAGGAAAATTGGAGTTGAGGATTTTGAAAAAAGATTTAGTGAAAAATTATTACCTACTGTAAGTTTATAGGAAAGAAGAGGTGTAGGCACGTCTAATAGTATACACTTCGAAACGTATTCCGTTGTAATAAGGTTAAAAATCCAATGAAAATGTATACATATTATCATTCGTGACTGTATAGGTGTGGTGATGGTTAATGAAGAGGAGGTTGAAGATGAAAGTGCTCGAGTTAGAAAATATATATCAAAAGCTCCCCAAGAAATTGAAAAAGAGCCTTAAGAAAAAAAAACCTTAAATAGAATAATTTTAAAGCAAACACAAAAATTGCCTCACTGAAAACATTTTCACAGAATCCGAGCCTAAACAAACATATTACTTCTTACAAGTATTTCTGTTTTGATCAATGCAGGCTTAACACGAACACATGGCTATGAAATAGTATGGTAAAGATTGAAAGACTACTTATCAAAAAAGTCATCCTGGCCTACGGTGAAACGGACTGATTAAACGTCACGATGTTGGAAATAATTTTCCACCGCTTCAGAAAATCAATCTGTCGAAAAAAAATGGCGAACTCAATATCCGTTGAAAGTAGATTACATCTCGGAATTTCAAATTTATTTATTTACATTATCTTTAAATTTATTAATAGGTAAAATGACTTAAAAATTACTAACGAATTTATATCCATAAATTAGTTTTAGATCTTCTAGTATGATGTGCTTACTTCTTTATTTACCACGATCACTGTTAGTTAGTTCTATGCTGGTTGTAGTACCGGCTCTCTTTTTAACTTTATGACTTATGATACCATCTGTGTTGACCACGGTGTTGATCATATTTTTGTAATTACTGTATGATAAGTAAAACAATCGTAGGTATACTAGGTATACAGGGTGACAAATTTTGGATACTGAAGCAGAGCACTCTGAACTTGATACTGATCATAATTATGTAATAAAAGTAGGTACAAAATTAAAAAAAAATTCACTAGAATTCCCTATAAATAAATACTACTTTGTTACTTTGTACTCTACTTAGGTCTGAGTCAATCGCGGCACGTGACCTGGCGCGTGGATCGCTGCAAACGCCTGCGTGACCATGCGTTGCGTAATAAATTCTTTAACTTTCGGTTAAGTTTGCTCAGTAAATAATTAATATTTATTTTTTATTATATTTTTTCTCTTCATGTATGATCTCAACTATCACGTCCTTGAATTTCAAAAGTGACAAACCAGTCACCATATACAGGGTTGTTTTTTGGTCACCAGCCAAATTTAAATTTTAGTTTCTTTGATACAATATAAACGTACCTGCATATTTTTTTAGCGTCGCTCAGTACAAAAAAGTAGAAATATGGAACCACAAACGTTTTTGAAAATAGTCGCTGTTGATGAACATAGCTACTACGACGCGGCATTTCATTGTTAATAGTACGACGTAGTACTACGAGATGTTTTGTAGTAGCGCGTAGTTGACTTTATTTTAATGGTAATTTAGAGCTTAGCTTAACATGTTAGCGGATATATTAATTTCCTTGTAAATAGAAATACTTTTTTTTTTTCAAAAATCGTTTATACAGGGTTCATTTGACAACATCTACCAAATTTTTTTTACGTAATAAGTATCATTAATAGAAACCATTCCTGCAAAAAAAAAGTAGTTATTTTTTTACACGGAAATTCATATTATTCACTAAAATGTTAAGCACAACATGGTCATATTATTTTACGAATGAATACTATAAAGACTACGCGCAGTGGTACAACTTGTTTGACCGAATGAATTACATCACAGACGTCTAAATTTTCAGAAAACAATCGTATCCTCTTGACAATTAGTGCCATTACATCGAGCAGGTAAGATACCGACATGTTCGCACGTGAACGAAACGCGCGCCGTCGCAAACCCAGAAACACTTGTCTGTTGCCATGACCTTCAGTCGCTCGCGCATCCTCGGCGGAAGTGCACGCGCAGCTGCGTTCGCGAGAGCCCGCGAAACCTGCGCCGCATGTGTTTATTAGACAGCGAGTCATCGCTAACTATCGATAATGTTTACAAATAGGGAATCGTTTATCAGAACAAAGCTCGAAGCCTTTCTGATTTAAAAAACCAAATAGTGTGTGAATTTGACAAAGTGACACTGCAGTGCTAAATCAAGCCCATGAAAATGTGTTAAAACGTGCTAGACTCTGCCTGGAGAAAAATGGTATGCATTTTGATCACTTACTAAAGAAGAAGAAAAGATAGTATGTAACTTATGTAGGTAACTTTTTTATTGCCTGTAGGTATGCATAACTACTGAACTCAAAGTGTGACCTTGCAACCTCATATCGTTAACATGTTTTGTCGCGCGACAAAACATCTTGTAGTACTACGTCTTCGTAGTATTATTAAACGTAATCAATAAAGTGCCGCGTCATAGTATCGTATTGTGTGTAGGGCGTTCATCAATAACGACTATTCGTGAAACAAATCAAGGTGCCATATCTTTACTTTTTTCTACTAAGCGATACTAAAATAAAAATGCAGGTTATTCGTATTATATAAAAGTACGTAATATTTAAATTTGGCAAGTGCCTACAAAACAACCCTGTATAAACGATACTTATTGCGTAAAAAAAATTTGGCTGATGACTACAAATCAACCCTGTATGTAAAATATCGATGGTAAGTCCATATCTTTTGCTTAGAGCTGGTTGTATATATGTATGTGAATTTTAAAAAGATGGCGTCGTTAGCGTAGTTTGAGCGTACTATGAACTCAAGGCCAAGTCAAAGTCAACTCTAACGAACGAAGTATCACGTCATGTATTTATATCATTTTTTGCATAATTTTGGCATTCATCATCATCAACCAATACACGTTAGTTTGACGTTAACGCCAGCTAATAATGTGCCTTACTTATCATTTTTAAAATCCTGAAATGAAAGCTCCGTATTACGTTATAGTGATATTTATTTCATGCGCAAACGTCATTATTGTGTCCTATATTTATTATTCATAACCTAATCATTATTCCTATCCAATACAGTTAAGCTACTAGATTATATATCTGGAGTGTGTCAATCACACAGTCACAATACGATATCACGCCAAAATAAGATTCATAATTTGCAGAAATGCACCTCGATTTCAGATACCTAGCCTACTTAGCTACATAATAAGCAAAACGAGCGACTGCTGGGCTTGCGTTATAAACTTATGATCATAAGATCTTAAAAAGTGTTAGTTGGTTTACAAGTTTCCTGAACTTAAGATTAAATCTTATAATTAATTTTAGTCATAAACAAACTACTTCCACGCTGGACTGGGAGCGAAAGAAAAACATTGAATGTACCAGCTGCATCTCTTCCCGGGCATACTGTAAAAGTCAGTTAAGGGACAAAGGTTTTATTGGCGTGTTTTGTGGCTGACTCCCTATCACTGCAATAGTCTTTATGCATCATTATAATACCTCCAAAGTCAAACGTGACATCAGATGGTTTTATAACCTCTGGTGTTCTGCCTACCCCATAAGGGATACAGGCGTGATATTATGTAACAAACTAAAAAGTCGAGGTTTACAAGTATTTTTTATCGGTGTATCAAACCGCGTTGAACTCAATCTCACCTGAGGCTAACTGAAGATGAGATCGAAGGTAACAACACTCGGGTTTTTATTACTCTTAGTGTATGCGGCTGTCAGCTATAATTATGTAAACAGTGTGCTCTCAATCCCGCAATGTGCGAGAACTTTTATGAAAATGAAAATGAAAACTTATTTATTCGTAGTAGGTATTTTTATACACTTTACGAACGTCGAACGCTGGATGAGGGCGGTGCGGGTCCGGACTACATGACGAATCCTGAGGGAGGCCTCCGTCGAGAAGTGTGCATCTCTCGGCTCATGAAGATAATGATCACCCATTATCCACCAATGTCTTGGTGTTGTCTACTACTACTTCTTCTTCGGCTTTAAAAAAAAAGAAAAAAAATTATTTACAAACAAAATTGGCTACATAAGCCTCATGTGAGCACACCAACGGCAAAACCGGAGTCGAAGATGGTAGCCGTGGTCGAAATCAGCCGGATTACATGATCATCATCATATTATCTCTTGAACTATTGTTAAAAACATTTTATCATAACATTTAAGCGTCCTTAACCCAGAGCATAGAAATGTCTTTGCCAAGTTCCATTAATATTTGAGCCATATTATAACGGTTATTTTAATGTGCAATATTCAGAAACTTAAAGAGCATTGAGTGCTTTTAAAGATCCAGACTGAAAATTACATTTCTATGTAGTGATTTACATCTAAATCATTAAATCTCGAATAAATCGTACAGCTCTTTATCACCAAGCAGAAAATAAAAAGAACAAGGTATTAATAGCCGATATTGTTTTTAAAATACCGGTCAAGAATCTGCCCAGGCGCATCACACGACGTGACACACGTGACGTCATCGCACGGCTGTCGACGCAGTCCTATTTTTAAATGGGCGACATTTCCGTACCGTCGTGAAAGTTCGTCCTTTTGCCAAAAATATTGTTTACGTAAAAAGGCGTAATACTTAATGATATATCTTCGTGATATATCTTCGTCTTACTCGATTGTGCAATTTTACAAGAAAGCAAAGAGATGAGCATTAAAATTTGCATTTTAATTGATGTCTTGGCTGCTGTACTGAAGTCCTTTAAAAAGATTATAATTTAAGAGTTTTTATCCAAGCATTTATAAAAACTAGATCAACTTCATAAAGCTACAATCCTTCTTAAACTAATGTATAATCCACACTTTTATAAAAAACTAGAGGAGCTCATCATCCCAATTGGAATCAACCATTCATTACATTGATTTATATGTTTCTAAGCAAGAGTTTATTTCAAGACGTCTTATCTAATAAATACTTTACGTAACAACAAATGAATCACTGACTGAGTTTTAATACATCAGTAATCAACGTCTTTGTATAAATAGGATTATATTTCGTCGCTTCATTCTTCAGATATTATATAACAGGTAGTCCTTTTTAGGTACTAGGTAACTTCGCACAATTTAAAGTATCATAAAAAAAAACACTGTGGCGGGGCGCCGCGTGGCATGATCCACCCGGTTCGCGCCAAGCCCTCATTCTTTTTTCGTGCGTGGTAACAAGCATACGTCATTTACTTTAATCATTTACTTAAGTTTTTACAAAATGTTAAACGTACAGCAGAAGAACAGCTTCAACATTATAATATAAAGATAAAAAAGTTGGAACAAAAAATAAATAAAAAACGGAAACAGCGAATTATTTCTACCGATGAAGAAGAAATCTTACAAGGCAAGAGCTACTTATTCAGTGTAAAAATGTTATTTAAAAAATCAGAGCAGAAAATGCGTGTAATCTATAATAGATATATCACGTTAACTGCTCAATATCGTTGTGATGTAAACTTTAATAAATTTTATCTGATCTTACCGATCACCTTTTGTTTTCAATACGACTACAGAAAATGCGGGTAATCTCAAGGAGATTTATCTCGTTGTCTGTAATACGTTATGGGCGTTATATTAATATGAATTAGACATAAACATGTCGCCTCCAAGGTTATTTAAAAAATCAGAGCAGAAAATGCGTGTAATCTATAATAGATATATCACGTTAACTGCTCAATATCGTTGTGATGTAAACTTTAATAAATTTTATCTGATCTTATCGATCACCTTTTGTTTTCAATACGACTAAAGAAAATGCGGGTAATCTCAAGGAGATTTATCTCGTTGTCTGTAATACGTTATGAGCGTTATATTAATATGAATTATATGTTTGTTAAAACATAAACATGTCGCCTCCAAGGTATGAGTTACCGCTACCGCTGGATGATGTAAACCTGGATAACCAGAAGACTGCCGCGTCATTCACTGTGGATCAAAAGCTATCTGCAAAGACGCTCCCTAATCCGGAGCCGTCAATATCACAAGACGCACCAGGTATATCGGGAGAACCTAATCCCGATCTGGATCCAGAGCTGCTTACTGCACTTGGAGCTGCAAATTCCGATACACCCGAATTTGGCGCTAAAATACACGATACGCTCTCAAATTTATGGACACCTTTACTAAGAAAAGGAATGTCCAAAGAAGACAAAGATAAATTAACCATAGAAAATACGGTACCCGAAAACTGCAAAAACTTGCAAGCCCCAAAATTAAATGCGGAAATCTTGGCAGCCATACCTGACATAGCACGAGCACGTGACAAAAAAAAAAAAAAAAAAAAAAACCAAAACTTTCAGCAACAACTGGGGTACGGTATTACCGCCATAAATCGAGGGATTGACGTCCTCCTTGGGAAGGAAGAAAACAAATGAAGGCCCTCCGTCACGTAAGTGATGGATGCCGCCTATTATCAGACCTCCACTTTATGTTAACCAAAGATAGGGTAAAACTGATTTTACCGAATTTGGATACAAACTTTAAACATGTTATACAAGACTCCGAAAGAGACAAAACTTTATTCGGAAGTTCAGTGCCGGAAAAAATAAAGGCAAGTAAAGCCATTGAAAAGCAGGGAGCCCTAATTAAAAAAGGCCCAGCCAAAACAGCCGCCTCTCAAATATCAACGGTCAACCGGTCGTCTCAGCAGGGAAACTGGACAGGACCTCCTCGTTACCCGTCGTTCAGGGGGGGGCGGGGAGGTCAGAGGAAACCGATAGCAGCTCAAACACAGCAGCGCCCACAATCGAACTCTGCGTTCAACGCCAAGTTCCAGCCGCAGACTTCATCCAGGATGCGTGCTCCGACCCAACATTAATCAAGGTACATGCAGGTCGAATTAATTTATTTTATGATTGTTGGACAAAAATAACTAAAAATGAAGTTATATTGAAGTGGCTAAAGTATTTATTTAGAATACCATTCGATACTCAAATTTGTCAGTATTCTATTCCTAAAAATAATTTGTCATCATGTGAAAAACGAGACATGAAAATAGCTATAAATAAATTATTTGACTTAGGGGCTATAAAACCTTGTTCTCCTTCAAATGATCAATGTATTTCAAATATATTTTTAGCTCCGAAACCTAACGGAGAAAAAAGGTTTATACTAAATTTAAAATCTTTAAACAAGTTCGTAACAAAAGTACATTTTAAAATGGAATCTTATAAAACAGAAAGTACCTACGATTCGAATTCCAAGAAAATGATTCGTCTGAGCCGATCACTTACGAGTTCACAGCAATGCCGTATGGATTATCGATAGCTTTGTGGGTATTTACAAAAATTATGCGTGAAGTAATGAGTCATTTGAGAAAACAAGGTTTTAAGTCTACTACCTATTAAGACGATCTTCTTATTGGAGATACATATGAAGAATGCATGATTAATGTAAGAGAAACTTTGAAGTTATTACATTGTCTAGGTTTTATTGTAAATTTCGATAAAAGTCACATTGTACCAAAAAAGTCAATCAAATTCATAGGTTTTATGTTCAACACAGAACAGATGTCTATTACGTTACCTGGCGATGAGCGGAATAACATTGCACAGTTAATAAATAGGTACATTAATCTTAAAACTTGTTCAATACGAAATTTCGCTAAACTTATAGGTGTATTGATCGCAGCCTGTTCAGCCACAAAATATGGATTCTTATATACAAAAATATTAGAGGGACAATTTTTTTTAGCCTTAAATAAGTTCGGAGGAAACTATGAGGCAAAAATGAATCTCAATAAGATATTACTAAAAGATTTATGGTGGTGGAAAAATAATATTAATATTATTTCTTGTCCAATCATTACTCAAAATTATAAGTTAGAAATTTACACCGACGCATCTAGGACAGGCTGGGGAGCAGTATGCAAAAATAATAAATATAGTGGTTCATGGACGAACAGTGAAAAAGAAAATAATATTAACTTTTTAGAATTACTCGCGGTTTTGTTAGGTCTCAAAAGTATAGCTAGTGAAGAAAAAGAAAAGAAAGAAAGAAAGAGTCCAGAAAACTTAACCCTGATACTGAATGGGCCCTCTCGGATAGCGCTTTCCAACTTATTGTAAATAGTTTCGGGCCCATTAAGATCGACTTGTTCTCAAGTCGAGCCAAATGTAAATTATTTGTCACCTAGAAGCCTGAACCTGATGCAGTCGCAGTTGATGCATTTACAATAAGCTGGGCTGACTTGGATTTTTATGCATTTCCTCCCTTTTCTCTTGTATTAAAATGTTTACGAAAAATCATTGATGATAAAGCCGAAGGGGTACTTGTATTCCCCTTCTGGCCTTCTCAGCCATGGAGTCAGCACCCACTGCACTCCAGCCTTACCCTGGGTGCCGCGAGGCTCTCCGGGCGTCGTTCAGCGGGCGCGGCTGCCCACCAGAGGCTCTCACGTTGATGCTCGCCTCGCTCGCAGACACTACTATTCGCTAGTACAACGTCTCATTGAAGTTATGGTTTCAAGAAGTGTGGTTATGAATTAATAGTTTCGAAAAATCCATTCCATTAGTTCTTTGATTCTTAAACGAGCAATTTAATAAGGGATGTTCTAACGGTTCATTAAATACGCATCGATCTGAATTATCTCTTTTATTAGGAGAAGAGATAAGTGATAATAGTTGTGTTAAACGCCTCTTAAAAGGAGCCTATAAAACTAAACCTATTAAGCCTAAATATTCATTTACTTGGGATCCAAATTTAGTACTAAATCAACTGTCTTCTTGGTATCCAAATATTAATTTATCATTAGAAAATATTACAAAAAAAAAAACTCGTTACATTATTAGCTTTATGTACCGGTCAAAGAGTACAGACATTGTCTTTAATTAAATTAGAAAATATTGTTTTTCAATCTGATAAAGTAAATATTATTATAACAGATATAATCAAGACTTCCGCTCCAAATCGTGAACAGCCCTTATTATCTCTCCCTCTTCTCAAACTTTCAAAGCAATATCAACATATGCCCAGTATCAACTTTAAAAGAATATATTTTTATTACAAAAAATATCTGAGGTTCAAACTCCGGGAATCTCTTCGTAACATTCAAAGCTCCCCACAGAACTGCATCAAGTCAGACGCTAAGTCGATGGATTAAGCAAACGCTCGCCACGAGTGGCATTGACATGAGCGTTTTAGTGCGCACAGCACACGACACGCGTAAACCTCAGCCGCGCGCGCGGCCGGTATCAGTGTCGATGTCATTCGAAAAACGGCCGGGTGGACACAAAACTCCCAGGTGTTCGCAAAGTTCATCGGCCTTTAGATGATCAACAAAATAACTTTGCTTTGTCGATACTTAACAATACTTAACCTAATATTAAAAATAGTTATTGAATATTACGTATTTTGATATTAAGTAAATTACTACATTAAAAATTATGTGTCTATAAATAGACTATCACTAAGTTTCATTAATTTAAGCTGATTATAATTTCTAGCAACTCAAATAAAGTAAGATTATTTGAAGCTCATTATGCAATAATACTAATTATTAAGTACTATAATAATAAAATATGTAATTACATATTTATATCTTTACTTATTTCAATTCCAAGTATATACCTAAACAAAACTTTCTATCTCTGAAAATCTACCTGTTATATAATATCTTCGAATGAAGCGACGAAATATAATAGATGATTAAACGAACTTCTAAGTGAAGTTCTATCGCTATTATATGAGTCGCTTCATTCGAAGATATGACGTACCCACCCACCCCGGAACCCATTTAAAAGTTTCGTTTAGGGTCTCTAAAGAATGAGGGCTTGGCGCGAACCGGGTGGATCATGCCACGCGGCGCCCCGCCACAGTGTTTTTTTTTATGATACTTTAAATTGTGCGAAGTTACCTAGTACCTAAAAAGGACTACCTGTTATATAATATCTTCGAATGAAGCGACTCATATAATAGCGATAGAACTTCACTTAGAAGTTCGTTTAATCATCTAGTATATGTTTCAGTTCTTAGGTAATTACAACAATCTCTAAATTAGCGGTTAAAAAAACTACCTACTGTGAACTTTGCAATACCGACCCAATATTTGATTTGTATCTCAAGCTTTTTTGAAACAGCCTGAGTTTTAAAAGTAAAGCAATAGCACAAGTTTGACCAATTAGAATATATCCTTTTTGGTCAAACTTGCTTTACTTTTTTTTACCGCATGTATTCTAAGGGTTTTACCACACTAATCGAGAATGAATTAGTCGACGTCGATCGATAGTTTTTACTAGGCAAGAAAAAAAAATTGAAATTTTTCATGGAGTACTGAATCGATTTCAATAGGAATCGATTATATGGGATCATATTCTCTATCACATGAAACAAGAATAATCAAAATCGGTTCGCCCAGTCAAAAGTTATGAGGTAACAAACATAAAAAAAACATACAGTCGAATTGAGAACCTCCTCCTTTTTGGAATCGGTTGAAAAGGAACAAAATAGGAAAATCAAGGACTAAATATAACTCTAGTTTAAGTCTTTCAGAGCTCAACAAAACCTAAGACTCTTGTAACTAATAGCTTGGGCGTGTGAACTAACCAACAAGCACATAAATTTCAGAAATGTCTAGTATCTTACGTCTTTGTATGATGACGTGCTAAGAAAAGTGTAGAGCAAAATAACAAAAATATATATTATACGAATCAAAAACGAACAGTAGAACTACAAGCGAATGAAATTAGACAATAGTCTTACACTTATATCTGAAAATTATGCAATCATACAAACATTTATGAAAAAAGCTCAGGGAAGGCATAGAATGTAGTTATGCAGACGGTGACATCCATGATAAGACTGTTTGAAGAAAAAGAGAGATATTTTACCTACATAGTTTAATAAAGTTAAATTAATGTTTGTACGTTATTCTTTTAAGATCGCATTTATCGTTTACCAGCATAAACTGGATTGAATGATTTGTCTCGTTAAGTTATTTGGTGATGTTGCAAAATGTAAATCATGAATGTGTCAATCCGTTATATCTTTCTTGCCATTCTGCCCTTATTCATTCATTATCTTGTCTAGCAATGATACAAAGTGTTATTCTTCAATTATTCGTAATATTTCTGCAAAATTACGTAAATGTTTTAGAACTTTATGTGTGAAACTACATTTGTAAATTTATTTCTTATGACTGTCATTTTCCCACACGGATTCAAACTTCAAAGTGGAGACTCAGTCAATGTCGAAAACTATTGGAAATTTCCATACTTGCAGCTTTATCTAAAACATTGTAGTACCTTATACACGGACTTTTTTCGATTCACAGTGCTCTCGCCTGAAAAGACGACGAAACGCCAACTTAACATCTGAAATTAACAAATCTCCGACTCATTCGGACTTGTTTCTTTCTCTTATTAAAACATAAAGCTAAACACATTATTACTACTTCATGTCGTGCCCTATATTCTATTTAACCTTTCAGTAAAACAACTCAGGTCTAAGGCATGAAAAATGTTTCTGTCATCAGTTCTAATTAGCCCGGTAAGATTGAGTGCCCGTGGAAGCCTGAGGCTTTAGGGATAATCTCCAGTGAACATGGAACCTTTACCGGAACACGGATCTTCCTGTGTTGGATTGAAAGATCTTCTGTCAGATCGTTATGAAGGTAAAATCAGTGATGTTCAGGGACTAACAGTGGAGCTGAATTTTAATGTAAAAGTTTAAGACAATATAATAACATCAGTTTAAAACTAACTAAAGACTCAATGATATCGTTTAAATTTAAAATAATTTTAAAGTTAATTATGTCATTTATTTATAAACAGTCAACTGAATAATCTTCAACTGAACAATATCTTTTTGATTGTGTTAAAGTAAAAAAAAATTCATTTACTGTCGAAAATATTCCATGTTTTATCATCATCATATTAAAAAAGTTTAACAAAGAAATCAGTCTTATTAGAGCTTTATTTGCCCACTGAGCTTTTAAAGGGTTTTCTTTCATAAACTCAATATAGAACCTTTCACGGCTCTTACCTATTTTTCCAAAAAGGAGAGCGAAAATATTAAACCAATCGACTGTGTCATCAATGTGCTACAAATATTTTCGACAACAAAAACGGAATTATCAGACCATTTCATCGTTACTTTTTTGTACGATTAATATTGTTGTGTCTACATTTATTTTGAGGACATTAAGTACTCGGAGTGCTTTTCCCACTCATTTCTATCGTTTGTTTTTGAATCCTTTTTATTGTTTTTAAATTCCCGTGTTAAAAGAATTCTATTTTTGTATTGAATTAACGTAATAAATAATCATGAGAACTAATATTTCCATAACACATAACACAAGGTTGCCTACAGTGACATAATATGTGTGAACATTTGGATGTATGGGTCAAGTCAAAATCAAAGTCAAAAATAATAAATGCTCTGATGTCGTTGCTGTTTTTTTAAGATTATATTTTTTATGATGTTATATGTTATATTGCGGCGTCTTCTGTGTTAATTGTCTAAAACTGTACTTTTTAATGTTTTCTTTGGGTACTTGCTATTAAATAAAGCTGCTTGTAAAATACAGGGTCCTAAGGATATTTTCAATATAACAACAATTATTTACTTTAGCAATCGATACAACATTGCAATAATAATAATAATTGTTCGATTGTCGGGTTTTTCCCGCCGAAAGGCGTGTAGCTGTAAGCATACGTAATAATAATAAAGATTCTCCACCAAGAGCTCGCTCTACATTACGGTCTCATCAATCAGAGACTGCCTTATTACCAGTACACGCCGGAGCCAGTTCTCGAAAACGGCAGCGCCAAGTTCTACTGGGATTGGCCCATTATCACGGACAGGACTATTCTAGCGAATAAACCTGATATCGATGGACCGATCGTCGTCCAAGGTGTTTTTGGTGGACATAAGTATACCACATGACAAGAACCTCGTGAAGGCCGAGACCGAAAAGCAACGCAAGTACTTGGAACTTGCACACGAGGTGACCGAAATGTGGGAAGTTATGTCCACCGAAATCATCACGGTTGTAATATCCGCAAACGGTTTGAACCCTTTGCCACTTTGGGCAGAAATCTTGGATGGCTGGGATTCGGCGGTTGTTCGCTTCCAGCACACATGCAAAACGCGGTTTTAATAGATACCGCCCGCGATAGTTCGCCGGTTTCTGCCCTGATCTCCGACCGACTGGTCAAATTGTCGGTTCTTCCCGCTGAAAGCCATGTAGCTTTAAATATACCGGGTGCGGCAATTGAAATGTCCATATTAAAAAATTAAATATTTTTTTTTATTTTGAATATTTATTAATATATTTTTTACATATAAAAATAAAAGGCCCAAAGTTATATTTTTATTTATTCTAATCGAATACAACCGCCTTTAGCCTTCACAACAAGCTTGAATCTCTTTCGGAATGAAGCACAGGCTGCTCGAATAACGTCGTCACTTAAAATGTTCCATTCTCGTGTAAGAGTAGTTTTGAGCGCCTCCACTGATGTTTGTTTTTTAGCACAGGCCTTCGCCTGTAAAATACCCCAAATACAAAAATCTAGGGGGTTTAAGTCGGGCGAAGACGACGGCCACATATCTCGGGCGATCAGCACAGGGACGTTCGCTTTCAACCAATTTTGCGTCCCAGATGCTCTGTGCGATGGCGCCGAGTCTTATTGGAACGTCCAACGCTCCTAACCAAATCTCTTGCGTGCTTACGGTATCAATGCTGTTTTTAAGACTTCATTTTGATAGATTTGTTGATTTATTTTAGCTTGGTTGCGACCCATTGGAAGAAAAACAAGCGGAGAACGGCCTTTTTCGGACACCGCCGTCCATACCATGATTTGGTCGGCCCCTTGTCTTCGAGTGACTCTCAGTTCATCTGAATGATCGCTGATACGTCCTTTTAACCACACACGGTCATTTTGTTTGTTAAGAAACTGCTCAACACAGAAAGTTTTCTCATCTGAAAATACCAAGTTGGGAAGCTCGCCAGAGTCGAGCAAGCGAATCAGCTCCTTTGATCGAGCCAGTCGTTTGCTCCTTTGCAAAGCAGTGAGTTCTTGAGAAAAGTTTTTTTTTAACGGTTTAACCTTAAGCTTTTCCTTCAATATACGACGGACGCTGCTGTCGCTCACCTTAAGATCCTGGGCTAGCTGATTTGCTGAACGTGCTGGATTTCTGCGTAATCGATGTCGTACCTTTTCGACAACAGCTGGCGCCGTTGCAGTACAGCGTCGACCGCCCCCGTAGCGTTTCTTAACACTTCTAGTCTCGTTAAATCTTTGGATAGTACGACACACAAATTTTTCGGTCAATTGAAGATTTGGTAGCGCTCGACGAATTTCGATGTTCGATTTTCCCTCCAAATAAAGAGCAATCACTGAATTGCGTTTTATATCCATTATTTTAAAATTAGAAAGTTTTTTCTCACGACCGAATAGTTTTGAAATAACAAAGATAATGTGTCACAGATTATTTTATCAAATTTTTGCCGCGTTCGATTCAGTAGTTCGAATTTTACAAAAGTTACAAGGAGACGGACAGTTCAATTGCCGCACCCGGTAGATAATAATAATAATAATAGTTTATTTCCTAAATTAAAAATAAATGTTTAAACACAATTAAACTATGATCTCCGCACTAGGCTTGGCCTGTATCGCGAGGATCATACATATTTTGATTTAAATTTTGAGTAAAGACTATCATTAAATATACTATAGACTATCATATCATGTAAACAAATTAATTATTAACATAATTCCATCATATTCCATTGACACGAAACAAAAAATTTAAATTTTACATTAGCAAAAAAAAGCCAAAGAATAAAGTAACAAACAAGGAAGAAAATATAAATAAAGTGTTATGTTCATGATTGTGTTATTTTGTAAAATAAAGTAGTGAAAACAATAAAAGTATTCAATAAATAAGTGGGATATAAACCGGGTCTCTGCCGATTCCGTTACAAAGCTTTATGAAATCGGATCAGTTTGTACTATTGTTTTTGGAAGAAACAGCTTATATCTATGTCACTAAAATTAGATAGCAGAATAGCCCTTACGCCTCTGCAGTGCGATCACAGAACTTTATCGAATCGTTTGTTAACGAATGTTCGTATAGTATGGAGACGGTTTTTTTAGAAAAAAATTAAATCTATCCATTGCCGCACGGCCAGTTTAAATAAATGTGTGCCTTGTTAATTTTGAATGTTTGTAAACAAGTTGTACTCATAAATATCTGTAAAATAAAAAATTACAATGTTACTCAAAACTTGCAACCGACTCCATACTATACGAGCATTCGTAAACATTGGTTAATATACGATTCGATAAAGTTCTGTCATTGCACTGCTGAATAGTTATCTTACTAAATTATACAGGGTTGATTTGTAGTCACTGGCCAATTTTTTTCACACAATAAGTATCATTTATAGAAAAGATTTTTGCAACAAAAAAATTTTTTTTTGACAAGAAAATTAATATAGCCGCTATCATACTAACCAAGGACCTAGAGTGCCATCTAAATTACCATTAAAATAAAGATGACTACGCGCTACTACAAGACATTTTGTAGTACTACGTAGTGAGGAAATGCCGCGTCGTAGTAGCTATGTTCATCAACAGCGACTATTTTTTGTAAAGTTTGTGCTTCCATATTTCTACTTTTTCGTACTGAGGGACGATAAAATAAATAAGCAGTTACGTTTATATCTAATCAAAGAAACTTACATATAAAGGTAATGTTTCCAAATTGGAATATTTTATATAAAAATTACAATAAGCTTAGCTAATGACGCACAAAAATGTTAAAGTTTAATATAAATGACAACCTCCATGCTAGGTCGCCTTTCATTACGCCATTTTTGATACACTTTTTATTGTCAAACTGTCATTGTCATGTCATCTGTCTTGTCATTTGATACAAATCTCATACATAAGATGCGATTATTTATAAATCTTGTGCTTTTTTAATACGATGTCTATCTGAAATTGAGTGATTACTATTTGTTTGTATACTTTTTCTCTTCAATATATCCTTGTGCTCGCAGATAAAAGAAGTGGGGCAGTGCTAGTGCCAGATCAAAGAAACGGAAACATATCCTTTGGCTGGTGACTAAAAATCAACCCTGTAGATGTGAAAGTTTGGGTTTATTTTAGTTCCTCAATCAAGGCAGAACGACTCAAACGATTCAGGATAAAGGGTACTTATTATCCCGATATTGCCACGGGGTTCGGAATTTCGCGGGTAAATCATCCGCGTGGAACAGCTAGTGTTAAATAAGTCAACTAATACGGGTGAAGCAGCTTGGTGGTAGGATCCCTTCAATGTACACCTGTCTTGCGGCCTAGCCACGCTTCATATAAATATAACACCATTCACCACCAAATATCGATTACCGAGCCACTTCCTTCCTGGTAAGAATCTCCATGATTTGGAATTAGTTGCTAGTCATTCAGTCTGATTTTGAATGGTGATGATGTGTTTCGGCAATATTTATGAGGAACCAGTTACTTCCTAAGCTCGTTTGCGATTGAGGTGAGATTGAGGTCAAACTTCAGTCACCAGTAACAGAAAAAAAAACACAATACCTAGTCATGACTTTTTTTCAAGAGTAGTGTGAATCGATTTCTCTTGGTTAGATCTTAAACCTTTATCCATTATCTATACATATAATAAAATGGTAGGAAAGTCAAAACTGTACATTGAATATTTTTTTAAAAGAATACTTGGGGTATGATCTACAATCGAAACAGAAACAAAAAATATAGTTTTTAGAATTTTTGTCTGTTTGTCCGTTTGTCTTTCCGGGATAAACTCAAAAAGTACTGCATGGATTTACTTCAAATTTGGCATGAAGATAGTTAAGAAGTCGGGTCAACATATAGGCTACATATTATCACGCTAGCAGTGTTATAATCGTAGGTGCGTTTGGTGCTGCATAGCGTTCACGCAGACGACGTCGCGGGCAGCAGCTAGTTATGAAAATGAAACGAGTTGAATTTATCTATGGGGCAAATTATTTTGGTATAACAAATGCGTGGCCTGATCTTAAATGACTGCGTTGACTTTTACTAACCTGGTTCATGGCATATTCTCAATTTTCAATTATGTAACATGATTTGAAAAGATGATTTTGGTTTCTTTCCACGTTTCTAAAGATCAACTTAGATCAAAGGTTTATAGAAGTCAATCGCCGGGATTTTCCCTCTCGGTCTTTTATTATTTTCGTTATTTAAAGCCAAAGACTTATGTGTGTGTGTACCTACAGTGAATCAAAGTTTTTGTTTCGATGAGTACCCTCGTTTAGGGTTAATCAGTAACGCAAAAGGAAAGGTCGGTAGCGGAAATTAATTTCCGTTAGGAAATATAATATCGTGTGGAGTTAGAGGTAGTTAAATCATGCGGAAACACGTTCACTAATCATTTTGAGCCTCATTTTTTTAAAATATAACAATAAAATAGTTACTATATTTTGATAATCACAAGATAAAAATATATACAAGGCAGCATAGAACATATATCAAGCAAAAATATAAAGGGCGATCTCTACAAAAAGTTCAGCTAT
Source organism: Stenoptilia bipunctidactyla (assembly GCA_944452665.1). Lineage (NCBI taxonomy): Eukaryota > Metazoa > Arthropoda > Insecta > Lepidoptera > Pterophoridae > Stenoptilia > Stenoptilia bipunctidactyla. The sequence goes on from OX101727.1 coordinate 11,522,948, forward strand.
CAACATATACAATGCACTTAAAGTTTGAATAAGGCCTTGCGAGAAGTCTTTATAAAGTTTGAATAAACAGGAGCTCCTGTATATCTGACGACATCTGTGTGTTGTGTAAAACATTTGAGATCCTAGATTCGAATCCAAATTGGGGTGGATATTTGTACGATTGTTGCCAAGATGTGGAAAAAACTGCCTTCGTCTGTTTTTCCTGACCACTGCAGCCCTGGTAATTTTAAATGTCGTGTGAATAGGTTTTTCGTGGATGAATGTGTACCATCTTATTACTTATGTTCACTTTGCACCAGATGGGACGGAGGACAATCCTTCCTATGTAAAAAAAAAAGGTTGAACCGTCATGAATGTAAGTCTATTTTTATTATTTATAAATTGCATATGTATATTTCTTGGTTTGATTATTCAGTATACTTAACCCAAGTTGATTGCGCTATTCATTTATTTCCTTTCTTACAATTTCAACCTCATTTACCACTTCTCTATTTCCCGTCTCATTCACTATTTCTTTTATTGCCCTATATTTTTTCACAAACAAGGAAAAAAAGTTTTTTTGTAAGGAGGAAAAACGTTTGTTTTCGGCCAACGGTACCGACTAAGTTCTGTGTTACTGTTTTCTTAACTTTCCACTTGGGCTTCAAAACTACTAAAACTTCACTGCAAACTTTATGTAAATTATAAATGAAGGCAGTCATATTTGGAAAGTTCGACTTTTGTTTATTGAACGTATGAAACAAACTGCAGACTGGTTATTTACAATCTAATTAAATACTTTAGTAGGCACTTAGGCCCGTATTAATAGATCAAACTCAATACATAGCTTAAGGGCGGTATCACTTGATCCACACTTAAGCTATGGTAAGCATCTCAAAATCGCTCTGGATGAATAGATGTATATTGAGGGTGTATCAACTGATATCGCTCTTTGATTCTGGCCCTCCTATAAATGCCAACTTGGGTTGAATGATTGACCGATTGAATTTTACGTTCCGTTTACGCTGTAAAAGAAATATCGTACAATACAATCTTTATATATCATATAAAGATTGTACGTCACAAATGTCAAAGTTTAAAATCTTCAAAACAAAACAAAAGTCACTTTTAACAAGTGATATTATGTAAAATACAGAGTCTTGATAGAAGCGGTATCTTTTTTGAAAAGAATCGGCAAGCACTTCGAAAAGATTTTCTGCATCACGAATATATCTTTTCGGTAATCTATAGCTATTAAACCATAAAATATCGTCGTATTGATCAATGATGTCGTAATTATTTCCTTCGTCTGTAATATTTGCAGATTGCATTTTCAAAAACACTCGTCGATATGACAGATGGCACAGAATTCAAAGTCAGAAATGATCTTAAGTCACCTACAGACCTCACTCAGAAAATCCGTACTTATAGAGTAGAATAGAATAACATTTATTTTCCACATCAACATTATTAACACTTAAATCTAAAAAAGAAACATATTGTCTTGGTTGCGGTGTAGAAAAAGGGCATCCCTCTGACCATAAAGCTGAAGTCCATTTAGCAATGGACTTTAGCGCTGATATTCTGAGGGAACCCATAGATACATAAATAAATACATATAACCCTTGGTATACATCTTAGCGTTCCTAAGTGCTGAGTATTGTTTATTAATACAGGCGGTACTCAGATGATACGCCGTTCCGAAGGCCGTACTTAACATCTAATATATAAAATTCTCGTGTCACAGTTTTCGTTGCCATTCTCCTCAGAAACGGCTTGACCGATTTTGATGAAATTTTTTGTGCTTATCCGGTTTCTATGGATTCGGCCAACATCTATTTTTTTTATATGGCAAAACAACGTTTGCCGGGTCAGCTAGTTGGTTTATAAATATGGCGCGTAACTCAAGTATTGACTTAAGACCGCTCCCAGATTTGAGTTTGATTTATTAATTATTTATTCTTTAAAAAAAAGAACTCTTTTTGCATCTCCATGTATAGTTATTTATTTTAATTTCATTATTGTACCTACTAATGTATTGTGTGACCGTGAGTTTCGTTTAAATTTATAATTTTTGGTATGGAAACTTCACTGGTCTCTGTATAAATTATATATTTTAACTATAAGTACCTATAATGACTGTTTGTTTCCTGAATAAAGTAAAATAAAATAAAATAAAATAATACGGGCCTTAGTAATTCAGTGCTTTTGGAACAATATTTATAGTTCTAAAGTATACTTTTAATACATTCATATAGAAATAGAAATACATTTATTTACACAACAACAATACAATTATTTATATATCGTGATAGTTCACGCAATTTAGATAGCAGGTACATAGTTATGTGAAAGGGACTAACTCAGCATATGCTAGGAGTCCGACAGGGCCCAAGGCGCTGGTATTCTGTTAGTCCTAGACCGTAGGGAAATTTATACAAAGGCAAGATAAAACACGAAAACATTAAAAAATATAAAAAAATAAGTAATTCGGAAACCTAGGACCTACGATTGTATACAATTAATGCTAGGCACAAGGAGTAATAAATAAGTTAAATGATATGTTAATTCATAACTACTTTCTTTCAATGAACTGTGGACTTGGAATTTTCATGATGTTATAATCTTTTATTGGTCGTAATAAATTTATGTATGTTAAAATGAAATTTTTTCTTTGTAATAAGCTGTAGGTAAGCTTTTATAAACTTAATAAGTAGCCCTTGTGACGCTCTATCAATCAACTATTAATAAATCTCAATGATATTGTAAATCAGAGGAATAGAAGGATACCTAAATGAATGTTTTCAACGTCATATTTTTTGAAGAACGCACATAACATGGGCTTTTTAGCTGAATAGTTACACTATAAAAGACTTGCGCCGTTTTACAAAGCATTGTAGTCAAAGTGGTTGGAGAAAAAGCCTTAAAACCACGTCGATGCAGCTGTAGTGTTCGCGGGAAACTACACTTAGTCGTACTTAGTCCTGTTTTCTACCTTAAGTAAAGGGTGTTAGACACAATTTAAAATAATGTTCGGTACGTTTTTGCGAAAAAAGCGAATATTATTGGCCGTATTAAAGGTAATATCTTAGGTTTAATTATGTTTTACTAACATTTTACTTACAGTTTTACTTAAATTTTAACTCATCGTTTCGATTTCTGGATGGAACGACACAATGGCCTTACGGTCTCAGCTAGGCTAAGGTATTAATGATTTTGATTGTAGTAATGAAAAAAGATTGTATAGCTGGGATGATCAGGGAAGCTATATAAATTAAAAAAGTTATAGATTTCAGAAGGCATATTCTTCGAAGGATATTCAGTCGAAGTCAAAAATGAAGGCATAGCTAAAACAACGTTCTTAGACCGAGAGGTCGCTATAAAATAATGATATACTGATTTGAATTTTAAACGCTTGTGATCAGGTGCTTATTTAACTACTATTTACAGACATTTTAAATGAAAGTCTGTGCGAGTTAGTCAATGGTCGTACAGGAAATTATAATCCTTGTTGCAATGTGGCACTATGCCTCCACTGTTGAAGTCGTCCGTATATTAAGCATCATCACATCACAACTCCATGTAATGAGCCCGCTGCAGGGCTATGAGTCTCTCCTCTGGGTGACGAGGAGGTTATGGCCGTAATTCACCAAGCTGGCCCGGTGCTGGTTGGTGGATGTCAGCTATTTATAAGGGTGCCGAAATGGCTGGTGAGTGGTGACAAACCATAACGACTACTGTATACAAGTATACAGCACCCGGGACCGACCGCTTAACGTGCCCTCCGGAGCACGGAAGTCGTCGTGAGAAATGAATGGTCGGCGATCTCCTATCCTAATGCAGGCCGCACCAAGCGCGCTTAACCTGCGATATCGTTTGATATGCACAGTAACCACGGTGATCTGAAGTCTGACGTCAAGATCATATTAAACATAGGATCTTAAGAATAATAAAAAACTGCCAAACTGCATTACTTCTTGTAAAAGTCGGCATGAAATATGCCAATCTTTGTATTTTTTACTTTGAACGTTTCGACTAAATGCGATTAAATTGTACATTACGTTGTCTAACAGGTGGTGTTGATTGATTATCTCCATATCTGTCAACAAAACACATTTCAACTCAGTCACTGGAGATCACAGAGTATATTAATGATTAAAACGCGGTCGCGTACCTCAAGCGTTTCAAAGGCACCCAAAAGTTGAATTATTATGTAAATAATTAAACGCGATGAAACCCAGTTATTTTAAATATTAAATTAGGGATAAAATAGGTTAAAATAAGTTCCCAGTGAAAGTTTTACCATATTACGTGAAAATTCGGCGTATCGTTCGCCTCGCCTCACCGTGTATCTTCTTCTTCAGCATCCTGAAATCACTACACAGTGAAAGTATCCTGACTATCCTCTATCCTAGATATAGATGTTTGCAGCTTGAGCAACGACTATTCATTTCTCACGATGACTTCTGTGCTTCAGAGGGCAAGTTAAGCAGTCGGTCTCGGGTTTAATTTTACAGTGTTACCTAACGACTACTGTATACGATATTTGTGTACATTGGTCGTCCTATCATCGGCGGCCTGAAAATTCCAACATTAATATTAATATTTCTGACACTCACACTACATTATCTAACCCAAATTAAGTTTCTTAAAGAAATTGTGTTATGGATACTAGATATATACTTAAGAAATATATAAACATACATATTGAATAAATACATATTTTTTATTAGAATAAACTTAAATGAACATAAAAACATCCATGACTTGACGACTAATATCTGTGTTCATCACACACATATCCGCCGCCGCCGGGATTCGAACCCAGGACCTCTGGCATAGAAGGCAATACCTAACACTGGGCCAACTTGTTTGTTTATGGCCTAAACCCTCTCGTCACCCAGGGGAGCGACTCATAGCTCTGCAGTGGCTTAGCTCATATTGTTCTATTACTTGTTCTTTTAAAACTATTTTAGAGATTTTGACTTGTAAGAGTCAAAGAGTGTGCATGAAAAGGACCGTAAAGTGCCAAAAAAGCTCTCTAGTTTTCACAATTTATAGATACATGTATAATAAGATTTTTTAAACTGGATTCTATAGCATATAAAAATATATTTTATATATCAGTGCCTGACCCTCATAATCATGGGGTCTGTAAGATAACCAAAACTATACGATAAAGTAAAAAAGTATTTTATTTATTATACCTAATGTAATGTGAAGTTTTAACAAAATATCCTAGCTTTATCAGTTTTTTTAAAAAGAAGTGCAATGATATTGTATTTTTATGGATCTTAAAATTTCCTTCTTTTACTACTGCTTGAGGATTTAAGATGAATGAGAAAAATAACTTATTTAAGTTTACACTGGACTTTGTTTTATTTACGTGAAGTACCAGGTTCGAATATTGATCTCAAAGGATATTTGTGTTATAAAAACAAATATTTGCTGTAAAGCTATTTACTGATCTTTGTTTATTTTTAAATGTTTTATTATCCATCGTCTAGTTTCATAAAAGAAGTTAATCCCTAAAGTTCTTTAATTATGTTTTATGTATATCTTAGGCCTGTGGTCTGCGTGGTAATATAATAATGCATTTCTGCAGCAGCCGGCAAGAGACGCATTGATGGACGAACGTGTGAATGTGGGCCGAGGCGACGCCGAGGCACATATACGTAAGTCCATATATTATGTATTATTTGTATAGTACTTTTCTCAAATAATGCGTGAAAATTAAACTAAGTAGTAGAATTCAGAACTTTTATTTGAAAATACAATTATTTGAAAAAAAAAAAAATAATAAATAAAATCCCCAGACAGCAACTTCTTAGAATTGATAGTACCTACATTACTGCAGCGGCCGGGTAAATACACACATACGTAAGTCCATCAATGCTCAGTTGCGGCCAAGGCTTATATACTTAGTACTTTTCTCAAATTATGCGCGGAAATTAAACACAATTCAGAACTTTTATTCCTTCCATGCTGGACTGGGAGCGGAAGAAAAACATAGTATGTGCCAGCTGCCTTTCTTCCCGGGCATACTGTAAAAGTCAGTTAAGGGACAGAGGTTTTATTGACGTTTTTGTGGGCGATAGGCTGACCCCCTATCACTGCAAGTCTCTCCATCATTACAATACCCCCAAATTTATCAAACGTGACATCAGTTGGTTTTAAAGCCTCTGTTGTTCTGCCTACCCCATTAGGGTTACAGGCGTGACGTTATGTATGTATGTATGTATTTGAAAATACAATTATTGAATGTACAATTCTTAAAATTTAATGTGGATTAAAAGCGTCAAAGCATTTTTTTTCTATGTTCAAGCCAGTTCGATATTTAAATTAGACCTTTGATAAGTTACCTCTTTTTTAGTGTAAATGTTAAATGTAATTTCTAATTAATTTTAGTGATAATTGTAATAAATGCAAATGTCGGAAAATTTATTGCTCTGAAACCCTACTACTTTACATCTCTTTAGTTCATTCATCATTTCATTTTTACAAACAACAAACAGGGTCGAATAACTGTGTTCTGAACTGCTATTATGGCTTATCGTTGTTGGCATAATGTCATTTTCGTTTCGAAATCGAGTTCGGTCATATCATGGCTGCCTCGACTATTGTGAACTGAGAATTTATTGAATCCAATTTTGTCGATTTGATGATACGTAATGGCAAATCGGAGTCGTGACCGACCTGCGATGTGGAGGTACGAATATGACCTGTTCAGAAATGTTTCCTTAAAGTTTTTTTTTTTTTTTTATATTTCAACTGAGACTATCATTAACTGCACTTTATTGATATTCATAGCTGATCTAGCATTAGAAACCTATATTTTTGATTGTGGAAAATACTAATCTTAAGTTAAGTATACAAAGCTTAAGTTAATAACTATTTTGGAAATATAACTTTTCCTAAACTAGTCCCTATATTTTTTATACACTTTGTTATATATTTTTTTAAACTTTTTTTATACTTGACACAGCAAGTCACTCACTCGTCGGCTCTTCGGCAGGGGGAGTTTACTAATTTATTAGCCAATGCTGTCGATGGCAGCCGGAGCCAAAGTGGGACAAATCTATACGTATGAATGAGAAAGCTTTAAAGTACTTTGCTTTGACGTAAGTCTATATGTCAATCTTCTCAAAAGTGACAATCAAAGACAAACAATCATCCATCGCCAACGACTGTCTGACGCCATTTGTAAAAACGGTTCATTGCGTTAACTGCGTAATTTCAGCAAACCATTTTTAATTTGAAAACCTGTAAAAAAAATGATTTGAAAATCTGTAAGCTGTGTGTTTTTACGGAAGTGCTATTTGTTCAGTGCGAAACCGACACTTTATATTGTGATAGTGACACTAAATACAGTGTAATTGTTTGTTTGTTTATTTGCGAAATTGACGCTTTTGTGCAGTAGTTTTAAGATAATGGTTGGAAAAGTGAAGTGTGCCAAATGTGGTATAAATTCAAAGGATGCCCCAAGCTTAACCTTTCATCGTTAGAATAAGAAAGTTAAATATACTTAAAAATATCTAAATATTTTGTTTCATTTCATTATTATACATTAAGTTCCTATCTTAGAGTAATAGACTGCATAGATTACTATTGTGTAAAGTGGATCTATTAATACACTGAAAAGTTGCGGATGGCATTAACTGAAGCGCTAGTGAGCTGTATGTATGCATTTACGAAGTATGAAGTAATCGTTCTTCTCTCGTAAGAGAGTATATTGTTCCATGCTCTTCGGCGAGTTCAATCAAAATGGCTCCTATTGTTCCATATATTTCAAAAACTTTAAAAAATAATACTCAAAGGGTATGTTCTAGGAAATGATAGGTTCCAAATTTTTTAACTCATATTGACGAGCAAAATAGCTAACAAAAGATTTATTGACTGCAGAAAAAATCGTGGTTGCATAACATTTGAACATTTTTATCCTAACAAAGACCAAAAAATAAATTTACTGCTGACTGACCATATATGAAGTGGCAATTGTAAAAAAGTACCTTCCTTGAAAAATATGTCAAGCTTCAATATTTTTCATATATTCTAGTTTAAGGTATCATACCTGCATATCCTATTTTTTTTTTGAATTTGCAATCACTGTAGAATATATGATAAGTGAAAAATGTAACAAATAAAATGTTAAGTAATAAGAAAGGTATTAAATTATTGGAATTAAGAAAGTTTTAGTTAACGCTTAAGTCAAAGGCGGGGGCCTATAGCCTATTATACTATTACCTAATTACTTTAAAACTATCGTTATCGATATCGTACTAGAGTTCCTAATAGGTATAAGTATTTCTGATATTTTGAGAATTTTTTAATTATTTAGGTAAAAAATAAAAATACCAGAGGTTTAATGGGAGGTTTTTTTCTTGTGTGCGATAGGCTGACCCTCTGTCACTGCAATAGTTTCTCCATCATACTAACGCCTCGAAACTAGTCAAATGCGACATCAGATGGTTTTATAACCTCTGCTGTTCTGCCTTCCCCTTTAGGGATACAGGCGTGAAGTTATGTATGTATGTATCTAAATAAAAATACATCATCATTTACCTATTTATTTATATGAACTATTTCATTGTATAAGAAATATTTTGAACCTTATGATTGTTGAAAGATGCCGACAAACCTGTTCATCATTTAAGTAATTTATTACGATATTTTTGTTATAGGACCCCTTTCGCCTGGCTAGCGACCACCCTACATAAAAAGTCTGCCGCCAGATATCGTACTATCAAAGTCATAGTCAAAAGTCAAAAAAACTTTATTTCGTCACCGCAATCTACCACCGCTTCGAAAAGTCAATCTGTTAAGGCGACATATTGAAAAATGCATTGACTTTCATCGCAAACTATGAGAATATGACAAGACGAACGGATCTGATATTTTGATATGTGTAAATTCATATCTTTATCTATACTTTGCCTGCTCAAAAACATGATTTGATGATTTTGACTCCATAGTTTTATTTTTCGAAAACACGTCTAAAAACATACTTTTGTTAAAATTACTACGTAGTTATTCAATCCATATGCATAACTATGCTTAACTAACTATGCATAATTTACTTAAATTCAATCTTCACATTATTGTTCGGACTTTGGTTGTTCAAAATTTACATAGCATTTACCGTTATTTTTTTATCGATTTTTGAAACGATTTCAGTGTCTGAGCGGTGTCGATGGTGGCGATTTCTATGCAATACGCGACCTTATGTCGGCGTGTTAAGGTGCTAAGATTTCAAGAAAAAACATTTCGATGTGTCGTCTTAAGAAGAAGTAGCCATACACATTAACAGTTTACAGCCAGGGAATCTCATCTTCTTGCATCCCGATATCTTACCACAACAATCGATCGACGTTATAACACTTGTTTTACCGTATCGCCGTCATCTTCAGTCTCTCTTCAAACTCTCTACGAAGTCTCTCTCTACACAGTCTCTCTCTACACTTACCATTAAATGAAATGGAGCACAAACGCGGGAGTAGTGCTCGATAAAAATATCTCATTTGTAATTATAAACTCTTAAAGTTCAAAGTGATGTGTAAATAAGAAAAATAATATGTATCCCTTACATCCATAAAACTATTCTTCCCTTATTTAACAATTTTGAAACCAGAAGCGACATCTCTACAAAATACTCTAAAACTTTGAATAAAATTTTACTGTGCTACCAATGAGTTTCGTAGTTTCACCTGTTTTCCATTAGATGGCGTGGAATGCAAAATCTTATTTTTGGAAAAAAAAATACACCGTGTTCACCCGAATATAAACCTTGCTTTTTAATTGTTTACTAGCCACCGCGCGCGGTTTTACTCGCATAACTTTTGATCCTGTGGGAATTTCGAGATAAAATATAGCCTATAACCTTCCTCAAGAGTTGGGCTATCAAATGCAAAAATATTTTTTCAATTTCCACTTGTAGTTTCTGAAATTAGCGCGTTCAAACAAACAAACAAACAAACAAAAAAAAACAAAGTCTTCAGCTTTATATATTAATATAGATACCTTTTGTTGATTTAAAAAGGTAAACTGAATTTCGTTTCATTTAGTGGAACATCTTCTTGTAGAGCACGGTGTTCCTTACCTTTGTAGTCAAAAGCAGTATTATAGAATTTAGTAACCGTGCAGAGGAAAATTGTGAAACAAAAGAAGTAACCTACTTTTTTGACAGGGTACGTATAATTAAACAAAGAATATGGGTATACGTATAGAATTTGTCAGATTTCTTTATTTTCGGCAATGGTTGTTAGAGTGGGTCTTATGGCGTGGATTGTATTGAATGATTCTCGTTTCGAAGCAGTTTAAAAATAAACTGTGCCATCAGTACATTGCTGAATCGAATATAGTTTGTACTGTAATAATAGGGTAATACTATCGATCTTGAATGCCAGTGGTCGCGGGTTCAATCCTTGAAAAATTATTTGTTTACATCGACATGCTTGTTTGCATTGGTCTGGCTGGGTTTATAATGTATGCTTCCAATTATTTTTTAATAGGATTTAATGGCGAATAGCCTCTCTCCATCATAATAATACCTCTAAATTTGTCAAACGTGACATCAGATGGTTGTATAGCCTCTGGTGTTCTGCCTACCCCATTAGGGATAAAGGCGTGAAGTTATGTATGTATTTAATGGCGAATAATTATAATTATTGAGCTTTAACTTGAAATTTCGGTGACTTTCCAGACTACGTGGTTTTTTAATGCTTACAATTTATGTATGATATAATTTTTCGCACATGAAATATTTCCCTCTTAAATAAAACACTTTTAACCGGATTTATCGCGTATATTTACATTTTAAATTTTGACTCGACGTTTCGGTGTCTTTGCAGACCCCGTGGTCACGAGCGACTGAGGTGTCAAGCGTCGGATTGATAGATTGAAAAAGTTATACATCATCATCTCCATCTGTTTCTCAGTCTTCGAGCGTAGCGTTCTGGATTGACACAAAACGAGCTGACAGTATCTTGAGTTTCAGGTCGTGCAGCGTAGATAACACATAGCTGATATTAAAAATCGAAGAGCTTCAAAGTCTGCTGTTTGTGAGCATTCCATGGACAAGCCCAACCACTATTTAAGGTTTGACTCTGTGAAAATTTTATCTAGAGAGAAGCATAACATTCCTAGAATGATCAGAGAAGCGATTGAAATTAAAAAACACCCTAATTTTAATAGCGAAGATGGTTGGAAACTATCACCGACATGGGACCCTATCCTGAAAAACATTAAATCTAACATCCAGCAAGCTGCACGACCTGAAACTCAAGATACTGTCAGCTCGTTTTGTGTCAATCCAGAACGCTACGCTCGAAGACTGAGAAACAGATGGAGATGATGATGTATAACTTTTTCAATCAATTTATCCGACGCTTGACACCTCAGTCGCTCGTGACCACGGGGTCTGCAGAGACACCGAAACGTCGAGTCAAAATTTAAAATGTAAATATACGCGATAAATCCGGTTAAAAGTGTTTTATTTAATAGTATGAATCGCGAAAACTTAAGACAATATTATATTTCCCTCTGCTATAGCCGTAGAGCCACAAAGGGCAACCAAACTCAGTGACCTCTGTTTAACCCTCTGAGTTAAGAGGTGGTGATTACTACTGAGAGTCGGCAGAGTAATCACACGGGACCTCGTTTTCAACCTTGTCGCAACCCCTAACAGTGTGGAAATCCTCCATGAATGAGTGTGGAGTAAAATTAGAAAAACGGTGTAATTTTTTTTTTATATTTTATATTCTATTTATAAAGAAAAAAAATGAGATGTAGGTAAGAAAAATCTGATAAGTTAAAGATACATACCTACTATAGTGAAAATTCATTAAATTATTTATTTAGATTTTTAATATTGAATTATGAGAACTTTGTTTGCAACAAGTTAAATTAAAACAACTACCTAGTGTGTTTATTTGTAAACCAAATTTTTTGTTTCCCTTTTTTTTTAATTATCTCTTACTTTATTCTTTTAATATTAAGCCTAATAATTATTGAACTTATTTTTAAATTAATGATATTCTTTTATGGTGTTCGTTAAATAAATGTGAGGTTGCGTAAAATGTAACTTGAATCCTTCTTGTAAGAGCACGAGGGCGCAGCGTGCAGGAGGCTGTTCAAATTGGGTCATGTGTCAAGGCCCTGCCACTAGGTTGACCTAGAAAAGGTTTTTATTGACCCACAATTGTTTTTTTTAAGGAACAGCATGTTTTATTAAGGCATTAGACATTTTGTTTGATTAAAAGTAAAATTTGCAAGTAGTAACAAAAGATAAGTTTCTTAAGGTGTAGTTGAGGAATCAATTGATCAGAATTTTTGCTCTATCAACAGACTTAATTAGGTACAACAAATATCATATAGGTAAGTACACACGTCTAAGAGATCTCTGTCAGGCTACTTTTTTAAATAAAAAGTGAAAATCATACTGAAGTTTCAAAAGAATATATCACTATTATAAAAAAAACACTTTCTGTATTGTTTCGTTCAATTTTTCGGATAATACCTACTTATGATAGTGAAAGTTATCATATCAATAAATACACGAAAAAACCATACATCAACACGTCTGACAAACAAAATGCAATCTGACTATTATAGGTAAGTATATAAAAATTAGATATATTTTATTAAATATACTGCTAATAATGTATCTTTTATATTATTTTGTACATGAGAAACAAAATAAAACCATTCAGTAAACATAATGGTATTTTATATAAAAAAAAACAAAATTACTTAGACTTATAGGTTGCTAGTTTGACAGTTTGTAGGTAGGCGGTTGCGCGCGCATTTTCCGCGGCCATCTTGAATTTTTACCCTGCTCCCATTTAGTGGAGTGGTCTGTGAATCGTAACAGCTGAGCGCTAAATCGCTGCTTATTTTTAAGCAAGAGTAGTGTTAAAGACATATATTCAAAAAGCAAAACGCACACAATAACTGTATCGGTTTTTTAATATCCTAATAGATTTTTTCTAATCGTTGTTTAACTACTTACTTGTGTTGAGCTAGAGGTTACGAAAGAACATCGCTGAATTATCGATTTTATTCTGATTTGGATTTTGTATGCCTGTAAACATAATTTAAGAGTAAAAAACGTTTTGAATCTTATATAATTGGTGTGAAAAGATTTTGCCACTTACCTAATAAACTGAATTTGCATTTGGATTACTAAAAAGCGAGATATTTCGAGGACTTTTAATTTTATTTACGCGGAAAAGGACTCTTTAAAATAAGGTAAGCTTACGTTATTCTTTTTTTCCAACAAAAATTTTTACAGTTATAAATTATAAACGATAAAATATATTTTTCTCTTTTAAATGAGCACTTAAATATTTGCCTTACTTTTATTAAAAGAAATTCATTACAAATAAATAAAAAAGTTAGTAGGTAGTTATGTATTAATTTCTAATGCATTATTAAAATGGATGAGAAAAAATTCAATATCTACCATTACAAAAGTTATAAAGGAATGCAGTGAGAAAATTCTCAAGTGCAGTTGAGAAAACTGATGAGAAATTTTCTTGTCAATACGTGTAATAACGCAATGTTATTATAAAATAAAAAAAAAATGCTTCCTTAGTTCATTCGATCAAAATTTGTTCACCGTAATAGTTCTGAGGTTAAACCGGAGCCGTTGCGGGTTCGATTCCCATCAAGAACATATTTGTTTGTTTTGTGCTGGTTGTATTGGTATGTATGATGTAAGGTAATATCTTAGCATGATGCTCCGTAAATAGTTTTAAAAATGTGTATGAGTACGTATATCACTTACCTAGAACTCGTAGGTTATATAGGTACCTGTAGGGAGTAGGTATATCTCAAGGGTCATGCCGAATTTGGGCAGGTTGGCTCTTACTGTACTGTACCAAATGTTTATCTACCTATCTACTCAGTTATATTTTCAGTTGTCGGTGAACTTCTTTTTTTTTGGCAATAACTCCAATGTTAGTTATGTTAGTTGCTCGATTTCGGAATTATAATTTTATTTTATGGAACCATTCAACATTAATAATCAGAAAATATTAGTAATTCAATAAATAAGGTTTTCTGTATTCTTGATTTAAAAAAATATAGTAGGTAAGGACGGGCACAGTCTTTCAAAAAAAATGTTATTTAGAGACGAGAGTATCTGTTTAATCAACTAGCAACCACAATAAAAATAAACAATGATAATATCTTCTAGATTAAAAATTTTTAAACTTAACTAATTCCAGCAACAACTAACTTAAAATGTCACTTTAATTAAATCATTAAACCAACTTTAAAATAATCAGAAAACCATAAGGTTTTTCACACATATTAAATCAAGGAAGACGTATATTTTTAGCTTCTCGTTCTGGATATTCTTTTTCATTTATTTTTTTACATACCTTTGTCATGTCATAAAATTCTCATTTTTCACTTGTGCCGGTTTTCGAAGTAAGACTCACCTTCTACTAACAGAATTGCTTCTTTCATGTCATTTTCGGTATGAAGGCCGTGATCTATCTTCCTCTTGCGATTTCGTACATTTTTTTAGACCTACCAAAGAACACTTACTAAAGTTACTTATTAGGATTTCATTTCTACAGTGTAACATAGTGCCCCAGAAAGCAAAAAATTTAAGGTTAATTAGGGTTAATGTTTAAAAAAATAGTTTTAATTTTTTTTAATGAAATTAATATAAACATTAATTAATATTGCTTCAATGAAAATATTTACTTCCATACTCCATCATTAAATCCTGAGTAAAACTAAGCGGAGTTTGTAATAGAATAAATAATCAAGAATGCAGAGCATTAAAAAAACCGACTTCACGTCAAACCTAATAGCTAAAGTATAAGGTCGTCAATATAAATAACCTACGAATTCATACCATATTTAAAAAAAAATTAATTCTTTTAAGAAGTTTTCAATCAATAGGGATGAAATTTTGATGCGACGACCTCTAAAGTATCCTCTATCATATAAAACAAGAATATTTAAAATCGATTCGTATCGTCAAAAATATCGTGTAACAAAGATACAAAAAAACATACACACGAATTGAGAATCTCCTCCTTTTGGAAGTTGGCAAAAAATAGCAGCAAACAACACTAGCAAACACTAGGAAACAAAAACCTACGTTTACTTAGATTATGCAAACATTTGTCTATTGTCAAGATCAAACCGGCAGCTTCTCAAGTTTCCATCTGCCGTCCCCTTTTTATTGTATCAGTAAAAGCGACATTAAAAGAAGCGATCAAAATGAGAAATATAAGCCCAACTGTTATCTTTAACGTTTAAGGCCGAGAGCTCACTCGCAATATTATTGCCAATATTTGTTTCCCATCTCCTGCTTCTGTTATAATTTTGTTTTGTTTTGTAAAAATGATGGTAACAGGCAAAAACATTGACAGAATTATTTATTTCATGCTTTATGCCCTCTATTTATTTAGATTCCCAGCTTATTACAAGGTTTTTGGGTATACTCAAAATGAGTAAACAAACTTTCGAAATATCCAAACTCAAGTAAACCGTACAGTAATTATTAGTGAACATAAGTGGTTTATCGTTGGTTTTATCAAAACTGTAATGAACGCCCGTATCACCATAGGATATGACGACACAATTACAGTATTTTGTTACTTAGTAGAGATATCTAAGTTAATTTTAGGCTTATTCCCCTACACATACAGTATAGTTTCAAATAACTGATATAGCTGTGTTTCAAATATGAAACGAAAAAGCTGTATTTTTTTTCTTTAGTTTATTTTGATGTTTAGCAGAGAATTGCTGTTTACCAAGCAAAGTTTATATTGTAAAAAACGTTATGAAGTCTATTTCTAATAATGAAACACATATGAGTCTTCAAGAAGAAGTAATAACACAGACGTAGTATAACACTTTCAGTATTTTAGTATACTTGATCAGTGGACTGTGTTTCTTTTCAGATGGCAGGCGGTGGTGACCCTAAATGGCAGAAAGATGCATCTGATCAAAACTTTGACTACATGTTCAAACTCCTTATCATTGGAAACAGTTCAGTCGGTAAAACAAGGTAAGCGTTTGAGTTATCAAAAAAAAGTTTAAAAAATTCTTAAAATTTATTATGAAAATAAACAATTTACAATATTAGATAGAGAATAAAACAGTCCTTCATATATTTTATTTTGTCTAGTGAGTAAAGTTATACACAAGAATATTTCGCTGTCTAGTGAAAAAAAATCTACATCTATACTTCTATACTAATATTATAAAGAGGAAACCTGTATTTTTGTATTGAATAGGCTCAAAAACTACTGGACCGATTTCAAAATTTCTTTTACGATTACTTAGAGGAATTCTTCCGAATCCGTATAGGCTACTTTTTATCCCGAAAATCCCGCGGGAATCGACATTGCGCGGGTAAAACCGGGCGCAAAAGCTAGTATATTATATGTAAAGAAGAATAATTCGCTTTTATTGGCGAGATTGAGGTGTAGTTTCACATGATGGTAGGTGACGATTCGATTGAAAATTCAGCACATAGGTTCAGGATGGAACTATTACAGCATTTCATTTCATTTAATAAAATATTACTAGAAGTCTTCTAGTCTAGTCTTCCATGCTGGACTGAGAGCGAAAGAAAAACATAGAATGTGCCAGCTGCTTCTCTTCCCGGGCATACTGTAAAAGTCAGTTAAGGGACGGATGTTTTATTGGCGTTTTTTTCCGGGCGATAGGCTGACCCCCTGTCACTGCAATAGTCTCTCTCTATCATAATAATACCTCCAAATTTGTCAAACGTGACATCAGATGGTTTTATAACCTCTGGTGTTCTGCTTACCCCATTAGGGATACAGGCGTGAAGTTATGTATGTATGTATACTAGAAGTTACTTACTGTTGCAAACCTTTTGTAAAAATTAAGTGCATTTGAATTATCTCACATTTTTTCTTTAATTGAGACGCTTTCTATATAATATCAAGAATATATTTATGTAACAGTTATTTGTTGCTGCTTATTAAGTATTTCATTTAATAACTTGCCTGATCAAGACTTAAGACAATATCAATCACAATATTGTAAGATATTGTGTTGACATATTTTTAACTAGGTCAAACCTTAACTACAAATAAGTGTTGCTTAGTAATACCCTACCTTATAGCTTAGTTCTAATAATCAAGAAGCGTTTAGATACTAAGAATGATTTCATTCTTGAAATATTTTAGATTTCATATACTTAGGTACGCGTTAAACTAAGAAATTGGATTGCCAAAATTATTTAGGTACTAAATTGTTTTAACGTCCTTGTGATTCTATTTTAATTCTCATTTTTACAATATTTTTCATATTTAAATCCATGATATAGGAATGGTCTGAAGTGAAATTATAGCTGTTACCTTTCAAAGGAATTCAATATCGGTATCGCGTATCTAATTGCTCCTTAATCCCAACTTATCGACCCAACTATCAACTTACTCATACTTTACTTTAGACGAAGATAAACTGTAACCAAACTATATATCAGAAACAATAGTAAATATATTGCGATTTGAAACAACAATAATTACCTGTAAGTGAGACTAATAAAACTGTTTATTTGTTATGATATAAAACCCTCAATAGAAAATCAATAGTCTCCTGGAGAGTCTTAAACAAGTAGATAGGTATTTCATTAGATGAACATCTACAGACCTATTAGTATTTATGATTTGAGAATTGAAATTGAACTGTGCATTTCAAAGCAATGCTGAAAGGAGGAAACGAGCTCTTAATATTTATATAGGATCTTAGTATTAGGATCCTTTTTTTATTGAATTCAGAATTAAATGTTGAAAAACTATTTGCTCTTTCGGTCCGTTGCCTATAAAGTAACTATTTAAATTATGATTTAATGTATTGACGGGATTCTTACCACGATTTTTGATTTTATTTTCGCACGTCCGATTTTTCGATGCTGTTACAAGCACCATGATCGCGGACTGACATATCGGACGTGCGAAAATAAAATCAAAAATCGTGGTAAGAATCCCGTAAATACATTAAATCATAGTGAAAATATCCGCGATAGTTTAAAACAATTATAACTATTTAAATGCTTATAATCTAACTAAATACTGTTCTGCTAATATTTCTAAATCTATGTTATTGTTGTATTTGTTTTATCGGCGACCAAACCGGTGTTTAACCTCTATTTCTGATAATAAGTGAAGATGCGGTTGAAAAAGACAGCACGCAGCTTCATTAAGGAACTGGGTTTTCGTAAAATGCTGAATTACATCACCGCCTGAACCGTAACATTTGTGGGCAGAATTAATATGAAGCATGGAAGCATTCCTTTAAGCAGGAATCGCTTGGATTACACTAACCGCCTTTGTTTGATGAATGCTTATCCAGTGCCGGTAGGGCTATTCTAAGGAGACTCAACGTGAACTTTTGATTTTTTTTTAAATTTTTTGAACATAAGTGAGTAAACATCTTAGGTATAGTAGATTCAAAGCAAGAGTTTCCTATTCAGGCTAAGCCAGAAGTGCCAGCATTGTCTTTTGATTGCGCTTGACCTGTTTTTTTTTCATTGTTTTTCTATGGTTAATCTTATAAACGCATATTTTATTTATTTTATCACATGTATTGTTTTTAAGAAAACAGAGAGAAATTTACTTTTTCTTTTTAACCGACTTCAAAAAAAAGGATTCTCAATTCGTATGGTATGTATTTTTTCTGTTTGTTACCTCATAACTTTTGACTCGGTGAAACGATTTTGATGATTATTTTTTTGTTAAAAAGCTTTCGCTTTCCTTGTGGTCCTATTTCAATTCAGTCTAGTTTTGATAATGCTATCCATGATTAAACCATATAAGTCTTAAATTGCATTAAGAAGTCGGTTTTCTTCACTGCTCTGCATTCGCTGATTATTGTCTAAAGTTTGTCGTGACCACGGACCCATTCAAAATCCCGAATCGCTGAGTTAAAATGTTAAATTATAAAAAAAAACGTTTTTAATCGTCTAAATTCTGATAAAATTTATTTAACAATTAATTATCTCGATAAGCGGTATATGATACGAAATAGTTCGTCAGAAAAGACTTTACTTGTTCGAGTACGTAGCAATTGGTAAAAAAGTTTGACCAAATGTTTTTTTTTTTTATATACATGTTGATTACCTATCTAACAATGTTGAATTGAATTGAATTTTGTTTATTATTTTTTGCTGTTAGTTTCAAATATTTTGTACTTAAAAGGTAGCCTCTGCCAACAATTAGTTTTTTTTTTATGATTTATTTTTATTTTGTCTCTATGTAAATCGTTATAATATTTTCTATTATAAAACAGGCTTTTCTTAATTTCCAGTTTCCTGTTCCGTTACGCGGATGACTCATTCACTTCAGCCTTCGTATCCACCGTTGGTATCGACTTCAAGGTGAAAACAGTATTCCGCCATGATAAGAGAGTGAAACTGCAGATATGGGTATGTATCTATACAAACAGCATATGGTTTGATTGTGTTAAAATACGTATAAGTTCATTCGTAGTTAAGAGAAAGCGAAAGTTAAATTGAACAAACGCGAAGATTGGAAGATATCGAAGCTAGGAAGGAAATATGAAAGTTAGATTGAAGTTGTTTTGAATACAAAGTAAACACGGACTGTAATTAATAAGTGTAGCCTACAGACGGTATCATCGCTATAAAATGAATATTGATTTTATAGGTAGTCGATTCTTTCCTTAAATATTAAGGCAAAAGGCGCAGCGTGATTTAAGTTCCACTGTTATTTAAATAGCGTAATAAAGAATTAGCAAGCGAGGAATTTACAAAATCTATTTACAGCTAGCCAGTCACGTGAACTGGCTATTTCTTCCACCATTTCAACAGTCAGGTGCCGCTATCACAGATAACTATAAACTAAATAAACTAGTTAAAACAGATGGGACAGTAAACTTACAGTTAACTTTCCACTGTTGCGAAGCGCTCGTGTCGCGCCCTTAGTGACTTCCCAAGACCTTTGTTAAATGTATCGATATCGATAGCATTGTGACGTACAATAAAAGTATCGATCGTATAGTGCGGTGTTACCCATAAAATAAGAGATTTTTTGTAATCACCTAAGCTCGTTGAATACACATCAAA
The DNA here is from genome assembly GCA_944452665.1 of Stenoptilia bipunctidactyla. Lineage (NCBI taxonomy): Eukaryota > Metazoa > Arthropoda > Insecta > Lepidoptera > Pterophoridae > Stenoptilia > Stenoptilia bipunctidactyla. The sequence goes on from OX101727.1 coordinate 11,543,010, forward strand.
TTAGTTTATGCATAATATTATTTAATGAACTTGGCTTTATGTTTACTTTCCAATAAAATTAATAAAACACATTAATATTTTATGTCCTTTTTAATCTAGATAGCCATATGATAGGCGGTTACCCACACTATCAAACCGATGTCTATCGAAATGCTTCTAGCACACACTTCTGCTTATTAATTGTTCTTTCAATAAGTTCAATATTCATAGAAATTATGAAAGACAGTTGTCGGAATCTATCCTTCCTTGGAAAATAAACTAGGCGATAACTTTCACTACTTAAACGAAATTGCAAGTTGGAACACAACACTTACCTACGCAATTATTATTAATTATATTAAGATCTCAACTCAAAGTCTTAACCTAGGAGTAAACAAAATAATCCGGCTCACTACAACTAAACACGAGAAACAAACAGCGAGCGTTGCTGACCAGATTGACCGATCGATCTGTTGTATATCAACTGGTTGACACTTTTGACAGCGACAACAAAAAATTTAAAACGACAGCAGCGCTGTGTGTAAACTGGTGTAAACTATGGAACTAAATCTGTAACAGGTCTGGCCGCTATCTTCATATTGACATAGTCAAAGATCTCATCGCCCTAAAAATAATGTTAAGAAAGCGAAATGCCTATTGTACTAATAAAAAGAGAAGTTTAGTTAATTTTCAAAATTATTATTTATTGTATTTCAGGATACCGCAGGACAAGAGCGCTACAGAACAATCACAACTGCTTACTACAGAGGTGCTATGGGCTTCATTCTTATGTACGACATAACTAATGAGGAGAGCTTCAACAGTGTCCAAGATTGGTACGTTCAAATCTAAAAAGATCCTCATTGTTCATTAGCAGTTTATGAAATGAAATTAATGAAATGAAATAAGTTTATTCACATCAATTAGCACAATAGGTACAATAAAACAACTTACAAACTACTTAAATTCAATAAAATGAGAAAGGAAGAAAATAAATAAACAAAAAAATAACCACAAAAACAAAAAATATTAGTGTGCAAAAATTGTGCGAAAAGGTCATAGCTCAGCGATCATATTTGCTTCTTAGAGCAAATCACTGGTTTTCAGCCATTACCTTCCTAGGAAGCAGCAGTGCGATAAATAGTAGTTTTACTTCGTCCTCATATAAAACTCAAAGTTAAAAATAAAGATAAAAACAAAATATATTTATGTAGGTATGTACTTACAGGAATCTCAAAACGTCATATTATATAATAAGTAGTTGAATAAAATATTGGTTGAGTTTAATCTATGTTATATCATTTTGGGAGTTCATATCTGCTTTATTTTTTGGTTTTGGTTATGCTATTGACAGCTTTTTAATTCTTTGAGTTCTTTGTTATTTTAAGGAAAGTTAAGTGACGATAAGGCTTAGGATGGACTTGAAACCAAATTTGCAAAGGTCTTAACATAGTAGGTTGTATAATAAATTATTATACAACCTATTGCTTTAATATTGACTAAGATCACTTGTTCCAAAAAGAGATAAAATTATAGGTAATTCATAAAGATAAGTTCAAATAATTCCTTTATTTATATTAAAAACTTTTCTTCTTTATTTTAATTGATTATATATATTTAGGGTAACACAAATAAAGACGTATTCGTGGGACAACGCGCAAGTAATCCTCGTGGGCAACAAATGCGACATGGAAGATGAACGCGTCGTCAGCGCTGAACGCGGCAGGCAGCTGGCTGAACAGCTCGGTGTTGAGTTCTACGAAACTAGTGCTAAGGAGAATATTAATGTCAAGGTAAGACAATACGTGATGATTGATAATTTTATATATTTTCTGGAAAGTCATATAAGGGGTTTAAAACTTTTAAAAAATCGTACCGTACGTTAGTCTTTTTTATTCGCCAGTAGATGGATTACAAGCAAAAAAGAAGAAATATTCGTAGAAATGTATTTGTCTCAAATATTTATCAGCTGCTAGACATACAGTCCGGGTTTCAATATTCAACGGATTTTCAACGGACAACGAAAGATATGGGTTAATTGAGGGTTATAATTGAATATCACAATCCCTACTAGCTACGAACATCATTAAATGTAGTATGTATAATCACGGATATTTAACTACCAAAGAGGACATATTTGATAAAAAAATGTTAAGAATCGTTATGAGTAACCTTCCTATTTGTTAGCATTCGTTTAAATGACAAGACGTTGAATATCAAATCGCGTTTTAGCTACGCCTCGTAGCAAGAAGGCTAACTTTTGGAGGCAAAAATAACACAGGAGGCAGTTTGTTTGATAACAAAACGCGGCATAAAAGACCATAAATTTCAAATTCATAATCAACCTGATTTTTTTCAAGAATATATACAGGGTCAATTTATAATAGTCTGTGATATTTTAAAATTGGGTTAACAATGATGTGTTGGTTTAAATTATGAAGTAAATTTCTTTTTTATATTTTTCATAAATTAAAATTTCAAAATAATTTTTAATGAATAAAATTTAAGTTTAATCTACACTTCATGACTAGGTACATAGCAAAAAATAAAAATATTTCCGTCTATTTCTTTTAAGAAAATCACTTCACCAAAACAATAATCTTACGCGAATAGTAGATACCTACGCATCCGAGCGAAGGTCGTTGACGCGCGCCCGTGTGTTTGCGTGACCTAGTTACCTACTTAGCGCGGAATCAGCTGTAATTACGTCATACATCAGGTTAAAAGGTGATTCTAATGTCCCATCACACTACTGTTACAGGTTTTTGACTATCAATTTCACGTTAAACTAATTGTATCTAAATACGGTTTTAGTTTTGATCTTCATTAAATTAAAAATGTAAAACTTAAAATAAAGCATTCGTGCTTGAAGTCTTTGTTAAAACAAATAAATTGATTTTACAATTAATTTAATGTTAGAATGACGTGTTTAGTAACTGGAATAACCTTATTTATAACTATGTACAGTGAGGTATAACATACAAAAATAACTTACATTTTTACCTTGCGTCCTGTCGCTGATGTTAAATTCCGTGCTAGGTATTAGTCACTGATAACTTATCACATTCACAATTATAACTGCTGTACATGGAGTCCCATTAGCCCATATACTGAACACAAAACCTGTCATGTTTAGCTTATTAATTTAGACTATCCATAAAGTATCCTTATCACTTTTGATAACAGCGATAGGTGGACTCGTCAGTCCATAGAATGTGCTTCAGCAACCAACCATAGACTACACACCCGGAGCATAGGTAATTGCTTCAGTTCTTGCACTTTCGTAAAGTGGTAAGACTTGAGCCCTCTCGTCGCAGCAAGCGCCGCACCCACGAGCTGCTGACTTCGAAAACCTGAGCCGCATCGTTTGTGCTGGCTATTGGATGCTGTTCAAAACACTCCAGCACGTCTTCTTCGAGTCTTCGAGTGAACCAGAAATCGAGGTCTGCCGGCATCTGTGACTGTAGATTAAACGTGCCATAATCGCGTAATTCGACATTTTTGTTAGTTATCGATTTAGTGTTCGCGCGCGCGTATCTCTGGACAGACTGACGAGCGGGGGGCGTGGCGTGCTTTCAATCAAACATAGTAGGCGCGGGCGCGGCGGCGGCTCGAATTTGACTTTCGGCTCGTTTGCTTGTGCCGCGCAAGAACGTATAGGTATTGTTTGGTAATGTAACTAATATTTTATTGTTTAATAGAAATAGATGGAAACGTTTTCTCATCTTGCTATGTAGTCGTAAATTAGAGATTAAACTAAAATTTTATGCACTTAGAAGTACTTATTATGAAATTTTAATTTATGAAAAATGTTGAAAAAAAAATTTTTTTTTTCGAAATTCAGACCCACTCCTCATTCTGAATCTGCTATAAAAATATAATTGACTATTATGTGGCGACCCTATATAGTTGATATTTGGTAAAAATGCATTTTGGTTTTATAAATTATCACTCATACACAATTTTGAACTGTTTGATAGGTATCCGTATTGACCTCAGGATTCCTATCATAAAATTACCATTTCCTGCAATTGGTTGGATCTTTTTTAGGTAAATCTTTCTGTAAGGTACTTTAATCCGATAAAATATTTTTATTTTTTCTAGTGAGACCGAGATACTGTGAAACGTTTTGAAACTACCATAATGTCTTGCTAAATCTTCGAAATAGATTGAAAATGAGATATCTTTCGTTTTCCTAGGACGCCTATATGGACGCCTAATCGGTACCTGTACAGAAACAGATTTAAAACACCATAATTGATCTCCCTAAGTCTCCGAAACTAAAAGTGTATATAAAATGGTCGTGATGTAGTAACTCCTGTGCATATCATTAGATATGGCAAGTCGAGCAATGTGAAATAAGATTGAAAACATTGGTGCACTTTATAATTAAATCCATCTAGGTATCAATTTATTTAACTATTGCCGAATATTTAACCTTTTAGTCTTTTCCGAGAATTAATTCTTCTTATTCTGTTCACTCTGTAGTCGACTTTTGAAATCAGTACACATACGTTATTAGTGCTGCAAAAATAAAATAATATGTATTTTTATAGCAACAAAGATATGTATGTTGGTTGTACTAAGATATGAATGAAAGTAACGTAATTAAAATTGCTATCTATAAAGTTTAATTTTCTCTGTTTTCAGACTGTCTTCGAACGACTGGTCGATATTATCTGCGACAAGATGTCAGAAAGTTTGGATTCCGAACCTGCTATGTTGGCTGGCGGTGGTCGTGGTCAAAAACTCACTGAACAACCACAAGGAAATAGTAACCCTAGCTGCAACTGTTAATTCTCTAAAATCCAATATCAACTATACCATTCCCAATACAAATAACTGAAAATTTAAAGAGAATTTATAATACTGTGGAAGCAAAGGTGTTCCTTGACCGCTTTAATAGAAGAAGTGGGGTTTGAACTACTATAATAATTTCAGCTTTAAAATTATGTATGTAATACTTGTTTTTACATATAAAAGTTACATATAGTCTTATGAAAACAGTGATGCAGAAGTCATACATAATTTAACAGAGATGTTATTGATTTTGATATCTCCATTTCGAAGATAAAATACATTTTTAATTATGTGTCGTAATGTTTCTTGAAAAATTATATTATGAAATATCATTAGACATTTAATTTTTAGTCAATGTTTAACTAAAATTTCTTATTTCTTAATTTAATCAACAGTATTAAGGACACACGCGATTCTGTAATAAAATTATACTTTCAATTCACTGCAGTATAATTTATTATATAAGACTTTTTCTTCCCTATAAAATGTCTTGTGTAATCTAAAAAATAACATTTAGCATATGCAATTTAGGAAAAATATTTTAAAAAATCATGTGTTATAAATTAAATTTCAATCAATTTATATATAAACCGTTCCTTTATACAATCATTTGAATAATAAAACAATTAGTCGCAGTACTGAGCTGGAATAGAGATCTGATATTTAGGTCATACAACATTAATAAGTCAAATCTAGGTTCACTAATATTCACCATTTCTTTTATGACTTAGAGTATTTTATATATTAATATCGGCTCCATCATACATTGTATCAAAACTTAACAGGACCAAATAACGATTTCTACTGAGGACACCGCACGAAATAAATAAAACTATAGTTATTTCATAGTCAAAAAATGTATTGATGGAAAGTACCTTAGAAATTGAGTCTAAAATAAAGTACAGTTTCTAAATAAATTATGAACTGTACTTTGTTAAGTTAGAAGAAAAAATCTAGGAAAGACTTCAAACCTTGCCATATAGTTAAGGCAAAAATGTTAATGATAATATGACAAAATGTTTAAATGTTACGTAGAAAAATATTTAAAAGTAAAAAAAATTACATCAGTGAATTGACAACTTAAATTCTAATTTCCAATAAAATCATAATTAGAATACATAAATAAATAAACAACAGCTTTTTCGTGAAAAATTTACGTAATTAAAAACATCTCTTTATAAATCTCAAAAATTGTAAATACGTTTCAATGTGTATAAATATAATTGTAAAGTATGAGATACTACAATATATAGATCTATTTGTATTCTTGTTACCTACCAACTATGCTATGTTAATCTAAATTATAGGTGTTTTACATAACCGTTAGACTAAGAAAAATATTAAAACTCCTGATTTCTTCTTCAGTACCTATTGTAACAGTATTACTGATGTTAACCATTCATCTAATTTCAGAGTGAAAATGGCTGTAAGTAACAGTATATTTCAATCAGATTGTTTCCGTTGAGTCAGATCATTTTGTGTAGGGAACGCTGTTACCCATTAGTAAAAAAAATAACAATTGGTAACACTGTTACTCAATGCCACATATATATGTTCCCTTAGAGTGACAGGTGTAACTCAAAAAAGGCTGCGTTCCCATCAATTAACACCTTTTGTAAAATGTTGAACTACGGTAAATCCTAAGACGAAGTCAGTGCGGTTAGGGGCGACGAAGAGCGTAGCTAGGAGGAGCAGTTAGGTTGCATATAGAACACACGAAAAGAGTCATGTCATAAACCTGAAGAGATTGCAAATCGTCCCATTTTTAGGAGTAGGTACTTATATTTATCATTTCATGTCGGTAGGTTGGGTTTTATTGGAAAATCTTAGGATTTACCGCAGTTTTACAAAGAAGGTGTTACTTAACGGGAACATAGCGTTTTGTTGAGTTACTCAAAGGGGGAAAAATGGGGAATTTGTATAGTGAATTTGTTTACCTTAACAAAATGGTGTGACGAAAAGGTACGGTATGGGGTTTACTTGTGTAGGTTGCAGTCAATTTAATTGAATCACTATGATTTTTAGAAGGACTGAGAGAATATACACCATCATTGAAAGAGAGCATGAAATTAAATTGACCACCATTTTACTACAGAAAGTTTTGAAGCAACTAGACTAGTAAAACCAATATAATCTTACTCAGAATAAATACGAAACGAAAGATTCCAAAGTTGATTGTTAATATTTTTATTCAACGTTTCATTTTTAAGTTAACTTTGTGTTATATTAGGAATGTGATAGCAGTCACGGAAATAAAAATTAAAGTGTTAAATCCAGTTCTAGAAAAATAAAAAGATACTTATCATGTATACAAAATAATCAAGAAGAAAATATGATTGTGTATATACCAACATAACCTCAGTATACCTACATGCTACTTTCTAAAATATTAAACTCTTACAGGACTTGAGCTATATTTTATAATACATTAGCTGTATTCGATATTTAAATTTAAAAAACCGTCATTTCAAATCGAATGCAGCCTACTTTATAAGTTATAAGGTATAAAGCACTTTCACATGAGCTAATGAATAGATACTTGTATTATCTGTAGATGACATAGACAATACAATAATTGACGTTCGGTTGGAACTAAGCACATTATTTTTCTAGAAAATTACCTTTATAGAAATTAAGATGTCTGTTTAAATAATTATGTAACATATTAGTACTATTTGTATAGAAATATATATTTTGTGTGCGACAACTTTCTTTTGTAGATGTTTCGCTTTTTAAAGTATCGTATCAAATAAACCGCGCTCTTTATACCTGAAAGTAGAAACAGTGAATCGATAGATAAACGTTGTGTATAAAATTTGTTAAGTTTTAGTTGAAAAAATAAATTCTTGTTAATTCTAACTGCTTTAAAATATTTGAACGTTTTGTAAATTAAAATTTCAGTTTGGGAACCCATAAAGATTCTCCAGACTTTTACGAAAACTTAGTAATGAAGCTCATTGGTGTAGCAAACAATTTGTCTATAAATACCTATATTAGAATGTTTGTCAATTTATTATCGCCTAAACATATATAAACAATTGTTACTAGACATTTTTTTATCCAAATATTTGTCTGAATAAAGTACTAGTGCGTGTAAAGGATTGCTTTTTGTAAATATAAAACATATAGACACTAGCAAATTTAAGGGACAAAATTTTAAACTATGTATTTGGACTTTAATTTGTTATTATTTGTGTACAAAACATTTTTATGTTTCACCAGATAAAAGGAAATATTAAATAGTGAAATAACTCTACCGTAATTACAGATCCCTTTACACCTTTATAACATACCACTAGGTGGCTCTGTTGCTTGTTTTTCTAATTTCCATAAACCTGAAGACTTAAAAAAACTGTTCACTTAAATTTGCTCATGTGATCATACTAACTTTGGTTGTAAAATGTAGAATGGTAATGGAATCGTACTGTGCGTGTGTAGTTAGAGGGTTGGTAATAAATTGGTCTTGATTATAGATTGGACTTTTAATGTAATTGAAAAAATTATGTCCTTCATTGATCAAGATCAATAAATTATGAGAATGTTTCAAGGCATATCGTACTTAAAGGCTTTACGTAGAGTGTTTAAAGCAGTAATGGTTTAACCAATTTAAAATGTTACATAAAACGACTATGTTACAAATTCTCTTCTGCAAATTAACCTTCAATATGAAAGAATTACTTATTTTAATAATCAGCTTGAATTGTAACCAAAGTATATGGCAAAAAATGCATCACTTTATTCGTATTGTTTTTAGAATTCTGAGTTTGTAAAATCAATATATTAAAATTATCTAGCTGTGTCACATTATGATAAAATATTTGTTGTGTGTTAATAAAGGTATTATTTAAAAACATTTGTTTTTTTTCGGATCCGAAAGTACCCTATTCTATATTTATGTAACTTTTTTAGACATTGACCCTTTGGGTTAACGAAGTGTGTTCATGGCTCAAATCATCGCTTGAAATCATCTCGAAAGTCTGGATACTAGACCAAGTTCGATTTTGCAGAATTGCAATCACTTTTGGGGAAGGTTCTAATTATTGTTACTAATAAGTGGTACTCTGTTGACCGAAGAGCCCGTAGATTCTTTAAATCGAATCGAATCGAATCTGAATCGAATTATTTATACGAGCTTTTTCTCGCATAAGAAGAAACTTTACATTAAGTATACCTAACATCCGAACACTCAAGAAATAAGATTTTGATTCAATAGACCTTACGCGGACATGGTTCGATAACTTTATAAGGCAATGGACTGTATATATAGTCATCAGGTTTTTTTGCTGAGATAAATCGATATACACGTAGAGTATGTAAAGTAAGAACTGGCTGCTGTCCAAGCAACGCAAAGCGGAGTGCGCGGGCGCTCGCCAGCGCTCGTCGATTCTGAGCAGGTAGGCTTGGCTAAGTTCGGGGCACACCGCCCTTTCTGGCGCGTAGATGCACAACATTCAGACTAACTAAAAGGTCCACTTCTCAAAACGACCTTTCGCATTGGAACCATTGTGCGAATATGTAGAACCCTACTATAAGAAAATTTTAAACCTATTTTAGCAAAACAAAACATGGCTGCTTTCCGTTAGCTGATTACTGTTGACTTATATATGAATTAAGACAAAATCTCACATAATTAACTGTCCTGGTTGAATAGAAAGGTTTTTCCCAATGTTATGTATGGTAACCAGACAGTGCGAAGTGACTTAGTGCGAAATGGAACAAAATGTGAAAAGGACAAAATGCGAAGTGGACAAAATGTGAAGAAACGAATTTTTGTTACGATATTTAGGGTACAATTCGTTGGAAGTCAGGAGGAAGCTCGATCAATTTATACTTGTTTGTTAAATATTACGTGGCATTATCGACGCTTCTGATTTACGTAACGAGCTATCTCAGCTGTTTGTCCCGGACAATTACACCCGCGCGCGGCAGTTGTGCGAGCGCAGTCCCAATGCCGCGCACACTCTCAGGGCTCAACAGACTCCTGGACGAAAACTCTGAATGTGATTTGATGTGGATGAATAGAAGTGTGTAATGTTGGCATGTCTGAAGAGCTGGGAGATTGACGAATGTATGAAATTATTGAAATGTACCTTTCATTTTATTTATTATCTATTATTATTTTAGTAACGTTGACTTATGATTATTTAGATTTTTATTCCTGATTTTGCTTTTTATCATTATTTATTGATATTTTGTATTATTGATTATCCATTTATGTTTTTTTAGACATAAGCGAATTTAATTAATGTATTTAATATTATATGATGACAATTTGTATGCTTTACTTATGTAGGTAAGTAGTTTTACCGTTTAAGTTCATTCATTAAATAAATAAATAAAGCAGGCTATTCTAAACAACGACTTTATGGGTTGACGTATGTTCTTATTTACAATATTATTAATTAAAGCAATATGATCATTAAATGTTATGAAGAAAAAAGATCTGAACAAGAAAATTATGAATTTTAAATTTTAATTGGTACTAAAGTGGATAAATCTGTAAGTGAAGAGCATATTTCTCGATATGTTTATAATAAATGTCAAATAGCTATTAAATCGGAAAACATTGTTATGAAGACAGATAAAGACTACGCCGCTTTTAAATTGTCTATTCCCACACATAAGTTACAAGTATCTATACATATAATAAAATGGTAGGAAAGTCAAAACTGTACATTGAATATTTTTTTAAAAGAATACTTGGGGTATGATCTACAATCGAAACAGAAACAAAAAATATAGTTTTTAGAATTTTTGTCTGTTTGTCTGTTTGTCTTTCCGGGATAAACTCAAAAAGTACTGCATGGATTTACTTCAAATTTGGCATGAAGATAGTTAAGAAGTCGGGTCAACATATAGGCTACATATTATCACGCTAGCAGTGTTATAATCGTAGGTGCGTTTGGTGCTGCATGGCGTTCACGCAGACGACGTCGCGGGCAGCAGCTAGTTTATAGATAAAAATATGTGGCCGGAAGGCGTTTCATTTAGAAAATTTATTAATTTTAGTAACAAATATCATGAAAAGACCAAAGCTGGTCAGATAATGGATGCTGATAAAAAATCATAATGGCTGCAAATAATTATAATTTGAATATAATAAGCTTGAATTGTTAGAATGTAAAACGTTCTGAAAACTGCATAAAAGATCTATGTACCAAGGCAGACATCATCGCTCTACAAAAACTTGGTTGATGCCGCACGAGCTTTCGTTTATTGGTTCCATAGAGGATGAATTTGTCAGCTCTGCGAAGTCGTCTGTTGATACATCTACAGGCCTGCAGACTCCGTTACTACTGTGGAGTGTGATAGTGACCGTATAGTATGTATAAAGGTAAAACTGAAGAACGCGAATTGTTATTGTTTGGTGTATATATGCCTACAAATTCCAGGAAAAAATAGTGGACTTTTGTGACTGTTTTGGTACGATAATAGCATGTATTGAAAATAACAATGCAGGTACGGTTTTTGTATTGTTTATGAAAATTTTTATGTAGATTTGCAAAATTTCTGTTTAGAAAATAATCTAATGTGTATTGATACTGTTATGTTAGGAGAGGCCTCAGACACGTTAACGTTTGTAAGTGAAGCCGAAACGTTGGTTAGACCACTGCTTAGTTACAAAGCAGCACAAGACTTAGTTACGAATGTAAAAGTCCTGTATGACGTGTACTGGTCTGACCACATTCCCTTAAACGTAGAGTTTAACGTAGCGCATGTTAAGGCAGAGGTCCAATTCAATGCCAAAAAGCGAAATAAATGAGTTTAGGGTATTAGAAACACTTCTGAAATCCTAATTTACCAGAGATTATGTCATGATTATCTTAAAGAAAGTTCCCAGCAGAACTTAGTTACTGTTGCGATAACGTTTGTCATAATATAGAACATCACTCAGTTATTGATAAATTATATTCATGTATTATTGATTCGCTTAGTAAGGCCTCAGCAAAGAGCTCTTCAAAAAGACCTAACTATAAGAAAAAATATGTTACTGGTTGGAATCAATATGTTGAAGCAGCTCGCGAGGAGGCTAGGCTTAAATTTAAGTTATGGGTTCTTAGTGGTAAACCTAGGTATGAAGCTTTGTTTGAAAGTATGTGTTATACTAGACGGATTTTCAAAAATAAACTTTAATATTGCCAACGTAACAAGGAACAAATAAAAATGAACATTATTGCATCTCAACTTAAAGAAAAAAAAATTCTGGCTTCTTGGAAAAGTACTAATAAGCTGAACCTTGAGCCTAGTCTTCCAACATCAATCGCGGGCAAGAGTGATAGTAGGGACATTGCGAACATGTTTATGGAGCATTTCCGTACCACCAGTAGCACCAGCAGTAGCCTTACGAGGTGTGGTACAGGAGTTCGATCCTGGGGCCAGTTGTAATAAACTTGTTTTATTTACAGCAAAACAGATTTCCTCTTTAATTAACACCATGACAAAAGTATATTCCCCGGCTACGACGGCCTCAGCGTCGAGCACTTGCAGCACGCTGAAAGGCGCATAGGTAGAGTTCTCGCAATTTTATCTGCCAGAAGCAATGATGAAGACGGTTGTAGTGCCTATAGTCAAGAACTCGACTGGGGATTGCTCAGACCGGAATAACTTGCGAACATAACTTGGAACAAATTGCGTGAACAAATATAGAAATAATCTTTAAATGTATTTGTTAAAACTCAGGACATGGTCAATCGCTGAGTACAGACACACGGATTAAGGGCATTGGGCTAAGATATCAAGCGTCGCGTTTTGAACATATCCAGCATTCTATTTTGGAGCAATGTCGCAGATATTGACACGATATTTACACTGCAGAAAAAGGCTATTCATGGAATGTATAAACTTGGAGAAAAGTTTAAAGAGATTGGTATCTTGACCAATCACAATATATTTATGAAAAAATATTATGAAAAATAAGAATAGTAATAAATCTAAAACTATAAAAGATAATATTGATAAAAATTATTATGTACTGACAAAGAACGACCATGAGTTAGCGTTTCCCAAATTAAGGCTAGCTAAGTAAAAGCACCAAATCATTTATGAGAATTATTATATTACTGCGTGCGAAGCTTGAAATCACAGGAATTAGAAACACTTCATTGAGATTGTTTGAGTTGTACCTTACTAACTGTACACAAAGGTTAAAAGTCGGCAGCATCACTAGCAATGAGCTGCCTGTTTCTTGTGGAGTACTCCAGGTAAGCATTCTTGGCCCATCCCTCTTCTTAATTTTCATTAATGATTTGTGTGACATAAAGCTTGAAAATGGGTTGATTACTTCATTTGCTGACAACACGGCACTTACTTTTCAGGCTCAGTCTTGGGAAGAAGCATCTCACTACGCGCAGTTGGGCTTGAACTCTGTTCTAACGGGGTGGTGCACCTAAAACAAATCTGAAGATGTTAGAAGTAGCACAACGAGCAGTTTTGAAGGTTGCCACTTTTTGCCCATTCCTGTTTCCTACTCTTGAACTATATCGCGATTGGCAAGTTCTCTCTGTGCGAAAATTGTTTATTTTGCGTACCATTTTAAGAACGCACTTCATTACCCCTTATTAACCGAGCCATTTAAAGCGACGACGTAATGACCTAGTTTGTCATTGCCCAAAAATGTCTACATCTTTCGCTAAACGGTTCTTTGGAATTGGACAGAGTCAATGGTGACTCGAACATTTACCCTTGCAATGGTCTACAGTGCAAGAGTTTGGTGACCAAATGGCCACTTAATAAAATATACCAGGTCACTGAGGAAATTATAGCCATCCTTTCGTAAAATAATTACACACACAAACACACGCACACATATTACACACATTCACTCACACTAACCCTAATTCCCAGATACTAACTTAGATTATAAGTTCTTCATATGATTTTTTTGTTCCTTTTTGTAATTTAAATATATTTTTTGTACCTACTTTTCTGAGGTGGGTGGAGGCCTGGAGTTCTATAGTACAGGATCACCTAGTGTAGGCTCCAGCTTTCACAAACTAGGTAGTTATAACCAAATCAATTTTTGTTATATTTTTTGTTAAATGTGAAGGAAATAAATAAATTAATCAAATCAATTCAAATAAATTTAAAAGAAATATCACAGAAAGATTCTGCAAAAAAGGTACTATAGACTCAAAGATTATTTAGATAATAAAAGAGCGAGGGATTGATGTCTCCACAGGTTATTTCCAAATATTAAACATTAATCACTATGTAAGCTTGGCTGTAACATGATTTGGCAGGCACGAATAGCTGTCTTCTGTTTGTTTGTTAATGTCATAGCAGAGCTGTATTTCTGCCAAATTGTACTTATAATGAGCACTTTTTACAAAAGAGTTCCGAGAGTTTTTTTTCCGCCAGTTTTTTCCTCTCTGTCTACCTAGGCTTCCACTTTCATTTCGTTTTTTTAAAGCCGAAAAAGTTGTAGTAGACAACACCAAGACATTGGTGGATAATGGGTGATCGTTATCTTCATGAGCGGAGAGACGCACACTTCTGGACGGAGGAATACCTACTGCGAATAAAAAGTTTTCATTTTGATTTTCCATTTTCGTTTTCAGACATTGTTGGATTTAGTTACTATTATAGATCGTAATACACATTGGTCAGAAACATTTCCGGTTCAAGAAATCACAGAGGGTGTGGTTGCTAAATGTATTTATGTAGGCTGGATATGTAGATATGCTCATCCAGTCAGGATCACTAGTGACCAGGGTCGTCTTATTCACGAAATGTAGAAAATTGATGTTGATGTAGGTCTTAGGTATTCACAAAATGCGAACCACCCCGTAGGTGGTGGCTCAAAGCAACGTTTCTTTAGAGAGGTGGCATAGGCCTTTAAAAGCAGCCCTTATGGCACATATTGGCATGAGCGTACGAACTAAATGGTACCTGGGTAATGGAACCTGGAACCTGGGTAACTAAATTGGGACTGAAAACTGCTCGCGTCCGCAAGGTTTAGCCCTCGATGCCTTGTACGTGGTCCCTGGGTGGCGCTAAACGAGCGGTAACATCTGGTGGTAGGCTTCACCAGATGTTATGATGATGCTAACATCATACCGTTCCGGTATGATGTTTAGTGTAGCCATTTAGGAGGGTAGGTCTGAGTAATCGTGCTGCATTGGAGAACTGTTTTCAACTCGTAGGATAGTGACTCACCGGGTAACTCGTTTTGGAGGGTAGCGGGATCCGAAGCACGGTGCACCGCTGGCCGACCGCAGGTAGTAGGGGGCCCAAGTAGCATGCCAGCCACATGCGAAAGGCTGCCCCGCCACCTCGCGAAAAATCCCGGGAGGCTCCATCGTGCCGGTTGGCGACCGGTTGGAGAGGACCCGATGGCGACCTCGGGGGGGTTCGGGCGTCCCCGCAGTCTCCAGGCGAGTTCCCCAATGGTGCGTTGTTCCTTACGAGTTGCTTGGTTCCATTTGCAGCGCTTCACTCAACTTCTATTCTCCTCCCTATTCACTCCACTACCAATCTACAATGAAAGGTCCTAAAAAGAGTAAGGTTCAACAGCGGTTGCACTTCCTCTCCCTCAAAGTGCACTTCTGTAACATCCGTGGAGTGCACTCCAATCTGAATGATGTTCACCACCATCTTGAGACGGAGAGACCACACCTACTCTTTCTAACGGAGACGCAGATCTGCGATCCGTCAGACTCGGCATACCTTGGTTACCCAGGCTATATCCTGGAGTCTCTATTCCGCCCGCACGCCGGGGTGTGCATGTATGCCAGTGACGCGATCTGTTATCAGCGTCTCCGTTACTTGGAAGTGCCGGACCTTTCAGTCATGTGGGTTCACATAGATACTGGCCTAGACCAAGTGGTTTACGCCTGTATCTATCGTTCACATAGCGGAGATCGGGAGACAACGAGGCTTATGGAATACCTTGGCAATACAGCAGATAAGATTCAGCAACGTTTTCCCACGGCGCAGTTGGTGTTTCTGGGGGATTTTAATGCTCACCACGGGCAGTGGTTATACCCGTATCAGGACACTGACCATGCTGGCAGAGAGGCCTTTAAGTTTTTGCTGACTTATGGTCTCTCACAGCTTGTTAACGAGCCTACGCGCATCCCCGACGTTGCTGGCCACACTGCGTATTGCTTGGACCTTCTGCTGACAACCGATCCTGACAGATACTCGGTGTCCGTCACTGCACCTTTAGGGACATCCGATCACTGTATGGTGAAATCTGTATTGCTGTACTCGCCACCTGACACCCGCCCAAAAGGCTCCAGGCGAGTATGGCGTTACAAGTCAGCAGATTGGGATGAAATGCGACATTTCTTCGCATCTTATCCATGGCGGCAAACTTGTTTTACATCAACCGATCCATCGTGCTGCGCTGATGCTGTCTCAAGTGTGATGGTTCAAGCAATGGAGTACTGCATTCCCCACGCTGACCTATCCCTTGAAACCAAAGCTTGCCCATGGTTTAATAGTGCTTGCCTTACCGCTGAAAAGCGAAAGCGGGAAGCATACAAAGCCTGGGCAAATGCTCGCAGAAGCAAAGCCCTGGATTCGCATGAACTTAAGAAAAGATACAATGCTGCCGCCAAGTCCTGCAAAAAGGTGATCAAAAGAGCTCGTTTTGCCCACATAGGCCGTATCGGAGACAGAATAGCAGCATACCCTTCGGGAAGCAAAGCTTTCTGGTCCCTTGCCAAGTCGGTCGAAACGAACTTTTGTCGCCCGTCGCTGCCTCCACTGAGGAAACCCGATGGATCTCTGGCCCACACTGCTAAGGAGAAAGCAGATTTATTTGCTAGTATCTTCGCGGAAAATTCTCGTCTAGATTGCCAAGGAAAAATCCCACCTCAATTACCTCAGTTCGGACCTACAATGGGTACCGTTCACATTCGCCAAAAGGAGGTTCTTAAATGCTTGCTGCACCTAGATGAGAACAAAGCTAGTGGTCCAGACGGTATTCCTGCAGTGGTCCTAAAACGCTGCGCAGCTGAGTTGTCTCCCGTTTTGACGCGCCTCTATCGACTTTCATTGGAATCGGGTAAGGTCCCCAAGTCCTGGAAGCTTGCTAACGTACAGCCAATACCGAAGAAGGGAAGCCGTGCCGATCCTGTCAACTATCGACCAATTTCAATCACCTCCATACTTTGCAAAGTCATGGAACGTGTATTGAATAATCGACTCCTGGCATACCTCGAGACCAACGAGCTCCTAAGCGATAGCCAATATGGTTTCCGCAACGGACGCTCGACCGGCGATCTTCTCTTGTATGCCACTCACTTATGGAGTGAGGCCTTGGAGGGTCATGGTGAAGCAATAGCTGTATCCTTAGACATCTCCAAGGCCTTTGACAGGGTCTGGCACGATGGTCTCTTAAGCAAGCTTCCAGCATATGGCATACCAACCGGGCTCTGCGACTGGATATCTGATTTTCTGAGGGAACGGTCGATTCGAGTAGTCTTAGACGGCTACTCCTCTGACCTAATGGCAATTAATGCCGGGGTACCTCAGGGATCTATTCTCTCTGCAACTTTATTCTTGCTGCACATTAATGACCTCCTAACACCAGGCATTATTGGATATGCTGATGACAGCACTGTTGTTGAGAGATATATATCCAATGCGCGAACGAGCGCCCAAGAAATCCAGGTTTTGAGAGAGTCTATGATTGAGCGCGTTGATTCGACCTTGCGGAATGTGTCCGATTGGGGCGAATCTAACCTGGTCAAATTCAACGCGTCCAAAACTCAGGCGTGTCTATTCTCCGCAAAAAAGAGCACCTTCACATTTACGCCCACTTTCCAAAATGTATCTGTCCCCATCACTGACCATCTAGGGCTTTTAGGCGTAACTGTAACATCCGGTTTAAACTTCGGTCAACAAATTGAGGCTATGGCAAAAACGGCTTCCAAAAAATTGGGTATCATCTCGAAGGTCCGGCGGTACTTCAGCTCTGAACGGCTGCTCAACTTATACACAGCCCAAGTGAGGTCGTGCATGGAGTACTGTAGTCACCTTTGGGATGGTTCTGCGAAATACCAGCTCGAAGCGCTAGACTCCGTTGACCGAAGAGCCCGTAAATTAATTAACGACGTCGACCTTACAACCAAAAAACTGCAGACCTTAGAGCATCGTCGTAAGGTTGCGTGTTTAACCGTGTACTACAGGATACATTTTGGTGAGTGCGCCAGTGCTCTGTTTGAACAAATTGAACCCTCACCCTTTTACCATCGGACTACTAGACGCAGACAGAACTTCCATCCGTATGTGGTAGATATTCCGAAAAGTCGAACTAAGCGCTCTGACAGTTCCTTTTTGATACGGGTCGCCAAGGTTTGGAATGAACTGCCTGCGTCTATTTTCCCTGACCAGTATAGTCCTAGTACTTTTAAGCGTCGAGTGAATAGGTTTCTCGTGGATGGACGTGTAACACCTTAGTCTTCATGTGCACTTAACATCAGGTGGCATGGAAGACAAACGTCCCATCCATAATTCATTAAAAAAAAAAAAAAAAAATTATCTACTTTTTTCATTTGGCCAGTAGATAATTCAATTTGGCCTTCGCGCCGCGTTACGTACAGACAGTGGAGTAAGCTTAGCGTAGTTAGCTTTCGGTAAAACTTTACGTTTGCCTGGCGAGTTTTATGAAGGCAAGAACGAAAAAGACTCTTGTGACTATTGTCTAATTTCATTCGCTGTAGTTCTACTGTTCGTTTTTTATTCGTATAATATATATTTTTGTTATTTTCTCTACATTTTTCTTAGCACGTCATCATACACCGACGTAAGATACTAGACATTTCTGAAATTTATGTGTTTGTTAGTTAGTTCACACGCCCAAGCTATTAGTTACAAGAGTCTTAGGTTTTGTTGAGCTCTGAAAGACTTAAACTAGAGTCATATTTAGTCCTTGATTTTCTTTTTTTGTTCCTTTTCAACCGACTTCAAAAAGGCGGAGGTCTCAATTCGACTGTATGTTAATTTTATGTTTGTTACCTCATAACTTTTGACTGGGCGTCACTTTACTAGAGACCATTAGTGAAACTATACAGAGTTTCGCTACACGAAGTAATTATAGTTCACGAAAACTTTTCGTTTATAAAGAGTTGGATAATTGCGAATATGTTTTTTTGCGGGAAGACGCGGTACATTAATACTTAAAGCCACCATATGACGGGCCTTACTGGGTATTAGGTAGAGGCCCCAAAACTTTTAAAATCCAGTTACTGGAACGAGAAGTATGTATTTCAATCGATATATTAAAACCTGCTTTTGTCCTCAAAGACTGTGAAAGTTTTCACGAGAGTTTCGTACCTACCGATAACATGCGCTCGACGAACTTCGCGGGACCGCTACCCGAACCTGTAGATAACGCACGTAAAGTTACTCGCACAGGACGAGTGATACGAAGACCCGTGAGATTCGAAAACTAAAAGAAGGAACTAGGAGAAAACATTACTAACGACGACACGATCCGTTCGTTATGGCTACGTCAACACTTATTACGACCAGGAAAACGGTTTTAAAGCAAGACACGATTATATCTTGAGTGACAATTTATTAATAAATAGAAATAGTTTATATAGTAAAATATACGTGTACTCATTCACGTCACAAATATTTAATCATACTTTTATCTTAATTTTATCAAGCACGTTTAATAGATATAAATATATTCAATCACGTCTGAGTACGCCACAGTAGACAACCTAAAAGCACCAGTGCTAATAATTATTTTTACATTTTCTTATATGAAAGTACTAAGACTACAATACTGGGTGACTTTTGACAAATATTACATACTGACGGAGAGTACTCTGTACTCGATTTTGGTCATAATTATGTAATATCAGCAGGTACTTCATTTTTCACTAGAATCGCCTATAAATAAATAAAGTTTTGTTACTATTTACTTTACTTGCGCCTGAGTCAATGGCGACACGTGACCTGGCACGCAGATCGCTGCCAACGCTAGTGTAACCATGCGTTCCGTAATCAATTCTTTAACTTTCGGTTAAGTTTACCCAGTAAGTAATAAATATTTATTTTTTCTCTTCATGTATGATCTCAAACTATCACGTCCTCGAATTTCAAAAGTCACAAAGTATAACCGTAATCAGTAAGTTTCTACCGGGTTATTTTTATTGATATACTCGGTTAGTTATTGTTAAGGAGATGATCTATTTTTAAATCCGTTTTCATTAACAAGATAGGTATATTTTATAACTAGTAAACATAAACGCTGGATTGTTAAATCGCTGTGTCCTCTTAAGTTTTATACTTATTTAAAGTAATTATTATTTTATTAG
The DNA here is from genome assembly GCA_944452665.1 of Stenoptilia bipunctidactyla. Lineage (NCBI taxonomy): Eukaryota > Metazoa > Arthropoda > Insecta > Lepidoptera > Pterophoridae > Stenoptilia > Stenoptilia bipunctidactyla. The sequence goes on from OX101727.1 coordinate 11,563,067, forward strand.
CTAGACGCAGTAATTATTTAACAGTAATTAAAGGTTTTGTAATTTTTAAGTATGTCAGTGAAAAGTTACGTTTTTCTATTCCTAAGTTCATAAATTTATGTACAAATCTTCAAATATTATTCATATCTATCATAAACGTTCAGCAGTTGCTCGCGACTATTACAGCAAGTTTTCATGTAGAAGCATGGGTTCGGGACAGAGCAAGGATGTCAACGAGAACGTCGCCATAACCACTGTCGCGTCGTCCTACAGCAAAACCATTTGCAAGATGTTCACACCAAGTTGACTAAGACGCATATGGCTTTTTTGGTTTTACTGGCATTTTTTGGTTTTATTACATTATGTCCTTGAGGTAACTCTGTCACCAGCGGTTTCGATCATGGCTGAGAAAACAAATAAGGGCGTGCCGTATGCCGTCCCGTTTCACGGTAGCGGCGCGGCGCAGTGAAACGGCACGGCATACGGCGCCATACCGTACAGATGATTATACCACACCCTTATCCGAGCTAACCCTGCGGCCGTGGCACCACCGGCCCCGGCTATCCAGCAACAAGCTATTTTTTTGTACATACGCGTAAATGATAGATATGTAGATTTTTTTGTAGGTACTTTTAACTTTATATAAAACTTTTAATTTACAGTTACATATTTTTTGCTTTTTATTCCTTCATAATATTTTTGGAATTGTATAGTTTTTTAAGGGGAAGGAATAGTGGAGGGAGGGACACACAAATATTTATAATCATGTAAGTGCACGTATATGAGTGTTTATATGTACCGGATCGTTTACGCAATTCTCGACCCCCAGTCCGGTAATAACATCCTAACTAAGAAGACGTAAACTGTCGTATTGAATATTATAAATTAATACTTATATTTATCTTTAAAGAGAATTATTGAAAATGTACGAATATTTGTCATTCATTTTGAATAAAATTTTAAAGCAATTAATAGTTAATTGAATTTTAGGTGTGTACCTACTTTTTTAGGTGTCAAAGTAACTTCAATGAAAATAATAATTAATTACCAAACAAACCTGGTGCTTCAAAACGGTTACAGTAGAAGTAAAATCGAATTGATAACTTCTTTATTTTTAAACTCCTTTCTTCGTAAAAAAATAAATTTCAAGAAGAGTTGCCTTTGCTAACAGACATAAAAAAAAAATATTTTGTGAGCCAAAATATTACGATATTATTATAAAAAAAATAACTACGTTCATTCACTTAATCCGCATCACTATTTTTTCCCAAAGTGGGCACACTGGAACTGTCATTTTACTGCATTGAATTATTTGCCAGGGTTTAGATGTGACTAGAAACTCGACATCAATCATCTTTTAAAGATACTGAATAACAGTTTACAGCCAGAGAATCCCATCTTCTTGCATGAGGATATCTTATAATACAATATCACACAACACCTTGTTTTATCTTTTATCTAGATATCTCCATGGAATCAGAATTTATGAGAATGAATCCATGGGAGTTTTTAATATAAGGTACTGCGTTCGTAGGAGATAACTTTACTTTCCACTCTGTATACGCTCATTTTGTGATCTCCACGGGATAACGACATGTGACGTAGGGTTATCACGATGTTAATCAGTGAAATGTCACTCAAGTGGCTTTCAACCTATTACTCGCTGGATAAGGATTCGGTGATATGAGCTCGTGCTCTAGATATCAATGTTGGCGAATTTGTTTTTTTTTATATTGATGTTTGTGCGCAAGTTGTTTTCTTTTTATTACAGTTTTTTTGAGCTTTTTAATCAATATTTTAAGAAGCAGATTAAACATACGAGTCAAAATTTTCAATAAAATATTTTTTTATACAAATTTGAATGTTTATTTTGGTTGCAATGGCGTGGTAGCGTTTTTAATCTAGGATAAAAATCCACTAAAGCACTAGGAAGTAGAAAGAATGTGTTGTCTAAGGCTCGAAATTTGCTTAACATAGCAGCTAATGCAACCACATATTTGAGCGGTATCTGTGTGGGTGAACATTCGCAGTGAAGTAATTACGAAATCTCTCTGCGAAGGGTACCTAATACCAGAAGTATTTTGAAATTTATGAATTAACTCACGTTTGTACCATATATAAACCAATATGTTCTACAAAGTATACTGTTCAGTTTATTGCGTATGTACTCATTCAATGGTTAATCAAGTTTGCCAAGTCATTTTTGGCTACCTGATACAATTTTGGCCAGCTTTGTTGGATTTAGGCCCAAACTCATTTGGAAAAGGGAATGAAACTCAGTATTTCGAGTTTATAAAAGTTGATAACAGACCGTCCATCCGTATGTGTTGAATATTCCAAAAAGTCGAATTAAACACTTTGACAGTTCCTATTTATAACTTGCTTTTTGATAAAGACAATTACAAGTTTTCCAAAGCAGATATTAAGTATTTTCAATTAAATAAAAAAACTCTTAAGCTTTAGTGTAAAAAAAATACAAACGAATGCTGTTTACTGCAAACTATTATATAAATTTTGGAGAGAGTGCGAGTGCTCTATTTAAAAAAAAATAACAGACACAAATGTTGACCATCGGACTTCTAGACGCAGACTTCAACCAAAAAGTCCAATGAAATACTTTGACAGTTCCTATCTCTTAAGCTTTAGTGTAAAAAAAAAACAAACGAATGCACGGTAGTAAATTAAAACCTATGTCATAAAGTTAATTAAGGTGATCATTGAAAGTGGTCATTTAATTGCTAGAAGGGTTTTTATTGTGAATGGAACAATAAAATTTACTGCCCGAGACACTGCCATAATAGATGTCTGTAAAGGCGACTTTTCCTCACCTAACCTTCTGTTGATAAGGGTGAAATTTATGTGACACATAAATATTAGTTTCCGTTTTCTGCCGATATTAAAGGTACGTGATATTAATGTGGATTATTTTAAACTGCTTTATTTGAATGTGACGTTATATTTAAATATATTTTTTTAGCTTATAATAAAATACCATTTACCTTCTATATTATACAGGCTGGGATGGAAATGTAGATTCTGTGGTAGATTGTAGATCCTTTTCCATCCCCAACTTTTTTCTCAGTTTGCTTTACTTGTATCTGTACTTTAACTACCTTTTATTTGAAATAATCGAGATCTATGTATTGCCCATGTAAGTGCCCATTTTATGATATAAAAGTATATGGATTATTGCTTAAATACGACTACTTACCTCATATAATATCTTCGTGCAATGATACATATTTATAATGTTAGTTTGGTGGCCGGCTGGTGTAGTGATAAGACATTGCTTTCAATGCCATAGGTGCCCGGCTTGAATTCCAAATTGTCGAATTTTGAATTCGGTTAATGACTCTGTTATGAATACTTAGTATACCAATAACGACCGAAACTTGCGTTCTTCGACAAATTTACTCCTCGCGAGCGAGACCATCGCACACATCAACATTTTTAGGTAAATCTTTTTTCATTCGATCGGTGTCGTTATGGAACGAGCTCCCGATTGAGATCCGCATGGCGCGCACACCGCGCATTTTTAAACGAATTCTGAAACGGCATTACCAGGTAAAACACTTTCCATCTTAACTATCTATATGTATATTTATGTGATGTATATTATTATGTATATGTTTATATAGTACTTAGGTATATATGTAAATATAGATATGTATGCTATCATTATGTATGTATATGTAATTATTCGTATGTAGTTTATTTTATGAGCCGTACACCTCGCCCACATTCATTTCCACCAATGACTGGGTTGCCTGGCAAAAATAGCGCTTCGGCGATAAGGCCACCCTTTTTATGTTAATTGTAATTATTATTTCACTTAAACTGTGTAACCATGTTGGTGTACAATAAAGTATTTTATCATACAGCAACATGGTTTATTAATAATCAGATGCCACTGGTCGCGGGTTCAATTACCGCACGGAACAAGAAAAAGAAAATGTTCCGAGTCTGGGCCTTTATCTATGCAGGGTGTCCCGTAAATAGTGGACCAACGGAAAATTGGAGATACAAAGGGTTGTCTGCAATCCGAAACACCAATTTTTTTTTTCCTAGGCTTAGTAGTTTTTGAGATAAATCGATTTTTAATATTTATAGGATTTTCTCCTACTGCGTGCAGAAAATGTATCATAACTATTTTTTCATGCACTTCTTTTAACTTTTAATTTTGCCGATAGTTAAGAAAAGATTAATCTCTCTAATAAATTTGTAATTTGTGAGGGATTATTGGTAATCTGTGAAAATAAAAGCTCAAACATTAAATTTTTTTAAAACTTAAAATTTATAAACTCATTTTGAAATTATGCTGGTGTAAAAAAAAGTATGGCAGCTTTGATGAACTTTTTTTAAAAAACAACAAAAATTTATACAGACTTCAAAAAGGAATAAAAGTGTACAAACAAAATAAAGAAACCTATTTTTCTAAAACCATACCAAAACCCACTTAGTCTTAAATATCTTTACGATTTTATTTCTCATTTTAAGATCTATGAAAAGATGCTGGCAGATGCAGCGATCACACATAAACAGTATTCGATTATTCTCAATTTCTGAAAATGCCCGCTGTTTTTACTGCTCGTGAATACGCAGAAATGTTTAAAAAAATGTTCATAAATTTTATTTACGGTTTATGTGACGGCAATGCTCGGGAGGCCGCACGTTTTTTTCCGCGTGTCAGTAACGCGTATTTGGAGGGTCGAAGCCCTGGCGTTACCAGATGTGAAGGAAGACCTAAACAGATGGATGAAGATCAGGTAATGATGGAAGTTAGACGAGATCTTTCTGCTATCATTCGCCGTGTTTCTAGACGCACGGGCATCGTGACAAGTACGGTACATAGAATCTTGAAAAGAAACCGCATGCACCCGTATCATGTCCAACGGGTGCAAGCATTGTTGCCAGTGGATTATCAACGTCGCTTAGATTTTAAGACAAAATCTACGGATTTTTGATTCAATTTTGTGTAGTGATGAATCTTTTTTTAAGAGAATGGGCGTCTTTAACATGCACAACCTCTATGAATGGGTCGCCGAAAACCCCCGTGCAGTAAGGGAAGACAGGTTTCAGCACCAGTTTGGAGTTAACTTATGGGCTGGGATACTAAACAAACAAATCATCGGTCCATTTGAACTCCAACCACGACTGAATGGAGCTCATTATTTAATTTTTTTAAGAGTAGAGCTTGGTTATTTGTTAAACGATGTACCGAGGAAGTTCGCAATAGGATGTGGCTACAGCATGCTGGTGCACCCGCTCACTATTCATGGCAAGTAAGAAATCACTTAAACGAGTCGTACCCGAACCGATGGATAAGAAGCGATTCTCTATTTTAAAGAAGCCGTGAAGGAAACAGTAAATGACAATAAGAGAGTGCAAGGATGGACGATGGGAGCTAATCAAACACGTGTTGTTCAGATGAAAGTACACAGTATATTGTCGTAGTAAAATGATACATGGCGAGGAGGCGCGTCATACACTACACCTCCCCGGCAATTTTAATAAAAAAAAATATATAAACAACATTTTTTTTTTACAACACCAAAATAAATTGTAATCTTACATTGCTAATCTCGTTAAAGATAATATAATTATAAACAAAAAATATATGAAAACTTTATAATATAAAAAAAATATCTTGTAGAACAAGTTCTATTTGACAATTTAAAATATTAATAATACCTATAAACCTTAATTTTTATTTATTCATATTTTTTTTTCAGTAATATTTAAAGTAAATTAAAAGGGAAGTATGACATCATGACCTTTAAAATAAATTTTAAAACTTATTGTCTCATTAGTAACATCTGACTTTCTGGATATTAATGAGTATTGATTTATTTTATATTACCTTTAAACATACTCATGTACCTGTACCACTGGTACATATGTAGGTACCTACCTATGGTAAATTTAGTTTTCAAAAAGAAACATACATTTGTTACTTACATAAAAGTTTTATACATACAAGTAAAAGTTTTTCATTTCTATATAAGTACTTTCATTTACTTATAACTTCTTTTTAACATATCATTACTTACTTATTTACTAAAATAGTTAGCAGCATTGACAAAACGGTATTGATAAAAGTACCTACGAAAATTCCATAATATCAAATACCTAGTCATGGTATTATTTAACAAAACAAAAAAAAAACTCATATTGACAGTACCTACAATATATTTAATAGATCCAAAAAAAATATTTATTAATCGTCATAAAAAAATATCCTATTAAAAAAATAACTTTCTGCTTTTTTTATATTATATTCTGCCTATTGCTTCGTACCTTTACTTTTCTTACACTTAATTTTATTCAATCCATTACTTTGTCATATCTCTCTATAAGTTCTACAATCATTAATCTATCTTACAGTATTGGCTACACTTTTTATCCTACTCTGGGATATTATATTTTTATCGGTGGCCACCGTTTTTATTATTTATATTATATTTATATCATACTTATATTTGGGTACATAATTTTATTGAGTCGACTCAAAACTTTTACTTTACAATATTCATTACATTAGTATAGGGTCACCGTTTTAAGACATTTTGTCTCCAATAGTTTTCACAGAGAAATCTCGTTTACACCATGATCAAACTGAAGGATCGCTTTGTGCCCTTGTACCCTTATTGTGTGCCAAATACTAATTTATCATTCCTAATAATAGTCACTAACTGTATAAACCATTCCAAAACCAAAAATATTTAATTCTCTTTCAAAATAAATCGTTCCTATAATACGAAATAAGAAAAAACTTTTGGGTGATCAGTCCAATAAATCTTAAATTTTCAATATTACGGACGATTTCCAGCAACCTACAATTAACTGACTAAATCCTAAATCTAACAAATCCGAGCATCTAATTAGCACATTCTATTACCTTCCTACACCAGTATAAACCTATTCATAAATCCTAACATACAAATCTATGTATCAAGTAAGTAATCGCATTCTTATGATGACGAAAAGAATTTTAATACTTGCACAAAGTCCAAAACCTTCTTTAAAAAAAATATGCCGTCTCTATTCTGAAAACATCTTATTTTTCTTACTTACACGTTTTCATTCATTCGTACTTTTAAGTTTTCTTAATTAAATTTACCAAATCATTGCTTCTGTATTGATACTACTTAGGTATGTATCTACCGGCTAACTCGTAAAATAATTTTATTCAACTTTTAATAGTTAATACATATTTTATATATTGAGAAGCTTTCGCATGCCTATTTCGTTAAAATATATCATCTCTAAATATTAAAAAAAAGTTTGAAAAGTTACTAAATTAATTCATGTTACACATGTTCGTAAGCCATATTTGACGACAACTTCAAATTGTTGACCTAAAAAAAAAAGCATACTCAGTTACGTTGTGCAGTCTTGATTCTAAAAACTCTCGGTATCGGATAGCTTTAATAATAATACATGTTACTAACAGGGCTGTAAAATGATGACGGTGATCTAATATTTCATTATATTCTTATACAATGAAAGGAATATTTTGTTCAACCAACTTACAAAAAGGGAGGAGATTATCAATTCGACTATATGTTTATTTTATAAGTACACAACGCTACATTTCAGAAATCGATTTGAGAATTAATTTTCAGATTTAATACCATAACTTCAAATTCGATAAAATGATCCAAACTTTACTAAAGTGTACCAGAAAGAAAATTGAGCCTATTGAGCTTTTTGACATGAAAGTTTCAAGAAGTTTTTGACTATTAAAAAAAATACTACTTAGCCTACTTGTATAAAAATATTCGTTAAGATTTGAAGATTAAGTTATAAAAGTAAACTTAATAAACCAAAATATCATCCTTATAGGTAACTAATTTAAATATTACGTTTTAATTTGAATCGAAAGTAATTAGTATCTTTTTCTGTACTGGAGTTGTTCTCTGTACTCTGCGCACGAAACTGAACTCCCTTACGCTGCAAATTTTATGTTCCCAGAAACAAACCTTCGATACGAAATATGAAGACGTTGATCTACGTATTTATGAACCATAAAAAACAATCTGTTGCAAAATGATTATTAAAAAAAAATCGAAATGATTAAAATACTACCAGTTTGAAATTAACTTGTTCTACGCAAAAATTATAGGTATCTACAAGTACATACGTTGTTCCTTATTATTACCAAAACTCTATTACTTAATGCTTTGTTAAAAAGTAAAAACTAATAAAGATATATGCCTTCCTAATAGAACCAAGACTGTATTTAAAATTAATTGATTTAGATGATTATTTACCGGTTTTGTCAATGCGCTACTAGACTTATTTTCTAAAGATACACGATTACATATTTCAAAATAGACCCAAGATTCCAGCAATGAACCCCTTTCTTTTTTTAACACTTGAAGCACTTTTTATTCACTTTGATTTACACATCACTATTTTTTTTTACTTCCAGCAGCTCAGCACCGATCCGGATCTCCAGTACGATCCAGACTCATCCAGTTCATTACCGGTATTTTCGCTATCCAGATCGACTTTCGCCCAGTTGCATCCTGACTCGATTAGTTGACTTGTCCAGCTCCCAGCGCCCAAGGTTCATCATAATCTCCTCATCATAACTATCTGCTCCATTCCTTCTCTCTACAATAGCGCAGTCCAATAGAGTGGTGTTCGTTCTCTAACATTATAATATTATATTATTCAGCAGTAGATATTTTTTCTATAGTTATACTTTATTTTTCTTAGTCTGACTTGTTGGGAATCATTGCAGTAGAAATACAAAAATAATGTTTAAAAATATGTTTTTTTCTTATTGTCTATAAAAAATCATTTATAAAATCACTTTGTAAATTTGTTACATTATTTGTCCCATCTGCGCAGCACTGCCGCAAGGCAGCACTGGCAGGGTCGCCATGCAAGGATGGACGATGGGAGCTAATCAAACACGTGTTGTTCAGATGAAAGTACACAGTATATTGTCGTAGTAAAATGATACATGGCGAGGAGGCGCGTCATACACTACAAGAGCGTTACGTGAAAAATTTAACCATGTAGTTGAATTGGTGAAAAATAACGGAGTGGCTCTTAGAAGACTGAAAGAAATTTCTTAAGGAGATGCTGGCTATGTGTACAAACAAGAGGTAGAACTTCAAGCATTTAATGTGGGTAATAAAATAAGGCTTAATAAATGTTAAACGTTCGATTACTTTATTTCTTTCATTTTATTTTACCTCGACAATTTGGTCTCTGATCCATATCTGAGTAATGATAAAAATACATTTTAAATATTTTTTGTAGATTGTTATAACTTTTTGAAATTTGCATGAACTGTAAATGTTTTAAAAATAAAGTTCCATTAAGTAGTCATACACTTTTTTTACACCAGCTTAGTTTAAAAATCAAGTTCGAAATTCTTGAATAAAAAAATCTACCTGTTTTCGCTGTTATTTTTGTTTTACAGATAAATATTCATTATTAATACCTACATTGTGTAAAAAGAATTATCTCTCCTTAATCTTATGAAATAAAAAGTTGGAAAAATTGCATGAAAAAAAATTATGACTCATTTTGTATTCGCAGTAGGTGAAAATTTACAAAATATTAAAAATCGGTATATCTCAAAACTACTTAGCCTAGGAAAAAAAAATGGTGTTGCGGATTTCAGACAACCCCTTGTATCTCCGGTTTTCCGTTGGTCCACTATTTACGGGACGCCCTGTATATGTATTTAAAATTATAGGTTTACCCATTGAGTTATAATGTACTACGTAGTACATAGTAACTCAATGGGTTTACCCTAGTTCGCTAGATGGTATCTCATGACACAAGCTCTGTTTAGTTTGATTCCATAGTAGTGTGCGTGATTGTCTGGGGATTTTATTTTATGTTTTTACATTGAGTTTAAATTAAAACGCAAATATTGGCACAAATATTTGTATTTCATACTACATAATTACAATCAATGGGATCTGGGATTTATATTATTTACAGATATATAATTTACTTACATTAACAAAAAAGGTTTTTTTTCGTTTTACAACTTTTGCAGCTTTTTCACGATTGCATCCAAAAAGTATTTAACACAGTATAAAGTTTACATGAATATTTTTATTGGACGATAATTAGTAAACAAACAACATTTATAATGACAAGAGTCAGTTAATATGTAATCAATTCTAAGTGAACACTTCTTAATAATCTATGTATTCGACATTTTTGGCTCATAAACGTTTCTTTTATGTTAAAAATTTAAAACACAATACTTAAGTTTCAACATATTATATCATATATCAATCCCATCGAAATTGTATTTTTATTTTGTTATCGTGAAGTTTAAGATAATATAATTATTTACAATGTTATACATCTAGAAAATCTTTTAGCACTTACACTAAAATTGGCATACAGTTTTTTCCCATGCAAAATAACAAAATATTATTCAGTAATTATTACATGCTAAGTTACATAGAATGCTATTAAATATTTTTTATATATTTCTGGTGTCTCGAATAGAAGTACCCCTTATTCACAAAGTGTAATGTACATATAAATATTTTTTGCTCATAAAAAATCCTACGTCTTCCATTAAATCAACATTTTTAATCGGTGATCTCTGTTATTGACAAAGTGCCGGACAACCATATTTTATGTAACATAATTTAACTCGAAATTATGATTTACTAATAAGTATTCTGTTAAATAATACTTCATATAAATATATGTGGCAGTTAATTAGTAATTTCACTTCAATCGAAAAGTAAGACCAAGTAAATTTTATTTTTAAGTGTATTTGTTAGCAGTCCGTATTTCATTAATGATAGATTAGGTAGGTACTGCATCAAATATTAGTATCTAAGAAAATATTTGGGGTTGATAAAAAATCTTAATAATATTTGAATAATGACATTGTAATTAAATATATATAGCTTTATTCGTTTACGGAGCTTTAAAGAAAGTTTTGCCAACTCAGATTTTTCTTAGAGTGTTACCACATCTACCGATCGATTTTTACTGATCAGATCGGCCTACTAAAAACTATCGATGGACGTCGACTAATCCATTCTACCATCGATCGACGCGGTCGATTGACGATCGATCAATTGGTGCTGTAACACTCTTATACAGAATAAATAAAAATTTACTATTAGTAATTGTTGTGATATTGGATTTTCTTTCCTACTCTTTTGTGAATAAGGTGTAGTTTGAGTAGTAAAAACAATTGAAATGAGATATTCTCATGTCGCATAACTTTTGACTATCTATCTACCTATACATAATTGAACTCTACGTACTTTCTATATATAAGTATTTGATGTTTTAAATTTAATATTTAATATATTAACAGACTTTACCAAGAAATGCATAAGACTTTAAATATCACTAGATGATTTTCATCTAAGAAAGGTAAACAAAAGTTATGATTGGTCCGAATAGAAGAAGATTTTTTTGTTTTTTCAAGACAATAACCCATGCCTATAAAATTTTTGCCTTTGAATCAACAGTCATGGAAGTGCTTTCAGTTCCTGAAATAAAACTAAAAGTTTTCTAAGTCGTCCACAAAAATGAACTTTTCCGAAAACATGTATTTTTAACACCGAAATATTTTAGAAATTTTGTTTTAAAGTAAGCAGCAAAAAATATAGGACAGATTTGTAATCAATACTGTTAATGATTATAGTGTTTCTTACATGCATGTTGAATCGCAGACGAATAAAACTATTTCTCCTTAAAAAAAATATTTTTTAAATAGAACTGCCAATTTTTTCACACATGACCTTTGTTAAGATATCTCATTTAAAATATTCCAGATATAGGCAATAAATCTCAGTATCTTTAAAAGTGTCGTTAGGAAAATAGGTATATCCTTGTTCTTTCTGATTTAACAGGCGCGTAACTGAATATCAGAATATTTATGTCTAAATAGATGAATAAAAAAGTTTTTCTTATTTATACAAATCTCATTCTGATTATACATATCGCTACATAGACTAACCCTCTGTCACTGAAATAGTCTCTTTCCATCATTATCACGCCTCGAAATGAGTCAAATGTGATATCAGATGGTTTTATAACCTCTAGTGTTCTGCCTACCCCATTAGGGATACAGTCGTGAAGTTATGAATGTATATCGCTTTTGTTTAAAGTTTTAAATATACCTTGAGTAATATTATTTTCTAATATTAAAAATTCCCCACATATTTCACGTTTCTGAAATGAAGTGAGGAACCACGAAATTGAAACATCTAGTTGTTCTTGCCTGTAAGGTTTACACGACGACATTATTATTTCATTTTATCGGCGTTACTATTGTAGTGTTCGCATTTGATTAGTAGATATTTTGCCTAAGCAAGTTATATACCTGATTAGTGATTAACTATTGCTATTGTCATAAGATTAGTAAGGTTATGACAATATTAAATAAAAATAGGCACAGTGTGTGAAAAACTAATGACATAAAAGTGATACATATAGCAACGCGTCACTTTTGAAAAAAAAAAATTCAAACGGACATTAAACTAATTTGCGGTGAAATTATAATAAAATAGAAAATGAATTATTGCTAACCTTTGTCTGTTACGAATTAAAGCTACTAATATTTTTTTCGCAAATGGCTACATTTTAGTTTGTTCGTTCACATCTTAAAGCTGAAATGATTCTATTTGTGCTTTTTACACGGTGATGTCAGTAACTTTGATATGAATGGAGCCATTTTCAAAGATTCAATATAAAAAACCAAATAGGCAACAAATCTGGAAATTAACTTCAGAACAAAAATACAATTTGAGAAAGGACACTATATCTCACTTCCTCTGAAAGCAGTTACTGAAAACTCAAAATATTACATTCTTTAGCAACAACAGTTAACTATACAAGATAATATTTTATATCAATGAAACCGACAGACCTTAGAATTATTTTATGTAGTACTGAAAATTCACAAGGACTACGTTAGTTAAGTTGGTTACGATAGCTGTCCAAGCAAATCAACCGCCATTAAATAGTTTACGCGCTATCATTTTGAATACTAACATTGAACCTATTAATTTCAAGTGAAGGATATAAAAATAATGTGATAAGTATAGTACTATGCTAGTTAGAGAAGTGAAGATGTGTATAAATCGTCCTGTATAAAAATAATCAGTATGAGATAATATATTTTATTTCTTGTGATCATAGCTTAAACATTAGTTGGAATAATGAAAAATTCTGTTGAAAATAGTTGATGGCAAAGCCCTTGTTATACAAGAATATAGTTTGTGCTTCATCTGTGAAAGAATTTTTGTTTTATAAATATTAAAATTGGCAAAGGCTTATACAAAAAATCTAGTCTGAAAATATTGCTTTTTAGGATATTATAGATTTATAGTAGGAGTAGATATTTGTACATATTACATAATATTACGACCAATAGTTAACCAATCGTAGGAGATAAGAGGTTGTAATTGTTATCGATGTTCTAGCGAATAAATTGTATGAGTATTGCACGATTGCATGTCCTTATAAATATTTCTGTGAACCCACATCCGCATGATCTTGGTTACAGCTACTGTCTGCTTCAAATTTCACATTTTATAAGCACTTATATTGGACGTTGGAAATGCGCAGTTTTTGTTTTGGGAAAAACATGAAAAGCCTTTTGTGAAAAGCAATGAAAACAAACGACGCGAGACGTACAGGAATTTTGTTTGAATGAATACCGAAACATGAATCCCAAAAATCTTTGTCACACGACTATTTGACATCGATACGTTCTATGAAAGTTTGTTTGAACATAGTCCATGTTTTTGCAGATTCTGAAACGTTGCCTCTTTGTATTACAAATGCCAATTAGAACATCTTTTTGACATCTGTTTATTCGCGTATTTGCGTTTCATTAAGGTGAGGCCTAATGATGTTTGCTGGTTTATGCAAGAAGCGTCTGTGTGTATGACAATAGCAGGCACCAGTTTAGACGCGGTAGTTTTATTAACAGATTCGTTAATCTCTGAAATAAAGACTTTAAAACCAAATATCCTATTATGTTTTCTCGTAATGATTTTGAGCAAAGAAGCTGTTGTTGTTTTATTTAACAATTATATTACATCTTTTCATAGTATATCACGTGGTATTCATGCAAGTTAAATATTAAGTTTTGTTTTGATTCGTATTATGTAAAGTATCATGATGAACAAAAATAAATTCCATTTACTTTTATTGGAAATTAATATTTACTTTAAAGAAGTAAAATATAGGTACTACCTTGACTTAATATGCGGCATTGATAATAATACTATAATTTTTTTATAATTTTACAGGACAGCATCATGTATTGCTTTTGATTTTTTATTTAGGTAGACATTTTCATCGCCCTTTAATGTGAAAATGGTGACCATGGCTTCTGATTTGAATAATGAAATACATCAAAAGTATTATTATTCAGTTGACGCTTGATTAAAAAAGTGAAAAGTATAATACAAACCAACCACGCACATGCAGCGAACATAGTCTAAATCAGTATTTATACAAAACCAAAGAGGTAAAATCGTGAGATGCCTGATTCATCTCAAGTGATTATTATAACGAAGATCCACTTAAAAAGGATCGTGGTTGTCAACTTTTTGCATGTTTGATAAAAATATGAAGAGGAAAATTGTATTTAATGTAATTTTCGGTTTGTTTTATTTAACTACTTAATAAACTAGGACATGTACTTTTATAAGAGGAAAAACTAAACAAAAGAAGTGTAAAAAAAGCTGCACAAAATTTTCTCTAGGGTGCACAATCGAAAACTACATAGGTATTACGTTCCATTTCAAGAAGATGGTACAGGCAAAAGAGGCATATAGGTCAAAGCATTTGAACTTCAGATTAGTATGTCATTTAGAGAATTTTAAAGGAAAACAGGGTCCGATTCGATACTGAATTCTCTTATTTAAAGTTTTCTTAATGCCGTGACAGAAAGAGAAAAAATAGTTTTTGTATGAGGCTGTCACGTTTCACGTAGTAAAATTTGACACTGAAGAGACTTAAACATGAGAAAATGCAATGTCGAATACGGCCCAAGGCTCAATTAGATATTTGATTCGCTAAGTTTAAGCCGTTGTTATGTCAAATTATAAGACTTCAAATTCAAAAGTTGCAAAAAAACTGATTTTAAAGTTTCTAAGTTTGAAATTAGAGGGACTTAAAATTAGAGATTGTTATGTCAAATACGGCCCACTAGCTATAGGAAAAAAAATATATAATAAAAAAAAAAATAGGAAAAAGGTTAAATTTAATCTTATAGGTGCGAATTTATTATGAAGTTCATAAGGCCTTAAGTATTCATTTAATTAACTAAGATCTAGTAATAAACTTTAATAGGAAGAACTACTTAGGTGGACGAATAGATAGGCATAAGTATTTTTAAAGATAAGAGAGGAAATCTTACCAACTAAATTCTAGAAGTGCACTCTAGAAGAAACGTGAGTTTAAAGTAGTTATTTCTATATAATAAATTTGGCAGTATTTTATTGTTATTTTTAACTACAATATTTATAACGTAATTTATTAAATTTTTTGTACCCTAATTCTACAAATCAAGTCACTTTTATATCATGATTTTTTTATACATAGGTATTATAAAAAAGTCGATTATATATAACTAATTTAGTTTTACAACAATCATCAGATGTTTTTTCGTAAAAATTAATATCTACGAATCATCTAACACACTTATTTCTTTATTTTTGAAATTTTTATCTACATTATTAATAATTTTAATCGTTTTCATTTTGTGACCCTAATCTACTGAGTAAAGCACTTTCTGGTCACACCTACCTAAAGTTTACAAACATCAATATAATATTTCATTTAATTCTACAGATAAATAATTATATTTATAACTATTAATACTACGAAATACTTCATAGCTTGATTTTGGACGTAATGAATTTATATGTATAAACTTATAGTAGTACCATTAGATTGCTTGATGCGGAAACCAAAAAACAATAATGAAATATAAAATAAGGCAGCCTTTGAAATATCAAGACACTAATGAACACTGGTTGTTCAACGCGCTGGTTTGGCTTCCGCATGAAACAATTTAAAAGGCACGTTTTTAATATCTAGGAATATTCATACGACACCCCAAAGCGTAATCCTGCCGCGACCTGAACAACGACAATTTTTTGAACACATACCATCTTTCCCGATTCAGAGGGCATGGGATTTTCAACCAGGATCTTGTTTTAAGTTTAACGTTGTTTGATTATTTTGCAGAGCATTTAACAACGATTCTCTTACTCCTGGTTCTGTATTTCGCCACAGCCTTAGCAATTCTTCTTCAGAAACCCTTGAAATTTCTGAGTTGACCCCTGTAGGTGCCGGTCTACCGTAAGGTGGAATTGGAGTAGTATCTTCATCATGAGATATCAATATTTCCACACTGTTTCTTGCATTAGGATGTTCTATTGTTAGGTAATGTCTATTAGTTCTATTAGATACTTCTTCAATAGATCGTACTGACGAGCCTTCTGCTCTTCTAGCCATAGGCGATGGAGTTCTAAGTCTAGTGTTAATATCAGGAGGTGAATTGGTAAGGCAACTAATATCACGACTCAATCGTCTACCAATGTTCAGGCTTGTGCGTTCGTAGAAAGATGTAGAATCTGATTCTAAGACTGAATCAGTACTGAATCTCCGTACGTTCAAGCCAGCCAGACTACAGCGTTTACGGCGATGTCGTGGCGATCGCAGCATTCTTGGAGATCGGCTTCGTGGAGACCTGATGGATGGAACCTCTGGTGATGGTGATAGAAATTTAGACTCGGTCAGTTCTTCAGAAGCTTCAGAAGTTTCAACTGCCACATTCTCTTTGATAGAGTTCAGAGCGTGATCTCGACCTTGTTGTACCCTGCTTGAATGAAAAATATATTTAACACTTGGCTTTATACGATATATCAATGTAATCATTTAATTCAAGTAGCAAATAGCAGTAGCTAGTGTCCAATTTAGGAGAATAATTCACGTAGGTACGTACATATGCATTGGTTGTAAACGTAACTGTATTTTTTATGTTTACAAAATACTGATTATGATAATTTTAAATACAGAAAAAACATTCAGATACTTTAAATAATATAAATATGTACATTATACTCAAAGACTCAAGTTTGGTTTTAGAAAACGAATAGTGTATCATATAAACGTATATATTTTCATACTTTGTATAAGGCTAATCAACTACCTCAGAACTCAATGAAACCTTTTGATCAAAGGACAAAGCTCAAGAAGTACCTACGTACTCATATTTTACAAGATATTAATTCCAACACAGGTCTAAAGCATACCTAGCTGAAGTAAAAGGGAACTTCAAGATTCTAAATTATGCTCGAACCGCTTTATTAGACTTCCACGGTTTTGAACGTTAAAGTGTCATACATAATTTCTAAGCAAGTTAGGTGAAATCAAAAATGCACTGTTTAATTAGCTATAATAGCTGCTTAGTCTCCAAAGATCCGATCAAAGTGAATTAATTTTCACAATAGATTTAACAATTAAGAAAACTTTTTAACATTTTGGATTTACTGACAGCTCCAAAACTTTCAAAACCGCGATTAAGTTACAAGGTACATTAAGTTAAGTTATTTAAATAAAACAAAACGGATAGCTAACTCTTCAAGTTATTATTTCTTATAGAGAAGATTTCTATATCGTCAATTATACGAACCTCCTTATTTCTTGAATCATTTCAAAGAACTGCGCTTTACTCTTCCTACGCCTGCGTTGTTCGTGTTCCTTCTGAAACAAATGGGTTTTCCTGTTGTATTTTGAATATTTTAAGTCTGTATATTGTATTATATATATTTTTCAATTATAGTATATTATGAATATGAAAATGTACGAGGATTTAAAAATAATTTTGTAACTTTTCTTACAAAAGCAATTTCGCTAAAATTTAAACTCCATAGCAGGTCCAGAGAGAGTTTAAAGCTAGTATTCACATGTACACGGATTTGCTTATTATTCACAATCTCGTCCCACTGAATAACCTGCATGTATGTACCAACATAGAAAAAGTTGAAAAACACCTGCTTGTTTGGTTGTTACATAGTGGCAGTAAAAACAGACAATATCATACACATTGAAAAACATTGTGGCAAAACCAGTAACAGTTAAAAATATCCAGCGAAATAGAATAAAAAAAATTACCCTTTTGACACTTTTTTGGAACAAAGAAGTGAAATGTCCCTGTCGGATGGTGTTGACTAGTTCCCGCGCGGCGTGGTGTGGTGATACCAACTCTACGCAGTTTATAAACCTGTACAATTTCTGAAACAGAAAAGAATTATTTGTTTATTTATTCACTTTTTCATACATCTTTGGACATTCATGCGTAGGTAAAAGTTGTCACAGTTTTATGTCCCTATATTTTGAATTGAAATAAAGGTTTGTGTCACAGACCTTGGCGAGTTTATGAGAAAATAATTTCTACATACAGGTTACATTTTAACTCGATGACGTTTCGGTTTCTTTACAGACTTCATGGTTACGAGTCTGTAAAGTTTACGACGTAAAATGTAAAATATTATATTTATTATATATCCAGTAAAAAAAAACTTTATATATATATAATATTATAAAAACGTTTGACTATTTTTTAAACTTAAGACGACACTCGATATTTTAAGCTTTGATTGGTACAACAAGTAAATCTTCAACTATTATATAAGAAGACACTCTGAAAATAAAATAGAAAGCAGTTTTGCTTGTCTCTATTGCATCAAATAATCCGCTTAGCACAGTTCACTGATGCATGTAAGCTGTTTCGTAAATCTTTGCCAGAGCGAGCAAATAATCCGGAACCTGAGTTAATTGCATTCACCTACCAGCTATCTTTTTCAAAGTTTTTGAGGACAAAAGAAGCCTATTCATTTTGGGACGAAAAGTCAAAGTGCCGACCAACGAGATAAAAAAAAATGTCTGTGCCATTGGGGACGTCTGTCGGAATATTTTTTGTTATGGCACAAATACTCTGAGGTCACTTATTTTGTTAGTCCAGAAATCTCATATCTTTTATGTTAAAAAATATTTGCACTTACTACCAAAAAAGCTAATAAGTTTATTGGGATGATGAGCTGGAATAAGTTTCACAGTCACACTAAACTTAAGTGAATATTATATAACTTTTCATTTATATTTAAGAAACATAAGATTCTACAGGTAAGTAGTGGCGGAGCCGATAAGGAGTGATAATATAGGCTCATTCCAGTGAACATTGTGATAGGACCCAAAGATCCAAAGTTCTAAAGTAAATCCTTTCCAAGATATACCTACTTAAAGATTTTTACTAAAACATCCTACTCAAATCTTGTACTACTAAAAAATTAATCAATCCTAAAGATTGGTATTTCTTATCAATTTTGCTTTTGTATGGGTACAAAGATATTCTAAATAAATAATATTGATAGTCAAATCTTCATAATTGTCCTTTTGCGAAAATCGTTAAAGAAAAACATAAAATGAAAAACAAATTACAGTGACCGCCTCTATTTTTTAGGACAGTACTTCCTTTATTAATTTCGACTGGAATGAGCCTATACCATCACTCCTTAACGGCTCCGCCACTAATTATCAATCATCCTGTATATAAAAAAGCGTGAATTTTACTAGGCACACTTTATCCCCAGTTTAAGCATATTTAATTGTACTATTTCAGTTGCGGGTGATGAAAAATATAAGGTTTTTAAATCTTAGAAAAAGACATACACACTAAAATGAGATCATCCTCTTTTTGAAAGTCGGTTGAAAAACCATTATTAAAAAAGATAAACCCCTATAAAACATCATCTCTAAAGGATTGAATGTTGCAAAACTTGAAGGTCAAGTGGGAAGTAATTTACGGGTACGCTAACTTGTCAGGCTCCTCACATTGACGAGCTGGGATTAGACGTATTGAAACTGTGGCGGAGAGCCGAACTCACCTTGAAGTTTACTTTGACTTGGTCAACAAAGTGGCCACTAAGATCCTTTGGTGTAATGTATGACAAACAAGTTTATAATTTGTGCCCCTGACTTTATCATTGTACTATTTTTGGTCGAATAGTTATTTATAATGGCCATTATAGATTCATAAACATATAGTTCTTATTTAATAAGATTCTAAACCTTTTTTGTTCGTGGTATATCATTATAAAGTGGAAAGACTTCTCTAAGTTTTTAAGAAATTGGAAGATCCTGGTCATTGTTTTTTACTTTTTTATAGGCATAAAGGTCAAAGGAGAAATTGAATTTATTTCATTTCCGATACTTTGTAAAAAATAAAACAAAAACAATTTGTTTTAGGGTTGAAACAAGCCTAAAACAGTTCACATTTCAACAAGATTAAAATTAAAAGATTAAGATTAAAATTATTTTTATTATGATGATTTCGGGGTGAAAAACAAAGAAATATTAAAATCTTATTAAAAAAGATTAATAATACGGCTTTTGTACTTATAATGGCCATTTAGGCATATCAGATAACCTACTCTACACGCTATATCAATTTGGCCGGTGATGGACCAAACATCCTGTAAATCATGACAAGGAACATAAAAAATTTAGGTATAGTATCGGCGATCTAATAGCTGATAATCGATTTTATAACCTATACAATGATATAGAATTTTTATAAACGAGATTCGGGCATAAATCACACCTATGTAGATAATTCACCGATTTAGAATGTACTATTTTGTAACGTTTTTAAGTTTTTGCATTTAAACTGCTCAATTATTCTTAAATAAATGATCCTGGTCGGGTAATTTTTATTTATCACATTTTTCATTTATTTATGTACTATTTTGTGTTACACTCATGGTCATAAATACAAACAGCAATTTCTCAAACAACTTCACATATAAAAGGTGCAATTTTAACAGCTTTTTAAAGGAGAAAAGAAAGCTTACAGATTTAATTTTAAAACGTAGATCTTTCTATAGACTTATTGAACGGACCATAAAAGATTTTCGAAAGTATAAAATAAACAGTTCTTAAGTTACGCTCGTGTGAAGTAAGTCGGGCGTTATTTTAAGTGCTGTTGAAAATTACTTTGGACAATGCTTTTAACGGATGCAGGAGACAAAGGACAAGCCTCGTGAGTTTATTGCGATATTCAGATACATGATCATATTTAGATCATATTATATAGATATTTTGAAGGCGCTTAAGCTTATTAAGCTGGTCTGCAGTGATATTAAAGTCAGCAACAAACATTTGTGTATTAGAAGTTACCTATATAATGAAAGAAAAATATGCGGACCAGGCGAAAGATTGAGAGATTCCGCAACGCCTGTTAGTAGCCGAGTTCATAGCCGCAAGCATGATCCTGCCTTCTTAATTTATTTCAGGAATCATCAAAGTCAAACCTACATTTCTGACACTCAAGTTGTACTCGGCTGTGAGGTAATGAACGTGATGAGAGGGATAAGTGTCGAATCTATCCAAGTTTTTAGTTTCATATTGCAATTTTTTACAGCTTTGCTTTTGGAAAGAAACACCATATGTTATTTGACCTTTAAAAATATAATGGTGTTATCATCACAACAGTATTTTTGAAAGGTGGAGGTCAACATCATATTATTTTGATAAATCATCCAAGCTATGCATTAAATTATATTTAAACATTGGCACAACTAAAATATTATATTTGCAGAATTCTTTTATCTTTAAATACATTTTATGTGATGAGAAGATTCCATCACAAAAGAGTACGGAGGACGAAGATGATATTTTTATTCTTTACTAGTTGAACTTCAATTGAACTTGTCATCATCATTACAATTCCGTATAATGGGCCCACTGCAGAACTGTGAGGTTCTCCTCTGGGTGACGAGAAAGTTTGGGCCGTAATCCACTAAGCTGGTCCGGCACTGGTTGGTGGAGGTCAGAATTTCAGGGTGCCGAAATGACTTCTGACAAGCCCTGTATTCAAGTATACAGCACCCAGGACTGTTTAACGTGCCCTCCGAAGTACGGAAGTCGTCCTGAAAAATATATGATCGGCGGTCATCCATCCTTTTACCGACCGCGCCGAACGTCGCTTAACCTGCGATATCGTATGATATACACTGTAACCATGCTGCGTGTATACCTTGTTTATAAGAAGTTAATAAACAAATTCTTAGGCTTGGTTGAATAAAAAAAACACATTTGAATAGTCTTCAGGATCCACTTGGCTATCGACACGCTAGCGACCACACCACCGCACATATAATATATGTAGGCAAATATTGTTAATAATAATAACTTTTTCAATATGATCCTAATGTTTTATGAAATCTAACTCACTTGTCCTCCATTTTCGACTTTATCGTCATTTACCATGATCAGGATAGATTGGGAGAAAAAACTCCTGAATTTTAATTAATTTAGCTAGTTAGCTTTGCAGTGAAATTGAGCTTTAAAATATGTACGGTTTTAAGCTGAAAACAATTGCATTACAATAGTGAAAATGTTCGTAATTTAAACTTACTTGACTAAAAAACATGATATTTCTACTTCTCCAAATAGTGCCTTTAGGTTGGTGTCGCAGAATCGGCAATGTGTATTTGTAGAACAAATGTTCCAAAACAAGGATAAGGCAACCGACAATCATTCCCACGCCGAGAAGAATGAAGACCCCCGCCACCGCCGCCACACCTGTCGATGTAAAACGGCATCCCAATAAATTTGAACTTTTTCATATTTCCCTTTTTATGAGGAAAAGAAAAAGGTCGAGTTTTGCAAGTAATGGACCCAGGAGAAATAGGAAGATGTATAATCCTTGTGCATTTAATGTGAAAGGTGAAAACACTAAGTTTTGATGAATTTCGGTTTTTGTTTTATTATTTCTATCTAGCAATACAAATATATGCGCATTACTCATTTCATTCAAAATTCAATCAAATTAATTTTATTTGTATGTATGTACTAGTTATTCTGTAACTTTAAAAAAGAAATGTAGTTTATTTAACATTTGTACTGAAAACTTTTATTCTGCTCCGAGAGTCACTTACGTGAAAAATAACTCTTTTGCCGTTTTCATCATGTGCGCTATTTGTATGCAAATTTTCTACATTACTCAGTTCAGGACTTCACACTTGAAGTAGTAGGTAACCAATGTAATATTGTAGTAGAGAGACGTACAAGGTTGGTTTTTAATAAAGAACAGATGTTCATACATATTTATGATAGATTGATTTTAAGATTTTCGAATCTGAGGACTTAAAATATAACAGTTGCTGGCTAAAATGATTTAAAGTAGATTTAACTGACTAAACCTTAATACCTATTTGAGACTAGCTTCAGCCCTACAATGTATGAACATCGACATGACGAGACCCAAATCCAGATTGCTATTACTTAATCTAATGAAAATCTGAGGTTGAAATTTTGATTGAAAATTAAATCCACTATTATATGATTGAAAATTAAATCCACTATTAGAACTTCAAATTCAAAAACGTTATAGCAAATTTTGTTATCATGATTGAAGTATACATAGTTTAACTATACAACGTGTAATAAAATGGAGAGATAAAACTTAAGGGTTAGCTTCTATACCATACGTAGAATATACAGTAAAAAATTAGCACGATCAGTGCTGGCATAGACTTTCATACAAAGTTATTTAATTATCAAACACAGTCAACCTAATAAGCTAAAACAAGACTTGTGCCACATTCAGTGACCTTTTCCGCAACGGCTGAACTTTGTAGTATCTATCTTAGTTACCCATCACTTTATTTTTAGGCCATCTGTTATCGAATAGATTTCATCAAAAGCTAACAGCGGTTTTTAGGGTTGACACTTAGATATTTTGATCTAAGTTTTGAACTTGCTTTTCGACCGAACCGTAAGGATAACAAATTTATGTTACTGTTACTTCTAAACTAAATCATCAAACATACAATTCCATTAATTATTATCTCTTCATTATGTTACACGTTGTATAAGATGATACAGTAAAAAAATCTGATCAAATTTTGTTCACTTGTTTTTCTTTATAAAAAAACATATTTTATGAATGAATACAATATCTGAATTATTATATGTTCTCAAAATTTTAGGATCGCTCTTGTATGTACTTAATTCGTTGTTATATAAGGAAAAAGAGTATTTCTCCAAGTTTTGCCCTGCATATGTGCGAATCCAGCAATTCCTTTACAGTGTGAAAGAGCTACAACACCCATGAATACAACAAACTTCATAAATATTCACATAAGTAAAACTAGATGTTATGTGGAGCTTTAAAATCCTAACCTGGATTGCGGTGTTTGCTGAAAGTAATAATCAATAATTTATTACTCACAAATCTTTCTTGTTAAACATAAAATAAAATTAACCGAGATACAATGTTGTTTTTAGTCACCGGCCAAATTTTTACTACACGATAAGTATCATTTATAGACACGATTTTTGCAAAAAAATATATGTATTTTTTTTTAACAAGGAAATTAATATATTCGCAACCAAATTATGCAAAGCATGGTCACTCTAAATTACAACTACTCGCAAGACAACAACATCTTGTATTGTGCGTCGCAGTATTATCAGTGTAATTATACCTCGTCGTAGTAGCCATGTTCATAAACAGCGACTATTTGTGAAAAAGTTTTTGGTGCCATATCTTCATTTTTTTGTATTTAGCGTGCTAAAATTAATATTTACATTTAAATTTGGCTGGTGACTGAAACACCACCCTATATAAGGCGAAATCATGCGAATAATAATGATGTTATATTAGAAACGAGAATGTTCTTAGTCCCTAACTGTGGTCCCCAAGGGTTTGGGCCTAACTTTTTGTTGTATACTTTTTAACCCCATTAAATAAATTGTACCAAGTCATTTAAGCAACAGAATCCTGAAAAGGAGTTGTTCTTTTATATTTAACCTTGCGGGATATTTCACAGTTCAGAAATCCAAAATCTTTCTAAATAATAAATATTTATTATATTTAGTTAGTTTATAATTTTTGACAACTTAGATAGAAAGAGAATTTTCGCATATAATTATTATTTTGAACAAAGTAAAATTTATTAAAGGTTATTAAGGTAAAAACCCTTGTAGTAATGTAACGGTAACCAGCATTTTAAATGTAAAACCAAATCAGAAGAAAACCATTTAGCATATCAATAATTTAATAATTTTAATAAGGTTATGAATAGAATACAATTTATCTCGGCTTAAAATATTACTATTGAAAGAATGTTCCAGGTCAAGTACCCAGAAATACAGCTTTCAGTATAGGCGCAAAGTGTACTCCACAAGGCATTTTAGCATTCATCAAAGTGGCTGTATTTTGTGTGTAATTACTTTGAATTCGAAATATTTTACAGCGGTACTGTAGATGCACGCAGACTTAAGCTGCTTTGAGGTTAATCTCACTTTCAATGGATTTTATAAAGAGACTCATAATAAAAGGCATTACCTATTAAACTCAGCTGTTAACAATTGTTATGTTTTTAATGTCAATATTTTACCAATTCAAGATAGATGTTGCTTAAACATATTTCGTAGAAAAAGTACTTTTTGAAAGCCCACTATAAAGTCCTCGCATACTTCTAAACTTTTATTGCAGTTCCTGAGATTCGAATCTTACAATCTGATCCGTTCTTGATAGGTTGCAATACGTTTTTATTGCTATCATCAAAACGAAAATTGTTCTTCTGTGCCCCATATCAATCTCTTCACTTTATTATATTTTTGATAATTTTATTTATCATGAATGAAAATTTTCTTCCAAAAACATAAAAATTTTTTTCTTCATTTCTCCTAGGATAAATTTTGTGTTTAATCTTTTAGGTCGTTGGATAATACCTCTCCCTGAACCGAACGCCGCTAAGGGGTCGGATTATCATTGGGGTGGCGATAAATTCTAATGAAAGTTTCTACAGAAAACAAACAGATGCCTAGAAACATAACAAGTGCCTATTGAATATTTCTGGGAAATTGGAGCAATACGCATATATTTGTATCTTATTTAGGGTAAGTTTACTGATAATATTAGCTTACAAGTTCATTTGTTTGTAACTCTTTCACACGATAGATTATGAACGAATTTGCACAAAATTTATTGAGTATTTCAGGTGGAGTTTATCTTGATTACATAAGGTAGCTTCTTTTTTATAAATGTAGAATCGATAATCTAAAGTTCTTACACTGGAAAATATATTACTGCTAACAAAAAAATCAAGGCAAGCCGAAATAGAACAAAGCAGATAAGTCAATATTTACCAAGGGGCTTTGGCTGAATTCCGTAATCCGGGCTCAGTTTGAAGCAAGGTAGACCGCCGTACCACTTTTCAGTCAATATATCCATGTACCCATTAGATGAATATTTTGCTATTACTGCTGATATACTGTCCTAAGAAATAAAAACAAGATTTTAAATCACGTTGCAAGCTTTTTACAGATTTCTTTTTATATAAAAGTTTGTAAGATTAAATACCTTACAAGATTCGAGCTTTTAAAATGCGTCAAAAGTTAGATCATCAAGAGAAATGTGACACATAATATATTGATTCTTATTAAACTCGGCTCACAACGATAGATTACGCCATTAGCTTAATCGTGTATCCATCAATCAATCTTTAGCGTAAAGATCCATACACACAACGCTAACTTTCAGCATGGCTCGTTATGTGCTCGTCTTGGCATAATGTTTTATTTGATATTAAATTTGATTCCCAAAGCAGACGTTTTAAATATTTATGGAATGTTTGGTTGAGAGTCACAAAGATTTATGTGGATATTTTTATTTTAAAATTGAAAGAGATTAAGGATTTGATCAATAAAAATAGTAAAATAACAACTGCTTTACAATCAAACCAATTCCTACATAACTATTACATAATTACAAAGTTAAAGACTACCTTTACATCATAGTGACATTTACCTTTAAAGGAAACCCTTTGGCCATGCCAATTGCGTAAGTGTCTTCAGCCAGAATGTGATCACCAACTCTTTGTAACTTACAGGCGTGATCAGTCGCGCGATAATAGTCTAAAACGGGAGTGTCTGCTATGAGTAGATCTAGTGTACCATTCCTAGAAACAAACAAAAAACATGTCATATATCTTAGGAAATGTACGAGCAAAAGTGTCCTTACGACGTGACGACATGTACTTTATCATGTTAAAAAAGAAACCAGATTCAAGCCCTACCTCATAAACGAGAAGTGTTAAAATACCCCATAAGCCGAAGAATCCCTAAAACCCTGAGTGGAGTATAAATATACACTTCGTCGCTACAATAAAAAGAACAATAAAAACAGACACTTTGCAGGCTAACATTTACACAATCCCGTAAAGAATAAGATGCAAATTGTTTTATTTAGCAAATATTTACCATAAAAAATTACGCTTGTTATAAAAACATATTTTGTTTGCATTTAGATACAATAACATGGGGTCAAACATTAAATATCTGAGCTAATGTAATAAACATTCCCATAAAATAAATGTACTAAAAGGTATTAAGTAGCTATCAGATAAATCTTGCTTGCTCGAACTAGAGAAATTTTATGATCTCATAAATTTTACGACTTTTTAAATCCATTTATAGCTACTAGCTGTCATCAGATTATCACTTTGTTTTTTAGAAATGAAATTGCAACGTTTGACCGATAGTGGTTGAACATTTATGATGCTTTTTTTATCTTTCACCATATTTTATAACTCTTGGAGTGGCTGATGTTTGTGATACATGAAATTTAATTTACTTTCTGATTAAAGAGAATGTCTGTTTGTCTTTTATTGCGACTTATTTTAGGCACATTATGATACTAACCTTAGCTTTTCTATACCTTCTTCGACGTCGTGAAGAGTATAACGCCGCATTTGTTGAGCCAATTCTGGATTATTTCTTTGTATATAATATTCAGAAACTGATGATTTTGCTGTACCCACTCGTAATGCGAGCCACTACAACAAGAATATTAAATAAGTTTTCTGACAAACCATTCTGATCCTCTGCTAGTTTTTTTATGTGTATTACTTACATTGTTTCTTCCTTGGAAATCATCGACCGCGTTATGAAAAAACAGTCCCGCAATAAGAGCGGCTATATTGGCAGTGTAACTTGCGACAAATATCACAGAAAATCCACCCCAAACATTGATAAGGAACTTATTTGGCCAACTTTTAGGAGCTTTAAAAGCAACCAAGTGACCACACAGCAGACCCCACATAACCCATAGTGCACTGGCAATGCTAAAATTTTTAGACCTCTGACGGCCCCAAGGATTTAAACCAAATGGAGAAAGCCATTCGTAAATTGCTACAGCTATAGCGGTCACATTTAAAGATGTAAATATAGCAATCCACAATTCCGGCGAAAAAGGCAGAAGAAAAGCTAACAATGGAATATCGGGTCTTTGATTTGGGGCAGCTAGTGTAGATACACCGCTGAAGAAAAATGGTTGGCTAAAATCTATTGCCTCAGCCCTGGATGTCGATACACTAAGGGCTGAAAATGACATATGCGCTGCACCAGAAACTAAATCTCCAACTATACCATCCCATTTATCGTCACTTTCAGCTTGTTCAATCGCTTCCGCTGTATTTAGTTCTTCATCTTCTACTTTCAAAAGATATTCTTTAATGTTTATTGTATGTTGATTTAATAGAAATTCATTGGCAACACTTCGATATTCACTTAGTCTACGAAACGGTCTAACTAGCTTTCTAGATCCAAACAGTCCATCTTCTACAATGTACAAATGAAAATCAAATTCCAGTTCTTGAGCTATATTCTCCAACAAATCCATTGCTAGTCCATAACAACAATGAGTAGCCATTCTCGAAAAAACTGTTGGTTGTGGAGTTGGAAAAAAAAAATCTTCAGCTTCCTGATCTTCTCTTTCTAGTTGATTAAAAGCAAGTGTTAGGTTGTCTTTATCTGAAGTTTGAGGTCGATGACAAAGAAGACCTCTGAGGCATTGGCCGTCTTCGTCTAATTCACCTTCCATTACAAATGGTGGAGCGAGTGCGGTAACTACACGGAATATAGTTCTTGCACCAGCGGACTGTCCATGTGCAACTAATCTTCCTCCAGGCCATATGATAGTATGCAATTTCACCTTGCGTCCTTGTACAAGACCTACTTGCCTCCATTTGTTTTCCTTTTCAGAACTTGATATTAAGTTAAGAAGAGCAAATGAAGCTGTAAGGGCGCGCTCGGGATATTCAGTGCCGCCGGCGAGAGCAGCTGAAGTTGATATTCTTGTTTCTCTGTAACAAATTTTGCGTTTTATTTTTCAAATAAATCTAAAGAAAAGTTTTTCTTTATTACGAAAACTTAACGAGAATATGATTTATCAAAGTTATGTGAGCCTACTGTCGAAATTAGACTTTTCATTTTTTTTTTATTATTTGTGTGTCATATTTTTATTAATAAATATCAATTTAACCGTAAACTCTTCAAATTTGAATAGACTGATAGGTATCTTGAAATATACCTCCACGTAGTACTTCAATAAATACCCATCTCAGCTATAGTCTCGTTGTGTAACTTAGCTTTCACAGTAGTCAACGAAACTCCCACGAAACGACTAAATCTACTTGCAGTTGGGTTCACTTAAGATATATGGCTTGTGTGTGAGCTTTAAATTTGGGTTGTAGTCAAAGAGTTTATACCTAACCTGAAACCATTTTAAGTGAAGTCTACTAGAATTTACGACGAGAATTAAAGTCATAATGATATTAATATGGAAAGTTAGTCGGTTATAACTAGGACATTGATGAAGGTTTCATGTAATAAAACAACCATATTTTCTAGTAGGTATATCTATCGGTAAGGTTATTAAGGTATATGGATATTCTAAGTTTTTTTTTGTAAAACTATTTATAATTTATGTCAATGTTTTGACACTTATAAAAAATGGCTCTTAGCAACATATTGAAAATATAACAAAAATACCCAAGAAAAAAAATATTTCGTTTGGAGAAAAAAAAACTTGTCAGGTGCGGTTTTGACCCGCGTACAAAAGCGACCAACACTGATCAATGTTTAAATGGGCAAGAATTTAAAAGGATTAAGAAATTAATCATGATTTTTGTGTCTTTTATCGGTAAAATTTCAAAAGTCGAGTAAAAACATAATGTTACTCAAAAAAACTATTTAACAATACATTTTACGAACATATTATGTCTGATCGTGTTTAAATTCTATTTACAATCAAACGTTATAGCTAGGTGGCTAAATTTTAATGAGTGCTAATTAAACAGACGCACTTAGTAATTCAGTCGCACTATTAATATTTCAGACCGTTCATTTTCATATTTTTTATACATTATTGTCTCGTAGCCAAGTTATGAAATTAGAAGTTTAATCACGTGGCCAAAAAAATATAATATGGCAAGACTTATATTTTCTCCATTTTAATTTCCTCGGAAGATGAAAAGATGAAACGGCGCAGATGTCACCTAGCCGGAAGAGCATTACTTTTTTATAATATTAATTATACAATTAAAGCACCTTGCACATGAAGTGTTTTTTCGTAACCATTTGAATGCAAAATCCTTAAAGTACTGGGTGCACTTAAATACGAAGGAATACAAATCGAATGTAAATGTAGTCTATTTCTTGCAGTTTTACCCTCATGTAGGAATATCAGGCAAAGTTATTTCGACTTGCGTGTGTTTAATTCAATCAAATCAATTCAAATCAAAATCGTTCATAATTATAATATTAAAAAGCTGCTTTTTTATAGGGTAAACGTGCTTAACTAAATAGTTCTAATTTGAAGAAAACAAAAGTTTTTGATAGAAAACCTATTAGAAAAATTACTAGGTTACTGCTCGTCAAAAGAATTTTATGGAATCCACGAATCTACCCGTATCATGCGTATCACTCGTATCACTCGTAATCTTACTAATATTTTGAATTTGAAAGTTTGGATGTATGGAAAGATGTTTCTTCCTCAATCACTGTAGCATGGCATGTTTATTTTATTAATTTAATTTCTCTTTATTGCATGCCTTACAAAAAATTCAAACAAATTTAAAAAAATTACAGTTGGCAGCCTTATCGCTGGGAAGCGGTCTGTATCGGACAACCATGATAGTGAAATAGCGCAAAAGCTACTTTTTAACCCAAAATTCCCGCGGTATTCTAAATTGCGTGAAACTAAATATAACTCCAATAAAAAGCTAGTATAAACTAAATATAACTCCAATAAAAACAGATTTTGTACTAAATAGTAGGTACAAGATATAAAAATAGTTTTTCTCAAGAATACCTTCACGTTGACGCACATATTTATGCAATTATTCTGTTCGTTCCTTATTATAAGTCAGAAGAACGTATTGCGAACATGGTTTCAACTTAGCAATATGCTTTTCTTTATATGCTTAATATGCTTTAAGACCCTTAATTACCTTAATAAGATGTTTGGTAAAGAATCTATAGGGTCAAGTCTGTGAAATTAAAAGAAACATGGAGAATGTGACATTACAGTAGTTAGAGAACCATTGCAATAGAGCTATTATGGATTTCATTCCAGACCAGCAATTTTGAACAAGTAATTTTATTTATAAGCATCTATGAGAGTAATCTGAATTGTTCATTAAAATAAATAAATAGACTACTAATAGGAGCTTTGCTTTTGTAAATAAGTGCGTTTTGTTATGTTATTACAATACTTCAAAATATATTTTCAACTTCATACGAAATGTATATAAAATAAAAACCATTCATATTTTAGCGTTTATAAGCGGATATAAAAGCTGTTAATTACATTAAAAATTTTAACTCGACGTTTCGGCGCCTTTTCAGACAGACCTCGTGGTTACGAGCTACCGCACAAAAACAATAAACACTGGGAAGAAGCACCAAGTATGAATAAGCTGTTTTCACATTTTGCGATCTAACTTGTCCAACAAATCAAAAAGTACTTTACTTATGTTCAACATACGGAGGTACTACAGTTCAATCAATATAATAGTTAGTGGTAAATTGAGTCTGTTTTATTGTGCTCGTACAGAAATACTTCATTCAAAAGAAAGGTTTATTAAATTCGTGTAGATTGATAAATGAATACCCGAAATGGGTGATTTTCAGACCTGTTCATATTAACTTATTTTATTTGTTGACTGAATAATAAGTTTAAGGAATATTTTGATGACCACTTTGACGATGTGGTAAACCTGTCTGCCTCAGACGCCAGTGGTTGCGGGTTCGATTCCCACACGGAACAAAAAAAAAAAGGTTCTGTGTCTGGGTGTTTATCTATTTATGCATTTATATTCTATGTTCCCCCCTAGTTCGCTACATGATATCCCATAACACAAGCTATAATTTCTTTGGGGCCATGTAGTTGGTGTGATTGTCTGGGGATTTTATTTATTATTTATTTATTTTATTTTCAAATTATTTTATGACGTTACGAAACGCTTTGTTTGAATGTTAAAAACAATGACTAAACTGAAATCATGACCCATCATCCCCTACCCAGTTCTTCTTACTTGAGATTATCTCTTTTATTCTCTTGACATACGATATCTTATACACACTGAGTAAAAAATTGACTTTCGATTGAATGGAAAAATTTGAAATTCAGATCATAAATCCATTTCCAATGAGGTCACATCTGCTGAGTGCTAAAAGTAAATTAATTTTATTCTGTAGCGAAGGGTGGCTAGTTTGCATGGCACATGCCTTATATTATTATTACTTTCTTTGATAGTAAAATTTAAAACCCGAATATTTTTCTTTGATAAATGAATGAAAAAAGTGTAGGTACATTATCTCAACTCAATCTATTTTAGGAACAAACTGCAGAGCCTTTCTCCTAGATGACGTTCGGTTCAGGCACTGCAGTCAAATGCTGGATGGTGAATGAAAGGAGTTTTGAGGGTATCAAAATTGTTACTGACATACCCTAACTACTACATACAAGTAAACAGCAACCCAGACCGACCGCTTGACCTGTAAAAAAATCGTCGCGATTAATGAAAGGTTAGCGCAAGTCTATCTCTTTACCGATCCTCTAAGCGTTGCTGAACCTGCGATATCAAAAAATATACGCTGAACACACTACACCTTGACAATGATTTCAAATTCGTCTTAAGAATTGAAGACGTTATCTAACAAAACAAAATAAATATTGAGTGCTTATAGTTTTAAGACCGTAAAAACAGGAAAACAACAATTATATTCTACAAAGTAAAAATCTTGAAAAAAAAATCGTTTTAACTATATGTATACCAAAAATTTCCGTGTTGATTTGTTCTGTGTATTGTAATAGCTGTTACTTGTGTGTGTACAATCATTATCATCCCTTAACTGTATCAAATTTTTTTATCGGTTCACAGATTACATCGGCACTTGAATTTCTTAGATGTTCGAGAGAGTCTTTTAATGATGCTGTTCAAAATTTTCAAAGAAAGTCACCTCGAAAATAGCCTCGAAGTAAGTAGGTAGTTGTTGTTATTCACGAAGCAGATAACTGATTAAATATTTAATTAAATATTTTTTTATATATTAATAGGCTCATGACAAAATTATGACATATTTCTGCTGATCGTAAAATATTAGCCTCTCTTCAAATATACTCGTAAATTCAAATAATTCTTTATTTCGTAGATACGTCATGAATACACTTGAAATAAGTTAAATTATTTACAAATTGAACTGAATCTGCCTCCAATTCGTAAAGTTGAACTGCTGACAAGAAGTGGCAAGAAACTCAACAGCAATTGACAGTCAAATTGTTGAACTCTGTCATATTAAGTGTTATAAATTTAGCTAAACAAGATTTATACATCATTACATTAGTTTCTTTAAACTAGTTTCAAGTAGCTGAAGGAAGTATTATCTACTACGTGTATAGTTTTTTCACGTCTGCAATTCTCCCAAGAACCCAGAGTGAAGATTCTACTAATATAAGGAACATGAAAGTTTGTGTTGTATAAAATTTTCGCCGTTTCGCGCTATAACAACGCGACATATAGAGCTGCGCAAATTTTCATAGAAAACAAGATACCTTGTAATATTGTCATAATTTTTCACGATTCATACTAATAAATAAAACACTATTTAATCGGATCTACCGCATATATTTACATTTTAAATTTTAACTCGACGTTTCGTGACCTCGTGGTCACGAATCACGATCGACATGACTACAAGTACAAAGTTAACCTCTTTCGGACATGTAGATAACAATACACCAACACCAAGATGTGTTTTCAAAACAATGGGGTCTTGGTTTGAAAACAAATGCAAAACTATTTTGTTTTTTGAAAACTGTTATTTAATTTCTGGACTCTCAACCCTATTTTTGCAATTCAAAGACCCTTCTAAAACCATGATGTGATAATTATATTTTAATGAGGCATCATTTTATTATTTCACAACTCTAAAGCCTGATTATTACTACATATTAAAGTAATACGAACCTTTCAGTTTTCGAAGCACACTACGTTATCTGATAACCCTTTTTAAACAAAAATTTGCTTTACCACATAAAAGTAAATTTAATTAAATTTAAAAGCACACAACTTATGTTATAAAGTCCACAACAGTATCTCTGTAATTTAGCACGAATTTACGAATTCACTGGATTACTCAAAAGCCTCTAAATATTTTAATCCCTTTATTTGATTAAAGCATGATGTGGGTTCAAGTTAATTTCTCATCTCAGTTCTGTGACGATAAAACGGGACTTTATTTGGAATTATGTGATACATTTTTACACTTCTTGTTGTTTCCTCATTGAGCTTTTATACGAGAGAATCTTTATTTCAAACACGTTAAGGTCGCTTTTTCAATAAATAACTCAAATTGGCTGGCTAAATGTTTGAAAGAATGCTCAAGACTTACGAAAGCGGCTAAATGGGTCACATGTTTAGGAAGACGGGTGTAATAAAAAGGATGATTTCGAACGGCTGTACTAAAAGGCAAGTTAACCACGAGTGTGTAACAGTATTCAATGCTGACCTGCCCCTCAATTCTGCTATTTGTTTACCAAAACGGATCGGCTGCGTTTCGGCTTCGTTACGGTTGCGTTTGTAAAGGCAAATGGTATTCTAGTAACTTTACGTTGGCAGCTGAAACGCAAACGAAACGGAAACGGTTGGCTTTAGAGCCGCTTGCGGAAGGCTTATGGTGTGGCAACTCAAAAAAAAATCAGTTGCGAGTACATTGCTGCTTTTGTATTGATACATTTAAAATATTTTTGGCTGTATGATATGAGTACCTTTGCTCAATGTATAAAAAATTAGTTTGACATAATGATAAGTTTAAGCGCCAAGCGGAAAAATTTCACAGTGCAGTAAGTATTATTTTCCTTTTCGTCCAAATAATTGAATTGAAGTTTTATTTTTAAAACTTATTGTTCAAAGTACTTTAATAAATTCTACGTCCTATTGCTGAGACTAATCTGTATTGATTTGAAGAGGTTCGGGCTATACGCCACCACCAAAAAGTATACATTAAAATAAATCAAATTTGTTTTTTTTTCTTTTATATCAAATTTCTATCGTAGATAAAAATGTTACAACCGGCAAATAGAAGTGGCAGAAGGATTACTTCTGTGCGACAGTTGGAGCTGCTGGTGGAGTTTATGAAGCGCCATAAAGATTTGGCACTTGGTCGTGCCCACAGCAAAGAAGCAAGGGCACTTGCGACACGCCTTTGGAATGAGTGTGCCGTAATATTGGCGTCATCATGCTCGGTCTTAAAGCATAGCTCGAATCTCCTGATAAATAAAATAATTCCTACTAATATTGTTTCCCACCTTATCTTCTGGGCTTATGGCATCGCTGCGGCGAGTCCGGCGTAAAAAGGGCTCTAATTCGTTGATGAGGTTACGTGCGAGGGCCTTTGATAACCTATAGGTTTTTATAAATTCCCTATTGGTCATATCAAAGGCCTTCTCTCTTGATGGTACCGAATTATGGGTATGACTACGACGGTCTCTGGTTCGGGCAATGTTTCGAAGCTGCGCCCTCAACATCATATCCCAAGCTAAATATGAGCTCATTATTTCGGCAATAATAAAATACGTAAGAACTAAAAATAAAATTTCTAAAAAAACTGAAATGTAGGTAAAATAAAAAAAAACAATTGTGAAACAATGAAAATACAATGATTTTTAACTCACCAAAAAGTATAAGTTCACAATCAACACCCGAAAAGGAATTTAAATCAAACCAATGAAGTACCTTCTATCACAACTTAATCACAATATTCGAAAAAGCTACTCATTCGCTGCCGATGCAAAACCGCAACTTTTGACATTTCAACCAACGCTGAACCGTAGCGTTTCGACCCTACTAACTGTCAAAAACTTACCAGAATACGAAATCTAAGCTGAACCGCTAACGTAACGATACGTGTACTTCATCATAATACGACAACCAAACCGTTTCGGCTCCGTAACCAATGCGTTACAGCTTGGTTTAGACAAATTGTTAGTTGAATACCAAAAGTAGTAACCATTGCGTTTCAGATCCGTTTCGGCTTAAAATAAAATAGCAGAATTGGGGGGCTGACCTATTTTAGCGGCCTAATTTCCGAAGGAGCTACAAAAAGTACATCTCTGCGTCATGTCAATGGATGGTCATCATTTCGCTGAGTCAGCTCTCCAGCCTGGCAGTCGGCCAAAATCTGCTTCCGTTTACTTGCGAGCGATTTATGATAATGAAATCGAATCGGAATTTAACCGAAAAATCATATTTCAATGCCAATTTCTTGAAGTTGTTGTTTCACTATGTTTTTCTATTTGTTCTCGAGCTAATGTTTCAATTACGGTGCGTGATATTAATAATGAAAAAATGATCTGATAAAGATTAGCCAAGTTTATAAAATAATACCTGATACAAAATTATTTAGCTTCTCTCTTGTCTTATTTCTCCTACAATTCCGAAAAAAAAACATACTTAATCTTTAGTAACTTGAGAAAACTTGGTACAGCATAACTTTTGTCAGTAAACTTTGAAAGATTTAACACGGGAATTTCCATTTAATTACCCTCCCAGACAAATGTTGCAAAGAATTTGAGATGATGAAAATAAATCACTGAATTATAATATCAACCTTCCAGGGTTTCATGTTTGAAGTTTGTGTATTTATTTCCCTTTCGCGCATTTATTAAAATGTTGAAGGTCCATTGCGAAAGGGAGGCGACCTAGTGGTGATTTAACAAAGTATGACCAAAACAGCATCTAAGTAACTCTCTCAATGTGAAGTCTTTTTTAGGTATATAAACTGAGACTAGTATTTTTTATTTGACACATAACACCTTGTGTTATGTGATCATGTAATCTAAGGTGATATCATGTAAGAGAAACCTACGGTTAAAAGTACCAGGACTGCACTGGTCAATAAAAACTTACTTCCAAACCTTGGCGACCCGTATCAAAATGGAACTGTCAAAGCGTTTAGTTTGACATTTTGAAGTATTCATCCTATAATCATAAATAAAATAAAATCCCCAGACAATCACAACAACAGTTGGTGATCAACTACATGGCCCCAAAGTAAATATAGCTTGTGTTATGGGATACCATGAAGCAGACTTCTACAAACCTAGAAAAAAAAATATTGTGAGCTTTAAGTGTTTGTGTACAATTTACCGAACTAAGATAAATGGAGTTATTACCCGGGCGCTACACTTAGCTTCAAAGATTTGCACAAATCTTTGACGACTTTGCAAAGTCATTTGAACACATATTGACGTAACCTGCCAGACTTGCTTCGCAAACACTTTTCTCCACAGTATGCTAGTAGACAACAAACAAGATGGACAACGATTTTGTAGACTCAGGTAGCCTGTATTATTTGTGTGCATGTAATTATATTTTTTTTTATTTGTTATTTTTCGGGTTCCTTGTACATAGTTGCCCCTGTAACAACTCTACAAATTCCAGAACGCAGTCGCTGCCCCAGTCCATCATATCGCCGCATGCAGTGTAACATGCACACAACCGTCCCGCTCGACAACGCTCGAGCAACTGGATACTGAACAAGTGTGGCAGGCCACGCAAACATTTGCACACATTCAACTTTGAACGCTTTGATGTGTGGAAAAAGACCGACACCGGATGGCAAAGTGCAAAGCTTTGTGCAAACGTTGAATAAATATGCAAAGTCCAGCGCCACACATTTGTTCAAACATTTGTTCAAACATTTGAAGCTAAGTCTGGCGCCGGCCTTAGAAATACCTTTGAACTCAAAAAACAAACATCTTTTGTTTAACCTATAGCAGCATATCGAGTAATTTATATATAAATAAATTAATTAAAAATCAAAATTCAAGAGGGAAAGAATTTGCAGCTATTGTATACTATGAGTTCTACAAAAAGACAAGTTTAAAGTAAGCTTGCTTTAAGGTTGCACAACTGAAGGAAAAGCATCAATCATTTTAAGGATGTACAGAACTCTTGATAAGCCAGTCTGACACAATTTACCACTATACTATAACAAGAATGAACTATTCTTAATTTTGAAACAGACTTTTCTTGCACCGTATACTAGAATGCTGATTAAAACAGAAACATTAATATCGTTTACAATGAACTGTTCCAAAGTATTTAACGATCTCGTACCTATACGTATAAAAACTATTCCAGGAGAACTTCTTTGAAAAATTAATGTATATTTTGCAAAGTATGCGAAGAGAAACTAATTTAAGTGCCACAGCGAACAAAATGTGTCATTAGTCACATGTCGGGTCACAAAATCAAGCGCCTAAAGCTATTTTTCACGGCTTTAAAAGTTAAGTGCTTAATGGAGGCAGTAGATCAGAGGCTGTTTATTTAGAAAAAGGTAACGTTTTATCGTTTGTTTTGTTTAAATACCTATTTCTAATTACGCTTATTACTGTTAGGTGAGTATTTACTAATCAGTTAATTCAAAGAACAATTTAAAATTTTAATTTTTTTACTGCATATTGTGCTGTATTCTGTCTATGTTAAATATTAACAAAATACATACATACATACATACATAACGTCACGCCTGTATCCCTTATGGGGTAGGCAGACCACCAGAGGTTATAAAACCATCTGATGTCACGTTTGACAAAATTTTGAGGTATTATAAAGATGGAGAGACACTATTATAGTGACAGGGAGTCAGCCTATCGCCCACAAAAACGCCTATAAAACCTGTCCCTTAACTGACTTTTACAGTATGCCCGGGAAGACAAGCAGCTGGCACATTCTACGTTTTTTTTTCGCTCCCAGTCCAGCATGGAAGCAACATGGAATAACAAAATCTGTAATGAATTTTAAAAGAAAAAAAAATTAAGTCTTTTATATCAAACTGCCCATTCTGGTTTGGTATGAGAAAATTCCTATTGTCATTATATAAGGGAATAAGTCGTTTCAGGCGATTAATTCTAAATGCTTTGTTGTTGGATCCTCGGATCCCCTTGGAGTCTGCCTAGCTAACTTAATATAAAGTCTACTAAATATTACTTCTACTTAATATAAACTAGCTTTGTCTTCTAATTCATTTGTCATTTGACCTGTATCCTTGGCATACAAGTCAAATGCGTATTCAGTTTCCAAATAAAAATATCTACATTTAATTTTTTAGCACATTCTAAGCTATAAACTGTTTGAGCTAAGTTTATTATACCGCGATTTTTCATTGATTTGAGTTATTTAATATTTTTATAATAAAAGAAAAATTATCTGCGCTAAAACTCCTCGCCACTTTTTTACTTAGTGTTGCTAAATTTTAAACAATACTTTCCATGTAATATCGTGATTGGCTGATTATACCAAGCTTCAGTATTGGGAACCACCACTCGCCTGCTGACTAATTGAAAAATCAAAAACCAATCAAAACAACGATACGCTGTACCTATAGGTTAGTGAAGACTTGAACTCGAAGCAATTAATTGCAAAGAGAAAGCCAATTTAAAGCCTTCGTCGCTACGGGCCAAATAACGAAGCGACTCCAAGATAGGATAACATTATTGTTAAGCTGAATTTGATTTCTATGGAAGTTATATTTGTGGGTTAACCCTGGAATGATAACCTTTTCACGACATACTTTAGCGTTATGTGTATTTAGTATCACAACTATATTTGTAATAATTTGCTTATGTCGATAATTTTAATTCGTTGAAATTCACGAAATTGGTGTACATTTAATTGTAGTATCAATATGTTTGTTAAGTGGGATTAGCCATCAGTACAAAATAAAATGGAGTTGTATTCCGAAAAGATTTCTTTTAGAAACCCGTTGCAAAGTGGTAACAGAGGGATATATTCAAATGATGTAACCTATAATTATCATAACAAATATCTTTTAACAAAGTTTATGTCTATGATAGGTAATCGTCTTCAAAGTTTGTTTGTTTTTGTTTGATTGATATGCTTCGCTAACAAGAAATCGAGTAAATATTGAACAAAAAAGGACACCTCATGAACAGCGCCTGATAAAAACGAACTAAACTCTAGAATTGTGCGTTCATATCTACGTGCGATCGGAATATCTATTAGCTGTCATCCCTTCCGTTGGCCCTTTCTCAATAAACCATTTGTAAAGTTCACCTATTACAGTTTTTTTTTTTGTTTTTCAGGGTGTTGTAATTTGTTAACCAATATCCAGATAAAAAATGGAATGATAGGTACATCCTTAGTTAACTTAGTGAGGACACACATACGGTATATTTAATATTATACAGGATCCGCATACTCGTATAACAGTCAATTTTATTTTAATAGCAGATTAGAAATAATGAGTGGATCTGAATTTCGACTATTATAAGGCGACACTAAATATTAATATTACGATATATTAATATAACGTGTCTAAAGAAGACAAATAGAAAGGTAATCGGACCCTGAAAAATATGTTTTTATTTTTTAAAGCTTGCTTTAATATTCAAGCCACTTATGCGAGATGTTTATCTATTTCTGTTTAAATAATCATGTGCAACTTTAGCATGTTCAAAGACTCGAAAACTGTAAGCGGTTAGTTATAAAGTACATTTTATGAGTATGTGCGCTGAACTCAAAGAATAAAGGGTTCCTTATTGAAAGCAATGTATTATTACAGTTCCATATTTGCATATACCTTCATGACTAGGCATATAGAGTAAATTTACAAGCTAGCACGGAGATCACGTATTCTATTGAATTATTCTTAGGGGATCGCGCACATGTTATATTACCTTGCGAGTAAAATGCTTTGTTCCTGGAATGAGTTTCTATAAGAAGGAAATAAATTATACCGTTAAATTTAATAAAAATTTAACCAATGTTTCGCTAGTTTCTGGATCGT
This sequence comes from Stenoptilia bipunctidactyla, assembly GCA_944452665.1. Classification (NCBI taxonomy): domain Eukaryota; kingdom Metazoa; phylum Arthropoda; class Insecta; order Lepidoptera; family Pterophoridae; genus Stenoptilia; species Stenoptilia bipunctidactyla. Next base: position 11,604,254 of record OX101727.1, read on the forward strand.
ATATCTTTACTTTTATTTAATAATCGCTAATGATACATAATGCTAATCTTAAAACCTAATAAATTCTTCTAAGCATAATTGATATACTCATATTAAACAACTCTAAAGTTAACAAGCTTATGTAAGCGATTTTTTTCGAACATTAGCTTTCCAACGTTCGCAACTCTTAACAAAAATAGTGTGTGAAGCAGTCTTTGCATATTTTACTCGGTAAGGTGGCAAGACGTGTCTTTAATGCAAAATGAGGCCGTTAAGCTGTAGTTGGGCTCTATTACTTAGACAAGTTGGCTCTAAATCTTAGCTACAAAGCTCCTTGTTACAGCGTCTAATTGTAAGCTTCCTGGCCAGTTATTAAAAGTTTCCAACCCCTCCTTCTTTGCTATAATTTAAAGTAAAAGCTGTGTTCAAGACTATGTTTTAAAAATACACATTTGTCTATTATTATTGTATTTCTTTTTGCTACAAAACTTTCATGCTTGTGTCTGATTATAGCACTCAACAAAACAACATCAGAATCACGGAACGCAGTCTGAAATAGCAATTTTATTTGTACCATTGTGTTGATACATTCTCATTGTGGACATTTCTAAGCGTGTGAAAAGTAAATATCAGAAAAGAAAACACGACTGGTACTGCGTTAGAGTTTCTGTGTTATCACTAGTTGTCAAGTTGGTAAATTGATGAAGTTGGTTGCGACGTTGAAAGTCTCCACTCGAGTTACATGATGCTTTCACGGATTTTCCAATTCAGGACTCTATTTTTCAGTTGTCGAGAGTTTTTGAAATGGTTTAGTGACTGACAGGTTTGGGTTTACCTCGTAATTGTATTTTTATTTGTTATCGTTTGGGTTATTGGATTTTACTTTTTGTTAACTGTATATTGTGATTTTATTTGCACTGCATGATTTGTTTTCCAAATGGAATTTGCTGTGAATAGGTCATATTTTTTAGTCTGTTGTCTATCGATTCCTTTGGGAAACCAGGTAATATCTGCCCATATGAAAAAAATGCGAAATAATTGAGTGACCCTCGTCACTGTCATGACCGCAGTAGGTATACTAAAAGCATCTAGCGTTTAGTATACGAAGCTTAGATGGAAATCAAGTAATAGTTGACCTTACACTTACATGGATAAATTAGATTATATCTCAACGTCACGTCGTTACTTTCTTAGTTTTTTTATTACGAGGACCGGATTAACGTTAAGAGGAAAAATATATCCAACATTATTTTTTTTAAGTCGTAGTCATGTAACAAGAAATATGTTTAGCTTTTATCACAAATATTTATATCATTCACACCATAAGCTTGCCTTTATTCTAGTTTTGTTGTCGATATAAATACATATAAAAAAATTATATCTATATTAACAATGGCAAAAAAAACTTATATAAACAAAAAAAATCACCATTTAAAAGTAAGTTTCATCATATTTTTATCACGTTTTCATGATGACTACGTGGTCTGAAAGGGTACCGAAACAGATAGTAAAATTGCAATTACTCTCATAATACCTCAACGTACAACGATGCCACTTCATCGTAACTTTTATTACCAGGCAAGTAAGTGATGATAACATGTTAGTAAAAAGATGTAATTAGATTTAATATTTTTTGAAAAAAATGTGACGATTTATGAAAATGAAACAAATATTGGCGAAAAGCACATTTAAGCTTCTAAACAATTGAAAAAGACATAACAAAATTTTAGTATTATTATAAAGTCGGAATGAATAGCTAGCTGACCTAGGTTTATTCCCCATATGTCAGGAGAGAGTGCGTAGTTTTGATTATTTAAATCAATCTTTTTATTGATGCCACTTCAGAGCCATGAGTGTCCCCTGGGTGATGAGGAGGTTAAGATAATCAATCAAGCCGGCCTAATGCTGCTTGGTGGATTCAGGTTGTTTATGAGGAAAGTACTATAGAACCAACTTAATTATGACCCACTTTGCTGATAATTCGTTTGAAACCGTCAAACTTATAAGGTCTATCGCGTATAATGCACTTAGGCTATTTAAGACACTACGAATTCTGTACTCAGTAAATGTCAGTGTCCAATGAAATTGTAACAAGTTCGTCACCAAGGAAACCTACCTTTAAGCGAATTTCGCCCTACTATCAATAAAACGGTTTGGCAAAACGCTTATGATGGGTGATGATTCCCACAACTGGTTTGATAGTACCTTAAAGAGAATTAATTATAGAGAAAACATTTGCATATTTCGTTTTTGTATTAAATAAACGAGGTCCAGGGGAATTACCATTTCACAAAAATTTCCACCTTGTGTGAGCTGCTCTAAGTTTTTACTTAGGAAATAATTTACAAGCAATGGAGTAGTTACACGAGTGAAACTGCGCTAGATAAAAGTTTTATGGGATAATTAATCACTAAGATTAAAGAAATATTTAAAAAAATCGAATGACAAAAAATAAACGTATATCAAATTCATATTTTGAAATCATTTTAACGTTTCGCTCATTGCTTTTAAAATAAATTACTGGCTCATCTTCTTCTCTTTAGCCGGTCTCATAATACAACACGATATCCAAGAAAATTAAACAAAAGAATATTATTTCACTATTTAAGCAACGAACAAAGGACCCCGAAAGTTCGCAAATCAACATCATGAAATGAATCGTCTCGTTATAACTTAATAAAGTGTAAAAATAACATTGTAACTAGAAGTGCGAGGTCCAAAGCAAATATCAACGAAGGGCAGCGCCGTGCCCGACGATACTTCCAAGATAAAAGGTTTATGTTAGGCTATGCGGGTCCCGATAAAGTTTGTCCCACTCTTTTAGATAGAGGACGTAAAAGTAATCTTGCGTTCTCGGACACGCCAGACAATTTGCTTTTATGGTCATGCCTTGCCGACCGAAACGGTTCTATTATGATTCCATATTTAAATACCCTAGCTTTAATAGTTTAACGATGTTTCAAAAGAGCGGGAAGTTAAATAAGCTTTCCTGGTCTTGGCTGTTTGCTTTCATTCATGAATTAAGAAAGATTTAATGCTTATAAATGTTTTTTTTTAAAATATAATGTTTAAAGGATGTTGTATTTTGCAAATGTGGTCTTTTAAGAATATGATACTATCATAATATGATGTTTTGCGAATATCGTGTTTTGCAAATGTGGTGTTTTACGAATGTGCTCTCTTGAGAATATGGTATTAAGCGACGGATTCCGTGCGAGTTATATAGCGCAAGTACGAGTTTCGTTACCCCAGTAACGACAACCAGTGTAAAGTATGCTCTGGTTATCTCGTATTTTCAGATTTTTAAGCCACAAGCTTGCTACACGAAAATTATTTTAGAAACACGCGTATCTTTTGTATATTGGCATACATGATTTTTACAAATATATAATTACAAATACCGTTGTAGGTAGGTACTAATAATATTATTATAAACAGATTTTATTAAATTTGGCATTATGGTAAGTGATACAGAGGTCACAGATAGCGACCATACATAACTTCGGTGATGGTTGACGAGTTATATGAAGAGAAGTTTCTATGTTTATTCGGTAGATCCTACTCTGAAATGGAAACACTCTCCATCAACGCAACTCTTTGTAATGCCCACTGCAGGGCATGAGTCTCTCTCCTGGGTGATGAGGAGGTATAGGCCATAATCCACTAAGCTGGACCAGATGGATGTAAGAATTTTCAGGTCGCCAATATAGCTTCTGGCAAACCCTAACAATATTGTATACAAGTAAACAGCACCCGGGACCGACTGCTTGACGAGCCCTCCAAAGCACGGAAGTCGCCGTGAGTTTTTCTTGGTGGTAGGATCCCTTCTGGGTCCGCCTGGCTAGCGACCACCCTTTATATAAAGTCTGCCGCCAAATGTTACCGCTCCGGCGGTAATGTGTTCCGGCAATATTGTATAAAGAGCCAGTTCCTTCCTAAACCCGTGTGCTTTCATCTTCGACCTCATCGTCACTTACCATCAGGTGAGATTGAGGTCAAACGCGGGTTTAGTCACTTATAAAAAAAAAAAAAAAAAAAAGATAAATGAACACTATTAGTCGGCACTATTTAAATACTTTATCAAATTTTTTTCAGTTATTTAATTAAATGCTGGACTGGGAGCGAAAGAAAAACATAGAATGTTTCAGCTGCTTCTCTTCTCGGGCATACTGTAAAAGTCGGTTAGGGGTCAGAGGTTTTATTGGCGTTTTTGAGGGCGATAGGCTGACCCCCTGTCACTGCAATAGCCTCTCGCAATCATTATAATACCTCATTAGACCAACGTGACATTAGATAACCTCTGATGTTCTGCCTACCCCATAAGGGATACAGGCGTCAATTTATATATGTATGTATTAATTAAATACTTTTCCCGATGACGTTCGACAATTTTTGCGTGTAGTCAAATAAAAGTCGATACGGACTGGGTTTGGGGACTGACCCCCATATGGACTATTTTCGTCAATAAAATCGTTCATAGTCACCGCTTCTAAAGTTTAATTACTACACACTGTAGTTGTTTATGTATATATTTAATAATAAATAAAAAAACCCAGACAATCACACCAACTACATAGCCCCAAAGTGAGCATAGCTTGTGTTATGGGATACCATGTAGCGAAGTAGACGGGAACCTAGAATATAAATACATAAATAGATAAACACCCAGACACAGAACATATTTTTTATTCCGTGTGGGAATTGAACTCGCAACCACTGGCGTCTGAGGCATACAGGTTTACCCCATCGCCAAAGTGGAGTGATATTTGCTAACAAAATGGCAAAACGATAGCTATTTGTCGAATACTTAAAAATAACAGGTACCAAGGATAAGAAAACAGTATATCATAAGCATGCTCAAGGCAGGAAAAAAATATAGAAAATAAATGATATTCCAAAGTGTCAACTATGTAATACCTATTTTTGGCTAAAACTGTCGACATTTTGAAAGTAATTTTGAAATACACCCTTTATCTGCAAGCGTACTCCATTTTAGACCTTACTGTCTCTTACCATTAGGTAAGATTAGTTTAGAGATTTCAAAATACAATTTAAAAACTTAGCTCTAAAGGAAAATAAATGTCGTACCAGCGGAGCTTCAACCTCTATACAAAGGTTGTCCGAAAGAGATTACTTTTTCTTTTATGACTAACTTTAAACTTTTTAGATTCTACTTCGTTTTTGTACTCGTAAATCATCGGTTATGACTTTTAATGAAACAGTATTTATATTTGTACAATATAATCAATTTTGTAAATAAATTAAAAATGAAATTTGTAAGACGATATCTAATAATGAAAAATAAACTATTGAAACTGGGTTTCGCACGCAGGACCTCTCTAACTGCAAATGACCTCTTGGTCAATGCACCATGGAGTCCATAACTAACATATTATCGCGTCGAATAAATTAGATTTTATAATTAAAACTTTAGTATGACTAACTTTGTTCATTACACAATACCTGAAATCATACATACATACAGAACTTCACGCCTGTATCTGATCATGGAAGACCATCTGATGTCATGTTTGACAAATGAAGTATTATGATCATGGCGAGAGGCTATTGCAGTGACAGGGGTTCAGCCCAAGGACTGCATACTGGTATGAATTTCTGTACATTTTTTTTCTGTATGACGTCATACCGTTAAATTCAAAAATAATTCAAAAATAACAGTACAGGAATTTATACTGAAAAAATTCGTGTACCTTTTTTATTATTGTAGCATAACTGATTTTTTTTTTCAGTTAACTGAAATTTTCCGGTATTATTATTTATATTGATACTAGCTGCTGCCCGCGACGTCGTCTGCGTGAACGCTATGCAGCACCAAACGCACCTACGATTATAACACTGCTAGCGTGATAATATGTAGCCTATATGTTGACCCGACTTCTTAACTATCTTCATGCCAAATTTGAAGTAAATCCATGCAGTACTTTTTGAGTTTATCCCGGAAAGACAAACAGACAAACAGACAAAAATTCTAAAAACTATATTTTTTGTTTCTGTTTCGATTGTAGATCATACCCCAAGTATTCTTTTAAAAAATTATTCAATGTACAGTTTCGACTTTCCTACCATTTTATTATATGTATATAGATTAAAATAATATTTTTAAATAATGTTGCGAACACTGTAGAATGCTCGATAGTTTAGTTGAAGCCTATGAAGCGTAGGGACATATGCTGACCTATACATTTCGGTACAGATATTAAATAGGTTTAAAATATTTCTGTACTAAAAACATCTACCTACAGAAATTAATCCGGTATACATTGTTTGGGTACTGATATTTTACTGGTACTATTTAAAAATTTTATACCGATATGCAGTCCCTTTCAGCCTATCGCCCACAAAAATGACAATAATACCTCTGTCCCTTAACTGTCTTTCACAGTATGCCCGGGAAGAGAAGCAGCTGGTACATTCTACATTTTTATTTCGTTCCCAGTCCAGCATGTCTGAAATATACCTGAATTTATTTGGGAAAATGTCCCACGTGATGGGCAATGATTTAATAAGAGAGCCATTCCCAGTAGGCATTACATGCATTGACAACCATCTGACGACAGCTTTCATCAGATATTCATGTTTAAAGCTTCGTCAAACCACAGAATAAGTAATAGTACAGGTACAGAAGAATTACTCCGCAAGAAGATCTAAATAAATTCGAGCCTTGCTACCACGCGATACGGTGGAATTCAGCTCGCACAGCATTACGTACCTGCAAATTTATATACCTAGAAGTTTTGTCTCTTTCTGTCGCATGCCTGTTATCTTTTCTTACGCTGTTAGGGTTGCTGCCTAGTGAAGCATAATTAATCTCCTTATTTGTAATTAAGTATCTGCCGATGTAGGTATTACTGTTATTCTACCTTTGTAAAAAATATTATTTCAACTTACCTACCTACCTAAAGTACAAAACGAAAAAAAGTTACGACGAATAATTAGTAATACTACTTACGTTTTGTTTACTAAATTGAACATAATCAAATCTAAACATAATCTAATTGAATATTTGTTTCTTATATCCATTTTTAAATACTATTTGCGACCTCGATCATAGAATTACTGTGAGTGCTATTAGGTAGGTAGGTATCTACAACGTCCCGACGACGGGCGCGCGTGTGTCACTCGACCCATTCGAAATGCGCCGGCGGAGCGCTTCGCTGTAGGTAAATAACGGATGTACCGCGCGGAGTGAGCCAGGCCTGGTCAAACCTGATCCAATGTGCCGAAACGATTTATATGGTTCTAAGACTTAACAAAATATTGGTACTCTTCTTTATTTGGTACTATATGATATCTAAAATTTACTTGATATATTTTACTTTGTTGTTCACTTTCTGCCTTATCGGCAATTCCACCAATTGAAAGTCGTGATTTGTGAGTTAAATACCTTATAAAATAAGTGATTCGAAATGTAACTCGAGTAAAAAATATGAATATGAATTTTGTGACACCTGTCTGTGATCTAAAGGCTTTTATAAAAATAAAACCGTATATTTTATCAACGGGAAAATGTGAACATTCTGTTTATTTCGATCAAAACGAATAGAAGCAAATGGTCCCATAAATAAATTTATCGGAACACATCGCTGCCAATTGGTTTTATGTAGAATTTGTGATATACGAGTATTTGGGCATTTTATGATTTCAAATATTTCTACTTTACGTGTTCGTTAGTAATTTAGGATTCTAACCTTGAATTATTAAACGTATACCGAGTTATTTGTACATAGTATAATAGCAATACAATAAAATATGAGAAATCAAAAACTAAACTGAAACAATTTATTATGACGCCTACGAAATCAAATAAGAAAGATTTAAAAAATGCATATTATTAAGTAAATAATATTGACGAATTACTAAAATTACAAAAAAAAACACTTCTTATGACCTTTTCTTAATCAATTTATTAGATTATTTTAAAATTTTATTTCCTTAAAATGTAAGTCCATTTCTCATGGTAAACTGATGGCAAATTATGATGTTTTTACCCACGACGGAACGGAGACGGTATATGCGTTTAGGGTGAGAGGGTGTTTGTGCAAACCAATGTTACCATTTATCTCCAGAACCACTGGTCCGATTTGAATGCGGTTTTCAGTAATCGCTTTGGATTTGATTGGTGCATGTTCTTAGATAGGTGTAGCGGTAACAACTCACCAGGGGGCGCTGCAATAAACATTTGTTTGTAAAAGCCAATGTTACCGTTTATCTGCAAAACCATTGGTCCGATTTAAATGCTGTTTTCAGTGATCGCTTTGGATTTGATTGATGCATGTTCTTAGATAGGTGTAGCGGTAACAACTCACCAGGGGGCGCTGCAGTAAACATTTGTTTTAAAAGCCAATGTTACCGTTTATCTGCAAAACCATTGGTCCGATTTAAATGCTGTTTTCAGTGATAGCTTTGGATTTGTTTAGCGCATATTCTGAGATAGGTGTTACGGTAACAACTCACCAGGAGGCGCTGCAGTAAATATTTGTTTGCAAACCATTATTGGTCCGATTTGAATGCCGTTTTCAATTATCGCTTTGGATTTGATTGGTATAATGTTCTTAAATAGGTTTAACGGTAACAACTCATCAGGGGGCGCTGCAGTAAACATTTGTTTGTAATAACAACCACTTCACTATGTATTTAAATAAACTACATGGGTTTTCCAGCGGTGGTGGGGACATTAGAGGGCTGATGAGGAACGAAGTGTTGTGTAATGTAATGTATGGTACCTAAATTATGCTCTTTAAAAAGTTTGAAATAAAAAACAATATAAAAATTTTGAAAAACCCACGACGCGACGACGGTTAAAAAGAAATTGAAAAAGAATAAAATAATTTAAAATCCCCCGACTGAAATGATTTATGTGACGAGAGATAATTAACGTGAAAAGCTTTTTTAAAAGTTCACTTGATCTCACACAGAGTCGGTCATATTATGAACAACATACTATTCGTTTTCATAGCACTTCCCTACGCTTACCTATTCGGTTCTCGAAGATGTAGATGTCGCACTAACATAGGTATTCAACTCCCTATGACCTTTATAAGAAGAGCAAGAAAATCCGTCGAGGGCTGCCATCAATATTTTAAATTTCAATATAAAACTACAAAACGAATTCATGCAATGGCAGCCCCAGACGGACTTTCTTGCTCTTCTTTTAAAGTTCATAGGGAGTTGAATACCTATGTTAGTGCGACATCTACATCTTCGAGAACCGAATAGGTAAGCGTAGGGAAGTGCTATGAAAACGAATAGTATGTTGTTCATAATATGACCGACTCTGTGTGAGATCAAGTGAACTTTTAAAAAAGCTTTTCACGTTAATTATCTCTCGTCACATAAATCATTTCAGTCGGGGGATTTTAAATTATTTTATTCTTTTTCAATTACTTTTTAACCGTCTCGTCGCGTCGTGGGTTTTTCAAAATTTTTATTTTGTTTTTTATCAATTATAAAGCTGCGGGCTTAGAAGTTAAGTACTGGTTTGTCTGTTTCTTTTTGGCAAACTTCTTTAAATTCAAAGGACATCTGACCTAATATTGGTGAAAAACTAAAATAGCCGGCCGAAGAAAATTATAATTTTTTTATGAAAGTTTAATAATATATAAGCACAATATGACGTTATACCTATAGTTTTGACACCTGAGTGCCACTAAATAAGGCTATGCATATAAATATAATAGATATTCAATTAAAAAACATCGAATTATCTTATGTCTCGATGCTTGAATTTATCGTACATTTCAATCTCTTTTAATGACTCAGATATTGGACCTAGAGGAATGATGTCATATTAAAAGATGTTTGAGTATTCGTGTTCAATCATAATATAGGGATAATTTTCTTTGGCCGGTTACTTTGCATTTTTGTTCTAAAACTATAAGAAGCATGTCAGGTGTCCTTTTAATTCAAAAAGTTATATCCAATTAAGTTTTATCAAATAGACTTTTTTTTTAAACTTATCACCTATATAAAGAACTAAGGCGGATCCTTAGTTAAGTGAAATAATGAGCGTTTAGAAATCTTATCATCACCATCCTAATAACTTATTCTTGTACGAATTTTCAACACATTAGTTTAAAGTGTGTAGTGTTTTCAAAATAAATTAAATTCGTCCAAAAATGGAATTGTAAGTGCGAAAGACATAAAAAGCATATAATATTCAAAATGCAATATATTTTTGTGTAACGTTCGTCCAAGACTATTTTTTGCACTGAATTACTCAGGAATAAACTCCGAATAGTCTAATGTGTTTGTTTGATAAGCGCCACAAAATAACATTAAATGTATGGCCCGCTGCCACTGTTCTTTTGTGTATGAGGCGTAGTCGCTAGCAAGGGGAGGCCTGCCACCAAGCTTGCGTTATTCTGATAAATGAATGGATGACTGAAGCGCTTATTCAAAAGAGGATGGCTACGAGTATAAAGCTTTGTCATTTGCTTAAAACCTCTAATGAACGTAATTTAAGCCGGTCTTAATTCAACAAATGTTATTTGTTTATTGAGGTAAACAATATAACGTTATAAATATTAAGGTATGTATAGCTAAGTAATTTATTTCCGATAAATTTTCCGAAAGATATGGTAGCTAGGCTCGCATATCTTTCTTGACATATAGAGAGTTCATATCATATCATATACAGAGTTCTTGTGATTATATAAATAACTTTACCATTTTCATTTCAATCAACTGATCGGTATTATAATTATGTACTCGAAAAATAACAAACTTTTGGATACACAAGTATGATATTAGTAAGAAAACTTCATTGTAGGACTATTGAGTTCTGTTTATGATGATAGTTAGGTATTAATTGTTCTTTAAAGTTTTTCTTACTTTTGAACTAATTTCTTAACATTTTATCTTTATACAAATGTACAGTATTTTTACTAAAAGATCGCGTTTTTCTAATTTTCCTGAGAATATTTCAAATTTATCTTATACATGTAATATTAATCTAAATGTTGTTTAACTCATATTAACCTTTCAGTTTGGACTTTATAAGGTCATATAATAATTGAAGTTTGTTTACTTACCTTACGAATTCAGTAGAAAAATCATTAGCTTCATCGCTCGGTTCTTCCCAGCAAGAAGCTTTGGCGTTGTTAAAAAACTGCGCCTGCGTCGACCACGCATCACATGCGTGTAGAACTCTTCTTAGTGCACTTGTCATTAAACGCACTGCGGCTTCGACGAAGATTTTGTCTAAAAATAAAAAAGCACGCTTTATTTGCCATCATCACGAGAGATATTGATTCAATATTTTTTTATGGTGCAGTATTTAAGTGTAGTTCAAAAATAATATAAATTAAAAAGTAATTATAACATTAAATTTGTTCAAGGTACTATCGAACCAACTGAATCATGACCCACCATAAGCTCATTTTGGCAAACCGCCTTAATGCTAGTAGGTCGAAATTCGCATGATGATAGGTTTCCTTGGTGACGAACTTGTTATCATTTTATTCGACGCTGAATGTCGTAATAAAATGTCCTAAGTGCAGTTTCAAACGAATTATCGGCAAAATGGGTAATGATGCAGTTGGTTCGATAGTACTGACAATACGGTTTTATCGTCATTTATAATTGTCAACTCATTTTTTACCACTTCTGAAATAAATTAAAACCTATAAAAAGTCATGATCTTAAAACAATGTAAAATAAAGTTAAGTAACAATATTTCTTTCTTACTTAACAATATAATGTACTTTAAATGAAAATCCATACATAAACTACATTACATTACGCACCTACATTCATGGCTTGTGGATGTAACGCTAGCAGCCCAATTGGCAAGCTGTTGAAGATAGCACTCGCATTGTCCCTCAGCTGTTCTTTCATCTTATCAGCATTCAAAGTATGAATACTTTCTCCTCGTTTTCTTACTTTATCCTTTAAATTATTCATTGTAGAGGCATGCACCGTAGGATTCATTAAAAATTCACTAGTATCACTTTGCAAAAAGTTACTATAGTTTAAATCTCTAGATCTACTATCTTCCCTAACTAGTTGCAAATCGCTGTCGTCTTTTAATTCTTCATCTAAATTTATACTATTAACATATTTATTAAAATATTCATTTTCACTTTTAATGCTTCTACTTAATCTATATTTATCATTTTTTAATATAATACTATCTTTCATCAATAAATCATCTTCAATTTTAGAAGTTTCAACGCCTTTTTTATATACAATTTCATTTTTAACAATATTTGAACTATATTTACTACTATTATTACTAATTCTGTGCGTTTCAAATAATATATTTTTTATTTCTAAAGAATTTGACGAATTAATTTTACTCTGTACAGCTATACTATCTTCTATTTTGGAATCTTTATTTACACTTATTTTAATATCGCCATCTTCTAAATATTTTTGCAAATTATTGTCTACTTTATATCGCTTACTCCGTTCAACAAACTCATTTAAAAAAGGATCTGTATTTCCTAAAATACTATCAGCATCTTTAAACTTTATATTATCAGCGAAGTCGTGAAATACATCAACATCTTTAGAAGCATCGATCCATAGCCAGAAAAAATGACCATCTAGCATATTGAGCCGTTTAGCTTCATCTATGACTCTCTTAGCGTAATTTAGATCACATACTAAAACTACCACTCCTCTTGTCAATCTTGAAATTTCTGCTAAGCGCCTGCAACAACACAAATATTATTAGCACTCAGTAAAACAAAAAGAGATATACAAAAACTCACTTAGCATTTAAAGTTACTCACAATAATTTCAGAAAGCTTTTTTGACAGTAAGCAGAAATGTGAAATTGAGATTAATTAACTAATTGTACCTAAAAAGCGCGCGGCGCGAATATCTCGCAGGAAGTGACAGCCATTTCGGATTGAGTGGTTGAGCGGTGAGGATGGAAAAAAGGTCCTTTCTTAGTGACAGAGCCGAGTATATATCTTCTTCAGCAAGTAAAGTAAACGTGTGCCAGTGCGTGTGAAGTAACGTAGCTCTGAAAATATTTTCAAAAAAATATTTATTATTCTGCCTTGAAATTGAAAGTTTATGTTTTAAAAAAATGCAATGACTTTTTATAATTTCAATATTTACACTAGGTAGAGATAGAAATATATTTATTGGACATTCAAAATAGAAGAGTAAACTCTTGAATTCTTTTTCTTAACATAGTTGTGTTAATAATTAACATGTCTGATTTTAATGTCACATAAACGGCGGCAACATCGCTAGAATGCGATTTCTCAGTGCGACAGATCTGTTTCTTTTGAAAATATAATAGTGAATAGGCACCTCATGCATAGATACGTATCTAACATCTTAGAGCTTACAATATCGTTATATAAGTTGAGGTGGAAATCTCATTTATTTCTTATATAAAATCTACATTCAAATCATAGGAGAAACATAATTATGATGTCTTCAAATCATTATTTGACACAAGTTCAAACTTATTTAAAATGCAAAATTACCTCAAGGCATATAAAGTTTCTCTTGCCGTAATCTCAAGCCGTATCTCCAAGGGTAACAATTCCTGTGAACAAGGCATTTATAATTAAGGCACATACAAGCAATTAATCCCTTCACAAAAAGGACCAATCACGTCGTTTATTTTAAGGCGGTTATTAGTTGCCTTCGCCTCGTAATCGGCGCTTAAGTGAGAAATAAATGACCATCATTTGCGCGACATTTAGACCAAGTATATATTGGTTACAGGAAAAAGGGAGCGCGTTACAAACGGGTGTTTCATCGCGGCTGTACATTGAAATTTCTGCGTAGTTTATATAGCTGCGCAGAAAATTTCATGTGAGAAATCAAGACATAATTTACGAAAACATAGCATTTGATCACGATCTTCAAGATAACAATTTGTAATTAAAAAAATTTTTTTTTCTATAAAAGTGTTTGAATGCCACTGATATAAGTGGGTATATGTGAAGTCTTGCTTTAAGTTCCTGAATTCTTTAAAATCTGGCCTTTTCCACTTCAATTATTATTTATTAAATGGGTAATATACATTTACATTTTGGAATTACACTTATTCCGATTTAAAGCAGTTAGCATCCATATGATATAAAAAGTTTCCGAAAACAATCGCAGTAAATAATGAGTACCCATTGGTATACCTATCATGAAATGCATAATATAAGTTTTTAAACTGACATGGTCATTAACATTTAAATTAACTTTAGAAACGGGATATTTACCATGTTTTACCGTCGTGATCATGGCGCTTGTAACAGTGCCGAAATATCGAGAACTCAAAATAAATGAAAAACATGGTAAATATCCCGTTTCTAAAGTTAATTTAAATGAAATGCATACTTCGAATTTTCTAAATCAAAATGTTAAATATCTATTCTAAAGATTATTCTATTTGAAAAGTAAATGAAACTTCTAATTTGAGTAATACAATTTTACAGCCCTTATTTTTTGCCAAACAACTTTGCATTTCATAGTACCTATGATATTTCTCTATGATTTCATAAGTATTTTAGCAAAACTCGCACAAAAACGCAGCGGAATGAAGTAAACTATGACTAAGCGGCTCAATTCAGACTGTCACGTACAAGCATTATTTCAAAGGCTTGTTGGCGTTATCACATAGTCTAAGATTAATGATTTCTCCGAATAAAGTGCCGGGATGCCAAACCTTTTAGACGAAAACAAAAAATACTTCACCGCTGAACATTTTGGATTGGTGATTGATGACAGTATACGACGACTCGTGTTATATTTATTTATCGTAGACGAGTAAATTGTAGTAGTATATAATATTTAAGTCCTTAAGTTTTTAAGCATTAATATTAGGGACAAGAGATTATATAGTATTGTCTCCAACTATAACTATTTGCCTATTTTAATATAAAATTGATGTTTTAATCTCGACCGCGGCACGTAAAGGAGGGTTATGTTTTCAACGCGTATGCATGTATGTATGTTAGTCCAAATTTATGGTTCTGGGATCTAAACAGGGACACATAAGAATAGCTCAACAGTTGCCTCAAATTGTTGTAGAAGGTGAACCAGTAGGCTACACAGACTCTGAACGAAACTTGGGGGTGCTATTTGATTCGGGGTTGAGATTTGAGAGGTACATTCAAGAGATAGTGCGCAATTGCTTCTATCGAGTCAAGGTCCTTTATAAAGCGCGGCACCACCTTTCAATTCCTCTTCGTACAAATCGCACGTTTTATGGTCCAAGGCCATCCAACTTGTTCAAAATGCCTGTTTTAGATACTGCTTAGATATTAAACCAAGAAGTCACATTCCTCCCTACATTAACCAAACGAAAACGCTTAATATTTATAATTATAATATAATTATAGGAGAAATACTCATTGCGCCTGTTTACTTTTTGGTATTTTGAAATCAAAGAATCCACTCTGTCTTTATAAAAAACTAGTTTGGTCCCCTGGTACGGGACTAGCTTGACTGGAGGTCCCAAAGCACAAAACCACTGAATACAAGGGCTGTTGAAAATATACCGCAGCTAAAACATGGAACAACATACCTCCACCGTTGCGAAACCTTAATGCTGTTTCAACTTCGACGTTTAAACGAAAAATTCGTCAGTATTTTCTTAAGCAGCAACTAAGCGGTATTTCTGTGTCAATATAAATTTGAGTTTTTTTCTTTTTATCACTATTAGTAGGTAGGTACTTTGTTTATATAAAATTTCTAATTTGTTACAATTAATCTTTTTATTGATTATTATTTTTTCTCTCAATGTATTCCTGTAATTTAAGTTTTAAATAGTTATTTTAACAATTTAAATGCTACCAACCTCTAGCAACCTATTTATGGTTGAAGCTGAAAATCAGCGCCATGGCTAAAAACCGTGCTTTAACCATTTCGGCTTCCTACTTGTTTTTTTTATTTTGTATTTTATGTTTTATTTTTTTGATGATTGCTGAATATTTTTCTTTCTTTCTTTCTATGATGTCTGATTCTAGTTGCGTCGTAACAATTGAACGGATATATAAATATAAATAAATAAAATTCCAAGGTAGCGCCTGTAAGGGGGTATTCAATATGGTTATCAAATAAATGCTAATGATCAGCCTTTTCTAAATGTAAAGGTGCAGTCACGTGCAATAATATATATACACTTGCCAACTTATCCACTTATAATAAGTCTCAAAGTCCAATGAAAATGTATACATATTATTACATGTGACTGTAGGTACATAAGAATACTTTAAAATTAACATAGCATTTAACAGACTGCTGCTACTGTTTTTATAACAAATATTACCTATCAAAGAGCCCTTATAGTCTTATATGCTTTTTCTGTGCTTTTTAGTTGAAACTTTGAAGTGCTGAATATTTTTGTATCGAGTTTTTATATTCCGCTGTCGGGATTTTTAGTTTTTATAATTACTTTTTATATTAAAGTACTACTATTGCCGAATAATTGACTATTAAAGTATCGGGCTTAGATAATTTACAGTATAATCTTAAATTATATTAATTCTTCAAATAATCACATGACCTACAACAAATACTAAACAAATGAAAATAACGATAGAGCAAGACCCTATTAGAAAAAAACAAATGTAATTTTTGAGACAAAAAAACTTATTGTTTAACTCAGTGTGCAGACTTAGGGACACATAAAATCAAACTTAAATACTAATCAACCAACCATTTAGTCAACACTCATCTCAAAAAACTAAGTCAGCTATAGTCAATTAAAATGGTTTCCAACTAGCTATTCCGATGCTAGGTAACGATAAATTAATGAAAGACCTTCTGAGGGCTGGCGATAACCCAGTATTAAACTATTCAAATGAACCCTTCTGCTTGGAATTATACAAAAACTATTACTTTGAACACCATTTAAAACAATTCTGTAAGCGTGATACCACCTGTATTAGATATAAAGAGTACCTTGTTTTTCAAAGAATTAAAAAAAATCCTAGTACCTGAACTATTATTCTATGTAGACCTATGTTCTGTGCTGCGCATAAATATTTTTGGTGCTACTATTCGTATCTTTTTTTTAAACCTCATTGTTATAATTCATTAAGACTGTCCATTAAGTATACTGTAATATTACTATCCAACTTTAATTGCGCTGCTAAGAACCAACTTAAGTTAATATAAATATTAAAAAAGTCCAATTTCAACACATAATTTGACTAAAGATTTTTAATAATCCCACATTATACTGCTTTCATGTTCATATAATACCTTACACAGAGTGCTCCATTTTCTTCTTAAATAATCCAACCCCGTACGTCATTATCTCGGTCCTTGAAAAACATTCAGGTGAGAACAGCCGGGGCTTTTATCTAGGGCACAGTATTATAAGTCGGGGTAAGCTTAAACGTTTTCCATCGCTTTTTACTGTGACTTTGAAAGTGTTGTCAATTTGTAAGTAATATAATATTGCTAAGCGTAATACGTTTCTAAATATGCAATTATAACTCATATCTTGAAAAACCAAAACAAAAATAAACGTTCACTGAATCAGGACACAAACATGCTTCAATTATGGCCGCGTTCATGTAGGTAAGTGTATCAAATCAAAACTGCGGGAATCGGTTACGCGGCGTAGTGACAGCAATTAAAGATGATATAATGTTAAGATGTAAGTACTCGTAACCTAACGTTTACGAGTTTTTAATTTTAACCTAACGTTTTGTATATATGGATATTGATATTTTATCCTTCTTCTAGTCCCTCGTATCAACGACAGGGATTCATATTAAATGGTATTGAAACAACGAATTGAACAAAGAGTTTTATTTTATATAATGGATCCTGAAAACTTTGACTGTTACTTCAAATAGGTAAATATTAAATGTTTTGATGCTTATATGTATTAATCCTAATCATAACTTCCAAAGGATGAAGTTTTGCAGACCCCGTGGTCACGAGAGACTGAGGTGTCAGGCGTCATGACAGTGAAAAAGTTATACAATGAAATTATACGCGATAACTCCAGTAAGAAAGTGCTTTCTTTAATAGTATGAATCGCAAAAACTTAAGACAATATTAGGACGAAGTTGGTCTTTTCAGGTCACACCAAATGCCGGTCTTTCTTCTGTTAGAGGCAGGCAACAAAAATGACTTACATTAGCAATAGTGTAGAAGAGCGGTGGATGCGTCGGCGAGGTCCTCAGCACGGGCACGCCGGCGCGCGTCGCGGTGCTGACCACGGCGGAGGCAGCGGCGCCGGCGCCGCAAACCAGCAGCGCCGCCACGCGCTTGCCTTGCAGTGCTGCACAAGCGCTTTCCAACACTCGGGCGCTGAACCTGCAAAGAAATGGTTTTCACGATAAACAAAAGAACAATCTACCTGCGTCTGTTTTTCCTGACCACTACAGTCCTGTAACTTTTAAGTGTCGAGTGAATAGGTTTCTCGTGGATGGACGTGTAACACCATAGTCTTCATGCGCACTTTACATCAGGTGGCATGGAAGACAAACGCCCTATACTTACAATATAAAAAAAATACCTAAACACTTTTTAAGTTGGATTATATAGACTGCGTACAGGAGTATTTTACATTTTAACTCGATGTTTCTGACTCTTGACAGATACCGTGGTTGCGTGTGACAAATAAAATTGAAACGTCGTCGAGTCACAAAAATTTTACCTTCAGTATTTTGCGGATGAATAAAATCAAAAATCAATAAAGCTACTGCGGATAAGCATATTATATTTATTCCCGATATAAATATAGCGGATTCTACAGAATCTAACTATATTTATATCGGGAAGCGTGTAGCGCTTTTAGTATCAATATTCAAACCCGAGCTCAATTTGATTTTAAGTCTGAATTAAAGGCATCACATGAAGCTAAACCATTTAACTAATATTATAAATATAAAAGTTTGGATGTATGGATGTCTGGATCAGGGACCGGAACCGCTTACCCTTTAAAGGGTTTTAGCCCGGGTTTTTAAGCGGGTTTTTATTTTAATTTGATTAAAAAGCCTTATAATTTTGCTGGTTGTTCATACGACTAGTTACTTTAAGGGAAACCCTTTGAAGGGGTTTCCCACTAAATAATTTAAATTACTAAAACCAAATTAAAACAGTCAAAACAATTGACTTACCCATTCGGAAAGGGAAACCCCTTCATAAGCGCTTACCGACAAAAATAATACAAGCAAATATGGTTCTTATATCTATGGAATAAAGACTATTTTTAAAGGCCTTATGTTGGCGAAGGAACCCAAACAAAATGTCACTCGGCGATGAATCATACTAAAATGAAATTTATTGCTATCACTTTAAAGTAGTATTCGTAAACTTGCACTACTCAACAGCACGCGGTTAGATACCAGTGAACGAAAATTCACATTTATTCAGTTGATTCGGGTATTTTCAGGTTTAGTTCGTAGTTGGCAGTATTATGTCATGGACCGTTGTCTATTTCAATGTTAGTCAGAGAAAACAAAGATTATAGATAAAATCAAAATTTAGGTATCTGATTTCATGTAATGCTGATTACCAAATGTTGATTTAGTTAAAATATCTAGTTGTTTGTCCTACATATAATAATATGGGAGAACGGGGCAAGACCGTATAGCTAAGTTTCTCCGTTTTAAAACGCAAATCATTAGGTACATGAGACAGCAGATCAAGCGTTACATTACCAGTCAAATTTCCCCATACAATTTTAACTTAATGTCGAGGGCATAGAGTTCAGATTCAAGTAATTTTTTTTGACAGATTATTAACGCTTGATATGCTGCCTTCTGTACCTAAACATTTCAATTAAAATATTTTAGAAAATAAAATTAAGCAACAATTCATTAAAATAGCAAATAGCTGCTTTTTCCGATTTTGCCCCGACCCATGGGTAAATCCTTATACTATATACGATATTGCCCTGGAATTTACCGAGTGACATTGCATCTTGTGCAAAAGAAGTCATCACAGCTGGTTCAGCCTTCGTGGGCCCAACCTCGACAGCCTATACATTTCACGAGGTCGCATTGTGTAGTGGATGTTGACAGGGGGAGTTTACTAATTGAATGCTATTTAAAAATGAAGTTTTTTTTTCAAATAAAAAAATATAGCATTTGAGGCATTGCGCTGTGATGCGACCCTTCATAGTGTGCGCGAACCTAGATACGTAATAATTAACCATTTAACATTTTTAATTAACCTCAAAATGAGACATATCACCATTTTTAGTTATAAATTAAAACAGCAATAAAATGTATCAATACAAACATTAATTTACCTTAACACGCTCATTATGCCGCGTCGGTGCGCACCGGACCGCGCCGGTTCTTATTGAAAAATGTTAGCCTAGCACATTGTGACGGGCCGCATTGACGGATTTTGGGTACACTCTACTAGACGTTGTTCTTACTGTAGATATTGTAAGAATTTACAAGTTAAAGCTTTCAGTCTTTGAACATAAGGTCAAGTTTGACTTGACACTCAATGGGTAATGTACTTTTATGAGCACGTTTAGACGAGCTTGTCTTGACCAGTCCATTTGCTATAGCACACAGGTCGCAGCTCAGTGCACAAGAAAATCAGCGGCGGATCATGAACTGCGCTGCACCCCTGCATAGTGTGCAATACTTCATATAAGATGTATGAAAGGCTAGCAGGCTATTGCGTTGCAATGCGACCCGACAAAGTGTGCTCGTACCTTTAAGGTACGCGTACACTTTGCCGGGTCACTGCGCGCCGGGCCGCGCCGGCTTCTATCGAAAAATGTTAGCATAGCACATTTTCATGGGCCGCATCGACGGATTTTGTACCGTCAAACCTTACAAGATTGCCGAAGTGATCTAACTTTGCTCAGCACTGCACTTTTCAAAAATATTGAAAAAAAAAACCAGCAACGCTTTTTATTTTGTCCAATATTAAATCTAAGGGTGACATTTAAACATGTCTCTGTCAACACCACGTAGCCGATGCGTTTTAGTTTCACTTAAGTCGGCTGTAAAACAGTGTTGAAGTTGATGATGTATTTTGCGGGCCAAATCTTGTCAAAAAAACTTAAATTTTAAAAATTTTAACACTAAATTTTGATTTATAATCACACTAGGTTACAAAGTTTTTGATGACTGTTAAATTGTAATAACGTAACATAAAAGAACGTATTTTCAACGTAAAATCTCTCTTAAGTTTGTAAACTGAATTTTGTAAATAGTTCAAAACTCTTTGGTAGAAGAGTTACAATAAAACACGTTATGTTTTTAGTGTCAAAATGCAATGTATTGGGTACAAAATTATAACAATAATATAAAATCTTCATTAAAAAAATGGAAAAGAAAATCACTTGTACCGTTGTGGTCCATAGTATACATAGAATAATTCACTTAGATCAGTATATGAATACAAACATTAATTTACCTTAAAATTACGTCAAATAGTTGAAATCCAAAAACCTACCTAATCAAAATATCCATACCATCGTAAATTGTTCTGATAACAACATACTAGAAATAAATAATTAGCTGAAGGTGAAGGGAATCCATATCCATATATTAAGTGGAAAGCAATAAACTGTTCCACTAGTCAAATAAGAATGGGTTAGCGCTTACCTTTTCGATAAAACTATGGTAACCCAATCGCAACGGGTTTCCTTTTAACTAGGTAAGCATCCTAAAATGGTTAGTAAAATCTTTGGCTAGCCGATGAAAGGGAAACCCCTTGAAGGGGTTTTGAAAATTAAACCGCTCGTCCGGTCCCTGGTCTGGATGTGTGGATGTTTGTTCCTCAATCACGGCAAAACGACTCAACGGATTTGGATGAATTTCGCATGGTGATAGTGTACAGTCTGGAATAGCACATAGGGTACTTTTTATCCTGATATTCCCACGGGATTTAAAATTGCGCGGGTAAAACCGCGCGAAACATATGTTTATAATACATACGTCATAACATCATCGTAAAAAATCTTTTTAATTAGGCTACCACAATATAGAAGTTTGACCATCCTATACTAATGCGATAACCCAAATTGTAGAACGCCGAAATCTCTTTTGGTAATTGGGTTTACCGAAACATACAGGGTGTCCCGTAACTTGCACGACAAACTGAAATGAAAGAAAGACTGAGGTGTGCTCTACCAGATAAAATGCGTAATTTATTTGTTAAATGTTCAGAGATAGTCCAGTACTTTTTTTTTTCACCACCGAATGCCTAACCTGAGGTAAATATTTTTTGTAGAAAAACGTAATGAGAATAATATTTTTTTCTCAAAGACACCTAATGAAATTTAACAAAATGATATTTGAATATGATAGATCTACTATTCTAAAATATTTACAAAAAAAAAAATAAAGAGATATCTGTTTGTTTGTACACACACACAGCAATAAAAAAACTGACCAAAAGCGCATTTTTCGAAAAAAAATCGGGAAATCTCGAAAATGGTGACACTTTTACTGAGGTATTTTTTTTTATCTGGTAGAGCACACCTCAGTCTTTCTTTCATTTCAGTTTGTCTTGCAAGTTACGGGACACTATGTATATGCCCGCGAAAACACGGAAGTCATTGCGTTCTTCCAAGTTTAGCGGATAAAAACTTGTGCCGAAAAATCTGTCCTACGTAGGTACTGCAATTAATTTACCTATTTCATAAAAAGTAGGTAGAAAGCAACTATTTTCTGATAATATTTTTAGGTCATAATAAATAAATAAATAATAAAATCCCCAGACAATCACACCAACTACATGGCCCCAAAGTAAGCATAGCTTGTGTTATGGGATACCATGTAGCGAACTAGGGGGGAACCTAGAATATAAATACATAAATAGATAAACACCCAGACACGGAACATTTTTTTTTTCTTGTTCCAGAGGCAGATAGGTTTACCCCATCGCCAAAGTGGTCGTCATTTATTTATTATTATTATGCATTTAATAATGCTCAATTATTCTTAAATTCCTGAAAAATATATGCTTACTATTTTCTGAACGGAAATTTAATGTAAGCTTTATTTAAACAACTTCCAAAAAAGGAGGAGGTTTCTGTCTGTATATTTTTTTTTGTGTCTTTGTTACACGATATTTTGGACAATTATGAATTGATTTTGAAAATTATCATTTCATATGATAGCGGATACTTAGTTGGTCCCATTTAAATTTCATCGAAATTGGTTAAGTACATCATGAAAATTTCTAACTTCTGAAAAAATATGTATGATTTCGGAGAATGTTTACGTTGATGACATTCTCAACTCAGCCAAAGTTTTGACGTGAAGTCGGTTTTTTTAATGCTCTGCATTCGTTGATTATGTTTTATCATCTTAAGAGTTCAAATTTATATTACCGCGTCAACGGACCCGGATGTATCAAGTCCTTGGAGATATTTAACTGCCTTAGGATACTGTTTTATTGATACCTAAATAAGTAGAACATTTCATTGCTTTTTATGGTCTACGTTTTGCCGTTTTCAGATCGAATGACTATTTAATATAATATACTTCGTGGAATAAGATGACTGAAACATATTTGACTTGTAATAAAGCAATGGTTGAGTACAGTTCAT
Source organism: Stenoptilia bipunctidactyla (assembly GCA_944452665.1). NCBI lineage: Eukaryota > Metazoa > Arthropoda > Insecta > Lepidoptera > Pterophoridae > Stenoptilia > Stenoptilia bipunctidactyla. The sequence continues at coordinate 11,627,706 of OX101727.1, forward strand.
ACAAAAATAAATAGGCCAAATTTAGTAGGTTGGGGAAAAAGTCTTTTCGCATTATAGTATGTATAAACTTGTAATAAAATCTCTTTGGCTATAGTATTTGTATCTGGCTGGTTTTGGTATCATTGCAAGTTAAAATTTTAAAGAATATAATTCCAAATTCAAATTAGGAAAATGTGTGATTTTCATTTGTTTTTCGTACTGTCGAGATGAAATCTAATGAAGAAATTCGATACATTTTAAAAGTTTACTACAAAAAAGATAAAATGCAACTCAAGCCGCGAAAAAAATTTGCGATGTTTATGGACCTAATGCAGTGTCTGTGAGAGTAGCACAAATTTGGTTTAAGCGTTTTCAATCCGGAAATTTTGATGTCAAAGATGCACCTCGCTCTGGTCGCCCTATTACGGATAAAATGGATGCCATTTTTGAAAAAGTGGAGCAAGATCGACATATCAGTAGTTACAAAACAGTTTTGGCGCATTTGAAAAAAGCTGGGTACACAAAAACGCTCGATATTTGGGTACCTCACGAGCTCACTGAAAGAAACCTAATGAACCGTGTACTCATTTGTGATTTTTTATTACGACGTAACGAAACCGAATCATTTTTGAAGAAGCTGATAACTGGTGATGAAAACTGGATCACGTACGACAAGAACGTGCGAAAAAGGTCGTGGTCAAAGGCCGGTCAGGCTTCACAGACTTTGGCGAAACCCGGGTTAACTCGCAATAAGGTGATGTTGTGTGTGTGGTGGGATTGGGAGGACATTATTCATTATGAGCTGTTACCACTAGGCAAGACTATCGATTCTGAACTCTACTGCGAACAACTTATGAGATTAAAACAAGAAGTTGAGAGAAAGCGGCCGGAATTGATCAACAGAAGGGGTGTGGTGTTTCATCATGATAACGCTAGACCTCACACATCTATAGCCACCCAGCAAAAATTAAAAGAGTTTGGCTGGGAGGTGTTAATGCATCCGCCGTATAGTCCTGACCTTGCACCTTCAGATTTCCACCTGTTTCGGTCTCTTCAGAATTCTTTAGGCAGTGTTAACATCACGAGAGGACTGCCAAATCCACTCGTCGCGGTATTTTTATGAGAGGTCCCAAATTTTTTATAGCAATGGGATCATGTCCCTACCTACAAGATGGCAAAAGGTTAGCGAACAAAATGGTACATACATACTTTAGTTAAATGTCAATAAGCAATATTAAAAAATGTTTTGAATTTTCTTAAAAAATGCGAAGAAACTTTTTCCCCAACCCAATACTACCAAAGATGCCTTTATTGTATTTGAAAAATAATATTTATTAATAAAATATCGGAGCTTGTGATCGATGGTTACGTTATCCCGATATTATAGAGGACACTGAATGTAATGAATGAATGATCGAATGATATTTGATTACAGCTCCGCTGTGTTAACTTTGACAATGCGAAACTTGAACTGACGGTTAATATTAACTTTGTATTATTGATTTAGTATTGTAACTGTAAACTATTTGATGAGACAAACTTGGGAATACAGCTTCTGTTGTTAATGAAGCCTGGGTTATTTAAAAGTCCGCTGGAGGCACTGGGCAAGCAAACCCCAAAGTCATAATTCTCGTTTTCTAAAAACCTTCTGACATATTATAAATATTTATGTATTTTTAATAAATAAAAATACGCAATAAATGAAACATTTTTTTTTTTTTTCATTTTTAATAAATAAAAATACATGCAGAGCCTCTTGGTATAGCGGCATAACTTTTCTTTTATCACTACGCCAGCTCCATCACCACCTACATTTGTGACTATTGTGTTTACATAAGCACAATAGTCACAAAAATATTTTGAACATAAAATAAACGTATTTACATTAAACGTATGTACAACACATACCTACATGAAAGAAATTTAGTGTGAATGGTAGAAAACTATTTATTGACTAGCCAGTGCTGGCCAAATAGTGATGGTCACAATATTTATTATTGGTTGTATTCGATTCTTAATATTGTAGCCATCTTAATTTGTTCGGGTTGTTAAATATTCTAATAATCATCCAACACATTATTTTTAAGCTATTGCATAGATTCTATCGCGGGCCTTGAGCGTGGGGACCGAATCCAGAAATTCCGTAACGAAAAAATCTGCGCTTTTATGCGGGCTTTAATAAACAATCAGCGCCATCTATCGAGAGGCATCCATTCTAGGCAACATGACAATTTTTAGAGTTGACAGGTAAATAAACAATAGTTGGCTTTCATAACAAATCCTTTATTTCGCTAATCTGAGTAAATCGATGAGTGGTCGAGTGGTAACGTCAAAAGGTTCCCGGTCAAGAGATACGAGTTCAAGCCCTGATAAATCGCATCGACATGAATCCTTTTTTTATGTTTTCTTTTCTCCTTTTAAAATTATAAATACATTTTTTTTAAGTTTTTTATATTGGAAGCTTACTTTGTTCTAAGAGGATTAAATAAAAGAAAAGGCAGTTACAAACAAATTGATTGAATGACTAAGTTAAACAGAAATGATGACACCAAAATACGACATTAAAAAATTTGACAAATGTAAAAAGAATATATTAAATAATGAAAACCTGAAAGGTATAATGAATAAAATAATGAAAACCTAACCTGAAATTGTAAATTAATTTATTACATAGAATGCGAAAATATTTCGACTCAAAGGTTTTATAATACCTTAACAGCTGAGCACAAAAAAAAACTGATAATTTTTTCCCGATCAAGAGTTACGAGTTCAAGCCCTGATAATCGCATTGACATGAATTCTTTTTTATGTTTTTCTTTTCTCCTTTTAAAATTATAAATATTTTTTTTTAAGTTTTTTATATTGGAAACTTACTTTGTTTTAAGAGGATTAAATCAAAGATTTAAATCCAATCTTTGGATTAAATAAAAGAAAAGGCAGTTACAAACAAATTGATTGATTGACTAAGTAAACAGAAATGATGACACCAAAAAACGACATTAAAAAATTTAACAAATGTAAAAAGAATATATTGAATAGGTAATGAAAACCTGACATGTACAAATTGTAAATTAATTTATCACAAAGAATGCGAAAATATTTCGACTCAAAGCTTTTATAATACCTTAACAGCTGAGCACAAAAAAATGGCAGTGTATTAAATGTATACGGAAGTGCTCCAAGCCAAGAAAAAAAAGATAAAGCTAAAAATAAGCCGGGAACATCAAATAGCCAGATAAGTACCGTCACTACTAAGAGGAAAAAGGCTTAAAATCTCCGGCAGCCAAGTCGCCTAGCATCACGCACACACATTCATGTGAATCCCTGGATCACAATTTGTCTCTATACCCGGCGCGGCGAACCTTGATCCCTATGACACTAACAGTAATTTTCACAACATAACCTTGTAGTGCCGTCACCGTTACATTAGAATCGTATTGGAGGCTTCTAAAAATGGCATTTATTTATTTTACGCAGCTATATTCCAATAAAATGATATTCCGTTGGAATTACAACAATTCATAACATTTGCAAGAAATTATCTCGAATTATCTCGAATAATCAAAGAATTAGTAACTTTTGCACAACTTAAACGTAAAGTGTGATTGAGATTGAGATAATTTCTTGCAAATGAATTGTTATAATTCCAACGGAATATCATTTTATTGGAATATAGCTACGTAAAATAAATAAATGCCATTTTTAGAAGCCTCCAATACGATTCTAATGTAACGGTGACGGCACTACAAGGTTATGTTGTGGAAATTACTGTCAGTGTCATAGGGATCAAGGTTCGCCGCGCCGACTATAGACACTATTGATCTTGAGTCTTGACACAGCTTCAAAAAGTTTTAATTTATCGACTGATATAAGTGCAGACCAAACTTGAAATAATTAATTTACAGAGGCAGTTTGAAAGCACGTACATGGAAATGGAGAATATTATAATTGAAAACATTGGCTTAAAAAAAGAAGTTAGTCAATTATCTCGACAAGTGCACTTACTCAAAAATATGTGCACCAAAACGCTTGATACTAAAAACTCTACGAAACAAAACAAAAAGACAAAAAAGTCGTCGGCAGACAATAGCTAATACACACAATGAAAACGTTGAGAAATTACAATCATTGCCACCATCACCATCGTACTCACTATCATCACCATTGAAGGAGAGTAACAAGGATTGTTTACGAGTGGAACCGGAGTCCTCACTACTAAAAACAAAAAAAAATCTCCAGGCAGTGGAAGAGGATAAGGTATTGGTGACATCTAAGAAAAATAGACATGAAGAACACAGAATCTTTGTAATTGGTGGACAGCAATGTAAAGGTAACAGATTAGTAAGATCAAGATTTAATAATCCTTACGAAAAATATGAAGTTATAGGTATCTTTTACTATACCTTACGCAAGCACTGAAGAAATATTGACGATGCTTAAGAACCAAAGAAAGAAAAGGACAAAATAATAAATTATTATTATTATTAATCATTTACTAAGTATCATATTAAGAATAAACATTCAAAGGTTAAAAAAATATACATTCAAGTGCAGATTATAAATATAATTCAACTACTACTCAGGGTGTAACTAAAAAGGGAACAATTCCGTAATACTTTTTAAAAATGACTGAAAATAAAATAGACATAAAAATTGGACATTCAAATGCAAACTATAAATCTCATCCGAATACTACTCAGAATGAATTAAAAAGGGGACGATTTCGTTCTACTTTCTTAAAAAGACAAAAAATAACTTGGAAAATAATGAATTAATTTTTTTTCGTAAATAAAGTAGATTTAAATAATAATAATGATAGCAACTCAAATCAACTAAAAATATTTCAACAAAATATTGCGGGTCTTTTGTCTAAAACTAACTTGTTGGAAATTACCTTAAATGAATTACGGAAAAATCACAATATGCAGAATGTGCCTACTTTGAGACTTTTGTTAAATTTAACAATAGTAATTTATATATGCATGCCCTAAAAAGGTAAAATATGTATGACCTATTTTTTTAATTTTAAGTCCTAAATCTGTACCATATTTTATGCAAATAAATGATTGATTGATTGATTCATAACTTTACATGCGGGCTTTAATAAAAAATAAGCGCCATCTACTAGGAACTTGTGGACTTCATATCAGATCAAACATTACTGCATTAATAAGTAAATAAATAATTATAATTTCATAGTTGATAAAAAATGCTATGCAATAGCTTTACCGCGGCAGTCTCCGAGTGCCACACGTCTTTTTTTTTATTTTATTTATTATCATTTCACAAAAACAATTTTCAAATAAACTTGTTCATAGTGCATAAATAAACCACGAAGGTTTGTGAATATGCAAACAGTCTACTTCAGTAAAAACTACTTAACATATAAAATATTTTTATCTTTTTATGTAAGTACATAATTATCAATTTTCAAGTGGTGCACGGGCAAAATTTATTTTTCAACACACTTGCTCGTAAAGTGAGCCTTATTCTATTGAATTTAGAACTATATTATACCCTAGTGCATAATATAATGAATCCTACAAAGTTGAATTGTACCTTAGTGCAAATTACATGCGAGTTAACAGAGCATATTTTATTAATCCGGGTTATACATTAAATATATGAGCGCGCGCGTTCAGGCGGCGCGCGTGCAGGCGGCGCTCGTGCAGCAGCAGCGGCCCGCGGTAGCCGCACAGCGCCTCCAAGCAACAACAGCGTGTGTACGTGTAATGGGACATGGTTACTGAGGCGCAGCAGCTAACAGCTGCTTCAAATAAATTTTATGACCTCCTTCCTAAACCCGTGTGCTTTCATCTTCGACCTCATCGTCACTTACCATCAGGTGAGATTGAGGTCAAACGCGGGTTTAGTCACTTATAAAAAAAAAAAAATGTCTGTATTTTACTCACAAGTGTGTTGAAAAACGTCGTATGTAACTCGTGAGCGTTGCTAATTACAGTCTCGGCTCATTATCATACTATTATACAATCACAACACATACATAGGTACCTAAGCTATTTAATTATTGTAATATACCGTTACAGTTTATGTTGTTCAAAGTTCGAGATTATGCAACTAAAACGCCAATGTTTCAAACACTTAACTGACTTTTACAGTATGCCCGGGAAGAGAAGCACTGGCACATTCTATGTTTTTCTGTCAACTTTCAATCGCTCAGAACTATGTATTTAGTAATCTTACGTAGAATTTTGGTTACTATGATCATAGAACATCTTAATCTGCATGTGAAAAACAAATAATAATAATAAAAAAGCTCACTAATTTCAAAATATGACACTTAATGGCAAAAAATCGGCAATTTTTATAAAAAATTTAAAAGTCGATTATCTCGAAAACGGTTAGGTTTGAGGTAGGGTGTTTCTGTATAAAATAAGTTAGAAATGACCTGTACTACACGCCCTTAACGGATCTAGGTCGACTTAACTAGTAACCTTGTAAAGATAAACGCCCAGACCCGGAACATTTTTTTTCTTGTTCCGTGCGGGAATCGAATCACGACCACTGGGGCAGACTGTGTTACCTCATCGGCAAAGTGGTCAAATAATTTGACTACCTACTTCAAGTGTATTTATGTACCTAGCTACAAAATAAAGTTTTTTTTTTAATTTTAACTTTGACTTGAATGTTCAATATTAATTTCGGTTAGTTTTCAGTTAGCTATACGATATCCTGCGAAAAAAAGGTAAATAAAAACAGACATATAGAAGTATAACCACCCGTTATTAGGATTACACTGCGCCAGTTATGTGCGTCAGTCGGTGTAGAGAGTTTTAAAACAAGAGACAAGAAAATAACTTAAGTTATTACTGTATTTCAAATTCTACAAAATAAAACTTAGCCTAAGTAAACCTAAAGCTCTGGGTCCACGATTGACCTCACGCAGAGCTGTCTTATTAATTAATGAATTTTAAATCACAAATTATAATTCACTCGCGGTCACATATGGTTGCGACACTATCAATGAAAAAGTTAAGTCAGCGAATCAATCGGTGAATCACTAATTAATATTCTCCTGGAACTGAAATACAAGGATGAGTCACTGAGGATGACAAACTGAAGGGCCTTCAGGGTCCGTAACAAAGGTACAAACAGATAGAAGGACAACGAATGATCCAAAAGGATTACAATTTTTCAAGCTACTTATAAATTCAAGATGTAATGTTTATGCCGCAGAATTTTGTATTCAGACTCAAGTTCCCAACCCTGTGTTATTAACAAGCTAGGCCTCAGCAAGCCTTTTGCCAACATGCCCCACTGAATAGATCGGAGTTATTCACTTACACGTTTTCATCTCGAGTATGTATCCCCTACTACGAACACAAAACGTAATCAATGAAATATTTGACGATAAAATAACTGATGTGAAAGATTGTTTTTTACTTAGGCACGGTACACAGCTTCCATGATATTGTGTAAATTACACTAATTACAGTAAATCTCATTCGTCTTCTTTCTTATACTCTACGAATAACTATTAATTCACTGTATTTGATATTGACCTCTTGTAATCAATACGACCTACTCCACTTTTTTGCTAAAATTTATATCAACAGCACGTTTCATCCATAGCTAATATAAATTTGCTGACCCTACTTAGAAGCGGGAAAATGGCTCCAAAAGGTTAGCAAATGCGAAAAGAGGCTATTATCTAGCAGTAGGCAACATTAATAATAGCAAGCTAATGATGTGGAGGAGAATTTGAAATGATTATCTTTTTGTTATATTAAATTAGACCCTGGTCGTTGGGTCATCAATATTTTTCATACTTTACGCGATTGTCCCGGTGGAAATGATTAATACTGTCTTAAGTTTTACGCGATAAATCCGGTTAAAAAGTGTTTTATTTAATGGAAATGATTAATATTACCCCAACTATCTGCCCTAGAATCACATTGTGGAGAAGACTCAAAGAAATGCTAAGTAAGTACCAACTGCAGCAGATTTTGTGTCTTTAAAAATTAAATGGACAATAACAGCGACGTTGCTCTAAAACTGTGTGATCTTTAAATCGATTGTTGTTGTTCAAAGGAAATGTATACAGAATTATGAACACAAAATAGCCGCATATAACTTAAAGTAAAACAAAATTATAATTATAAAAGCTATGCCTTTACGCCTTAAACCGTTTAAGGATTCCCTTTTCCGACAAGATTTATTATTAGAGCTTAGTTTTGTAAGTTAAAGCATTTTACAAGCGGATAAATAAACTGCATTCTCCAGGCACTTAAGATATAGGGCAACTTGAAGCACTTATCGGAGTTCGTGCTAACGATGTTCCGCCTCTTGATTGTCTTTTAATTTAAAGTTATTATAAAATTTATTATAAAAATACTTACTTTGCCCATTTTGAGATAGTTACCCTGATTTCTTACCTAAACATCATTTAGATATCAACAGCGATCAAAATCTAAACAGTGGAATGATATCTGTTAACCAAATTTTATACGAATGAATTAAGTGTTTTTAAAACGTTTGTTTTTCTTGAAAGCTTAAGTAAGTGGAAAGTATATAAATGTGCTTTTGCTGTTTTTCATGCTAAAGATAAACATGTATGGTACGCTGAGGCAACAGAATGGAGTGTATAATTGGCAGGGTATTCGAAAAGTGTTCGACATTGCATCATAGGATGACTGAATGAATGGTAACAACATGTTTCTACATAAAATTCCACATACTGGACTAGGAGCAAAGGAAAACATAGAATGTGCAAGCTGCTTTTCTTCCCGGGCATACTGTAAAAGTCAGTTAAGGGACAAAGGTTTGACTTGAGATTTTTTTGTCTCTGCAGTAGTCTCTCTCCACCATAATGCCTCCGAATTTTTCAAACGTGACATCAGATGGTTTTAAAACCTCTGGTGTTCTGCCTACTACACAGGCGTGAAGTTATGTACGTATGTATTCCGCATACTGCGGCGTCACCCGGTCGATGATATATTAATATAATAATATCATCAACTGAAATAAAATATGATCTCATTATAATATAATTGGACCATATTATAAAAAGCCCAAACCATGCTACTTTCACCTTACTTAGTCTCCGCTGCACTCAAAAAATAGTTCTTAGTAATATCTTAGTAAATGGGCCGTATTCGACTTGCATTTCCTAATTTTAAAGTTTCCACAGTGTCAAATTTTACGACGTGTTGCGTCATACAAAATTACTATTTTATTCTCTTTTTTGTCATTGTCATAAGAAACACTTACAAAATTAAAGAATTCAATGTCGAATCGTGCCTATTCCCATCTTTAATTTCAACGTCAACATATCAGTGAAGATCGAGATCTAAGAAATGGTTTAGTCTTCTTTACAAACATAATCTTAATAAAACTGTTCAGGAAATAGTTAACTTTTACTGATCTACGTGTAGGCTGACTATACCTTTTACTACAGATATTTATTCCCATTCGATATCTTTCAAACTTAACACGATGCAGTTTTTGTAAAACCTTACAGATAACCTCATGCGCAAAAAGATGTTATACAAAGTCGAATAAATAAATTACTTAGTGAAGGAATACTAGAACCCTGTAACAGCGAATGGTCTAGTCCTTTGTTACTCGTGCTAAAGAAAACTGATAGTGAATGAAGTATAATTGCGTTACTAATTTATTCGTTAGTTCTAGTTAACTATATGGACACTAGCTGACCCGGCAAACGTTGTTTTGCCATATAAATAAAAAAAAAATAGATGTTGGCCGATTCTCATAGATACCGGATAAGCACAAAAAATTTCTTCAAAATCGGTCAATCCGTTTCGGAGGAGTATGGCAACGAAAACTGTGACACGAGAATTTTATATATTAGATAATTAATAATTGTTTTAAACTATCGCGGTTATTTTCACTATGATTTAATGTATTTACGGGATTCTTACCACGATTTTCGATTTAAATATCGGACGTGCGAAAATAAAATCGAAAATCGTGGTAAGAATCCCGTAAATACATTAAATCATAGTATTAGATAATTCTATAAATTCTGAATAGAAGAAAACAATTCACAATTTACTTACATAATTAACTTAAATACAAAGAATACAAATTAAAACTTACAAATCAAAATAAAAAAAATATTATACAGGGTTGTTTTTTATACACCAGCCAAATTTCAAATTTTCGTGTAAACGTTCCAGTTCGTGTAAACGTACCTGCAATTTATTTTAGTATCGTTTAATACAAAAAAAAATATGGCACCACAAACTTTTTGATAAAAAGTAGCTGTTGATGAACATACCTACTACGACGTGGTATTTCTTTGATAATACTACGACTAAGTACTACAAAATATTTTATAGTAGCGCGTAGTCGTCTTTATTTTAAAGGTATTCATTTATAATTTAGAGTGCTATGATTTGCTTAATATGTTAGCGAATATAATAATTTTGTTGTAAAAAAAATACATACCTTTTTTTTGCAAAAATGGTTTTTATAAATGTTGTGTTAAATAAATTTGGCCGGTAACTAAAAAACAACTCTGTATTTATTATATGTTTACGACCCGTTTAAGCGGCATTTCAACGCTGAATTGCCAGAGACAACCTCGGCGCAAGAAAAATGCCGGAGAGGGTCGCAGCCTCTATCCCTCAACTGGTGACACATTTTAGATTCTGAAGGAGAGCACTCTGAACTCGGTTCTGATCTTAATTAATTAAAAGTAGGTACCTAATTTTTCACCAGAAATCCCTGTGAATAAATTAAGAGACCGGTTTACTCTTATTCGCTGCCTTAGTCAACACGCACATAGCAGTGTTTCTGTCACACGCACACCCCGCTATGTATCTATTGCATTACGCTCATGTAACCATGCGTTGCTTAATGAATTGTTTAACTATCGGTTAAGTTCACTCAGTAAATATTAACAGTAAAATATTAATATTCATTTTATTTATTCTCTTCATGTATGATCTCAAACTATCACGTCCTGGAATTTCGAAAATGACCCACCAGTCACCCTGTATATCAAATTCATAGCTCTAACAAAACTTTGCAGCTGATGCATAAATAAACTGTTCTGTATGTAGTTTAATTCACAGGCTGTTTATTAGCACTTGCAGGCTTTGAACGTAACAAAACAGTACTGTGCCTCCGGATTTAATGTTGCAAGAAGTTCATTCCATACTCACTTCTTGGTTCGTTATAGGTTGTTCATTTATCATATTATAAAGGCTAAGAATAAAACTATGAAAAACGCGATCTTGCAATCTTTTTTATTGTAACTAAAAGTTGCTTCTAAAAATAAAACGCTATAATATTTTAAAGTTTTGCATTTAAAATGCTTAATTACTCTTAAGTAAATGAATTAAATTATTATATATTTTTTATTCAACACGTTTTTCATTTATTTCATATAACGTTATGTTGATCAATACTCGGACGTATTTTATTTATAATAGTGAAAAGTAAAACTTAAGACAGGACAATTTTGTTGGAATTTATAAAACACAAATGTATGTAAATGTTAGTAATCTATCAATAATGTAAATCGCTGTAATTTGAAAAAAGAATTGGTTGTTTATTTTTGAGTTTAACTAGTCATCACTGAATTATTATTGTCACTTTCAAAATGGTAATTTTATACCTTTGTATCATGTAATTTCCTACTATTTATCGAGCAGTCCTAATTTATTGTTTAGCAATTACAGGAACAAATATGATTCCTACCGAAGCATACACTCCAATACACATCATTGATCACAAATGATTCCATCCGCTTTGGTTAGAGGCTCGTAAATCGATGAACTATCATTAGGACATGAAATACAAATCATATTTATCATAAGTATCTTAAGCTTTTAAGATAATTTTACTTTCACAGGACATTAAATAAAAATCTTTTTTACTGGATGCTAAAGCATAGGCATAAAAGCATATTTAATTTCTCTCCTCCTAATTTTGGTTGTTATTATTGACGGACTTGAAATTAAAAAAAATACCAAAAAAGGCTTATGAGTGGTTCTAGGTTCCAGTCCCAGCTGGACCAGTTTTGTAAGCAAACTTTTCTAAACCAGCTCTATAACAAATAACGATATAAAAGCTTACTTTGGGGCAAAATAGTTGAAAAAGCTGTTTTCAGATTTGATTTGATAATTTTAGATGCTTTAACTAAAAAAAAGAGCACTTTCACATTAACTCCCACTTTCCAAAATCTATCTGTCCCTTTTTACCGAGCATCTAGGGCGTTTAGGCGTTACTGTAACATGCAGTTTAAATTTCAGTCAAGACAACGCGTCCATGGCTCAAGTAGCTTCGAAAAAGTTGGGAATCATCTCGAAGGTACGGCAGTACTTCGGCCATGCACAGCTTCTTAATATATACACAGCTCAAGTGCAATCATGCATGGAGTACTGCAGTCATCTTTATCATAGTTCAGCCAAATATCAACTAGAAGCGCTGGACCCCGTGGACCAAAGAGACCGTAAACTAAGAAACAACGTCAATCTTACGACCAAAAAATTGCAGGACCTAGAGCATCGTCGTAAGGTAGCTTGTTAAACCGTGTATTACAGGATACATTTTGGAGAGTGCGCGAGTGCTCACCCTTTTACCATCGGACTACTAGACGCAGACAGAACTTCCATCTATAGTGAGTAGTAGATATTCCAAAAGGTCGAACTAAGTGCTTTGACAGTTCCTTTTTGATACGGGTCGCCAAGGTTTGGACTGACCTGGTACTTTTAAGCGTCGAGTCAATAGGTTTCTCCTGGGTGGACATGTACCACCTAAGTCTTCATGTTCACATACCATCAAATGTCATGGTAGACAAACGTGCCATTCTTACTTTGTAAGAAAAAAAAAAAATTTTACCCTAAGAACATATTCACTTTATTATTAATAAGTTTATTTACATAGATTGCCTCGCATTGTCAGAATCACAAATAGGTAATCTGTTACTAGATCACCGCAGCTATTGTATGAAACCACAAATAGACTAGATCTTTTACAAGGATGCCACGCGTTGCAATGACCCTTTTGATTTATATACAGATACAGGGTGTTTCATTTACGGATAGTTTCATTAGTAAAAATATTTATTAGGTATATCTTCTTTTTTATAATGATACTAGCTGACCCGGCAAACGTTGTTTTGCCATATAAATAAAAAAAAATAGATGTTGGCCGATTCTCATAGATACCGGATAAGCACCGGATTCATCAAAATCGGTCAAGCCGTTTCGGAGGAGTATGGCAACGAAAACTGTGACACGAGAATTTTATATATTAGATAAATTTATTCAGAATATTCAATGTTCACTGATGTTTCGTGGTACTTAGCGTTCGATACTCTATTGTAATAAAAAAAATAATAAAGCAGTCGACTTTGAACAACGTTTTCTAGCGAAAATCGATAGTAGATGGCAATTTTTGAGAATACCACGGAATTGTAAAAGTCGACTTAGCTCGCTAGCCTCAACTACTACGGATATGACAACCGTAAACCAGTTTACTAGGCTCTATATCTAAACTAAACGGAGGTATAAAACGTGACAGGATTGACTTTCATTCATTTTGAAATAGTTGTTTCATCTTTTATGTATATGAGAGGTAAGAAACTTCTTCCTATTTAGTATGCGAATATTATGTACAGACGCCAATGACAAGATGTACATTTGAAGGAATTCAATAGTCTGAAAATCTGCATAATTATGACGAATAAATTAACCTTGTTTGCTTTTCACTGTATTTATTATAAACGGGTCGAAATGGAGGAAAATCGAGATGTTTATGCTTGGTGGTAGGATCCCTTCTGGGTCCGCCTGGCTAGCGACCACCCTTTATATAAAGTCTGCCGCCAAATGTTACCGCTCCGGCGGTAATGTGTTCCGGCAATATTGTATAAAGAGCCAGTTCCTTCCTAAACCCGTGTGCTTTCATCTTCGACCTCATCGTCACTTACCATCAGGTGAGATTGAGGTCAAACGCGGGTTTAGTCAACTATAAAAAAAAAATAAAAAAAAAAAATGTTTTTTTTATAAAGATAAAAGAACATTTTATGATTGAAGACACATATCAGCAGAAGCTACAATGCAGGTCATACTTTGGACATAACTTTATTGATTTCTTATATTTATTTATGGTATATACAGTTCAATAGATTATTCCTTTCAAAATTGTTTTTTTTTTCATATTATCAATGATTTGGAATGATTAGCTGTCTCTGTGGCTCTGTTTGCCTCGAGTAGCTCTCGTTTTAATCACAAATATTGATTATATATATGAACTAATTTAATGAATTCGCATCTGAAATTACCTGCATCATTAAGAAGTATTACAACCATGCGATAACAAACTAAAACAAACTCTTTTTAAACTTATACAATTTCATTTTAAACAATAAAAGTAAAGTAAAAGAGCATTTTGTGAAATTGCTAAATAGTGTAAAAAGAACCCAGCTTAGAAGTAATATTTGCATTGCATTGTTGTGCAAATTCGTTTACCGAGTACGTATTTGTGCGGTTTTGACGCAATATATTTTATTTAAAAATACTCCATTAGTAAAACTGTATAAAGATTACACTAATTTTAACTGTCAAAATAATACTGTCTACATAATTGACGCTGAAATTTTAAGACACAGTAAAAATTACCTCATAAGACAGAAGTTATCATTTATATTGCTATTCCAATATCAATATTTGAATCATCACTGCATAAAAACATTTAAAAAAACATTCATACATGAATGATATATAGTATTGCGTTGTTTTCTTCAAATAAGTGGAAATATTTATTCAATCAGTAATAAACATAACAATAAAAAACCTAGAGTTCAATTATTGTAATAAGAAAGTCAATCGTATTATATAGTAAAAGCATTATGAATCAACAAAAATGAAATGATCCTTCTTTACCACAAAAGGAAGCACGAATTCCAAAACATTTGTATAAGAACCGAAATAGCACTCAATATAGGAAAGAAGAATGCGGAGATATTCGTCCATTATATTGTATTATCAAAATATTTAATAACGCAGTACTATAAATTCGTAAAAGCTATGATTGTTTTCATAATCAACCTTAAACTTTCAGAACGTAAATGCAATAAACAATATTTTTACCTCCCATCCTGTACAGTCTCTATTGTCTATATAAATTATAGATGTAACCAAAGATTAAACTAACTGCAGGAGTATGCTTGGATTTCATTCGAGATCCGCTTACAATTCACGGCGGAGGTCATTTTAAATTTAAAGTTCTAAAAGCATTCCTGGTCGAAGCATTCTAGAACCATTGCGGTGAGCCAATGTCGTCCCAAAGATGTTTAAAAATACGGAATAGTTTTGAAAGGAAAAATGAGGAGGGCAGAACAATTAAATTTGACGTTGGGATTATCCCTGAGGATACGTGGAGTACCGCTGTCGAGTTCATGCTGGGAAGTTATATAAAGGAAGACGTCTGGTGGTCAGCTGCAGGTACGACAATGCATTTAAAATATTGTCCGGGAAAATATCATGTTTTCGTAAGGATTCCTTTTGGGTTGTTAATTTAATATCTTTAAAAAGAAAATAATTGTATTACCTGGATGTTTATTGTGTGAGGTAACTTTTATCGTAAACAAATAGGTACTTAATCTTCGAATTTTGGCTATTCGAGCCACGAAATCTTAGTCAAAGGGAAGAGTTTAATTTTGTTATATTATCTGACACTGACTACGCCTGAGGCCGAGTTGACAAGTATTACAAAAAAGACTGAAATAAAGTCAAAGTAGAAATCATAAGTAGTTACTTTGGTATATTGACCGAGAATCTTGAATTAAGTCGCATTATTTACATAGTGAAAAGAATCTGCCAGCGCTTCAGAAAATCGATATATCGAGAAGTGGCAAGAACTCAAGAGCAATCATATTTTCATAATGGCTTACTTTACACCCAAGGACTTCTGTGATCCGTGTATTCTCTATCTCTGATGAAAGGTCTTTCTTATATTATCTTTGGAAGATTTTCATCTGGTTTGGAGTATAATATAAATTCTTGTGACTCACTACACAGCTATTAAACATGAAAATCTACGAGCCAAGTTATCACAAAAAAAATTTGAAAATATCGATTTAAAAATACTTAAACTGATAATGCACTCAGTTCGAGTTCGTTTCGATTTAAGAAGTTAAAGACAAAGTGTTTTCGGGATGATCCGGCTAATATAGCTAGTTCTATATATTTATTTTTTGTTTTACTGTTTGTTGCTAGTTTTTAGTTCAGTGGCCATTGTCAGTTGGGCTAGACAATGTGGCAGTGTAGCAAACAGATATAAAGAAAATGCAGAAAATAAACTATATTTGCCAGAACACTCAAAACAAAACTTCTTAAAAACAGCACAAGTTGCAATTGTATTCAGAATTTTTAAAACTATTGTTAACTGTTGAATTGTTATTGATTTAAGTTTTCGCGATGCAGTATTATTTATAAGATAATGTTTCTAACCGGATTTTATTGTATTTAAGTCTAACTATCGTGTCTGTAAAGGCAATAAAACTATGAGTTAAAAGGCTTTCAAATCTGATCAAAGCGTATTATATTTAAAATTGTCAAATGTTTCTTAAACACATTCTCTCCGTCAACTCTTTTGTGTACATGTTGCACGGATAGAAAGGTATCACGATTCACGATAAACCATTTTCAAGCCAAATACAGAGTTGCCTGTGAGCGGCATTTTTATCGCTTCCCAGCGTTATATCCGATCCATTTTTAATCTAATTTCTGGTAAATGTTAAAATGATTTTTTTGCTCGACGGATGCAATTTAATTTATTGGTAACTAATTTGAGGATCGTTTTTTTATATTCATGTGTTATTCAGGTAGAGGTTATCACAACTTACAAATAGATGACATACATACATAACGTCACGCCTGTGTCCCTTATGGGGTAGGCAGAACACCAGAGATTAAAAGACCATATGATGTCACATTTGACAAGTTTGGAGGTATTATAAAGATGGAGACAGACTATTGTGGTGACAGGTCAGCTTATCGCCCCCAAAAACGCCTTTAAAACCTCTGTCCCTTAACTGACTTTTACAGTATACCCGGGAAGAGATGCAGCTGGTACATTCTATGATTTTCTTTCGCTCCCAGCCCAGCATGGAAGAAATAGATGACATTTTTAGATAAAAATAAGTCTTAAGACTAAAGTATTCCAAATAGTGCCTGAACTATTGGATATGCAAAGTCCCGTTGCACTTATCATGAAACGATGAAGGCATCTTCAAACGTCTCTGCAAAGTAAACACTGCATTTCAAGGATTCAACTTCTTGTTTAGTTTCGAAAGAGTAAGAACTCAATTTGGCAAATATTGTTGGGAAAAAAGCATTTTATTTTGTTTAAGTTGTAACCATTTTTTTATGTCAATATAATCAATATTTACAGGTTGAAATGTACAGCTTCTACTTGATACATTATTTTTCATTTTTATTTAATTATCGTCGTAGATTCAAAAACAAGTCAAAAGTCAAATAATTATTTCGTAGGTAGGTTGAGAAACATTGAAAAACATTAAATTAATAACAAATTAAACTGTATCTACCATCACTTGTGAAAGTTGATCTGTTGAGAAGAAGTGGCAAGAAACTCAACAGCAACCAACAACAGTTTACAACCAGGAAATCTTGCAATCGGATATCTTATATAGTCCTTTTCACACGCTTGTTTTAGCGCATCCTTAAATCTATCGCAGGTTAATTCTTAAATATTTTTGGAATTTTACTATACAGGAGTACACATAGACCTATGAACGAGTTAGTGACTGTGGACTATTATTATAGTAGGCTATTATAGTACTATTATTATTCAAAGGACAGTGTCCATATTACGCCAGTTTATTAGTTTACACATAAAATCCTCTGCAGTTCTTATCACAGCGACGTTCGCATCCATTTCCTAGGAAGAGAGAATTTTCTAATTGGCATAAATCCATGCTACCCGCACTTAATCAGAATTTGCATATAAACTGCAAATTGTTCCTAACTACAAAAGATTCCTTGTTTGAATTCATAAAAAAAGTAATACTAAAGTTGATAAATCCAACATTTTTACTAAAACCTAATTTGTGTTCCAAGAATATAACTTGCTTACTCATATAACATTAGGTATCAGAAGCGTTACTTCGAAATTCAATTAAGAGGGAGTGGCCCAAATTTAAAATTAATGTTGCTTCAGATGATTAATCTTTCACATTGACAGGTACCGCTCAGGATCCTGATGCTGTCGAGGAGTACCGTGTGTTGCTGACGTCTATTGTGAACCAGGGCATGAGTGTAGCTTGCTTTCTCACTGATGGAGACGGTTCAGGACGCACGCTTGTCGGTGTCAATATGTGCATGCCGCAGAGGAAGGATCAGTTTGTGGAACATTCACCGGTAAGTTTTTAAAAGGTAAATAGTAGTAGGTCAGATAAAAGTTATCTTATAAATAAATTATTACTCGACAGCTTCAAGGTCGTCTCAAGGTGTATTGTCACTCTATGTCACTGTCACATAGTTATAAAACCGTGAAACAATATTATTCCGCCGCGGATAACTCATATTCGACGATTGAAAAATCAGTCCTTAATTAAATGCAAGCCGATAAGATACGTTAGATTTCCTTTTTTATTACCAATTACAAAAAATAATCTTTATAATTTTGTTTGAAGCCTAAAAACTATTATGATCCTACAAATATGTGGTAAAATAATAGGTAACAAGTTCAAAATAAAAAGCTTATCTCAAAACACTGATTTTTCGAAAATCGTATTATTTTGATGTTATTACAAAAATCTCAATTGTACAAAAAGATCTCAAAGCATCTGCATTATTGTGTTACCAAGTATACCTAAATAAAAATATAAGTGTTTACCAAATCACATTTCAGAACCCAAAAGGGCCATTCCAATCCTGAAACGTTTAGTTAAACGATTTTTCTTTTACTTGAGCAGCGTAATTTTTTTTCATATCCCAGGGTTTCATTCCCATTTATTCACCCTTTTCAGTTCGAGGTCGACCTACTTTTCAGCCATTGCATTATCCACCGACCTACTCATATTATATCTACATAAACTATGCATCTAGCGATCAAATAATAAATTATCTTGATATTTCTGAACAAAATAAATTCGAGAATCGTATCGTAGTTTTTTGTTGCCTTAAACAGAATGCAGAAAATTTTCTGCAAAAACAGAATCAGTTAAATTATTAAGTTGACATGCTTTTAAAAAAACGTACAAATGTATATATTTTTAAGGTCCCAAAAATTGAATCAAACGTAACCATTATAAACACACTGTATCCGATCACAAAGAGGATGTTTCAAATCACCCAACAAGTTTATTGTACGAGAAAATAAAATGGCACATAAAAAGCAGTGTGTTCCCAACAAGGGTATTATAAATGTCCATGAAAAAACGTTTTTTCAGCCGAAAACGAAAGCTGGTTTGGTGTCGCTACGTTTGTTTGCCGAGGCCATGAAAGTGACAGCAATATATGACACGTACGACGTAGATGAGTATCTCATGGGAGCGGGACTTTCCGTGGCTCCGGAGTTCCGAGGCTTGGGACTCGCTATGGAAATGCTCAAGGCAAGGTACAAATATGTATGCAGCGCTTGTATCATCAATTTCGTTCAGTTTCTTTGTTTGTTTTTATAATCGGGAATTTTGATTCTGTTCTTGTTTTCTGGAAGGATGAGAATAAATTTGTTGCTGGAATGTTATTGATTATAATTAAGTTTTGTATTTCGAAAATAAAGATGTCGTAGTTACCATTTCATTATCACCGCCACATGCGTACGACTTCAGAAATTATGCTAAAAGAACAAATTAATACAAAAAAAATTAATCAACAATATGTTTCAGCATATCATTTGTATTTAAGTACAAATACGTGATTTTATTCAGTAAATTTTGACTAAAATTACTTTGACTATAAAAGCAGTTTTTAATTTAATATTTTGTGCAATATGTAACGCTTTTTCTCACAAATATCTGGAATAGAATGATATGTGTCCGCAAATAGTTAAATGCATTGAATTTGAAACGAATTAAATAAAATATATTTCTTGCAGGTTTGATCTAACGAAATCCCTCGGTTTTCACGCTACGGGAGGTATATTCACAAGCGAGTCCGCACAGAAAGTGGCAGAAAAAGTGGGTATGAGTTGCTTGTACGAAATTCCGTACACAAAATTTGGTAAAAAATGTGATGTTAAATTCAAAAGTGAAACTAAAAACTTGAAAATATTTGGGAAACTTGTTGATTAAAATCTCGTATTTTTATTCTCTTTACGTTATTTTTTTTACTCATATACTTACATATTTTAAATACAAAAACTTGCGAAGCTTATATGTGTATTTTTAATTATTTCACAACTTATTTTGAAACAGATGAAACTCGTTGCAGATTTTTTCGGAATTTAATAAACGATGCGATCACACCTGCCTTGAAGTCAATATTTGTATATTTAAAAAAGAGAGTATAAGCGGTTATTTATTTACATAATTTGGGCACTCTTACATAATTTTTATTTATTCTCAACCCAAACGCTTGTTCTAAATCTTACTTGATAGTAAGTCAAAGTAAATAAGGTCAAAAATGTAGGATTCAGGATGCAACTCAAAAAGTAGTATCGAAAATTTTTAGCAACGAAACGATGATAATTTAATCCTTATTGTGTCCGACCGCCAAGTGACAAGGGTCACCCAGATTTAATCGTTTATTTAGCTAATCATACATGAATAGATTTAATTGTAATATTTTTCCGGTATATTAAACTAAACTTTGCGTAAATTTCCGCCTCAGTTGGAGTTACCTAGTGAAAAAATGGGTCCGTAATAATGAAAAGAATAATCCCTCTTACAAAAGATAAGAACTTGACTAAAGGTACTTTATTTGTTGTTGCGCTATTGTACATAAAAGTACAATGGCCAACTTTAGAGTTCTTTTTTTGTATGATTGCAATTTAAAAACATATGAAACTGTATTACATTATTTTATTGTAATATAATTCTATATTTACATTAAAAGTTTATTTTATTTTGGTACTATGAAAAGAGACAGAACAGGCAAATAGTTTTAATACAGAAACTTGATTCTAAGGCTTGAAAAAAAGTATTTTAAAAGTTTATAAACCAAATCACAAAGAGACTTTCTTAAACAAGTAAACTTTTTGAAGTTTTCAAGCTTTTATAAACTTGATCCTTCAGATAAGCTGTTCTTCAAAACCTCAATTCAAAACAGACATTCAATGATATAATAAAAACAAAAATGAAATGAATTCTGCAATTCGAATTATTGCATTATTAAATACCATAGCGATATTTATTTAAACGAAACTCTATAAAATTGGCATCCTTCCAAATGCTCAAATCTTGTCTCGAGGATAGCAGAAGTTTTTATGACACGTAGTATTTTAAAGTTCGAAGTCGACTTTTATGCTGACTTAGCTGTCAACTCAAGATGCTCAAACATAAATCATGACGGTGGTAGTTAGTGGTTAACAACTTCATATAAACTGGGATCTTAAGTTCAGTTTGATAAATCACCTTTCCCTTACATTACTTGCTAGGGAACATTAATAATGTGGTTCCGGTTACTAACTATTTAATATTATGAACGGGCATCCTTCACATAGTTTTAACATTAAAGTTTTTCTATTTTTTTCATTCATTCATTTCATCATTCAAATAGAAGGTTTTTTTTTCTGACAGGATAGAGAAAATCCCAAAAATCAAACCTACATTAAATAACAAAAAAATACTTTAATACCTTTCTACATTAAGCTCTATAATAAAATATATACTATTTTCACGCGACTGTAAATTGTCTAGCAGATTTTTCAGAACTTCTTCATAAATATAACATTTAAAAATGTTTATGTATATTATTTTTAATAGCTGTTTTTATTTTAAATCCCGTGCGAATATCGAGATAAAAAGTAGCTTATTCGCTAAAATTTTAGTTTTCTTTCATTCGATAGATGTCGCTGTACGTCGATTAAATCGCGCAAGAAGAGTTGTTATGAATGACTACCTTTATTCGTCCTCATTTTCACAATTATAATTTTAGTAGGATTGGAGACCAAACCCGTGTTTGACCGCAATTTCACCTCACGTTAAGCGACAAAGAGGATGAAAATGGGCTTGTGGGTTCAGGAGAGAATAATGACTTAATTAGTCTGCGTTTTAAAGAGAGGGATTTTATTTATTGAGTTTGAATTTCACCCTTAATTCGATTTTGGTTTTGTCTGATTAAACTGTCCTGCATCGTAAATATTGACATGTCAAAGTGTCGTCTCTTCTTGCGCGATTTAATCGTCGTACAGGGACATCCATCGCAATAAAAAAACTAAAATTTTAGAACCAAATATCGCTTCTGACTTTTAGCTATCGATTTCTTTTGAATGGGAAAGTACGTCGGTTTATTACGCCTTCACGCTTAAAGAACTGATCGGATTTAAATAAAATTTCGTATATAGATAGATCTGATCCTAACGATGAACTTGTATTACGGTTGAGGGATAGAAATTTATTTTGAAAATTCTCAGAACCGATTTCAATGACATTTGGCACAGATATAGACTTAACCTTGAAAAAGGGGTTGAGGAGATAGAAATGTAGGATGAATGTTTTTTCAATCCTCGCAACCGACTATACTAATTAAATGTTGCCGTAGGATAGCTTTTTGTTATTTTTGAACTACTCATTCGGTAAATCATGCGTAATCACAAAGTTTTCACGCGTGAAACCGCGGGTAAAAGCTAGTATTTACATATTTTTAGAAACGGATACATATATTGTCTAGTTCTTAATTTAAAAATAATTAGGTCAGAGACTAAGTAAACTAGTTTCATTCTATGTTTATCTGTTCCCTCAGAACTTCTAAACTAATAATCATAATTGCACAAATGAGGTGTCGTTGCAAGCCTCTTCACTGTCCGCTGCGCTGGTTATAGGCTACATAAAGTTACGTTAAATTGACTACAGCGCCCTATAGGGTCTTAAAATGAAGAACTTAAAAAAAAACTTTTTTCGGTTTTGTGTGGGGTATCAAATGAAAGAGCTGTATTAGCACAGCTCAAATATGTAAAAATTATTACTCTAAATAAGTGACATAATAATTATGTAAAGAATTTAAAAAAATAGCTTGACGGTTTCGTGTGGGATATCAAATAAAAAAACTTCGTTAACACATTTCACATATGTAAACACTTTTACTCCAAAACGTGTGAAAAAAAAAAGTTCAAAAACTAAAACCCGACTACTAAAAACACGCTCTAAAAAAAGGAAACTAGTAATAGTATCCGCTGAAATATTTATGTATTACGTCATATTGATAGAGATATGTTTAAGGGATAGAGACTAATTACTTGTTTCGTACTTTTTAGAGCGTGTTTTTAGTAGTCGGGTTTTAGTTTTTGAACTTATTTTTTAAATAAATCTTCTTACACTCAATCTCACCTGGTGGTTAGGCATTATATCGTCGAAAATTAAAAACACAATACAGCTTAAGATATAATTTGGGGCGCAGTGAGTTAACAGGACCACGGAGTCAATAAAGACACCGAAACGTGGAGTTTAAATGTAAAACTTAAATAAAACGATGAATCCAATAACAAAGTGTTTTCAAATTGTATCTTTAAAAAGTTAAAACGATCATTTGCTTACAACAACAATGTGTCCAAACATCGAGGATAAGATTTCTCTGATATTCGCGGAATCCATAAAGTTCAAAGCTACGAACGACGCAAGGTTTGAAAACGGTTCCTGGAAGCGCCAGTTTCTGAAACGAACTGCTCGAAACTAATTATTCATTGAAATTAAACTAAAGCATAGTTATTACCTTGAGCAACGAAAGAAAAGACAGGTTCTATAATCGTTATTTCAACAAATTATTAGACTGTCCTTGTCTTTTGAAAAATACTTTTAGTTAAAATAATATTTTATAACAGAAAAGATTTTTTAAAATTTATGTTTTTTGTAATTTTAGTTTCAACGTAAAAAAAAGTTATAGTCTCGGTTTAGAGGAGTAATGCCCGTCTGCACTAAACTCTACTAAGCATAGGCTTAGTTATGACATGCCCAAACTTTTTGATACTAAGTTGAAACGTATTATGAAGTGCAACGAGAATTGATTGGCTTTTATTGTCATTTGGGCTGTCCTAAAGGTTCATTTCACATGATCGAAAAGTAATGAGAACACTATAAATAATGTATTATGGGAACTTGTGAAGCTCAGGTTTCGTCAATATACCAACTAGTGAAGGGGAAAGGAATTTTCGTTTTTGAGACGATGTTTTATGTTTTTTTTTTTTAAATAGACTTGGTAAAATATTAATAAAATAAACATCATTTTTTGGCGTATTGGCGTAACTTTTCGAACGCGCCGTCGTAAGTGTCTTGCCTAAAGTTATGACCCCGATTTCCCATGCTATAACTTTAAGCAAGAACTTAAGCGTATCATGTCAAATCTACCGTCAGACAGGACAAATTACAATAAAAATCAGAGTACAATGCGTTCACAGTTGGTTTAACTCCAGCTGTTTGATTGGCTGCCATGAATCTTGGGTTGCCGTATTAAATTTCGATTACAAAATGCCGTTTGTATTACTAATAATGAAAGCACCTATATTTTTGAACGTCTAGTCTACTATAATTATTTCATATTTGTGCGTAATATTTCGTTCTTTTTAACAATATTTGGAAAAGTTACAGCCATTTCGTTTACCTTGTTGTAATAGAATAAGGAAGACTATTTAAAAAATTTATGCAAACTTTCAGGGAAACTGGACGGTAGGGCCAATATAGAGAAAACATACGTCAGAGGTAAACCAACTGCGAACGGACTGTACAGACTTAAGCATCGACTTAGGATCGGGATTATGACGAAGTTTAGTGCAGACGGGCATTACTCTATTTACTCTGAGCGTAGGTATGCCACGCACCTTGCGTAGTAAAATATCGCTTCATAATAATAATACGTATTTACTTCTTAAAAAATGATTTATTTATCAAGATTTGTAAAAAGTCGTAGAACAAATGTTGTTGGGATTAATTTAGAGTGGCTGCCTGCAAGATGAGCAAATTCAAATGAACCCTGTATACTAGTTTGTTCAATACAGAAGAGCTCAAAGCCATAGTCAATTTCTGAACATCTGGATCTTGTAAAGTTATGCAAAATGTAATAGATAGAAAGACCTGAAAAGACAGAGCAGAATGAATTACATACAACTTGATAAAATCCGATGCAAAACGTATTTCATAAATTGATTCTATAAAAGTTATTAAAATGCTTTATGTTGTGAACAAAATTAATCTAATTGCGGTTTATATTGAAATGTTTGTTCTGCGAAAAGCATACATGTATACATGCGTTAGCGCTAGTTGATTAATATGGATAGATTTAACAAAACTACCACGCTTTCATTATCATTTAATTATTTTTCTGTGAAATGATATTTAGTACTTTACACTATATTTGTATTTGGGAAGGAAGTTTGTCTCCAATATGTCATAGTGTAAAATGACAGTTTTCGAATGTATCACGTTCACAAGAATATTATAATTGAATATAAGATTATTAATATTCAATTAATATTATTACTGTCTTGGTGTTTTCAAGTCGACGCTTTAAAACACCAAGACAATAGTGGTCAGGGAAAACAGACGTAGGCAGTTCGTTCCACACCTTGGCAATCGTACTGAATAGGAACTATAAATTTTCTCTAAAGTGACCTTTGTATACTACATTGGTTGAAAAGTTCGCGGCCTGGCCATTATAAAAAAAACTTTTGTTATTTTTTCTGCCGTCATTTTGAACTGTCATTATTCAATTGTCAGCCCGCGAATTTTCAATTTGATATCTTGTTTAAATAAAATTTTACGAACAATATAAATACGTGTGTAGAACAAATTTTCACTAATGGAGAAATTTTAACAACGTGCTGTGATTAAATATTTGTTTAAAAAAAGATGAACACCAAAGGGGATCCATGATGACATGCAAACAACATTAGGGGAATCTGCTCCGTCTTATACCACTGTGAAAAAATGGGTTGCAGAATTTAAACGTGGACGAGAGAACATCGAAGATGACCCTCGCTCCGGCAGGCCAATGACGTCTACGACCGAAGAAAACATCAATAAAGTGTGTGATTTCATATTGAAAGACCGTAGATTGACTATCAGAGAAATTTAAGACACTATAGGCATCTCATATGAACGAACGCAAAACATCATTGTCCATGAACTCGGCTTTTCTAAGGTTTCGGCTAGGTGGGTCCCCAGATTGCTTTCAGTAGAGCAAAAGCGAATTCGACTCACGATTTCTCGCGACTGTTTGGAGATGTTCGAGGCTGATCCACAAGGTTTTCTTGACAGATTTGTGACAATGGATGAAACCTGGGTTCACCACTATACCCCAGAATCAAAACAACAATCCAAACAATGGAAAAAATCAGGTGAACCAACTCCGAAAAAAGCAAAGGCAATTCTGTCGGCTGGCAAGGTGATGGCATCGGTTTTTTGGAATGCTAAGGGTGTCATTGTGGTGGACTACCTTCCAAAAGGCGAAACAATAAACTCTGCGTACTATAGCACCCTTCTGCGCCGTTTACGTGAAGAAATTAAACAGAAACGCCCAGGATTACTGAGAAAGAAAGTGTTGTTTCACCAGGACAACGCCCGAGTCCACACGTCTGTCGAGTCTATGGCACAAATTCTTGATTGTGGTTTCGAATTGTTGCCACATCCAGCTTATTCTCCTGATTTGGCACCTTCGGACTTTCATCTGTTTCCAAACCTGAAAAAACACCTCGGTGGGCAGAAATTTTTAACGAATGAAGAGGTCGAAGCCGCTGTTAACCTGTATTTTGAAGACCTTGAGGAATCTTTTTTTAAAACAGGTATGGAAGCTCTGGAAAGCAGATGGAAGAAGTGCATAGAGCTAAATGGAGATTACGTCGAAAAATAAAAATATTTTTGTACTTTATTCTGTTCTCTTGACTAGGCCGCGAACTTTTCAATCCACCCTTGCTAACTGTAGTGTCTCAGACACAAATATTCCTTTCAAACTGCTTCAATTTTTAAAAGCGTTTGAAGAAATTACTTAACTTGGCTAATGAAGTAAATAATCTCGGCAAGTCGTTTTGTCTAATAAGTTATGAAAAATAAATAAATAAATAAGTTATGAAAGGTTCAGTATTAAACGTAGAGACTTTAATTTTTTTTTTTATCAAGTATTTCCTAAATTAAGTAGACAACAGAAAAACATGCAAAGATAGACAAATGATAGTTAAAAAAGCAGACTTCTTGTTGAAGCCATAAAGTACCCAAATAACACAGTTTTGCAAAAAAAATACTATCGGAAAAACCTCCGAAAGGGAAATTACATCAGATTATTCGTGCACGGCTTTTTTCCGCGGCTTTGAACAAAAAGTTGTAGAACTATTCTGGCATCAAATTTACTTGGATCAAAGTGACATTTGGCATGGAACATTTATCACGGGACTAGGGGTGTGTTCTAACAGTAAACGAGACTGTTAGGGTTAGGGCGTTATTAAATTACGAGAAAAAGTTTAGGTTATAACATTAGTAGTTTCATAACTCGACAGTTTTATTAAAAACGATTTTATAACCATTGTGACTCACTAACAGACAACGTGCACTTTTTTTTGTATTCATGACTATACCCGCTTTTTATCTCTATCTCTAAGGGAAGATGAGGCCGAAGATGATAAAACACGGACTTAAGAAGAACCTGCGGTGCGAGCACAGAACTTTATTGACTCGTATGTTTACGAATGTTCGTATAGTATGGAGACGGTCGCAAGTTTTTAGTAACATTGTAATTTTTTATTTTACAGTTATTTAAGAGTGCAACATGTATACAAACATTCAAAATTACCAAGGCAACATTTATTTATTCTGGCTGTGCGGGAATGGATGGATTTCAATTATTGCTTACAAACCTTCTCCATACTATACGAAAATTCATAAAGATACGTGTTCGGGATGTACCGAACTTTAATGACTGCTATAGAATAAAACGATATAAACCGATTTAAACGAGTGTATTTGCCGAATGCTAGGTTAACACTGAAATTAATTATGAAGTAAATTGCTGTAATTGATTAATTAGGTATAAGTTGAATTATTGCTGATTATGGGTGTTCGATTGCAAACCGAACAATACGAATTGAAAAAGTTCTGTGTTCGTACTGCTGTGTTCGTAAAAAAGTCGGAATACCTCAACGCAGGAGCGGTGATATTTGACTCTGGAGGGGTCCTCTTACCAAGCAGGGCCAGTCGGTTTAGGCGCCTTTTACGACACGAATATCCAGGTGAATTAGGTGGGACTATTCTAAGCTGACCTCACGCGGCCTCTAATTATAAAACAACTCTAAGATTATGCACCCTTGTATAGAAGTGATGCTTGACTTGACAACTGCTTAAACCCTGGGTTCCAATGTAAATGCTTGGAAAAAATTATGATATTTAAGACAAATATCAAATGATTTTGGTCTATAAAAATATATATGCAGATAAGTCAGAGATTAAAAAATGTACGCAATGGCATCAAAGAATCCTAAAAACTCTTTTGATGGCTTGTCAACTTGAATAATAAAACCCATACAACAGCAGTAAACAATAGTCATATTTTTATAAAAAGTTATATTGATATAAAGATATATAAAGACAACTTCGCAAGATTTTTTAACAAAAGTTAAAATATACTGAAAGATATAAACTGAAATGATATTCAGCTCAAAACATTTGTCTATGCCTACTGTTAATAGTATTTTTCTTTTCTTAATATTTGATCCCCTAAATTCTCAAGAAACGTGTCATTCCTCTCCGACCCTTCAAATATTCACTGCTATTTCCTCGAAAAGTGCAGAGGCAGACAAACAAGACACATTTCAGATATACTTCACAGTTTCAAAATATCAAAATTTAATGTATCCTATGTGTAAGTCCAGATCTTACGCGGACTTGCCAGCTTTCATGTGGAAATTTTTACTCAATCTGTCAAGGTGTCATCTATGAGCTAGAAAGCCTTCAAATGCGCATTTAATGCCATCCACTCCATCTCTATCTGTTATCTGTTTGATGCTTCGACAAAAACATGCTATTTCAAGTACTAAAATCTTATACGTCTGCTTCAACGTTTCATAGTGACCTATTTATCGGTAAGTGAGACAAGCTTGTCTGAACTAAATACGAAGCTTTTTAGCCTGCAAAAAGAGATTTTAGTAATAAAGATAATAAGTCCTTTATGAGAAGCAATTCGTTCAGTTCAATTATGGTTTTGAAATAATACTGATATAACAGGCGATAGTTGATTAATTTGGTGCAAGCCATTTCTTCAATATAGATAATTAATTTGTCATTGTCAGCCTATATATTTTGGTATCAAAGTAGATTTTATATTTCAATCTGAAATTACAATAACACCATAAATTCCATGCCATGAAAACCAAACCATTGCCAAGCGTTGTCATGAAAACCATATAACTATTACTATGTCATCTTAAATTCCAATATCAGAAAATAGTAGCTTTCAATATAAATTTTCATTTTCATACATTTCAATAATTTTAACATCAATCTAAAGAAAATGTATCTATAATTCTTATTTAACAAAAAAAAACTTACCTTCCATCTTCTGGAAGTTCGATATAAAGCGGCTGGAGCGTGATATTTCGAAGGTGCGGCGGGTAGTCGCCAGCAAGGTAAGTAGCAGACACCTCTGCCAGGGATTTGTTGAAAGCGCGCACCACGTCCACCGCCGTCGCCGGGGCGGCAATGCCCACGTAGAAGACCGCCTTGGTATCGGCCTGGAGAACCTTCAAGTCGCGCTCCGCGGCCACAGCACAGAACAGCGCGCACGCACATAACAAGAAACTGCGCCCGCGCATGACGCGCGCACGGCTCAACTACCCTCCCCCGCCCGCCCCCCGCTACTCGCCATCTCTCAATCAACACCATTCACTCGTAACCCCCTTTAATTCACATACCCTACACACACTCTATACTGATACTTCGCTACACTTAACTTCACTAATAGGTATTTTCTAAGTTTGTCAGAAGGTTTTGCGAAACATTTTCTGTTGGACTGGGATTTCCGATATCTGAAACAAAAGAAAGTTTGTTTTTCATATGTACATAAATGATGGTATTACGGAATAAATATTTATTTGTGATAGTTTAGGGACATTAGGTACACATTAGGGATTATAATCACAATTAATTTAAGTAAATTTTTGCTAGCTCTTGTAATTATTGTTATCTGGCAGAACTTGTACTCGTCGTTGGAGTAATAAAAAAGCCCATAATTACAGAACACTATTTCAAGTTCAACATTTTAAAACAGTATATATTTTATTTGAGAAAAACGGGTTTGCTTTGCTGAATTGTTATTATGATGTAATGGTGGTTTTTAATATAATTATTCTATCCTCTGTAAACCAATTTGAAATAATAAATATTTGATTTGAACAACTGAAAACATTTATTGGTCTTATGAATTTGAATCTGCTTTTCCGTAAACAAATATAATATGTTTTCTTATTATTGAAACTAACCGAATAAAATCTAACTACTTTCACCACTACAGAAAGATACGATAAAACTGTGAGAAATTGCGTAACAGGAAAACTAATCACAGATAATAACGTCCATATTTCTCCTTCTAAATCTTAAGAGCCGTTGAAGGAAAGATAGGCTAACCGTATTATTCTTAATCCAAAACAACTACAGAATATACATTTTTACATAATTTGTCTACTTTATATTTTATGCAAGGTTGGAACAAAATAACCATCATATTTGCAACCAATGATGACAGCCCTAAAACTCCATACAAACTATTTTTTCCCAGTAAAGCACTTCTTTAACCCTGTACTACAACAATCGCATTTGTCATCATAATCCTAGAGCAATATCTTAAATGCTGTAGGAAAAACTAAAAAATGTGTTAAAAGAGAAAGAGCTCAGATCTGTATTAGTGGGGAATTCATCGATTCATAACACGAGTGGTTCATACGAGGGTGGATTGAAAAGTTCGCGGCCTAGTCAAGAAAACAGAATAAAGTACAAAAATATTTTTATTTTTCGACGTAATCTCCATTTAGCTCTATGCACTTCTTCCATCTGCTTTCCAGAGCTTCCATACCTGTTTTAAAAAAAGATTCCTCAAGGTCTTCAAAATACAGGTTAACAGCGGCTTCGACCTCTTCATTCGTTAAAAATTTCTGCCCACCGAGGTGTTTTTTCAGGTTTGGAAACAGATGAAAGTCCGAAGGTGCCAAATCAGGAGAATAAGCTGGATGTGGCAACAATTCGAAACCACAATCACGAATTTGAGCCATAGACTCGACAGACGTGTGGACTCGGGCGTTGTCCTGGTGAAACAACACTTTCTTTCTCAGTAATCCTGGGCGTTTCTGTTTAATTTCTTCACGTAAATGGCGCAAAAGGGTGCTATAGTACGCAGAGTTTATTGTTTCGCCTTTTGGAAGGTAGTCCACCATAATGACACCCTTAGCATCCCAAAAAACCGATGCCATCACCTTGCCAGCCGACAGAATTGCCTTTGCTTTTTTCGGAGTTGGTTCACCTGATTTTTTCCATTGTTTGGATTGTTGTTTTCATTCTGGGGTATAGTGGTGAACCCAGGTTTCGTCACAAATTTCACAAAAAATTTGTCACAAATCTGTCAAGAAAACCTTGTGGATCAGCCTCGAACATCTCCAAACAGTCGCGAGAAATCGTGAGTCGAATTCGCTTTTGCTCTACTGAAAGCAATCTGGGGACCCACCTAGCCGAAACCTTAGAAAAGCCGAGTTCATGGACAATGATGTTTTGCGTTTGTTCATATGAGATGCCTATAGTGTCTGCAATTTCTCTGATAGTCAATCTACGGTCTTTCAATATGATATCACACACTTTATTGATGTTTTCTTCGGTCGTAGACGTCATTGGCCTGCCGGAGCGAGGGTCATCTTCGATGTTCTCTCGTCCACGTTTAAATTCTGCAACCCATTTTTTCACAGTGGTATAAGACGGGGCAGATTCCCCTAATGTTGTTTGCATGTCATCATGGATCTCCTTTGGTGTTAATCTTTTTTTAAACAAATATTTAATCACAGCACGTTGTTCAAATTTCTCCATTAGTGAAAATTTGTTCTACACACGTATTTATATTGTTCGTAAAATTTTATTTAAACAAGATATCAAATTGAAAATTCGCGGGCTGACAATTGAATAATGACAGTTCAAAATGACGGCAGAAAAAATAACAAAAGTTTTTTTTTTAATGGCCAGGCCGCGAACTTTTCAACCAATGTAGTACCATGGTAAGCATCGCCCCATATCGTTCAAAAAGTTGAGACAAACAAAATATAAATCAGATAATAGGAAGAGTATAGTTATACAGCAGTTACATATTAAAAGCGTATTGAATTTTTGACACTTAACTGCTGTTATACCCCACTAATACATGAAGGCATTTCTTAATCGAATTTCGCAGTTAACGCGAGAATGATTTAATTGAATGCCAAATATTCCATTTTAGTTCTTTTAAAGCAGAAAAAATCTTTTGAGATTGATTTTATGTTTAATTACAGTTATAAACGCAATTATTTTCCAACCGAAATATTGGCTGAGATTCAGATATGACTACGGCTCATTCAACTTTAATGTAAGAAAATAAGCTCAGTACATTCTGACAAACCAAATTGTCTCCCAATTTCAGTAGCGTTGCTCTTTTTGCATTTACTTTTTTACTATCTTTATTTATATATTTTTATTTATATATGCATTTATCTTATTTTTATCGTAAGTACCCATGCTGGACTGGGAGCGAAAAAAACTCATAGAATGTGCCAGCTGCTTTTCATCCCGGGCATACTGTAAAAGTCAATTAAGGGACAGAGGTTTTATTGGAGATTTTTTTGTGGTTCATAGGCTGACCTGTCACTGCAATAGTTCCTCTTCATTATTATAATGCCTCCAAATTTGTCAAACATGACATCAGATGGTTATAACCACTGCTGTTCTGCCCACCCCATAAAAGATGCAGGCGTGAAGTTATGTATTTATTTATGTCAAACGAAAATTTGGAGTTTTGAGTACACAGATAAATTTGACCTTTATTACTATAGCAAAGCAACTTATTATTCCGTTAAAAATATAAAACCGATACTAGTATAAGAAATACACTTTTATAATAATATATACTCATATTATAATAAAGCTGAAGTTTTTTTCAACTCGCTTATATTTATTTGCAACAAATGAGTGGACGAAAGCTGCTGCATTATTATTCATCATTCCAAGCTATACACATGTCTGTGAAGTTACAGCTCACTTCAGCTAGCTCGTTTAAATTGATTGATACTTTCTTACAATTAAATTTTACTTCTAGTAGAATAGGAATATATAGTACGACGATTGGTTTTTTAAATTATTACTAGAGTGGTCGTAGCCAATGCGCTATGTGGGCATTGTAGTTAGTTCTAAGACAACTTACCAACTTTTTCATAACATAGCAAAAGTGGGATTTAAAAGGTTAGAGGCATGTACCTTCTTGTCAAAGAGGGGAGAGACTCTTGGCCCTGTAGTGGGCGTTCACAAGAAGAGTGTTACTGATGATCATGATAATGAGACGCCTGTTCCACCACTGCAGAAGGTAAATATGTTCAAAGAAAGAAGGAAAAAACTTGATAGCAAATATTCTTTTCAAAAACAGTTAATAAACGAGGACTTTTATGGTTACATGAACCATAAAAGTCATTCATGCACTTTTTTTTTATATTGTAAGGATATGACGTTTGTCTTCCATGCCACCTGATGGAAAGTGCGCATGAAGTCTATGGTATTACACGTCCATCCACGAGAAACCTATTCACTCGACACTTAAAAGTTCCAGGACTGTAGTGGTCAGGAAAAACAGCCGCAGGCAGATTGTTCCACACCTTGGCAATCCGTACCAAAAAGGAACTATCGAAGCTTTTTGTTCGACTTCTTGGTAAATCCACTATTAGCAGTCCTCGATACAACGTTTTATGGTGTCTACAATTTTATGCATTGTTCATCCTATTTTAAATGTATTTATATCGCGGGAAAACCAACGGCATGTTTACAAAAATTAATGACACAATTAAAATAAAATGCAAAATGTTAATACTGCTAATTATAGATTTTCACAGATAGATGTTTAAGTATGATAGGAGTGTTTAGTTATTGTGCCTTTAATGTCGAAGAGATGTTATCCAAAACTTTGTAACTAAATTGCGGAAACTAACACTAAAGTTTGTATTTACATGCACTTGTTGGAAGTTATTTAGAAGCTCTTGATCTTATTTATCTATTGTGTTTAATCACCAAAATGTATAAATTCGTCAAATGGCGTAAGCAAGTTTATAAAATTGATGCATATTATGTATTTCGTTGAATATTGTTTTTAACATTGCCATTGCTGCGCCTCTGTACATTTTTGTGTAGTAGTGACCTCATAAAATATTTGAAAGATTCTGCATTTTTTTATGAATCTGTCACAATTTCATGAACTTTATTTTTCTGTAGAACGTTATATTCTTTGAATTATTGTAAGTAATATATTACCTCTATCTATATGAATTATTGCTAAGCACGAGAGTAATTCAATGATAAATAAAACACTTTTAAACCGGATTTATCGCGTATATTTACATTTTAAATTTCAATTTTCCAATTTTCCACGGGGTCTGTAAAGACACCGAAACGTCGAGTTAAAATTTAAAATGTAAATATACGCGATAAATCCGATTAAAAAGTGTTTTATTTAATAGTATGAATCGCGAAAACTTAAGACAATATTAATTCAGTGATACTTTTAAAAAAACTGAAATATTCACAGTTAAGTAAGTTGTTCTTAAATATATGAAAATAAAAGTAAATTGCGATAATATGAAAAAGAAGTAGCATACGCTTAATTGTACTAATTTGAAGGTCAAATTGTGCAAGCACGCGTTGGCCTGGCTCCAACTCAGCCTTTGAAAGGTCAGAGTTTCCAATTTAAGACCTAATAAAGCTAACTAGTACTTTTTAAATATATCTTTATAAATAAAAAGCGACTATGTAACTTTAAAAAAATACGTATGGTTAATAATGTTTAGGAAAAAAAAAAATTCAGGATTCAGGTAATTTTTATTTATCACATTTTTCATTTATTTTAGAATAATTGAGCATTTTAAATGCAAAAACTTAAAAACATTATTAAAACATTGCAATGCTTCACTTTAACTGGGATTCACGATTTCTGTAAATAAATTGGTCTTGGGTGGTCTTAGCTGCAACGCTATACCATAAGATGGAGCTACGTTAGCAATATAACGTAAAAACAAAAAGATGTGGTAAGTAATTTCGAGGCGTACCGCCAGGCCCCGGTAGCTCAGTGGAAGAGCACACGTCCGGCAAACGAGAGGTCCCAGGTTCGAATCCTGGTCGGGTAATTTTTATTTATCACATTTTTCATTAATTTAATACGTATGGTTTTTAATCAAAATTATATTAACATATTGACCTAAAATAAAAAATTACAACAGTTAGTTTGAGACGACGAGAATGACTTTTAAATTATTAAGGACGACACTCTACTCGACGATACCTTTTAAAATACGAGTGCTTTTCCACGTTCGTAAAAACAATCTACCTAGGCATCCTAATTGTAAATTTTGAATTAATTTTGACACCGGTGACACCGGTATTTGTTTTATTGTGACAAAACAAACAGATTTAAAAATCTAAATGAAAGTAAACAAAATCCACACTTACCCATGATTCAAAAAATATATATAGCAATAGAAGAGTCAAAAGGCATACATAACCCTATCAGAAATACAATTAAAACAATATTGTGTAACGTTCAACTAACCTTTTCTTACAATTAAAGACCAATGTTAGGCTTGTGTGGGAACTTCGCAACGCTTTTCTTTTTTGGTTGTTTTGGGATAATTTTGGTTTTGATCAAAAGTCAATATAATGGACAAGCACTGTTTTAAATTCTTATATTTCCAAATGTTGGGATGTAAAAGTTAAAACCACTTTTATTTAAAAACTGCCTAGGTAAATACAACCGTTCAATCACTGACTAAACTGAAAATGACAGATGAATTGATATATTACCGAAAAAACATTTTTGAAAATATCATTTATTATGATATTTAATGAAATATCATTACATTCTTCTAGGAATAAAATATTTGTGTTTTGATTATATTTATTATTAAATCTAATTCTAAATGTATCTTTTTCGATAGTAACCTTACTTTACGTATGGCTAAACTTTAAATTCACAATTTTATTACGGTAATTTGTGTTTTAATCCGAACTTTTAAAAATATTTATAAAAATAGTGGTAATGCTATACAAATTGTAAACATAATATTTAAGAAACGCTGTACATTGCCTGAATAAATAAATAAATCTGCCATATGATTTTAGATGAAGTACAATAACCTAACCTAAATGCTGCCAGTTCTATTTCTGACCCTTTCTCTAATAAATATTATTAAATATACATAAAGAAGTTAAAAACATTGTTATTTATTTCTTCATTATTTTATTGATGACATTATTTGACACATTATTGTTTTCAATCCACTGGCTTACCGGCCAGTAACTTTATTAGAGAAGAGGTGATACACCACAAATATAATATTTTTTTTGAGACCATGAAAGTTCGTATTAGCAAAGTTTTCGTGAACGTTGGTCATGACTATAGCATAGATTTGCTGTAATTTTTTTTATTGAGTAGGTAAGTACGTAAGTAGAGAAATTTTAATTTAAATATGGGCTTGTTAATTAACTTTGTGGCACTGTCACTGGAGTTTCTTCTTAGGAGTGATCGGTATATTCGTGAATATGACGTCTATAAAGACACCGCAAAGATGAGTTAAAGTGTAAAATAAATGAAATGCGATAAATCTGTTTATTTAATTTAAACATAGTTTGATAAATATGAAGACATAAAATAATTCTACTTCATTTTGCTACTTTTATTTACTAGGAACTGGCTGAAAGGTTTTATTTGCAAACTTTTGCGAATGCGCCTTGTTTTGCGTGAGTTCAACTCAAATTTGACCGCTTTTTAAACTTTTCGGTGCACTGTAGTTTTTCAGTTGTTTTCTCATATTTTTTTCTTTTAAAGCCAGCTAGTAGAAACCTAATACACTTTATTTTCATTTAAAACAAATAATGGACAAGGTTACATGTGCACAAGTTCGTAATAATAAGCTGCTTTTTCCTATTCATGCAACTAATGCCCGAATACTGGAAAGTCTCTCAAATATTTAAATGCTGCTTAAATTTTTGAGTACCACTCATACGAAAAATTCGTATTCTCTAACGCAAATTTTAAGATCCAGTTAGTTTTAAGTTGACCTCAAAATAAGTTGTACTCAGGCTCCACATGTGCACCACTTAACGAAAAATTCTTATACTCGATGGTCACTCAACTTTTTTTAGCTGTTAAATGATCTGTCAAACTGATTTAAGCGTCGCTTGTGTTTAAGAGTGGTCAAGAGGTCTCCTAAATCTATAATTGCGGTGAAAAGTGTACTATAAAGTTAAAATAATGTCTTATTCGTCCCTATCTAGTCTTTCAGACCATGAAACGACGAACGTGAGTCGCCGTCGAAATAATCAAATGCTCAATGCATTTGAAAAATACAACGATGCTGAGTTTGCGTGCGCGCTTTCGTGTTTCTAAAGAAACCGTGCTATACCTACTTGGAGTCCGTGTTTGGGGAGTCGATAAAACCGCCTACTAGGAGAAGTAGAGCTTTCCAGCCAATAGACCAAATACTTATAACTTTGCGGTTAACTTTTGTAAATAAGTAGTCAATGTAACTACATTTTTATGAAAATAGTATATTGATAATAATGTCAGTTTTTAACTAATTCTAACAGCATATTCTTTTCCGAGCTGGTATAGTTACAGCCACGTTTCTTTTTGATTGTCTCCATAATATATTATTATAATAAGAATACAGTTTCTTTTTGTCCAACAAAATGTTTTGAAAATTGATGTTGATTCGCGTCTTCTCAGATGTCAGTCATGTCAGTTGTCACGATTTCGGATTTTCTATTGTAATTAACCAGAAAATTATATTGAAAATTGTCAAGTCTTAAATTTATTTAAATATATTTAAGGACAACAGATAGTAAACGGCATTAAAATGTTTTTAGTAAACATTTAATTTGTACAATCAAGTTAGATCTGGCGTAAAATGAAACACTGTAAATGTTGCTATGATGTACCTAAATATTTGACGGCTACTCACAGGGCCACTTACGTGAGCGTCATAACAAATCGTCTGAGTGGCGTTTGTGTATATCAGTTAAATATGGGAGACGCTTACATTTAAATGCCCTTCAGCTGATTGATACATTTGAGTGGCTTTCCAGGATTCGGGCGTAAGAAACCTTTCAAAGCAATATAAACTATTAATTTTCTACAATATTTTTAGTTAAACATGTTTAAAACAGTTTTTTCACGGTATCTGTTAAAGCACCGAAACTTTCGAGTCTAATAAAATAAGACCATACGTTATTAGTGTAATTAAATTTGAAAACATTGAATTGAACCTTTTAGAAGGCCAATACTTAGCTAGCTGTTTCGCGTGGTTTTACTCGCGTAATTTAGAATCCCGCGGGAATATCGAGATTAAAAGTAGCCTATGTACTATTCCAGACTGTAGACTATCGCTATGACAAATTTAACACAAATCCGTAGTGCCAATCTGCCGTGATTGAGGAACAAACATCCATCCTTACATCCAGCCATCCAAACTTTTTATAATATTAGTAATAATATTAGTTTTTATAATATTAGTATATCAAAATAAAAGTTACCTAGGTGCTATTCCCGATTGCACATTATCACTATGCCAAATTTAAATACATCCAAACATTTATAATATTGGTAAGATTAGATAATAAAATGGAAAATCGAACCAAGACCATAACTGTCCTGGTCCAATAAAAACAGCCCTTTAATGTACTTACAAACTTTTGGTAGGAACCATTATACATTTTATATTTATATGTAACTTTGCGTGCAATGCATTATAAATAAGGATTTTTTTGCGTCAAGAGGTTTGCTTTTAGCAATGTTTCCTGTAGTAGACAAGGCTTTTTTTCATGTATATTTATTATGTACGGTTACAGATATGATTTCATCATCGGCCAGTAGACGTCACGCGTCACTCGGTCGCGCACTGCCCTCATCCAGCCTTTACCGGCGACGTCGGCCCATCTTGCGGGGGGCCTGCCTATGCTGCGTCACCCAGTACGTGGCCGTCACTCGAGAACTTTTCTGCCCCAACGGCCATCTGTTCTGCGAGCTATGTGCCCTGCTTTGCAATCCTTCTGGCTATGTCGGTGGCTTTGGCCTGCGAATCTCCTCATTCCTGATTCGATCTCGCAGTGAAACTCCAAGCATAGCCCTTTCCATTGCCCGCTGAGCGACTTTAAGCTTGTTTATACGACCACGTCTCAGTGCCGTAAGTAATCACTGGCAATACACACTGGTCAAAAACTTTTGTCTTCAGACACTGCGGTATTTGGGACGAGAAGATTTTACGAAGCTTCCCGAACGCTGCCCAGCCGAGTTGGATTCGACGATTGACCTCTTTCTCAAAGTTGGGCCTAACTGGATTTTATTTCGTCTAGATAATCGTCGACAACTTCGCGCGTGGTGCCTCCAACTACCACAGGAGCAGGTGCAACATGGACGTTCCACATGATCTTCATCTAATCCATGTTCATTTTAAGACCCACTCGCTGCGAGGCTCCACTGAGGTTATCGAGCATATGATTTTAATGTAAGACGCAAACAAAATAATATTATTAATAAATATAAAGGAATTGATAAATTCTCTTAAACTAGGTATTTTAATTTTCCTATATCTACACATAATATCTACGTTTACAGATGTAAAATCCCTCCACAAAACAACCGTATAGTGTCGTAGGCTTAGCGTAGCATAATTTTGTAGATATTAAGCAAAATACAATAATAATTTTCATAATAATTCACATATAATTTCGAAGTGAGCTAAGCCGAAACATACGTAAAACTTAATCCGATATTCATTAACATGACAAAACAAGGAGGATGTTATACTCCGGTTTAATAATCTCATTTGCGATGTAATACTAATAATCAACTTCCAGATATTATGCTCATGAAATATTAATGGGGTTGTAAGTAAGTCATTATTATTATTTAGGTATTGATTAGACAATGCTCTCTTTGTAACGCTTATATGAATATCACTTTACACAGTGTTTTGATAATTATACATGTTACAAGCTAAAAGATTTTGGTTTTTTTTTAAACTTTTTTATTTAATAAATTATATTATGTCTAGATACAAAAGAAAACTTTCAACAAACAAAAAGCAGTTGAATTGACAACAATATTATAGCAACGCACAATATAAGTGTTTAAAATATCATAGTTTGCAAAATTAATTCCTAACTTTAGAAATGGAATATTCAACATGCATTTTATTAATTTTGAGTTTATATATTTTTTTTATCATTACATACGTCTTCCATGCTGGACTGGGAGCGAAAGAAAAACGTAGAATGTGCCAGCTGCTTCTCTTCCCGGACATACTGTAAAAGTCAGTTAAGGGA
Organism: Stenoptilia bipunctidactyla; assembly: GCA_944452665.1. Classification (NCBI taxonomy): domain Eukaryota; kingdom Metazoa; phylum Arthropoda; class Insecta; order Lepidoptera; family Pterophoridae; genus Stenoptilia; species Stenoptilia bipunctidactyla. The sequence goes on from OX101727.1 coordinate 11,668,363, forward strand.
CAGAGGTTTTAAAGACGTTTTTGTGGGCGATAGGCTGACCCCCTGTCACTACAATAGTCTCTCTCCATCTTTATAATACCTCCAAATTTGTCAAACGTGACATCAGATGGTCTTGTAACCTCTGGTGTTCTGCTAAGGGATACAGGCGTGACGTTGTGTATATGTATGTATGTATGTATATTTTTTTTACTATTGTTTTAACTGTAGACTAAGTTCGCGTTTGACCTCAATTTCAAATTCAAATATAAATTATTTATTGCATTCCACAACGGTAATAAGGTATTTATACAAATTATTTGGCTAAACATACATTATGGACCCTGTTGGGCACAGCAACTTGAAAGAGGAGAGAGGAGGGCCTCTTATTCATAATTTTATTTTAGATACGTTGGGTACTTCATTTTATTATATATAGGTATTATACTAGGCATTTTTTTTATGTTTTGGGTTATTTCAGTTTTATAAAAGTACTACCTAATATATCTAGTTTTATATAAGAATATATTGGCGTATTTCATTTGTGACTTTAACATTTATGTCTATTTAATTATATTTTCAAAATATTCATTTATTGTGTAATAACATTTGTTAATTAGGACCTTTTTTAATGTTAGAATAAATTCGTTTTCTTGCGTAATGTTTCTGATGGAGTCTGGAAGTTTATTAAATATTTTTATGGACATGAAATAGGGACTTTTTGCATGCAAATCTACGCGAGATCTGGGTAACGTTAGTTTGTTTTTTGTCGGAAAGACCGCATTGTATATAATTCCGGATGTTGTCGAACAAAATTGTTTATTTCTAAAATGTAAATAGACAGTACGGTTAGAATTTTAAGGTGTTGAAAGTGAGGCTTACAGCTGCAGGTCTGTTTTATATTTACTAAAATTCTTATGAGCTTTTTCTGCGTAGTAAAGAGAGCTATTGGTCGACTTTTTCGACCTGCTCGACCTTTGTTTCGATATATTTGTGATCAATCGTTAACATTAAATCTAGACATGAAGGACCACGGGTGGGCTTTTGTATGTTTTGTTTATAGTTAAACTCGGGTATAAGTTCTAAGAAAGTTTTTGTTTTAGAATTGTTTTTTAAAATGTTTATTTTAAATTTCACCTTATGGTAAGAGAATATCAGGTTAAAGAAGAAAGCACACGGACTTAGGAAAGAACTGCCACTTCATAAAATATTTCTGAAACACATCATCGCAGGAACGGTAATATTTGGCGGCAGATTTTATATAAAGGTGGTCTCTTGCCAGTCGAAACAGTGTCTTACTACGGGTCATCCGTCAGGATGCCTGATGCGCCGCCCTGGATCCCACGGGGTGGTAGCTCATTACACGATCTAGGACTAGCTCTTGAGTTAGGGATCGGAGAAGGGGGTGTTTAGTGAGTAGAAGTCTCACACTGGCTGGGTATACGGCGGCATTCCGTCGGCGAGCGGTTGCCACTGTCGGCGGGGATTTATTCCCGTGCAGAGCCCAGTGCGTACTAGGAGTATTCACCCTCTCCCTATCTGTGGACGCCCTTTGGGGCGCCACAGTAGGGTGTCATTCTTTGCAGGAAAAAAAAAAGTCGAAACCGGACGTGACCCTACCACCAAAAGGGGGTCATTCGGATTAGTCGCCTTTTACCTTAAAACTAACGCTTACGATCACAACGATAACGAAAAGTCAAAAAAAATGTAAATATCTAACTAAAGTTAATTTAAAAATGCAAGGCTTATTTATAAAATAAGTTTCTTCCGACAATCCCTTGTGGAATTACGATATTAGACGAAATGTCCACTTATTAATTTTATGAGTCCAATATAGTTTCAATAGTTCGACTGCTTACATAAATAGATACATGCATATCTTCACGCCTGTATCCCTTATGGGGTAGGCAGAAAGCCAACAGTTATAAGAACATGTCACGATGTCACGTTTGACTTTGGAGGTATTTTAGTGATGGATAGAGACTATTGCAGTGACAGGGGGTCAGCCTATCGCCCACAAAAACGCCAATAAAACCTCTGTCTCTTAAGTGACTTTTACAGTATGCCCGGGAAGAGAAGCAAATGGCACATTCTACGTTCGTCTTTCGCTTCCAGGCCAGCATGGAAGTTCCAGTTCAACTGCTTCTTGGATATTTATTACTTCAGACTTTAAAGCACTTCGTATTATGAACGAATTTTCGAACGGTTTTGATGAACTTCCTAGTTTTAAGTGTCATCAAGGGTCAACAAATCGTTACGATGTTTAGTAATAATGTTCAAAAAACAAGTTGACTTACAGTTTACCAATATATTAACTAGGACGGTTCACGTTTTTGTTGCTACAAGGCTACAATGTAGTCCAGGACTTAGTCTTCATTTACTTCAACTTTTCAACGAAGTCGCAAAGTTGATCACGGGAACATTAGATATTACTAGTCACAGTAACAATAGGGGCGAAAGTCTAACTAGTCTTGTAATAATTAATAGTTTCGACATTACTTGACACTTATTGCATAATTTACAACTTGTATAAAGTTTTGTATCAGGAGAAATGCTCAACTTATACACAGCCCAAGTGAGGTCGTGCATGGAGTACTGTAGTCACCTTTGGGATGGTTCTGCCAAATACCAGCTCGAAGCGCTAGACTCTGTTGACCGAAGAGCCCGTAAAATCATAAATAACAACAACCTTACAAATAAAAAATTGCAGACGCTTGAGCATCGTCGTAAGGTTGCCTGTTTGACAGTATTTTATCGGCTACGTTTTGGTGAGTGTGCGAGTGCTCTTTTTGACCAAATTGAACGCACCCCTTTTTACCACCGGACTACCAGACGCAGACAGAACTTCCATCCCTATATAGTGGATTTACCAAGAAGTCTAACAAAACGCTTCGATAGTTCCTTTTTGGTACGGATTGCCAAGGAGTGGAACAATCTGCCTGCGTCTGTTTTTCCTGACCACTACAGTCCTGGAACTTTTAAGTGTCGAGTGAATAGGTTTCTCGTGAATGGACGTGTAACACCATAGTCTTCATGCGCACTTTCCATCAGGTGGCATGGAAAACAAACGTCCTATCCTTACAATATAAAAAAAAAACTATTAATTTTTGAATAATACATAAAAAACTTGTTTTTTCGCCATCTTCTATTTTTAAATTACAAAAATATCCTTTATTTCTCAACTGTTCACACATTGATTTAGATATGTATAACTCGTTTTGGAATTCCACGCATTCCTGGAGTCCCGTAGTGCGGTGCCTAATTTTGCAACGATACATATATGCGCGTGAGTGCGTGAATGATGCAGACCTGCACTCCCGCAAGTACACGCGTTGGTGCGTTTTAAGAATATGGCAGTATAAGAATCTCCTTTATAGCCTAAGACTACGAAATTTACTAAAAATTACTAAATTTAAATTTTTTTTTTAAAATTTAAAAATTTACTAAATGTGGAATATAGGAAATGTTTTTCAAGTATTTAGCTCAATCTCAGTACATAGACATAAGAAAAGCTTTTTTGGTCTTTTAATACGTCTACAAAAATCTTCACATTATGACAAACTCCAAAGTACCGTACTATTCTCTCCAAAATTACAAAAAACATCACCTCTATAGCTGCTACTTGAAAAAGGTTAAAAGATACAATATTCCGTTTGAGTGTAACAAAATTGAATCGGGTTAAAGATAATTAAGAAACCCACACAGCTATTACTGAAACAGGGAATCTGAAGATTCTGGGCCATCGTCTGACGTCATTAATTATCTGACCCTCAGTATCTGCGATAAATCCAACGCTGCCATTCTTGAGGTATATCTTTTTTGCTGGGTTAAGTATCTACTCTCCGTTTCTATGGAACTAGAAATTAGTTTAATTAAAGCGATGGTTTCGTATGGAAGTATTTGAGGGAGTTTATTAGTTTTTTGAGATTAAGAAAAAAGGATCAGTGTTAGGAAATTATCACTTGTGGAATAAAGATGGTTTTATTGTATTATTTATTGATAATTTCATTATGTTTATTTGTTATATCTTTATGTATATGTTCAGAATAAAGTGAAGTCAGTTCAGGGCAACAAATCCACGAAATAATTACACAGCGCAAAGTATAGGCGACGTATAGCCTCAAATATAATATAAATAAAGTTGATAATTCAAACCTTTTACATTTGGTTACATTCATTCATTTGTTTCATGAAATCAGCTGAAACAGCTATGTTTATTAAATATCCGTCGCTCAAAGTATTCAAACCCAAAACTTTTTCTCAAAAATATCTTCACCAAAAAGCTTGTCAAATCATATTTAAGCCACATGGAATCTGCTTATTAATGGATACAATAAGCAAATGTTCAAGGTTACAAATGATTGACGTATGAAGCTTATAGCGCTGCCCTGTGGTATTGCCCCAGCTTAACAATGGTCATCAACAATATATACTGGTTCTGACAAACGGTTTCGCATCTAGTTGGCATCAATTAATTTACTCTAACCACAATAAGCCTACAGCACTATTTCGATTGTAAAACCAGTGAAAATACGTATGTATATCGAAGTTTTCAGTATATAAACTGATTTGATAGAAAATAATGACTGAGATAGACTGATAAACTTTAAATCAGTTGAACCTGTAGGCGTAGTTTTTCGTACCAAATGTATAAATGGTCAATTAAATAGCTAAAAACATTCAAAATATTATACTCATTTATCTCAAAGTAACGTACAAAAATTATTCATTATTTGGGTATTTCTCGAAAGACAAAATTTTTGATGTCTTTGGGTATATTTCTGTAACTAACCAAGATAAATGAATGTAATTTATTTTTGGTATAGTTTAGCTCTATCTTGTACTAATGCAAATTATATTTAAAAAAATCATCCTAGGTATAAAATAAAAATAAAAAATTTTGGTTCTCCTAATTCATATGGTGCGTCCGTTTGTCATTTTCCGTATCCATGTATCAATTTCTATTCGATGAATAAATATAAATTATAATTTATAGTTATTCATCATTCATTATTTATTTTTCCGAATAAGCAATTTTAGTACTCATTTATTTTACTTTATCGACATGATGTAATGATGGGATGGCCCTACTACAATTATTAGGTGTAACAACATTTTTTTTACTGTAATTTGTTTCTATATTTTTTAAGTACCGTGAGGTTTGGGTGCATCTTATAGTAAGTGAAAATCACGTAAACTCTTCAACAAGGCCAAGAACTCCCAGACCGGGCACAGCTGGGACCTATACCGAAAAGCACTAACAGAATACAACGCCGAGCTCAGAAAGGCCAAAAGGCAGTCGTGGCAGAAATTCTGTGGGGAGCTAGAATCAGCGCCCAAAGTAGCTAAAGTCCAGAGAATACTGGCAAAGGATCCCTCAAAGCAACTTGGCTTACTCAAAGACCAGAATGATATATTTACAACCACTGAAGAGGAAACTCTAAAACTGCTGGCTCAAACTCACTTCCCCGGGTCGGTGCTAGTTAAAACGCATGCCAGTGGGTCTCAGACAGATGGTAGGAGACACCGACCACGGATAAAAGATTGGCGACAGGCTGCCATTTTGTTCACCGGTGGAAAGGTGAGATGGGCCATTAACAGCTTTGAACCATACAAGAGTGTTGGGGTTGACGGAATATTCCCAGCTCTACTGCAACAGGGACTACCAATTCTCCTTCCTCACTTGATAAAACTGGACAGGGCAAGCTACGCACTGGGCAGTATACCAGAATCATGGAAAGTGGTAAAGGTCATTTTCATTCCCAAACAGGGTAAGAAAGACCAAGCACTACCCAAATCCTTTAGACCGATCAGTCTGTCGTCGTTTTTGCTGAAGGCCATGGAAAAGGTTGTGGACATGTGGATCAGGGAAGAGATCCTAAGCTCGTGCCCACTGCATCCAGCGCAACATGCCTACCGTAAAGGCAGGTCCACAGAATATGCGCTACTTGAGCTGACAGATACATTAGAAAAGGCCGTTGACGACAAACAAATTGCCCTCTGTGCTTTCATGGACAGAGAAGGAGCGTTCGACAACACGCCCATAACCTCCATTCTAAAGGGACTGGCAGAAAAGGGGGTGGACCAGACCACGAACAGATGGATAGAGGCAATGCTCAGAACCAGAAAGGCAAAATTAGAACTCAATGGTTGTAATCATGATATTCAAACCACACGTGGATGTCCACAAGGCGGTGTGTTATCACCACTGCTTTGGACTCTTACGGTAGACCCCCTCCTTAACAGGTTAAGCCAGAAAGGCTATGAGGTCATAGGATACGCAGACGACATCACTATCATAGTTAGAGGTCCATGTCAAGAAGTCCTATCTTACCTCATTCAAGGTGCCATTAACATAACCTTAAAATGGTGTAAAGACAATGAACTGTCAATCAACGCCAACAAAACAATAAAAGTACCATTCTGTAACAAAAGGAAACTGGATAAACTTAGACCGCCTTCAGTCAACGGATTGCTACTTAACTTTTCCAAGGAGGTGAAGTACCTGGGCATCACCTTTGACCAAAAACTCACTTTCAACCAACACATTGAGAATGTGATTCATAAATCCAAAACCTCATTATACTTATGCAGTCGTATGGTGGGATCCAGATGGGGTCTTAAACCCAAGATGATCATGTGGCTTTATACTGCCATCGTAAGACCAATCATCACCTATGGGTGTGTGGTATGGCAGAAAAAGACCTACCAAAAGACGGTGATTATGGAGCTTAACAAACTTCAAAGATCGGTTAACATCATGACCACTGGAGCCATGTCTACCACGCCAGGACAGGCATTGGATGCACTGTTAGATCTCCCGCCCTTACACCTGACAATTCGCAAGGAGGCGGCTGTGGGAATGCTGAGGGTGACGACGCAGCTCAAAAAGACATGGCTGTCTGCAAATCTAACCCAACTCAGGGACAGGGTTTACAGAAATCCAATACTAAGCATGCCTTCGGACAGCACAATGCCGGAGATGCTATTCACCAAATTCTACCAAGTGGAATTCCCAAGCAGAGAAGATTGGAGCAAGAGCCGGGTAGTCTGCGAGGACTACAGCCACATATGGTACACGGATGGCTCAAAGATGGACACCAAGGTTGGCTATGGAATTCACGGGGTGAGACCCAAGTATGGAGCTAGCTGCAACATGGGTCATTACCCCTCAATTTTCCAGGCTGAAATCACCGCCATTCTATCATGTGCGGAAATCAGCCTAAACAGAGGCTACAAAGGGCAAACCATATACATCTTCTCTGACAGCAAAGCTGCACTAATGGCACTTGACTCTTCAAGGGTTGACTCCAAACTTGTGAAGCAATGCCATGAAACGCTAAACAGGCTGGCAAGCCATAATAGAGTTTTTATTAAATGGGTTCCGGGCCATTCCGGTATAGATGGCAATGAAGCCGCTGATGAACTTGCGAGAGCAGGAGCAATGGGTAGCCGATACGGTCCAGAACCATTCTGCGGCATCCCGAAGAGCCTGACGCGTTTAATACTCACCACCCAGTGCCTCTCAGAAAGCAAAAGCCTCTGGGAACTTTCATTAGGCATGAGACACTCAAGGGAACTGATAGAGGGATACTCCAAGTCATACACAGAATCGGTAGTATCTCTTAACAAACCCCAACTACGCGCAGTGGCAAGATCACTAACGGGACACTGCAAACTAAACAAGCATATGTCCAACCTGGGTCTCACTGAGACAGCGCTCTGCAGATACTGTGAAAGCGCAGAGGAAACCCCTCTACACCTACTGTGCCACTGCCCCGCAGTTATGCACAAGCGCTCCGCTCACCTGGATAAGCACGAGCTGGATCAAAAAGAGATTAGGAGCATCGCCGTAAGGAAAATCCTAAATTTCCTGGACTCCATTGGAGTGTGCGGCGAGTTATAAATTGGGACTCACACAATAGATCTTTTAGGTCGCAATGTGACGAGCGGACAAGACTGCTCATATAGTCCCAAAACCCCTAATAATAATAATAATAGTAAGTGAATAAAGAGTTTACGCAGAGTAAACAAACCTTATGACAGATGTAAGAATATAGTATAACTTCCCACATTTTGATCACTTCATGTGCAAGGTCCAAGTACTTTTGTTGCTTTCACAAAGTTCTTGTCATGCGGGATAGTTATGCTACCAAAAACACCTTAGACGTCAATCGGTCCATTAACACGATATCAGGTTTATTCGCTAGAATAGTCCTGGCCGTGATAATCCAAGTGGAGCTTTGCGCTGCCATTTTCGAGAAGGGGCTCCGGCGTGTACTGGTAATAAGGCTGTTTCTGATTGATGAGACCATATTTCAGAGCGAGCTCTTGGTGCAGAATCTTGGCTGCTTGGTTGTGTGTATGCAGACACTCAGTATAAGCCTGAAACGAACAACCCGAAACTATATATCTGAGGGACTCGGCACGTTGGCAGCAACCCGACATACGTCCACTGTGCCGTCTTTCATAATGTATTTCAGGTAGTTGTTCGTCTTGATAACCTGATCCTGTATCGCAAAGACAATCCTTTCGGTTACCCCAAAGAGGTCCCCGAAGCGCAGCCAATGCACGGAGGCTTTACGATCCACGTGTGACTCGTGTAGAGCCTTGTAAAACCTTCCGTGCAGCTCTTTCTCTTTCCTCACGGTATCTCGATAAGAAATATTTAGTACCGCCGGTTTCTGCCCAGATTGAGAGGGGTGAGTCCTTTGTCACCCGCTACGACTTCTCTTCCACCCTTTTTCGGATGCACATTACAGATTTGCTGCCATACAATAAAATTATGTGGTGGCTATGACCTTTTAAAAAACATAGGTTTCAAAGTGCTACAAAGGTGGGAACGGGGTCCATACAATTTGAACATTATTCTGATTCATCTGTGCTTGATTCATATGATCAAACCATCATAGTGATCAAGAAATAAATATTTTTTTTGCCTTTCCATCAAGAAAAAAGCGTTTCTATTACTTAATTATGCTGCAATAGAAACATAATTTAAAAAAAAGTATTAAAACATATTTTACGCAGATTTCAGTTGCCATAAAGACCAGCAATTAGATTCAAGATCTTAAAAGAGTCATTAAAACTGCCGGAACAAGTAAAAATGCTAAAAAAAGATTATAACAGACCAAAAATACATAATGGACCGCAAAAAAATATAACTAAAAATAAAAACAAACAGCTTTTTTCGAAACTTGTGCTACAAGAATTAACTTTGGTTTATAGAGTTTTTAAACGTCAGTACGTCAAAAAACTACCATAGCAAAACGAGTCCCTCAATAAAATATATGTTGTGTGGTATACTCTTTTCATATAAACATGTGCAGTAGACATAAAATAAAACTGAAACATAATTTTAGCCGGATGAATCAAAAGAATGAAAAATTGGAGAAATAACATAAAAAAACATTACAAAATCTATGATTTCTTGGCCTTTGTACTATTAATACAAAGGGAATTTATTTTCATTCATTAATATCTGTCATAAAAACAAAGTATGTTCGGAAAAGTCCACGGAATTTAATATTTTTTTGCAAACAGTATTGTGGATAAACTGTAGTGAGTTAATTAATTTTTTCATCAAAAATTAAAGAAACGGGATGCTAAAGGGAAGTAAATTAAAAAAGAAACACCGTGGGTGAGGCAGAGTTATTTTCCCTTAAAAAGTTTATAAATTATTTAAACCTCCGACCGCATAACTTTCATCTAATTTTCTTGTAACACCATTAAAGGATCATTATAAAATTATTCCAATACGAATTGATTATAATGAAAACGAACCCGGGAAAATTTGAAACTAATAAAAACAAACACTGTTACAACTTTACTCTCGCATCCTTATTATATTATAAGTTAATTTGCTTGTGGATTTCAAAACATCGTCCATTGTTTAACTTTAAATTTCATTGTGAAAGGATTTTGATATTTTCCTGGTCTCCGAAGTTAAACTTTGGAATACAACTGACAACATTTTAAGACCTCTAACTGTTATCCAGTTCGGTTTTAGTTGTTGTATGGTTGAGTTATATAGCCTGTTAATACAATTATTCCTGTCTACATCTCAACTCTCGTATTGCAACAACTCTCTTTACTGCATACATCATGTTCGTATATGTCTTTAGAAATGCAATATTTAGAAAAAAAAATAATAGTAACTGTCTATAAAATACAGCTATATTTATTTGTCAAAAAAATAAAAATGCAAGTTGAAGTACTAACCGATTCACACTCTACAATTAGGCCTCTCTTATGTCACGATAGGACACAAGATCAATAGTTGGTAACATAATCAACGGATGCAGAGCATTAAAAAACCGACTTCACGTCAAAACTTTGCTGAAGTATAAGGTCGTCAAGGTAAACGATCTCCGAATTCATACATATTTAAAAAAAACATGAAGTACTCAATCGATTTCGATGAAATTTATATGGAACCAATTGTGAAGTATCTTCTATTATATGAAACAAGAAATCGGTGCATCCAGTCAAAATTTATGAGGTTAAAAACATACAAAGATAATTGAGAACCTCCTCCTTTTTTTGAAGTCGGTTGAAAAACTGATTTCACTCTGATTAATTTGACATAAGAGCGACGCAAAAATTAAAGAGTGTTTAATCGAATACAGCCCAATGATCATAAAGTATTCTAAAATAATTTAGTTTCCAAAATGGGTTCCAAAGAACCCACATTTACTATACACATAAAGTTTTACCCATATTCACAAATTAAACAGTGCCATTTACTCCCGCAATTCTAATTCCAAATGTAGTAAAAACTGTGTAACCAATTAGGAAGGGCAAATAATTTTCTGAAAAGGCAACACTAAGCTGTGTTTGTTAGGAAACAGGAATTAGAATGTTGGTCACGTTATTTCCCGCCATTTGTACTGACAAGGTCCTGTAATGGTAGCCATTCTCGGGTAAGGTTGTAAGATTCAGTAATAATAGAGCGTGTGTCAATTTGTGAGGTCGGAATGTCTTTACGAAGTCATTTTTGAAATAACATATTCATGTGCTCGTTATGGGTATTTGGTTAGATAAATTGTTTAAGCATTTTGTGAAATGAATACTAAAGATATCAAAATTGCGTGTTTTGTAACGAACGTTGTATCAGCGGAAACATTTTATGGTCTTTAGGTTTATCTAGGAAATGGTCCAAAACTAAAAGTACTTGAAGTTTTACATTTTATACCGCTTTCCCAACACCCGCATGAACAGAACGCAACGCAATTGTTAAATCTTAACAATTTTTAAAAGCAGAATGAACTGAAAAGATCGATTGTTATTATAAACTTTTTCATTAGTCTGGCTTATCGCTACTTAGTTTTACAATCCATTATAATTAAAACCGACTTTCTGAGTTCAAACTTCTATGAAAGATTAATATAAATGCTTTTTTTGTCCTGGAACTAGAGGACGTTGATCATAAAACAGTTTTAATTAATATATGTATCTAGATTTTTTAAATAGGTAGGTATACTACGAAAATTATGTACCTAAGTATACCCACAGCTTAACTTCGATAAAAGTTAATAAATTAGTTCACACTTTTAATTACTCACAAAAGTGTCCTTCGGCGCCAAATTGAGTATCAATATGCTTGGTATTGCAGATATTGTGATTTGGTTGTTTACCACCCCTCTTTTTGTTGCCGGTAAAATCTACTTAAGGTAAAAGACAAAAAGATTTTTGAAAAAGAATTTTGTACTTCTACTATAACTAATTTGCCGTTATGGTCAATAAATGATGATTATGGTTGATTCTGACATTTGCTAAAATACCATAGGTTAAAGGTTTTATCAAGAGCCATAAAATACGTTTTGGCGCATATTTTTGATCTCTAATACTACGGTTTTTGCACGTCTGCAATAAAATTGGAAATCCAATGTTTTTGTCCAAAAACCTAATGGATATAAAATTATGGAATTTCTCTTTAGTTAGTCAAAGTTAGGTAAAGCAGAAAAAAAGCATTTTCTATTATTTTACATAGCATGAAAATCGTTTTTTAATAGAGATAGGTAAGTAGCTTGCCAAAGTTGCATTGTTACAAAAAAACCATGAAAGATTTAAGTGTGATATGATTATCAAATAAATATTTAAATTCTGAAAGTGCGTTTTTAAAATTGCCAAAATAAAACGGTTTAGGCAAAAAACATTAAATTTGAGTCAAATAAATCTTTTAAAACTTTGATTTTTGTGGTTCTGCTTAAAACCCAAATCTACATTCGCGTTCCCAAACAAACCAAGTTAGTAATTCCAATTAACCACTGACTTCAAAGTTGCTGTACTTAATAGCAAATATACTAATAATGGCATCTACGTAAATTTGCAACCGCTTAACAAATAAACTAGAACCTTTTCTGGAAATCCGATTTAAGTGCTGTCTTGTTATTTATACAAGAAGTTAGCCAAGTTTCGGACGCAGGGCCCTTTAATCTTGCCTATTATATATACTCTCGGTTACTCTTGATGTTATTGTTTGACTAGGGTCTTTAGATAGTTTGGCAGAGAATCTTTGACAGTATACGTAGTTTGCATACTAATCGTTTTAATTTTCAATAGTATTTAGCATTTTTTAATGGTGGCTTACTCAATCTAACTTGATGATAAGCGAAGATGAGGTTGCAGGCGAAAGCACATGTGGCTGCTTTCGGATTGAATACTAACGTTTTAACTAAAATTAAAACGTAAATTAAATCACTTACCTCAATTTGAAGCCTAATAAAACTTGAGAGAGATGCCATCGTTCTGTCCTTTTTACGCACGTTCTGTCCTTCATGTAGCCTTCTCTTTCATTTTCCCACCACCATACAGTAAGCAGCTATGCTGAATGCGTTAGAATTTTGACTCATTGAAGTCTTTGTGGAACCAGGCAGAATTAAAAATTATTAGGCTTTTGATTGAGGTAAGTGATTTAATTTACGTTTTAATTTTAGGTAAAATGTTAGTATTAAATAACTTGACCGTAAATTTGAAGCCTAATAATACTTGAAAGATGTGTTTGATATCACCTGGTGCGGTGGTGACGTCAATGTGAATAATGAATAAAAGTTAATAAGCCTAAAATAAATTTACTTGTGGTATTGTTTTACATGCCAGGGAGATGTAGTAACTTATTATAGCATTTTCAATAGTAGTATATAATATCAATGACATTTCAAATGCACAGAAATATGCAAAAGTTGCTAACAAACAAATAATACTAATTTGTCGGATTAGTTTCATAAATTAAATTGAAATATATTTCATCTAACTGCATAAAATAGACTTGTAACTAGATTTAAACTTTTGACTTTCTCACTTCTCTTAAATAAAATTGTTTAAATGTATTTTCAGAACGCCGGTTACCTCTAATGAGGATTTCATCCAACAGACCATTTCCCCCCACCTTTATTAATCATTAGATTCCATCCAGATTGGCAATAATCAAAGGAATCAGTTTTCGATCCATACTTCGGCCATACAATTATGTAATCATCAGTAATTTCACAACCATCAGGGTTTGTAGATATAATGGTCAAATCATGTACCCGACGACCTAAGCATAACAGCAAAAGAGAATCAGTATGTGTATTTCAAAAAGATTTTCTATATTAGAATTTTGACATGATAAAAAAGATATAACATTATCAATATTCCAGACGTGCAGGGCGTTTTGGTACTTTTTATACCAACTAGTGCAATAGATTTTAGAATTTGCTTGACAAGAGGATGTCTACTCGGCCGTTCAACTAGTTCTGGGCTACAAAAAGTTGAGACGACGGTTTATGGTTGGACGGTTCCACCTGATGGAAAGTGCGCATTAACTATGGTGTTACACGTGTCCATCCACGAGAAACCTATTCACTCGACACTTAAAAGTTCCAGGACTGTAGTGATCAGGAAAAACAGACGCATTCAGATTGTTCCACACCTTGGCAATCCGTACCAAAAAGGAACTATCGAAGCGTTTTGTTCGACTTCTTGGTAAATCCACTATATAGGGATGGAAGTTCTGTCTGCGTCTGGTAGTCCGGTGGTAAAAAGGATCGGGTTCGATTTGGTCAAAAGAGCACTCGCACACTCACCAAAATGTAGCCGATAAAATACTGTCAAACAAGCAACCTTACGACGATGCTCCCGCGTCTGCAATTTTTTATTTGTAAGGTTGTTGTTATTTATGTGTCTTCCACACTGTGTGGAATTTGGTTCATTGAGACATCGACTAGTACTTGGGCCAAGTTACTGACAGTCCAGGGAGGGTCTATCGCTTGACTTTTCAGACCTGGCCTCCAAAATACTAAGTTTTATCTCGGGGCCACAATAAGACAACTAAACACTTTTTTAAGAAAAATATACTAACATAAAATAGCTAAAAATGTTTTATACATATGTAAAGTTATGCGCTGAAGTAGACAATTTGCATATTCACAAACCTTCGTAGTTTATTTATGCGCTATGAACATGTTTGTTTTCAAATTGTATTTGTGAATTGATAATAAGTAAATAAATAAATAGATAAACTCCCCTGCAGTTGAACTTTTGGCATTAGTAATGGAGGTGGAAATACCCAAGCTATTATAGAAATATTGCTTGCCGATCTTCAAGGTCAAGGGTACAGTAGTCGAAGACTACATGCGCTCGTCGAGATGCTAACAGATCTATTGGAGGGTATCCCAATTTCTCGAATATCATGGTGGTCACTTGTGGGAGTAGATGCCATTCCGAGAATGGCATCTCTTCATTAATTATCAATCATTTAATTAATTATTTATAAATCAATGTCTACCCTTACTTTTTATATTGTTAGTTTGTTTAATTATTAAGTAAGTGTTTTTCTTTATAGATTTGTAATCTGAATAGAACGTAAGAGCGGAAATCTCCTAATAAAGGTTTTTTAAATTAACAGGACACTTCCAAATCATGTAATCGCAAATTGTAACAATAAAGTTTTTTTTTGTGAATATGAAGTACAGTACAGAATTATCTACAACTCAAAAGAAATAACCGACATCGTCAATATCTCTTTTCCAAATTCAAATATAAGCGACCATAAAAATTCTATTGCGTATATTATATTTAACTTGCAAGAACTAGATCAAATGTGTTATTTATGTCAGCTTTCACTGAAGAGTTATTGAAGTATATTTTATTTAAGTGCTTCTTCTATTTAAAGACTACAAGAAAATAACAAAAAAAAAACATACAAAATATCCAGATATAAAAATTGGTAAACTTAAATAACCTTGTAGCATTACATTTTGTGACAGGTATATAGTATGTGTAGTGAAGCAGTGAAGCTTTGGTACCTCGTTTGAGATTGACCGCACAGTCCAATTAAACTAAAGTGCTAGGCATGATTTGTTGCTGTGATGAATCGCAATAACTCGCAGTATTGCAGAAAATTTATTAACGGTTGAAGTTTCGAGCAGTTAATCTTTTATATCTACATTAGCATTGCTAATTTAAGTTTGCGATTTGTTTTTATATTTGTTTACTAGATGAAGATTTATCTGTGGATTTAAATAGAAATATGTTTCTTTGCTGACAAATAGTAAAATTTTCAAATTTGTTTAATAGGAACTGACACAAATAAAATGAGTTAGTTTTCAATAGACCTCCAAAAGAGGAGGCTCTCAATTAGTGTGTATGTTTTTTATGGATCTTTGTTACACGTTGATATGGACTCTTATGAATCGTTGTTGAACATTGTTGTTTTATATGATAGAAGTTACTGCAGAGGTTTTCCCATATAAGTTTCATCAAAATCGTTTAAGTACTACATAAAAAAAAAATATGTATCGGCATTGAGAATATTTACATTGACGACCTTAAACTTCAGCCAAAATTTTGACGTAGTCAGTTTTTTAATGCTCTGCTTTCGTAGATTGTTAAATTGGAAACTCACCTGATATGTCCCTGATAATAGGGAGAATGGTCTTGTAATTTTTTATCAAACACGAGCGTTTGCGCGCATCTGCTTACGCATATAAATATTTCCCATTCCCGTGGAAATTTCTGGAATTCCTTCCGTTATGTGACCAGACACATGTCGAAGAACCTTTTTAGTAAGTTTCACATCGGTGCACCGATGTGAAACTTACTAAAAAGAAATAAGATTTTTCATAGTTTCATAAAAACTAAAAATTTCTATATTTTCTGTTCATGTGGGAATTTAGTGAAGGCCTGCCTTAGTGCACCCCTACACCCTCTAACAAATGTAAGTTTCAAATTTCAGCTTTCTACGTCTAGCAGTAATGGCATCAACACTTCTTTGGAGAATAAATCTGTTTTTTGTGAATTTTGCTCCAAAAAAATCATTTTTATTTTATAAAACGTCCGTAGCTTCTGTTTGGAATCACAGGAAAACAATTTTATAGTTGTTTATTATTTATATTATAAACTAAGTACCTATTAAAAACTGAAAAGAACATTGAAATCGGATTAGGTATTATTTTTTTACAATCGACGTTTGAAAGAGTAAAACTGGATTTTCAGAAGAAAAGGAATAACCTCAAATATTTAAAAGACGGTTCACTTTGGGATTACATGATTAGGGCTCAAATGATTGTAAATGACCTCTCCTACTTCACCCAAAACGATTCCGGTCCAATTACCAATAACTCTGTATATTGATTGCTGCAATAGTCTATTTCTGTCTGCTTGGTGGTAGGATCCCTTCTGGGTCCGCCTGGCTAGCGACCACCCTTTATATAAAGTCTGCCGCCAAATGTTACCGCTCCAGCGGTAATGTGTTCCGGCAATATTGTATAAAGAGCCAGTTCCTTCCTAAACCCGTGTGCTTTCATCTTCGACCTCATCGTCACTTACCATCAGGTGAGATTGAGGTCAAACGCGGGTTTAGTTACTAATAAAAAAAAAAAATTTTCAATATAAAGATACTCCTAGTGCCAGATTTTAAATAAGTATGTGTATTATTCAATGAGAAACTTCTGCAACCATTACGGCACATTGGTTTTGAAATTACAAAGTGTAAATATTTTTCATTGTAAGGATTTAAATGGCAAGATTTTTATTCAGATTTTTTGATTCTGGTTTTGAAAAACATATTATTTAAACATTTATCAAATTAAGTTAATTTTATGCTACCCGTATTTTTAACTTATCATGATTCAACATCGTGGATAGCCCCATATTCATGTTAATTAAATTAAATGAAATCTGTTTGTAGAAGATGTTAGTTGCAAACGAAAGTTTTTAGGCTTCTAGCTTGCGACTAGCTTATCACATTTCAAATTTATGAAACATACTTAAATCAATAAATTTTATGTAATAATATGTTTTGATTTAAATTTTTCAACCGACTTCCAAGTAGAGGAGTTTCTCAATTCTAGTTTTTTAATCGATTTTGAAAATACTTGTTTCATGATGGAGAGGTGGATCCGTAAAAAAATCATCGAAATCGATTTAGTACTGTTTGAAAACTTTGAAACTTTCGAAAAAATATGTATCAATACGGTGAATTGTACCTTGATGACCTAGTACTGCAGCCAAATCTTGATAGTGAAGCCGGTTTTTTTTATGCATTGATTATTTTATAAACATTGTACCGCAATGCATTCTGTATCTGAAGTAAATAATAATAATTTATTTATTTTTCCTCACAAAAATACAGAATCAAAATATTACAACATATTTGTGTGAGGAACTGGTGAAAGGCATAAGCCTGAAATACAGATCACCAGGTCTTACCACCCGGATTGTGCATACATGATATTACGTAATGTGAAAAGAAAAAAGAAAACAAACAGTAATAAGTACTAACAGTAACAATATTTAAACCTAATTCTAAAATAAGTCAACATCTTCGCTCAGTTAAATATAGCATCCCTTTACAAGACCCAGGAGTTTACAAGATTGACTGCGGCTATGGGCTTTCCTACATTGGTCAAGCTAAAAGAAACGTATCAACCCGCGTAAAAGAACACATAACTGATATATAATATTAAAAATCGAAGAGCTTCAAAGTCTGCAGTTTGTGAGCATTCCATGGACAAGCCCAACCACTACTTAAGGTTTGACTCTGTGAAAATTTTATCTAGAGAGAAGCATTACATTCCTAGAATGATCAGAGAAGCGATTGAAATAAAAAAACACCCTAATTTCAATAGAGAACATGGTTGGAAACTATCACCGACATGGGACCCTATCCTGAAAAACATTAAATCCAACATCCAGCAAGCTGCAAGACTGAAACTCAAGATACTGTGAGCTCGTTTTGTGTCAATCCAGAACGCTACGTTCGGAAACTGCGAAACAGATGGAGATGATAATACTTTTTCAATCTATCAATCCGACGCTTGACACCTCAGTCGCTCGTGACCACGGGGTCTGCAAAGACACCGGAACGTAGAGTCAAAATTTAAAAATTTAAAATGTAAAGATACGCGATAACTCCGGTTAAAAGTGTTTTATTTAACAGTAATAAGTAGTTAGTAATAACAATTCAACAAAAGGGGGTTTTGTGTGTGTGTGAGAGTTGTCTTTGAGTAGTGGGATGGTCGAAATTTACCCGTAAATTTTATATTGGAAACACCTTTTCACTATTTACACCAGCATTTCATTGCACGTGTTGCTATGAAACATAAATTCGACGAATTCACATTGGATCCATATTTTGAAACATTGCGATACGTGTGGGGTTGGGATCTACAAAACTGCTATAAGTCTACACTGCTTATTACTTAAGATTTTTTGTCATATATACTGCAAAAGTATAATAATGCTATTCAACATGCATTTATTCAATGTAGTCAATACCATCGAAGCAATATGAGAGTTGTCGTACATAAAGAACGTTTTTTTCAATATTGACTTAAATTTGACCATCCGTGCTTTTTCGGGACTACAGATGTATCATGCTGTAATTATTGACCCATTGTCTATCACCTCTCTATTAGTATAGAGCTTCAATCATGGAATACTATTTCTTTAAAACAGGCTTGATTATGCATGGATCTTTTAACTTTACTTTCTTTCAAGTATAATTTGAACTAATACTTATTTGAAAACATTTGTTCTTATTCCTAACTACTTTCATCATCATCATCACAACTCTTTGTAATGAGCCCACTGCAGGGCATAAGTCTCTCCCCTGGGTGACGAGGAGGTATAGGCCATAATCCACCAAGCTGGCCCAGTTCTGGGTGGTGGATTAACTTTACTTTACTTTACTTTAGAGTCCAAACTAATGTCTCATATTTCGATACAACCCATTGACTTTAGGTTCACTATTTGTCACAATTAGCCTTACCTAGTTTAGAGTGCTTTTTCTAGATCCATAAAAATAATACATTACTATAATAGTCATCAGATTTCTGAAAACTGCTCTGACGCTTAGTACCTATACTTCGTTGAGCCCATTCCTGATCTGTGATTATTGTACTCAATCAGCCCTGATGGACATACTGACTATTCTCGCTCTATTACTCTAACTGTTCCCTACACTTTATTAGGCTACAAATGAAAAGTAAAACAATTTTTTGAGATTTATTTTAATTTAAGAAATTAATAAAGTTCTTAATAATAAACTAAGGTTTTACATATTTATTACTTAAATTTTATTTCGAGTATATTTCTTAAAGCTGAAAATTATAGTTTTGAAGTTTTTGCAAGCTTTACACAGAATAATCGTTGTAGTCTCGAGCGTTTACGTAGAGTCTTGCTTAGCAAAAGTTGATCAAAAAATGCACGAAAGCATTTTTCTTCTTTAAGACAAAATTTAATATGAGATTAAGTTCATTACTTTTAATAAAATTAGGTTTAGTTTAGTTCAATTACTCAATCAGAAATATCAATCCAACTTTTAAAAATATTACAACTATATTTTCACAACGATACGATACGCCTATTTTAAAAACTATATTCAAATTAATTTTCCATTTCAATATGTAAAACTCATACGAATATAGTTTTTACGCCCTATGACATTCGAGTGAAACGTAACCTAATTCTATTTATCTCATTCTCAAACGTTGAGTAACTTGTTTTTGGTAATTTATAAATCAATATATCGTCGTTCAATGACAACACGATATCGCAACGGCTGATGAGCCCCAAAAGTCATAGGTTTGAGTTTCAGCTAGTCGATATTTATAATGGTTTGAACCAATCGATTTGATACTTTCTAATATAAAACAATTTTTAACCGAATTCATCGCGTATAATTTAAACTTGATATTTTCTGCTAGCTCAGTAAAAGTTTCATACACTTTAAAGTCTTGATTATTCTTTACTTCTCATGAAGGAGCTGATAACAAATTAAGTCTTAAGATAACATACTTGTCAATTTTTAAAAGTAGTAATCGTTTCCATAAGAACATCATTAAAACGATACTAATGTAAAACTTCTTATGGCTATAAAACACAAGGAAATGTCCACGAATCAGCCAAGTCTGTAATATTTCATATCAAAATTATACTCACAGTCTAAAATAAGGTTATCATACTCGTATTTTACAATCCAATTATATTACGATGCATGTGTTCATCGTTTCATTAATAACAAGAATACTGTAAATCGATACGGAATCCCCTCATTATATAAACCGGCAGTTTAGCGTTGTAAAGTGGATTGAGATACTTCGGCAAAGCCGCACGGCTCCTGAATGAATATGCATGACTAGTGCTAACCCACTAGGAATGTATGAGCGTGGAAAGTAAGTTACTCTACCTACTTGAGTACACCTCAAAGGTAGTTTTATAAATGTGCCAAGAGATGTAGCCAGTTGATACGTATATCGATTTTATTGGACTATTTAACAGTATTGGATTTTTATTTGCATTGGTAAACGAGGGTTTCAGTTCGATTTGTCGTTTTTTCGAACGAAGCGATTTATTGGTGCTTTAAGTGAATTATTTCTCTCACAATTACGTGGTTTTGGTTTTTTGCTTTTAAGAATAATGTAGGTAGCTTTTTGGAAAAGATTTGTTTTTTCATTTTTTCAGATTTGTTGGATCATAAGAGAATAAGGTTTTACTAAAAAAATGTTAAGTATTACAATACAAGATATTTATGTAAGAAGATTAAATTATATTCATCCTTTACATATCACTGAGAATTAAAAAAGTAGTATAAAATGTGATGAGATACAATACCTAATGCGTAGCGAGATATTTTATTTTATAATGTTCTCGTGCAAAAAAACTATGAAACATAAGTTATTTCTTATCTTTATCAAAAAAATTACAAGTTTCTTTTAACAATATAACCAGAATTAAACTAGCTAACAAAGTTTTATTTAGCATTTTGATTAATCGTATGCTTCCCTACTTTCTACAGAGGACCCTTTTCAAGTCTGTTCAAGCTGTAATATTATACAATAACTTCCCTTTAGCCCACACAAGTTTCCAGTCAAGAGTTGAAATCGGTTTTCAAACAGAGTTACGGCACAAAATGTGTTTTCTATGCCCCAGAACATGCAAGCTCGCGCGTAGCGACAGTCCAATTTTCGTTAAGAGGCTATTTCAGACTTGAAGGCAGTCTGTTTTCCATTGCTCTTCTCTGTATACAGCTTCTAAACGTATGGCGGTTACTTTGTTTTCTATTCCCAAATTCATTAAATCTTTTAGTACTTACGTTGTGTTGTTGGATGGTTTCGTAGTTTAAGCTGTGTGTATTTACTACTTTGAAAGTAAAGTAATGAGATGAGCTCACTTATTTTACGTGTGTTAAACTCTGACAAAGAAATTTTTGACGACCCTAATTCATATATATCCTAGTAATACTATGAACGTGAAAGTTTGTATTTATGAATGTTTCGTAGTTTTTTACGCAAACACACGTGGACCGATCTAGATAAAATTTGGTAAAGATAGGTATAGTAGGTATACACATAGGTTACTGTTTATCTGGATATTCCGCGTTAGAACCTAGATAGATAAAACCGCTTAAAACAGCTAGTTTTCATATAAATATTACAAAGTAATACTTAAAACTTAAAAATCCTTCTTAAAGAATGAGGTATAAATGTTCATTATGATAGCGTCGCAAACTAAAGAAACTAAATCACTCTGATTAGCAACAACTAGCGTACTATCTTAACCAACTAATCCCATCATAAATAAGGTACATGGAGAGATCAGAGAGGCAGTCATTTCCTGTAATTACTCTCAGTTAGTACCTTTAATCAGAAACGGGATCCGACCCCAACCTAATTGGAGAAAATATTAGGAGAACGATATAGACTTCTTTTAGTTCTTATTCGTGTAGCTGAAATTTAAGGATATTCCTTGATCACAGTCTTTTTACATAAAAAAATCACGTGTTGTACGTGAATCCTTATTCCGTAAGAATGTCAGAATAGAAATCATATCATGCATTTTCCAGGTTTGCGTTACGTGGTGAAATATCAGTTTAAGCTGCACAGCAGGAGTATACATATATCCTTGAGAAATTCAAGTTTATAACTTAAGTACAGAATTTAAATATAAAGATTAAGGGCGACTTTAAAAAATGTTTTTTAACGTATTTAAGCAACTCATCACAATTAAGGCCTGGCATAACAAATAAAACGCTTATAAATACGTACTTATAGTGAACTATCAAAATTAAACGCACTGAACATGCTACTTACAAAAGCGAAACATGGAAACATGAAAACAAGTCAACTATGCAATGGAATTATCTTGTGTTTAAAATGTACGTAGTGTAAGACACTCTTATCCTACATGCGAAAATCGTACAGTTTTCTTTACACATACAGTTTTGCTAAGATAACATGTGCTGACCTAGTTTAAATAAGCTCGGTGTACATGTCAATTACTAAATAGAACGACACACTGTTGCGTTGCGTTTAGACTTATACTTTTTAAATGAATACGATCACCTCAGTCGGTTTTCATAATATTTGCGCTTTAGTCGAAAGTTTCAGTAAAGTATCTTTTCACTTATGAATTTTGTTGCGATTTACAAATTACAACTTAGTATTTCAGCTTCACCACAAACATAATACAACAAATAATTAATAACTGTGGTAAATTAAATTAAACCCCATCAAAATGTTCCGGTCCAATTGACCTCTCAAACCCATGTGGTACTGACAGATTGGACGTCATTTAGGTAACTGACGTTTCCAACATAGTACAGCGCAAACGCAATAAATGAATACGATAACCTTAGTCGATTCTCACTTAGCAGAAAAAAAAATAAGCAAAGCTTTGTGCTCATTCTAACTTCGATACAGTGATCATGTAAAGCGTTGTCAGGTAACGTGGTGGTCTAAGCAATAAGGAATTGACAATATGACACAACTGTTTGTTCATTTCTACATGCATGCATGCATTGCGTCTTATAATGCATTCGAATGAGAGGCATCGTATGCCAATGACGGTCAAATACTGATGAAATTTTCTGTGAAAATGGTCGTGTCATCTATCTATACTAATATATAAAGCTGAAGAGTTTGTTTTTTTGTTTGTTTGTTTGAACGCGCTAATCTCAGAAACTACAGGTGGGATTTGAAAAAATCTTTTTGCATTTGATAGCCCAACTCTTGAGGAAGGTTATAGGCTATATTATAAGATCAAACGAACTTCTTAAGTGAAGTTCGATCGATATTATATGAGTCGCTTCATTCGAAGATATAATTAGTATTCACTTATGAATTTTGTTGCGATTTACAAATTAGAACTTATTATTTCAGCTTCACCACAAACAAATAATTAATAACTGTGGTAAATTAAATTAAACCCCATCAAAATGTTCCAGTCCAATTGAACTCAAAAACCCATGTGGTACTGACAGATTGGACGTCATTTAGGTAACTGACGTCTCCACCATAGTACAGCGCAAACGCAATAAATGAGTACGATAATCTCAGTCGATTTTCACTTAGCAGAAAAAAAAATAAGCTAAGCTTTGTGCTCATTCTAACTCCGACACAGTGATCATGTAAAGCGTTGTCAGGTAACGTGGTGGTCAATAAGGAATTGACAATATGACACAACTGTTTGTTCATTTCTGCATGCATGCATGCATTGCGTCTTATATTGCATTCTGAGAGGCATCTTATGCCAATCACGGTAAAATACTGATGAAATTTTCTGTGAAAATGGTCGTGTCATCTATCTATTCTAATATATAAAGCTGAAGAGTTTATTTTTTTGTTTGTTTGTTTGAAAGCGCTAATCTCAGAAACTACAAGTGGGATTTGAAAAATTCTTTTCGCATTTGATAGCCCATCTCTTGAGGAAGGTTATAGGCTAGATTTTATCCCGAAATTCCCACGGGACCAAAAGTTACGCGGGTAAAGCCGCGCGCGGTGGCTAGTTTTGTAATATAATTGATACCCAAAGATACCTTTTTTTAGTAAAGTAATGTAAGATTTTGATTAATTATTGCATAGAGTTAAGTACATTTCATGCACATTTCTATAACCTTATAAATATATCATATCGGCTGTAACGTGTCAAGAACTTATGAGACGGAGATTAATTTCGTCGTAAAAGATAAAACATTTTTAAAAAATTTCCACCGTTTGACCTGATGTCTCCATGATAACTTTGTCTTTGTAAACATTTTCTTTTTTTCTTCTAGCATTTATGCGAATGAAATTTACAAAACGAGCAATTCTCCAAATATAAAAAAAAAAAACAATCTCCTGAATAGAATACGATGATATTTTTGTAATCATATCTCTCGACAAAAATATAAAGATAAAAAAGTTTAGGTTAGGAAATAATTGATATTTGATGAAGATGATATATTTGCATATCCTAGCAGCGGTTTTACTCGCGTGGCTATTTATTCTATAGGAATTTCTTGTCAGAATGTGGGCTATTAAAGACAAAAACATTTTAAATCTTACTTCTATTTTCAAGAGTAAGCGCATCCAAATAAACAATGTAACAAACTGTAAATTTATTATGTTAGTATAGATTTCGAGCTTCGCGTTCTGATACGGGAAAATAACAACTTGGTATCGGATCGAACAACTTAACCGAGTTCTGTTTTTAATCAAACTTAGAATGTTTTGAGCTCCAAAATTTCTATTGACCTTTTTGAAATACATACAGGAGCGTATCACTGGCTAAACTGAATGAGAAAATACGTTGTGTTTATCATTTAGAGCGAAACCGTAGCGATGTTTGTTTGTAACATATTATTTGATCGCTTTCTTTATCTATTTGTGTGATTTCAGAACTTTTAAACTTAAATGTTTGGCCAGAGTAATAATGATTTCTACTGTGTATAATAGAAAAGTCCAACAAGAGGATATTTTTAATTAAGGAATGATTTGAATAGAATTTTTTTAGCTTGTGTTTACAAACGAAATAGAACATAATATTGTGTATAAATACAAATACGAACGGGGATACGTTCGCCTAGGGTGGCCCCTTCCGACAACACCATCCATTCTGGCTCTTTACACCTCTTTCGTAAATCTACTTTCACTCATCCTTTCCAAAATGTCCAAACAATATAGTATACTAGCTTTATCCCGCAACTTCGTATGCGCTTAACTACCCTTCTCTTGGAAATTTCAGAAACTGTACAACCAGACACCCACAGAAAGAACCTTTATACCAAGTATCACACCCATGCACTCAAGAAATAAGTTTTTTTCATAAAAACTAAAAACCATGTATTTCCCGTGCCCGTGGGAATTTCGGGATTTTTTTTTGTAGCACAACCAATCACTCTTTGAAGAACCTTCATGCCAAGTATCACATCCGTACACTCAAGGAATAAGATTTTTCATACAAACTAAAAAGTCCAACCACTTCCCGTGGGAATTTCGGGAATTCCTTACATAATACAAACAGACACTTATTGAGGAACCTTTATATCAAGTATCACATCCGTGCACTCAAGGGATGGGATTTTTTCATACAAATTAAAATATCATATATTTCCCGTTCCCATGGGAATTTCGGGAATTCCTTTCATAACACAAACAGACACACATTGAAAAACCTTTATGCTAAGTTTCACATCGGTGCACTCAAGGAATAAGATTTTTCATACAAACTAAAAAGTCCAACCACTTCCCGTGGGAATTTCGGGAATTCCTTCCATAATACAAACAGACACTTATTGAGGAACCGTTATATCAATTATCACATCCGTGCACTCAAGGGATGAGATTTTTTCATAGAAACTAAAACATCATATATTTCCCGTTCCCGTGGGAATTTCGGGAATTTCTTTCATAACACAACCAGACACACATTGAAAAACCTTTACGCCAAGTTTCACATCGGTGCACTCAAGGAATAAGATTTTTCATACAAACTAAAAAGTCCTATATTTCCCGTGCCCGTGGGAATTTCGGGAATTCCTTCCTTAGCGCACCCCTTCATCCCCTAAAAAATGTATGTTCCGAATTTCAGCTCTCTACGCCCAGTAGTTACGGCTGTACGTTGTCTGTCAGTCACTCAGTCACTCAGTACCTCAGTACCTCAGTACCTCAGCACCTCAGTCACTCAGTCAGTAACGGAACAGTTTTATATATATTGATAACATAACCCATGTCTCAGGTTAACTCAAACTTTTACCATGATAAATTAAAAGTTAGTATATTAAGTCAATATAATCAGCAATGAAATGCAAAGATAGTTAAAATAGCTGAAATCGATTTACTGGTGGGTGAGCAATGGTGATTTCTTATCATCTGTAAACCTGCACTGGGCAAGGGGCAACCTTATAAAACACATAATTTATTTTCACGTAGCTTCTCTATATCTTGTAAAAAGGAATCTCTGTCTGTCTGTTTGCTTGAGGTAACCTTTGGAACTTCTTCATAAAGTTTGACCTGGTATATACTGGAATTCAGTAAAAACTAGTTAAAATCACAATTTTGTCAATATTACCTGTACGCCGAAATCTAATAGATTTTGTCAAAGAATTTGGTGAAAATATCAATTTAAAATTACTTCCATTGCAAAGACAGCAACATTTTACATGAATGAATGATATTATATATTTTTTTTAAATCCCCAGACGATTGTCTTGCACCAACTACATGGCCTCAAATTAAGCGAGGCTTGTGATATGGGATACCATATAGCGGACTAGGGGGAAACTAGAATATAAATACATAACATAGATAAACACCCAAACACGGAACATTTTTTTTCTTGTTTCGGCCTGGATCGAACACGCAACCACTCGCTTCTTAGGCACATAGGTTAACTCCATCGCCACAGTGGTAGTCGAATTCGCAAGCTGAATTGCAAGCTAATTGCATAAATGATATGCAAAGATATAAACTTATATATTTGATCTTGTAGTTTAATTGCAAATACAACGCAACTTCTTCTGATGTCATACGAAAAGTGTCTTCTGATGTAGTCAATATTACCTCAAACCTAGATGTTTAACTTTCAAAACTTACGATGTGGAGTCAAAAGGTTAAAATTGAAATAAGTTTAACTGTATATTTGCAGTTTCTCTACCAAATTCTTTCAATATTTACCTTTGTGTTCACATTCACAGAGAAGGAATATTGGTGTCTTAAAACATTTGTTGTAGCTCATGTTATATTTCACACTAAACTGCTTCAAATAAAGTGACTTATGCTACGCTGCGACAAAGCCATTGTTGTTATAACTTTCCGCACAATATTTCAACTTGGCTTCAAAATGAATAAGAACACACGTTCTGAAATCATATGAAGGTTTATTTATTAAACCGGAAATAAAATAAAACGAAATATTTGTAAAAACTTTTTATGACCGAATTGGTTTAATTTCATAAGCTTTCATCTTTAACGTACTTAAATGTCAACAATGTTATAAACTTTTTTATGTGTTTTTTTAGTAAAACATATACACCAAGTATGTGAAGCAATATTTTAAAGTCTGCATTTTACCTATGATTGTAAACTTTTTTAAATCAAACATCACCAAATTACAAATATTCCATATGTAAAAGCTGTTTAATTTCGTTTCAATGCTATAAAATAATAATTATTTAAAGAATACTTATTTAATCATTATTATTCCAGTCCAGCTCTTCCATGTTGGACTGGAAGCAAAAGAAAAACATAGAATATGCCAGCTGCGTCTCTTCCCGGTCATACAGTAAAAGTCAGTTAAGGGATAGACGTTTTGTGGTCATTTTTGTGGGCGATAGGCTGACCCCCTTACACTGGAATAGTCTTTCACGATCATTATAATACCTCGAAATTTGTCAAACGTGACATATGTAGGCCTATTACGGTTCTTTCATGGCATTAGATAATAAACAAGATTTCTATGATACAATGATCAACAATGATGACATAATGAATAAACGAATTCCCTATACATTTGCATGGAAGAGGTATTGCATTACTCTTTTCAACTACAGTTTCAATGACATCATCTATGACTTAAAAATGTCAATTAAAAAAGGTGAGATAGCAACCACCTCTATGATATGTTTGTTTCTTGATTTCATTTGTGTTTTTCCGTTTTGTGTGCTTTCATAAATAAATACTATATTGTTATATATTGGGATTATTGTATTCAGTCTACATAACAAGATCTTATCTAAGAGATTTCGCTGCGGAGGAGGGGCTGACGGCGGATTTCAATTGAATGGAGGATGATGCTAGATGCCAGTGATAATAATTTCTAGACCATCGCGAAACATTCCATGAACTGTCGAATTGTAAATCTAAATATCAGATTATAAAACATCCAGATTCCGCGTTCAATAGGTAATAATCACATGCCTAGTACTTTGTCCAGAAACAATCCGCGCATCTCGACATCTACGTCACTTTCTTAATAGAAAAAAAATTAAACTGACATGGTTATTAACATTTAAATTAACGCAAGAAACGGGATATTTACCATGTTTTTCATTTATTTTGAGTTCTCGATATTTCGACACTGTTGCAAGCGCCATGATCACGACGGTACTGCCGTGAAGTGCAAAATCCCGTGGTAAATATCCCGTTTCTAAAGTTAATTTAAATGAATAGGAACTGTCCAACAAAAATACGTTTTTGTCAAAAAACCATGTTTACGTTTGAATAACAAATCGGTCTTATAAATTAGCGACCGAAAAATACTTGCGCCTCAACTAAAACGCACAAAAAGATGTATTATTAAATTTTAAAGTATAAACAATACGCATATCAACGTAAAACTCAGTCAACAATTGTTTCGGTATGCAGACACTCGCGACTGGCCGCATGACGAGATCGAGCCGCGTATATAGCTCGCGTTTCGTCCGTTTGTATGAAATTAAATTACTGTACATATCTGTACTGTGCTCTAGGCGTTGCTGGCATCTATCTTAGCGTGAGTTGTTTTTCACATGGTCAGATTTAGCGTGAGTAGTCCAAGGACCTTTATGTTCTTAGTCTGGACGGGCTCACTGATAATGTCGTGTATGCTTAAGCTCTCAGTTGATGTCGTATGGTGACTATCTGTCGTTACCATTATCTTTGTGAGCATTCGTTGCAATGAACGTCAGCTACGCTATCGGTGATCCTGCTAAACAGCAGACTGCGAGCGATATCGTGAGCAAAGATAGCCTCTTACTGCACGGTCCGCGCCAGGACAGAAGTATTAATACCGGTATGCTCGATAAATTACGTTCTACACAAATAGCACTTTACACAATAAACTCATTGATAAGTTTCGTCGTCCACGCGAACGAGGTCACGGGCACAGCTAGTAAAGAATATGATAGGATAATATTCTTTGTTCAGCTATAAAGCATTTGGATAAGGGTTTCATAGAAGGTGACTTATCAAAGTTTTGTAGCCATCTTTAACTTTGAGATTATCTTCGAGCTCAAGGTCATTTATATAAACATAAACAGTGAACTGTGTAAAAAGCTGATAGAATGTTATTACGAAAGTCATAGTGACCTAGAGGCTCTTATCGTTTCAAATTGCGGGTTAAGTATTCTTGGCACAGTCGGTATGTATGGATGTTTGGGTCACCGCCAAACATAAATTCCTACGACAACTACCGTGCCTCGGAGAGCTAGTGAAACTCGTCTCGTAATCTATTTACTTGTATACAGTTATCGCTAGGGTAAGTCAAAAGCAATAAATAGCGCTAAATGAACACTGGCATCGCTAATTAATACAAATAACAAAAACTAAAATGAATAAAGGCTCCACGGATTGAATTGAGTATCTTTTATAGACCGTATTGTAAATAATAATAGCTGTATTACTAAATAGAAAAAGGTAAGGTTATCTTGTTATATAAGGTTATGTTGTTCATAAGGTTATCTTATTCTGTCATATAAAGTCTCCTTGCTCTACATAAACGGCAAACCTGGCTGAATAATGATCACCGCCTATGCCACTGGGTCTAAATGCATTAAAAAATGTACAAAGGCTGTATATGCGAGCACAAAGAAGGAATTTTTAGAAATTCTGTACTGGAGAGGAAAATAGAATGATAAATGAAATACGTTTTTGAGTTCAACAACTTTTAATTTCGATTTGTTTCTTTTGAGATGGGTGAAGCTATTTCGAGATCTGTCGTTTTGGTCTTTTTTATTTTAATAGATAATATAATAAAGCTTTTAAATTGAATAATAAACATCAACATAATATTAGTAAAATAATATACCTATTCTAGATCGTATCAAAGTACTCTATAATGTCTAGATTTTGTGATTCAAAGAAAAAATACTCCTTCTATAAATAAAATAAAATATTTCTTCAAACACTGTAACCGAAGTATTTTACACTAATCTACAGCTTACTTTCTTTTTGGTTTAATTAATGAAACCACTGAGTTGACTTAAAAAAATAATACTTAAATAATTTTATTTTATTCTTTTTTTACGACATGGGGCATACTTGACACAACTTATGATAATTACTCACGTTTTATCGTCAAAGTCAGCGTGCAAGTTAATATTCTGTATTGAGCTCCCGTATTTATTAAGTGTGCACTACAATATAAAATTGTTCATAAAATTCATAGTGACAGAAACCGTTTTTGTTTAATAATATTACCAGTTTACGTGCTTTATAGAAACACTAGCTGCTGCCCGCGACGTCGTCTGCGTGAACGCTATGCAGCACCAAACGCACCTACGATTATAACACTGCTAGCGTGATAATATGTAGCCTATATGTTGACCCGAATTCTTAACTATCTTCATGCCAAATTTGAAGTAAATCCATGCAGTACTTTTTGAGTTTATCCCGGAAAGACAAACAGACAAACAGACAAAAATTCTAAAAACTATATTTTTTGTTTCTGTTTCGATTGTAGATCATACCCCAAGTATTCTTTTAAAAAAATATTCAATGTACAGTTTTGACTTTCCTACCATTTTATTATATGTATAGATTTACGACATGGGGCATACTTGACACAACTTATGATAATTACTCACGTTTTATCGTCAAAGTCAGCGTGCAAGTTAATATTCTGTATTGAGCTCCCGTATTTATTAAGTGTGCACTACAATATAAAATTGTTCATAAAATTCATAGTGACAGAAACCGTTTTTGTTTAATAATATTACCAGTTTACGTGCTTTATAGAAACACTAGCTGCTGCCCGCGACGTCGTCTGCGTGAACGCTATGCAGCACCAAACGCACCTACGATTATAACACTGCTAGCGTGATAATATGTAGCCTATATGTTGACCCGACTTCTTAACTATCTTCATGCCAAATTTGAAGTAAATCCATGCAGTACTTTTTGAGTTTATCCCGGAAAGACAAACAGACAAAAATTCTAAAAACTATATTTTTTGTTTCTGTTTCGATTGTAGATCATACCCCAAGTATTCTTTTAAAAAAATATTCAATGTACAGTTTTGACTTTCCTACCATTTTATTATATGTATAGATTTAATCTGTTAGTAAACTTTATTAGTAATTGCATATCCTTTTTTAATACTTTTCATGCAATATTTACACTTTAGCAATACAAATAAATAAAGCCGTATCAAAAGTGCACATCAGAGTAATAACATTTTTGTCCGTATTCGCAACGACTTGCCGAATTTGAATCGGCAATCAATACCGGATCAACTTGCCAATTGCTACAAGCAGAAATAGTACTGATATTCATTTTGAGCCTCACAGTATCTATCCAATATTTGTGTATAGCCGTAGTTTAATCTTCAAAAATTTATGAAAATTTTGTCACTATTTTTCAAAGTAATTTCGTTAATATCTATTTTTTTTTGAAGAAAAATTATAACACGGTATTTTATTTGTTCTGAGAATATGAAAAGAGAGAAGAAGAATATCAATGTATTCGAAGAACAGTGCGGCAATGTTACTTAATATTATCACCATACCCTTAATAAAATGTTACCAACTTCTTCAATGCCTGCAAGTGTGAATACAAATAGTCATGATTATAGCGGCATTTTAGCTTATCCCAGCAAACATAATATCATTGTCAGTGTCTCTATTATCGACCGTAATCATTTAAAAGAGAATATCTCTAAATATTTTGTAGGTCGCTACTAAAGATAAAAAAGCTAAAGTTGGGACATTTTGAAGAGATTTTGAAATACTTAATGACGCTTTATTTATTTGAAAGTCAACTGAATATTATTTGAAAAATAGTTTTCTATTCTATGTACAAAAGATATTGATTGTGTCTCATAATAAGATACTGTCTATAGAAAAACGAAATTAAATATTTTGATAAAAAAACCACGCCTTTATGATATTTCATGTTTTTATGCCTTTATATGCACAATGGAGATTTATGTTTTACTAAGGGCTACGAAGACATAATAATAAACTACTTGCATACGTGGGAGTTTACAATCATATCAATTTTTAAATAAAAAATATCAAGCATATTGAATTTAAAATATGAATAACCCAACTAATAAATTAATACGAAATATTTTAGTATGGAAATAGTAAAACATTATTTTATACTTATACAGGGTGACTGGTGACTAATTTCAATTTTTTATCTGATATTTGGTGACACCTTTTATATGAAGAGTGATACCTAGCCAGGCGGACCCTAAAGTGGTGCTACCACCAAGCGGATTCGTCGCTTATTACGACACGCTTAACAGATTTAAAATATCAACTTTTTCAAGTTTTATAAAAGTTTTTCATAGTAGTGAAGAAAAAAGTTTTAAAGATATTGTCAATTTAAAGATGAAATTCCAAAAAGACGTCAAGGGGCTCTAATAACTTTAGTAAGCTTCCAGCATACAAAATAGGTAGCAAAAATTTTGTTAGCATTAACTTTACAATCTTTTCTGTGCACATACCTTGTTGTTTTTTAGTCACTGGCCAAACTTTTTAAACAATAGATATCGTTTATAGAAACGATTTTTGCAAAAAAGGTATCTATTTTTTGACAAGGAAATTAATATATTTGTCAAAATATTAAGCAAAGTATCACTCTAAATTATGAATGAATAGCATTAAATTAAAGACGACTATGCGCTGTTACAAATCATCTTGTCGTTCTACGTCGTAGCATTTTCAATTAAATGCCGCCAGTAGCTATATTCATCAACAGCGACTATTTGTAAAAAGTGAGTGGTGCTATATTTGAATTTTTTTCATACTGAGCGATAAATATTACCTGCATATTTAATATTTCGTTTAAAACGTTTCAAAGAAAATAACATTTGAATTTTGCTGGTCACTAAAAAACAACTCTGTATTGTATTGTTATTTTATTTTGTTTTGCGACTAACCGATTGTTTCATTATCAATTGTGTAATTATAAACGAGGGTTTTGATCATATACTGGGTGACTGGTGGGTCACTTTTGAAATTCAAGGACGTGGTAGTTTGAGATCACACATAAAGAGAAAAAAATATATAAAAAAATTTATATAAATTATTTACTAAGTATAAAATAAATATTAATTATATATACCGAAAGTTAAAGAATTGATTACGCAACGCATGGTTACGTTAGCGTTGGCTTGGCAGCGATCCGGGGGACAGGTCACGTGCCGCGGTTGACTCAGTTATGTGTGAAGTAAATTGTAACTATATTATTTTTTTATTTCATATGTGTTTATGATCAGAATCGAACACGAGTGTTCTCCTTCAGTATCTAAAATTAGTCACCAGTTACCCTGTATAAGTATTAAATAATGTGTAACTATTTCCATACTAAAATATTTCGTATAAATTTATTTATTCATATTATAAATTCAATATGCTTGATAGTTTTTATTTAAAAAAATTGATATGATTGTAAACTCCAAAGTATGCAAGTAGTTAATTATTATGTCTTCGCAGCCCGTAAAACATAAATCTCCATTGTGCCCTATCAGCTTCGTTTATTTATTCATCTGGAGAATAATGGTCTTGAAGAATCTGTTAGAACTTAAGATAAATTACATCGATTTTTTATTTCTCTAGAAGTTCAGAATATTATTTTAACTAGAATGATCCATTGTTATTTTAAACCAATCATTTAGAAACAGTCTCAAATAAATATTTTTTTATGCAAATGTCAATACAGCATATTGAATGTAAAAGAGGAAAATCCCCAGGTTACATCTGATAATATGTCTGGTTGGTATAAAAAAGGACTGACTACCATTATACAACCATTTTGTTCAACCAAAAGTCAATTCAGAAAAATATGTTATTTATTGAATTGGCAGCCATAAATAAATGATGAACCAATCGTATGATTTATAAACTAAAAGCATATAAGCTTGAATTGACATGGATGCAGTTGTCTATCACTTTACTTACAAGAAAGTTCGTTGGAAAAAATTTAAAGCTATTTTACAGCTTACAATTAGTTTTTGAAGGATAAAGCAGTAGCGCAAGAGTATTTATTTTTTGAATTCATAATTTTATAGGTATTAAAAATATATCATGTTTTTATAAGCTGTTTAAAGTTTTGTCTATCAGAAGTTAAATTTTACTAAGAATATTAAATTGCATGCTTGAATTATTTCATTCCAGAGTTTTGCGCTTCAACATTCTGAAAATGTTTTGACGATGAGCGGCTGTTGAAAAGTTAGTATACAGTTTTATTCACAATTACAGCTTTGAATTGTCTCAACTTGTTTTGTTTGCAAAGTCAACAGTTTGTGTATTTGTGTATATAAATTCTTTTTTTCTTCTTCCTTTAATCAATAACGGGTTACTGTTTTAATAGACGCTTATTGTGACAATATCCGGTATTTTATAAGGAGTAAGTTGATTGAATTCTGAAAGGAGTAAAATTTTATGTTTTAAGTCAATAATATATATTTTCTTTGTCGAGAATGGGGCAATCATCTGAAAACCATATGAATATTTTTCATCATACGTTCGCCGGTTTCTTTCTCTCTTGCCCTGATACCCGACCAACTGGTCCGATTGTCGGGTCTTTTCCGCTGAAAGGCATGTGGTCATAAGTATGCATAGTAATAATATAACCGAAAATAATATAAGGTAACGGTTTTGCGCCTTTCTTGACCATGTTTTTCCTGCCGCCACTTTAATTTTATCTTCCCACCTTCGGAACTGTCAACCTCGTTTCCATTTTCCATTTCTTGGATACCAAAATAGTATGGTTTTGTTCCACTTTTCAGTACCTCTTATTGTATGTCCTATCCATTGCCACTTAAGTTTTCTAGCTCTAGTTGAAATATCATTTATTTAAGTGCGTTTTCATATTGTGATATTATGTATTCTGTCAGATTTTTTTATGTTGCACAAGCTTCTCTCCATTGCTGTCTGACAGGTCTTTAACTTTGTGCTTTCTTGAGAGCCCAGGTTTGACAGCCATATAAAACGCATGTGTTGTATAGTTTTGATTTGAAAGGTATCTTAATGTCTTTGTTCTTCATGACCTATTTCAGGTTCCAATAGCATTTCCATGCGTTTTCAGTTCTAGTATCTATTTCTTTTGACATCGGTAGTTGAGATTTGCTGTCGTAGATACGTATATTCTTTTATATATTCTATTGAGTCTCTGTTAATGATGATCAGATTTTCATCGGGTGTATTTGTCATTGCTTTTGTCTTTGAGGTGTTCATCGTCAGGCCTGCAACACGGCTCTCTCTATCTAGGTCGGTGATCATGTTT
The DNA here is from genome assembly GCA_944452665.1 of Stenoptilia bipunctidactyla. Lineage (NCBI taxonomy): Eukaryota > Metazoa > Arthropoda > Insecta > Lepidoptera > Pterophoridae > Stenoptilia > Stenoptilia bipunctidactyla. Next base: position 11,704,293 of record OX101727.1, read on the forward strand.
TGAAGACGTTCTATTGTACCTGATAATGATAATTTTTCACCATTTTTAACAATTTTTATACAAAAAAAAAATTATGAATGTTTTTTATTTACGAAGAAGAACTACATAAATATCTTTGAGTCTGTAAATCAATCTAGTTGAAAGTTTTTTTTTTGCACAAAGGTTTTTCATACACAAATTCACTTTTTTAGAAGGTTTTTGGTTTTTCAACAATGAGTCAATGATATTGTTCAATTGAAGTTGATTTGACACAGATTGTTTATAACATCATTTCCATGGCACTGTTTTCATATATGACTATTTGTTATCACTTGATTATTGACTTATGACTATTTAACAAATAAAATCAAATTAATAAAAAAGTACTTAAAGCCGCCTCTAAATATCCTTTATAAGGGTTATTATGAACAGTTATGTACAGAAAATTATAAAAAAAAATAAAGAAAAAATAATAATAAATAAGTAAAAGCTCACGACAATCACACTAACTACATGGCCCCCAGAGCTTGTGGGGGAACCTACAATATAAATACATGTAGATAAACGCCCAGACCCGGAACATTTTTTTCTCGCGACCACTGGCGTCTGAGGCAATTTAGATAGTTCAATGTCTCGATACATTTGTTTTTTGGCGGAAATGAATGATTTTAGATGTACATATATTATTATTAAGATTATTTAAGATCAAGGCACACTAAAAACATTCTTACACCTCTTATTCTACTTTATCCGTTTACAAGCCAATATAAAAGGTAATGAAAAATAAGTCGCACCTTTTTAGTGCCATATTCTGACTTTGTTAAAAGGAAGGTTCCAATGTTATTTCCAGGATTACATCGAAGTTTATAACACGAGGGGTGCGGCAGGGGCTTTGGCTAGTAACTTTTCACGCTTTTTTGTCTGATTTAATTTACTAATCTCGAATAATAATAAAACGTGCACTTAGACAAAAATAACAATTTGATTGCTAGTTGATCACTAGTTTTCTCCGCAAATGCATAAGTTGAAACTAAATAATATTGAAGAATTAAAACGAAAATACTTTGAGTCTTGAATATTAAACCTCAAACTAAAAATCGCAGTAAATTTTTAATTTTCCGATTAACAGCGATTTCAGTGTAAACTGAGGCCAAAAAAATGTTAATTTTTGTAATATTCTCAAAAAAGAAATACTAAAACGAATTATGAACTCTCGTTTAACAGGAAAATCTAACAGCAAGACAACCCTCAATATTTTCAAAATAAAGAAATTGAATTTAAACAAACGACGTACAACTTGAGGGTCCATACTATCGTTTTTATAGGCAGTATGTTAAAAATCAAAGCCATTTCTTGCTAAAATCGCGTTGAAATGATTGGACATTTTAACGACAATTTTTCTTTAACATCTGCAAATATAACATTTTTTGAAGAGAAAAATATGTGAAACCAGAGAAAATTTCATTACGTCCAGCTCTGCATTTCGCTACATGCAATTGGCACTTTCAGGTTGTGGAGATTTTTCTAGCACTAATGCACTCAAATTTTTAACCAGATTTGCACCTGTGACCACCGTGTAGAATGAAAAATAAAAAGTAACTTGAAATAAGTCCGATTAAAAGCAACATTTTCATAATATTATGAGTCGTACAAGATAATTATCCGTAGTACCTATGTTTTATGAATTCAATCAAACCGGATCTTTTCTTCAGCACAAATAAGTGTATTTCAGATGAACTTTATGAAAAAGTAATTCCCTTTTCAAAAATGCATTTAACTTCGCAACAATCACATTAACATTTACCAGTGTACAATAAAATAAGCTCTAAGCATGCCTCTTATCAGCAACAGGTTGCTGCCAAGCAACTATAGCAGTTTCATATCTATTATTATATTTATGAAACACTCATCTTAGCCTACATTTGGTCAAATACAAAAGATTGCAACCCCATCCAATTATATTTCGTCGCTTCATTTTTCAGATATTATATAACAGGTAGTCCTTTTTAGGTACTAGGTAACTTCGCATAATTTAAAGTATCATAAAAAAAACACTGTGGTGGGGCGCCGCGTGGCATGATCCACCCGGTTCGCGCCAAGCCCCCATTCTTTTTTCGTGCGTGGTAACAAGCATACGTCATTTACTTTAATCATTTACTTAAGTTTTTACAAAATGCCTAAACGTACAGCAGAAGAACAGCTTCAACATTATAATATAAAGATAAAAAAGTTGGAACAAAAAATGAATAAAAAACGGAAACAGCGAATTATTTCTTCCGAAGAAGAAGAAATCTTACAAGGTAAGACGTACTTATTCGGTTTAAAAATGTTATTTATAAAATCAGAGCAGAAAATGCGTGTAATCTATAATAGATATATCACGTTATCCGCTCAATATCGTAATGATGTAAACTTTAATAAATTTTATCTGATCTTATCGATCACCTTTTGTTTTCAATACGATTACAGAAAATGCGGGTAATCTCAAGGAGATTTATCTCGTTGTCTGTAATACGTTATGGGCGTTATATTAATATGAATTAGACATAAACATGTCGCCTCCAAGGTTATTTAAAAAATCAGAGCAGAAAATGCGTGTAATCTATAATAGATATATCACGTTATCCGCTCAATATCGTAATGATGTAAAATTTAATAAATTTTATTTGATCTTATCGATCACCTTTTGTTTTCAATACGATTACAGAAAATGCGGGTAATCTCAAGGAGATTTATCTCGTTGTCTGTAATACGTTATGGGCGTTATATTAATATGAATTAGACATAAACATGTCGCCTCCAAGGTTATTTAAAAAAAAACAGAGCAGAAAATGCGTGTAATCTATAATAGATATATCACGTTATCCGCTCAATATCGTAATGATGTAAAATTTAATAAATTTTATTTGATCTTATCGATCACCTTTTGTTTTCAATACGATTACAGCTGAAATAAATGCTGAAATCTCAGCAGCCATAACTGACATAGCACGAGCACGTGACAAAAAAAAAATCCAAAACTTTCAGCAACAGCTGGGGTACGGTATTACCACAATAAATCGAGAGATAGACGTCCTCCCTGAGAAGGAAGAAAACAAAATGAAGGCCTTCCGTCACGTAAGTGATGGATACTGCCTATTATCAGACCTCCACTTTATGTTCACCAAAGATAGGGTAAAACTGATTTTACCTAATTTGGATACAAACTTTAAACATGTTATACAAGACTCCGAAAGAGACGAAACTTTATTCGGAAGTTCGTTGCCGGAAAAAATAAAGGCAAGTAAAGCCATTGAAAAGTAGGGAGCCCTAATTAAAAAAGGCCCAGCCAAAACAGTCTCCTCTCAAATATCAACGGTCAACCGGTCGTCTCAGCAGGGAAACTGGACAGGACCTCCTCGTTACCCGTCGTTCAGGGGGGGGCGGGGAGGTCAGAGGAAACCGATAGCAGCTCAAACACAGCGGCGCCCTCAATTGAACTCTGCGTTCAACGCCAAGTTCCAGCCGCAGACTTAGTCCAGGACGCGTGCGCCGACCCAACATTAATCAAGGTACATGCAGGTCGAAGTAATTTATTTTATGATTGTTGGACAAAAGTAACTAAAAACGAAGTTATATTGAAGTGGATAAATTATGGATTTAGAATACCATTTGATACTCAAATTTGTCAGTATTCTATTCCTAAAAATAATTTGTCATCATGTGAAAAAAGAGACATGAAAATAGCTATAAATAAATTATTAGACTAAGGGGCTATAAAGCCTTGTTCTCCTTCAAATGATCAATTTATTTCAAATATATTTTTAGCTCCGAAACCTAACGGAGAAAAAAGGTTTATACTAAATTTAAAATCTTTAAACAAGTTCGTAACAAAAGTACATTTTAAAATGGAATCTTATAAAACAGCCTCGAAATTAATTCCTCTTAATGGATACTTAGCCAACATAAATATGAAAGAATCATATCTACTTATGCCGTTTTTTGTTAGTGACAGAAAGTACCTACGATTCGAATTCCAAGAAAATGATTCGTCTGAGCCGATCACTTACGAGTTCACAGCAATGCCGTATGGATTATCGGTAGCTCCGTGGGTATTTACAAAAATTATGCGTGAAGTAATGAGTCATTTGAGAAAACAAGGTTTTAAGTCTACTACCTATTAAGACGATCTTCTTATTGGAGATACATATGAAGAATGCATGATTAATGTAAGAGAAACTTTGTCTAGGTTTTATTGTAAATTTCGATAAAAGTCACATTGTACCAAAAAAGTCAATCAAATTCTTAGGTTTTATGTTCAACACAGAACAGATGTCTATTACGTTACCTGGCGATAAGCGGCATAACATTGCACAGTTAATAAATAGGTACATTAATCTTAAAACTTGTTCATTACGAAATTTCGCTAAACTTATAGGTGTATTGATCTCAGCCTGTCCAGCCACAAAATATAGATTCTTATATACAAAAATATTAGAGAGACTATTATAAAATTAGAATATTAGAAAATATTAGGCTAAAAATTTATAAAGTTTTTAGCCTTAAATAAGTTCGGAGGAAACTATGAGGTGAAAATGAATCTTAATAAGATATTACTAAAAGATTTATGGTAGTGGAAAAATAATATTAATATTATTTCTTGTCCAATCATTACTCAAAATTATAAGTCAGAAATTTACACCGACGCATCTAGGACAGGCTGGGGAGCAGTATGCAAAAATAATAAATATAGTGGTTCATGGACGAACAGTGAAAAAGAAAATCACATGAACTTTTTAGAATTACTCGCGGTTTTGTTAGGTCTCAAAAGTATAGCTAGTGAAGGAAAAGATTGTGCAATATTATTACGTATTGACAATACTACCGCCATTAGCTACATTAATAGGATGGGAGGTATTCAGTTCCCACATTTGAATATTTTAAGTAGAGAAATTTGGCAATGGTGTGAAAAACGCAATTTATGGATATTTGCTTCTTATGTTAATACCAAAGAAAATCGAGCAGATTTCGAGTCCAGAAATGGGCCCTCTCGGATAGCGCTTTCCAACTTATTGTAAATAGTTTCGGGCCCATTAAGATCGACTTGTTCTCAAGTCGAGCCAATGCCAAATGTTAATTATTTGTCACCTGGAAGCCTGAACCTGATGCAGTCGCAGTTGATGCATTTCAATAAGCTGGGCTGACTTGGATTTTTATGCATTTCCTCCCTTTTCTCTTGTATTAAAATGTATACGAAAAATCATTGATGATAAAGCCGAAGGGGTACTTGTATTCCCCTTCTGGCCTTCCCAGCCATGGAGTCAGCACCCACTGCACTCCAGCCTTACCCTGGGTGCCGCGAGGCTCTCCGGGCGTCATTCAGCCGGCGCAGCTGCCCACTAGAGGCACTCACGTTGATGCTCGCCTCGCTCGCAGACACTACTGTTCGCCAGTACAACGTCTCATTGAAGTTATGGTTTCAAGAAGTGTGGTTATGAATTAATAGTTTCGAAAAATCCATTCCATTATTTCTTTGATTCTTAAACGAGCAATTTAATAAGGGATGTTCTTACGGTTCATTAAATACACATCGATCTGCATTATCTCTTTTATTAGGAGAAGAGATAAGTGATAACAGTTGTGTTAAACGCCTCTTAATAGGAGCCTATAAAACTAAACATATTAAGCCTAAATATTCATTTACTTGGGATCCAAATTTAGTACTAAATCAACTGTCTTCTTGGTATCCAAATATTAATTTATCATTAGAAAATATTACAAAAAAACTCGTTACATTATAAGCTTTATGTACCGGTCAAAGAGTACAGACATTGTCTTTAATTAAATTAGAAAATATTGTTTTTCAATCTGATAAAGTAAATATTATTATAACAGATATAATCAAGACTTCCGCTCCAAATCGTGAACAGCCCTTATTATCTCTCCCAAACTTTCAAAGCAATATCAACATATGCCCAGTATCAACTTTAAAATAATATATTTTTATTACAAAAAATATCCGAGGTTCAAACTCCGGGAATCTCTTCGTAACATTCAAAGCTCCCCACAGAACTGCATCAAGTCAGACGCTAAGTCGATGGATTAAGCAAACGCTCGCCACGAGCGGCATTGACATGAGCGTTTTAGTGCGCACAGCACACGACATGCGTCGACCTCAGCCGCGCGCGCGGCCGGTATCAGTGTCGATGTCATTCGAAAAACGGCCGGGTGGACACAAAACTCACAGGTGTTCGCAAAGTTTTACCATCGGCCTTTAGATGATCAACAAAATAACTTTGCTTTGTCGATACTTAATCGAGATATGAACAATACTTAACCTAATATTAAAAATAGTTATTGAATATTACGTATTTTGATATTAAGTAAATTACTACATTAAAAATGATGTGTCTATAAATAGACTATCACTAAGTTTCATTAATTTAAGCTGATTATAATTTCTAGCGACTCAAATAAAGTAAGATTATTTGGAGCTCATTATGTAATAATACTAATTATTAAGTACTATAATAATAAAATATGTAATTACATATTTATATCTTTACTTATTTCAATTCCAAGTATATACCTAAACAAAACTTTCTATCTCTGAAAATCTACCTGTTATATAATATCTGAAGAATGAAGCGACGAAATATAATAGATGATTAAACGAACTTCTAAGTGAAGTTCTATCGCTATTATATGAGTCGCTTCATTCGAAGATATGACGTACCCACCCAACCCAGAACCCATTTAAAAGTTTCGTTTAGGGTCTCTAAAGAATGAGGGCTTGGCGCGAACCGGGTGGATCATGCCACGCGGCGCCCCACCACAGTGTTTTTTTTATGATACTTTAAATTATGCGAAGTTACCTAGTACCTAAAAAGGACTACCTGTTATATAATATCTTCGAATGAAGCGACTCATATAATAGCGATAGAACTTCACTTAGAAGTTCGTTTAATCATCTATTAGATGTTATACTACTTCAATAACTCTACAAAGGAGGCCCAAAATAAATATAAAACACAACGTAAAAAAGTGACCAAAAAATCGCTTCGACTCTGCTGTCTTTTTTAATAATTCTGACTTGATTTGCAATTTTCATTTCATTGATTTTAGGTTCGTTTTTACACAAAATACAATAATCTTGTTGCAGGAGAACTTTTTTGATCAAATAACTTGACTGGACACTTTTACAAGGCGTTACTGCGTTTTTAAGCTCAAACGTTTTATCAATATTTTTATCTCAAAACTTTGGGGTTTGAAAATTTTTGTATGGAGCCTGGCACACCTACTGTCCGCCATTTTGATTTTTTTTCGATTTTGCGTCGCACTATAAAACTTGTATATTTCGATTGCTGACATACAGACGAGCAAAAAATGTTTTATAATATATGGGTCTAAAACGTCACGTTTTAGAGATAATATGGAAAACAATTTTGCTAAATAATTACGATTTTTCATATAGGTATTTAATCGTTGAAATACCTCTCAGAATGTATCAAATTAGCATGAATGTTTGTAGTATTATCTTGCACATTAGTTAAGAGTAAAAATAACTTGTTTCTACACCTACCTGTCTGAAACCTGACAATGCCATATCAACCCGGCAACGCCGCCGCGCCGCACCGCGCTCCCAGCCGGCTAGACGCGTTAAAATGGATTGTGCTCATAGAGCGCAACGCCTCTGTGGCAATTCAGATTGTGTAGGTATCTATAACTAATTGTTATTGAATGCAGATATAGCTACTTTAACAAAAAAATTTAGTACTTAATACTTAATTACCTACTCTTAATGGAGTTCGGGAGTTTTAATTCCCAGTAAGTATTAATTATTGAGGCTATGGCGCGAGGACTAGAACAGACAAGAAAAATAATTTATTTCTTGGGAATATTACAATATTCTCCTGAAACATGTCAGTAAAAATAATACACAACGACTTTTTCTCCAGTTCAGACCTGTGCACTCTTAGGGTGCGTACAAATTGCTAGTAATGTAATATCCAGCGTCCGATGCCTGCGCTCGCTTTATTTGTACGTGTATTCCGCACGAACTGAGCATTCAATACGGGCATCCTAATGCATACAGATTGCTAGTACTGCAACTAGTAATGTAACATTCTGCGCACGTTGCGTATTTGGACGTGTAGTGCGCAGAATGTTACATTACAAGTTCCATTACAGCAATCTGTACACACCATAAGTAAGGTTCTTTCCGTATTTCGTCGCGAGCACGGTCCGTCGCCGCACACGTTCTTTTCAACCGACTTCCAATAGGAAGAGGTTATCAAATCGTGTGTATGTTTGTTACTTGATTAATTGGTCAATTATGAATCGATTTGTATGATTCTTGTTTCATTTGATAGATCACAATAAGTCAGAGGTGGCCCATTGAAGTTTAATGAAATCGACTCAGTAACTACTTAAAAAAAACATGTACGAAAGTGGGGGATATTTTCCTACGTAGATGACATTTCACTTCAGCCAAAGTTTTGACAAGGATTTAAAAATGTTAGTGATGTTGGCTTTTTAATGCTCTGCATTTCATAATACCTATCTCCGCGACACTTCACAAAATTAATAGATCACACGGGATATAGAGTCCGAAGACCTCATTCGTGCTCTAATTTTTATCAGAGCTTTATCAGTATCATACATACCTATATTAAAACTCGCCTGAGTGACTGATAGACAAAGTACAACCATAACTACTAGGCGTAGAGAGCTGAAGCTTAAACATACATTCCTAGGGAGATGTTGGGTTGCACCACCAAGATAATACTACAAACATTCATGCTAATTTGATACATTCTGAGAGGTATTTCAACGATTAAATATATGAAAAATTGGAATTATTTAACAAAATTGTTTTCCATATTATCTCTAAAACGTGACGTTTTAGACCCATATGTTATATAACATTTTTTGCTCGTCTGTATGTCAGCAATCGAAATATACAAGTTTTATAGTGCGACGCAAAATCGAAAAAAAATCAAACTGGCGGACAGAAGGTGCACCAAAAATTTTCAAACCCCTTTGTTTTGAGATAAAAATATTGATAAAAATTCATAGTAATATATTTTCAAATTATTTGGCAACATGACCCAAATATAAACTTTACAGCTATGTTATTAAAATATAAACAGAATATTCCTAAATAGCGAATCTTATCTTATCTTATAAATCAATATTTTTTTTCTTCTTTGATTAATTTTTAATTAACGCACGGAGCCAAGTCAGTTAATTAAAAATACACTTGAATTACATTTGAAATCTACTAGAATTACCTTTTTAACGTCCAGCTCAGTTTACTAAGAAAAACAAATACAGACTAAGTATCTAAATAATCAATTTTATTTTAATTGATTCTGTTTTTATTCTAGTACAAAATGGAGTGGTGTTCCCATCTTTAAAAGGTACTTATAAAGACCTAAATATACTTTAAATTCGACTTGTGAATGTTTGAATGTGAATTTAAAATTTTTATCTATTTCATAAATTTCAGGACCTCACGAATCATTTTATAAACATTGTCAATTTAAAAAAAAATACTTACTACGTTTAAACCAAAACGTATCCAAGAAATTCCCACTTACTTCACTACTAACTTCACACACTTCACTTGAAACACTAAAACTGACAAACCGATGTATGTAGAGATATAAAGAGATGTGTTGACTGGAAGGCTTGCTTTGTTATAAAGCGTTCTCATTGCGACGTTGGAACAGTCAGAGTGGAGTGCAACCACGTGACGGCACGAAAGCGCTCCACAGGTATTCAGTGGCTTGCTTCTTGTATTTCCACTTGGTACTGTTTCATTGTTGTGGACGTTTTTTAAAATAGGAACAAGTTAGAAGAAATTTAAAAATCTTGAGCTTTAAATGGTTGCAGTTGAGCAACGTACTTGCTTTATTTAGTTTTGAATATCAACCACACTGATGGAACAATCAGTATTTTTTTTAAATTGACTAATCAAACACTAATCATGTATGTATGTATGTATGTATGTAATCAAACACCCAAATTAAAGTATGTCTATAAGTTATCAAATATTAATGATTCATTTTGTCAAATTAAAAAAAAATACGTTTCAAAATTAATTTGATTTAATTAAATTGTACATCAATTTTATAACTCAGACACCATGCTCACGAGCTACGCTGATTTTATTTCAGAAGGTACTCTTAAAAATACTGCTCCATAAAGCTGCAAATTACTGCACTTTAGTAGGTATACTAGTATATACTACTAAATCTGTTTCCTTTATTTGTCCCATAACTACTATTTGTAGGACAAATGAAGGAAACAGTAAAATAAAACGAGTCAAGGATAGGAAAGCTATACATTCTATTAGTTACTCTGCAAACTGTTTCTACAAGCCTGAATTATGACACCTTAATTTTTGTAAGTACGGGCTAGATTGGATTTAGTTACCCTTTATGGCACAAAATTAAACTTTTATTAAATTTCATTTCAGGAATCCACAGGAAATTAAATGGCACAGGCACTTGCAGACAGCCTCTCTACACCAATCCAAACAACATTTGTTCCAAGACTTTTAACACATCTAGATAAATTACTTCCATGCTGGACTGGGAGCGAAAGAAAAACATAGAATGTGCCAGCTGTTTCTCTTCCCGAGCATACTGTAAAAGTCAGTTAAGGGACAGAGGTTTTATTGGAGATTTGTTTTGTGGGCGATAGGCTGACCCCCTGACACTGCAACAGTCTCTCTACATCATTATAATGCCTCCAAATTTGTCAAACGTGACATCAGGAAGTTTTATAACGTCTGGTATTCCTACCAGAAGTGTTGCCTACCCCATGAGGGATACAGGTGTGAAGTTATGAATGTATGTATGTATGATAAATAATAGAAAAAAAAAATAACAACAAAAATTTCTTTGCTCCTTAGAAAACAAAAAATAGTGAAAGAAACGTTGTCTGGCCGCTGCACGTGGCGATATTTTACCGACTCAAGGTGAGTGATATATATACGCTCAAAGTAAATAGAATTTTCGCTAGATAAGAGGCAATATTTTTTTTTGTAAGGGAAAACCTAAATTTTAAAAGCCATTAACTTTAAAAAGTCGTTGTACAAGTGTTGTTGGGATTGTTGTGGAGAGACTGCCTGCAAGAGAATTAAAAAAGGCTTATTTTTCCTCCATTCTACAGCTGTGAACATACAACGTTCCAAATAAACTCCATGTGTTAGGCCAATCAATCAAGCAACTAATCCACCATTTTACTACTACATAACGTTCTGTCATCAGTCATCACCGAAAATAAAACCGATAAATACCGGTTTTATTTACCTTAATGGAGCCTTTTGAAAGATTTATACTAAAAAAATCCCTAACTTTTTAGTCCCATGTTTGCATTAGATTTGATTAAAAGTACAACCCATCTTTGCATTTTTCTGTGACAAATAAATAAGTGCTTATTTTACTTTGTTCTTATAAACATGAATTTTATAGCGAGACATACAGCACCTTGTATTAAATGCATAATTAATACAAGAATTACTATAGGATAAACTATGGAAAAACTAAAAAAGTATGGATTGATTTTAAATAATATCTTTCTTCCTTTAGAAAACAAAATTATCTGCGAGTAACATAGGATATTTTGTCAACATATTCCCACAGGATCAGAAGTTATTTGGATTTAAACTGCTTGTCATAGAAAGGTCAGATCTTCAGTACGATAAAGTTATACGTAGTGTTGTGGTAAAATCGGTAACCTGAACAATTGTGATAAATGGAATAAGACCGGAAAATTGAGTTCGCCAAACCGTGTAATGTAGTTGCGGTTCTCAATTCGTCTGTATTTTTTTTTTATGTCTTTGTTACACGTTATTTCGGACAATTATGAATTGATTTGAAAATTGTTAAAATAGAGGATACTTCATAGTTGGTCCCATGGAAATTTCATCGAAATCAGTTGAGTACTTCACTTAAAATTTCAAAGTTTTGAAAAAATATGTATGATTTCGAAGAATGTTTACGTTGATGACACGCTCAACTCAGCCATTGTTTTGACGTGAAGTCGGTTTTTTTAATCCTCTGCATTCGTTGATTATTTTTATTGGAGCTGTACCCGGTTTGGAATTTTCATGGCGGGGAATACTTTTTCGATACCCCGGTATACATTTTATGACTTCTCGGTACTTTGAATTTCACAAAACTTACAAAAGTATCAAACCAGAACCTTTACCTAGGTGAGGGACCGAAATCATCTTGGAAGTTATCATACGAAGCACTAACTAGGTATCGAATATTATCTACGTCTATCGACCTCTTGTTGGCTTTAAACAATGAATGGTTAGGTATCACTTTGACTATCATACCATAGAGACCGTCTGTAGTTACTTTCGAGTCCCCACTGTAACGTGATGGGATCATCAGGGTCAATTTAAATATTGGAGAGTGCCCTTATCGCACCCCCTCATCAGGATTGACTATGTAAGACACGTACTTAACGACTGACTTAGAGTGTTGAGGGGCGTTTCAAAGTAACATCTTGATGTACCCGACATTCAAAGGAGCCTCAAGATCTCGATTTAAAACTATGTTACAGGCGAAAACCGGGGCCTTTCACTTTGCGTAAGTACCTATATCAAATCAGTTGTTACATTAAAATTTTAACAACTAACGTAAGCCAATACCACAATTGCGAATTTCATTATCAGATGGATTCAAATTTTATTAAGTGCCTGATTATTTTGGGTACATTTTACTTTTTAACGCGTTTTAAATGGTCTTCAAAAGGAAACTCTCTATCTAGAGCAGCTCTTAGGTATTTAAAGCATTTTTCCCAAGGGACTAGAATATTAAACAGAGTTATTTGGCCAAGTTTAGCGAGGGCTGGATCTGATGGAGAAAGAAGTGCTCGGCTACACTTTCTTTGGGTTGATCTGAATTTTCCACTTCGGGTGTTCACTGCAAAATATTTAAAATAAAAAGTTTAGAAACTTACAAACATAAAGTTTCATACATATGGATGTATAGAACTATCCATAAGAATGTTTTATTAATGCTTTGGATGAAATTGATCTAATTGTGTTGTTAGTAATTTATTCTTTTGACTTTAGATTATTCCTCAATCAGCAAAGCAATAATTTCATAAACTTTTACGAAAGTAACTAGTACATTAATAGTTGTATATTAATATAAAGCGGTGGAGTAAACATTTGGAATACGTTTCACAAAATCCGTTTCATTCTTGTCAAAAAGTTTTCTTGTAGAATTTATAACATCGTATAACAAAATAGTTGCAGATAAAGGTGGCAGTTGAATCATCCCTGCTATTTCGTGAAGTTTACGTTTAAGCAACCGTCAGTGCTTATTTGGTTTCATGAATTCCTTCTTATCCGAAAATGTAGGCTAATAAAGGCTGGTGATTAAATGCTTACATAATAGGGGTCGCTTTGACGACTCATTTAGTAGCTGCTAAACGCCAAGGAATAACTTTTCTTATTCATAAGATATTACGCCACATAATTAGCAGAACATGACGGGGGTGTAAACATAATTAGTCCACGGGCGATTAGTTAGTTTCTGTGGAGCGCTACACTTGTTAATAAACAGGGTGACTTGTGACAAACTTTAGGTATTGAAAGAGAGCACTCTGTACTCGATTCTAATAATAATTATGTAACAAAGGTAAGTACTTAATTTTTCAGCGGAATTCCCTAAAAATAAATAAAGAGTTTTACTAGGTCGACGACCGTACGTGAAGCCGTCTATGCCGTGCGTTTGTTCGTACCAGTGTTACCATGCATTGCGCATGAATTCTTTAACTATCGCTTAAGCTTTCTCAATAAATAATTAGTATTTATTTTTCATTAAGTATATTTTATCTTTTCATGTGTAGTCTCAAACTATCATGTCCTCGAATTTCGAAAGTGACCCACCGGTCACCCTGTTTATTAGTACATACGAAATTGTATGTAGTATTATAGTGACATTTTAACATATTCAAAAAAAGATCAGTTACTTAACCCGCGTTTGACTCCATGGTCGAAGAACAGCACATGTTCTAAATAAGAAACGAACTCTTCATAAAATATTGCCGGAACAAGATCACCTCTATAGTAGTGATATTTGGCGTATTCTCACCAAGTGGACCCCTTTTTAAGACAAGCTTTTCCAGAGACAGTAAGCTACGTGGTCAAAAAATGTATAAAACTTAAAACTTCTTATGTTGGTCCTTTTGATTTATTCTACTCAATTATTCATATACAACACTTAAAAGTAAATAAATAATGTTGCTCAATTATAATATAATCAAATTAAATTGCCTATTTCGAATGTAATATCTGCAGAACTAGCGATATTTTCATTTTATCGTCGACTATTTATTTGATGAGCTTACATTAGCTTAATGTTTTTGTTGTACCCTCTAAAATTTAAAGGGACAGAGTCCCATTTACTGTCGTTAGCGAGTAAATTTTTTTATGGCATTAAGTGAAGCTTGGTGTTTACCTAAAAAAATTTTTTAATTAAGATACTTATAGTTTAAAAAACCCTTTAAAGGATATTATATTATATTGAAAATATCGGTGTACTTACTTATTTAAAAAAATGCTTCACAGAAATGTAGAGAGAGATAAAATTATGTTTAGAAGTTTTCAGAAATAATATGAAAATTATTGTCTTTTAGGTATCGCAGTCGGAATAAATAAGTACATTTTTTCATTGCAAAGACTAGGACCGAGTATAAGGTAATACTTTAAGGTCAGCCAACGAAAAACTTGTTCATAAGTGGTAGCGATGACTTAATATCTGGTGAGGCAAATTTGTGTTCGTTACTTATAGCAAAAGCCTATTATTTTACACATATCGACGGTAAAAACCGAACCTGCTGTAACCCACAAAATGCAAAATGCTTAAAAGAGCCCAAAAACTATCAAAATTTTCGAAAATAACATCATATCTCTCAAACTAGCTTAAACCCTTCAACACTGGTACTCGTATTTAAGAAATATGTTTTTTTTTCGAAATTTAAAAAAAATATGGGGTCTTTTCAGCATTTTGCATTTTGTGGATTACAGTAGGTTCACTTGGCACTTATTATTAACCAAATTAATATAAATATGGCATTTTTATCTACGTAAAACTATTATAATGACATTAATAAAAATTGCTTCCATGCTGGACTGGGAGCGAAAGAAAAACATAGAATGTGCCAGCTGCTTCTCTTCCCTGGCATACTGTAAAAGTCAGTTAAGGGATAGAGGTTATTACAATAGTGTCACTGCAATATTCTCTCTCCATCATTATAATACCTCGAAATTTATGAAATGTGACATCAGATGGTTTGATGACCTCTGGTGTTCTGCCTACCCCATAAGGGATACAGGCGTGAAGCTATGTATGATGCAATAAAAATTTTCGATAAAACCTGACAGTGATAAAAAGAAGAATAGTCCTTATAATCCTTTATGAACCTGATATGACGAAATTTGAGCTCGAACCTAGTCTAGAATCTTCTGAAAATAATATACCTTGAAACAAGTCTGTAAAATCAGCAAAATCTCTTCTCAGACAGACTGTTCATTACTCATTCGGAATTTCACCATTTCTTTCATTCGCCGTTGTAGCTCGTTGAGGATTAACTTCACCCATTTGAACAATTCTGATCGATTTTAGTAATCCTTTTAATCCCAAGAAAATTCATGATGAATTTGCTACAGAATTAAACCGTTTGAATAAATTAATGCGCAAAAACCGGGATTGTTCAGTAATGTTTCAATGTCACCAATGGACAATTAGTTCCACATTTGTTACAAGCTAAGTTAACGTGGTGTGTAGATTTGTGAAGTTGTAAGTGTGTAGTTTGAGATTATTAGTTATGGAAATCATTTTTCTGACAAGTCTTTGCTTTTATTAGGAACTATTTTTTATGTGAGATAAAATATTAGTTAATTTTATGTTTTATTTTAATTTGTACTTACAGTAACTTAGATTACTTAAGGTACAACCTGGACATGCACGATGAAAACAATGACATCTTCAATTCCTAGATGGCAGAATCTGACCAGGTGGTCAGTCAGACTCACCAGCGCCACCAAGGGGGCTACGGTCAGAATAATCGCATTTTACTACATGGGGCGATGGAGCCATTCTAAGCTCTACGCGGCTAAATGCTTATGCATCATAGTCCATTTAACATGCAGAAAACGGAAGATTTAAATTCATTAAAATTTATCGTTCACAGTGCCGCATAAAGTGTCTGAAACACACGTGTTCACAAACATTGTCGTCAAAATATGTACATTCACTTTTTTGTAAGCGAAAATTAACCTCGTTGTAACCTAACTCGTTTTTTTATACAGTTTGATTAATGGTTTGAAAGTTTTAAATACAAAAAGTTAAAGCTTCGGTACGGCTATGAAACGCTTATCGTCGACGATGTGTAAAATCATTAAAGTGACTAGGAGGGTAGTTTAACTTATTTCAAAGGCCTGCTTATACAGGGTCCGCCTTTTTTTTTTTTTTTTTTTTTTTATTCTGTATTCGTTGTTTAAGGAGCTCAGAGTCGTAATCGACTATGTCAGCCCCATTATACCCTGTTGTAAAATTTACATGGCACTTTACTATACAATACAATATAATTATATTATATTACAATATTAATATAAACTTTAAATTATATATAATAACAGTTAACAGTTTCTGCTCGAATACATAATACTAATTTGGATACTCTAAAGAATGGTGAAGTAGTAGACACATGTATTTGGCTGCGTCCGAATATGGTTCAGTGAGAATACACTGGAATACCCCAACATCAAAACTATTTAAGTTAAATTGTCTTAGCATATTAGATCGAATTGATTCGTTGCGAGCTCATTCCACCAAACAGTGATACACATCTTCTATAATGCCACATGAAGAGCAGTTGGGAGATTCGGACTTCCTCATAAGGTGTTTAAATTTATTTAATGGCACGTGCCCAGATCGTAATCTAAAAGACAGTACTAAACGTTTTCTGTTTAAAGCCGCATTAACAAACCACGGTACTCGAAGAGGTCCGTCTTGAATAGTTCTATACCATATCCCTTTTTCAGTCGACTTGTTATTGAAGTAATCTTTCCATTCGTTGAAAATTTCAATATTATATTTTAAAAGAACTTCCGGAACTTCTGGCAATATATGAACTTCACTACCTGACTCAATTGCTTCTTTTGCAAAGCGATCAGCCTCTTCGTTACCGAATATGCCTATATGTGATGGAATCCATTGCAGTCTCAGAACTGTGCCGCTGTTTATCATTGCATGAGTTTTATTTAAAGTGGCGTAAGCTATCGATGCACCTCTTTTTCCAGAGGCGCATCGAGCTAGGTGTTGAAGTGCACTTTTACTGTCAGTTAATATAACAACATAATTAAGACGCTTTGAATACACGTACGATACTGCTTCTGAGACTGCAAATAACTCAATGGACATAATTGTATTTAAGTTTGAAGCCATTTTAAACATTTCTTTAGTTTTAAATGTATGATCGTATATTGCTGCGCCTAGACCTAATGACGTTTTTGATCCATCCGTGGGTCCGCCTTTAATAGTCAATTATTTTTTAATAGCAGATTAAGAATGATGAGTGGGTGTGAATTTCAAAAAAAAAAATGTTTTATATATTTTTAAATTTTTCATAAATTAATATTTCAAAATTGTTCTCAGTGAGTAAAATTTAACTTAAATCTTCATTTTTTTAACTACATACAATAAGATGGAAACGTTTTTATTATTTGCTGTGTAGTCATAAGCTACAGATTAAACTTATATTTTGATCACTTAGAAGAATTTTGAAATTTTAATTTATGAAAAATGTTCAAAAAAAATGTATTTTTCGAATTCAGACCGAGTGGTTCTGAATTTGGGTTATTCTTAATCTGCTATTAAAATATTATTGACTATTATGTGGCAACCCTATATACTTATTATGGAATTTCAAATACTGGGATTTTATCATACTTAGCTGCGGAGCCGCTTTTCAGTATAAAAGCGTTATGAAACTAAGTTATGAAACTTGGTCAGAAAATATATTATTTAATTTCCATAAGATTTATTTTAGTTAATTTGCAATCCTGTTTTGCTAGGAAATAGAAAAACCACAGAATATAACAATAAGAAACGAGGAAAAGGGTTGTAGGTACTAATTGCAGTTTCAGGATTTTTATACTTGGAAAAGACGTATGGCAGATTTCGTACAGCATACTTCTGCATATTGTTTGGTTATAGATGTTACACTACCTTATTAAGACATCAAATTATTAATTTTTCTATAGTTTAAATATTTTTTTAAGTTCGCATTCATGTATAATTAAAACATTTATATTTAATTCCTAGAAATGCATAATTGTTTTATAAAATCACAATTTATAAAAATCATGAACGGAATGATAATATCAAATATTTTTTTGTTCATATGGCAATATATCTTGTACGTATACAGTGACTTTGTGTGAGTACAGTAACGACGACTGCAGCGTCACTGCCACACAATTGGAAGTTGTATATTTACATACAAGCGCATTCACACATAGCACCGCGCACACACACATAGCGCCGGGCGCACAACTAAGTCGAAAATCTATAATTAGGCACAGGTATAGGTCCTCTGCCTGATCTTCATTTTCTGTTCACTCAGTATTTGAACGGTTTAATTTACTCAGTCAGTTCTTAAAATAAACTGGTTATAACTTGATATGTACTTACTTCTAGAAATCTAAACATTTAAACAGGTCTTGTCCAATATATTATTTTACTTAGCATTTACGTAACTTCACACCTTATGGGATAGGCAGAACACCAGAGGCTAAAAAACAATCTGATGTCACGTTTGAAAAATTTGGATGCAATTTAATAATGGAGAGCTCACGGAAAAAGAACTAGCCTGTCTTAAGTCGTCTATTGCCTCAAATCATTTATCACAGAAATCCAGCCAATCTTGTTTTTATTTTATATTGCTTGAAACTGAAATTTCAATTCAATTCTTTATTGCAAAAAATATGGTAGCTAAACAATTTGTGGTAAGTAATCCTCGAATAGTACATATCACATATTTCACTGTTTAACATCATGCAATGTTATTTTAAAATAAAGTATTATCAGATTTCTAATTAAATTTGACTATTAGAATTAATAAATATTAATTTATTATTAGAATTTATTAACTATGAGACCGTAATTTCAATTTCACAATCCTATTTGTTCATATATTCCGTCACTAAAAGAAAACATTCTTGAATTAACCTTTTTTTTTAATTAACTTAAATCTGTTCAATGGTTGGAATATTACTTTATCCGGCAATTTATTAATATCTAAATGTTGGGAGATATAGCTTTTCAGGAAATCTAGAGTGATTTTTTTGGCAGATTTGTTTTTTTGTTGTAAAAGATCCGGATTTATTTTGGCAAATACACATATTTCATAGATATAAATGAATGGAACAGTTAGGAGTTATGCCTAAATCATTACTACCCCAATAGGTGCCTATCACACCTTTACCTTTATAAAGATCTGTTCCCCAATATGTAGGTACTGACACCTCTACAGAGATCGCCAATGCATATTGAAATAGCTTAACACTTTGTTTGCTTCGAACAGATTACGAAGTATTGTGAACAACGGCAGCGTCCAACCATTTTACAAGGTATTGACTCGAATGCACACACTGTACCGGATTTTTTAACTTTCAGAATATTTTATAAAGTTTTGTATACGGTAAAGTAGCTTGGTTATTATTATTAGTAGAGTTTGAAAACTTTCTATTGGGAGGTAGGTGTTCATATTTTCTTTCAATTTACCGGGAGTAATCGTTAAGTGCACACTTAACGATTACAGGCGATTATATTGTTACTATAAGGGTAGGTAACTAACATATTTTCCAACACACTTGCTCGTAAAGTGCCCTAGTGCATAATATAATGAATCCTACAAAGTTGAATTGTACCTTAGTTCAAATTACATGCGAGTAAACAGAGCATATTTTATTGATCCGGGTTATACATTAATATATGAGCGCGCGCGGCCAGGCGGCGCGCGGCCACGTGCAGCAGCAGCGGCGCGCGGCCACGTGCACCAGCAGCAGCGGCCCGAACAGCGCCTCCAAGCAACAACAGCGTGTGTACGTGTAATGGGACAGGGTTACTGACGCGCAGCATTCAAATAAATTTTATGACCACGTATGTCTGTCTTTTACTCACAAGTGTGTTGAAAAACGTCGTACATATGTAACTCGTGAGCGTTGCTAATTACAGTCTTGGCTCATTATTAACCCCTCGCCTGCGGCTCGGGCTCAAATCACAGCCTCGACTGTAATTAGCAACTTAGCTCACTTGTTACATAATATACTATTACTAACAATCACGTTATGTGTATTTACAAAACTAAATGTAAAAGTAAAAGTAAACTGAGTATTCAGTAAAGATTGATTTTTTTATGGGTAAATCTCAATATGAAACATACTATTCAAACTAACGGAGTAATTAAATCGGATGTTTAAACGTTCCAAAAAATAGACAATACGGCAAATATTCTTGAAAAGCACTATGAAACATTGAATTTAAAATTGTAATACATGAGCTCGTGTTTAATTCAACGACATAGACTACCTACATATGCATGGAGTCGATTTTCGACATTCGACTTTGCATTTTGTTTTCATTTCAGTTAATGCACGTAACATTATGATCTTACCATTTACATGTTTTATGTGATTTTTCCAGTTGGTCGTATGTTCGTAGTAACTTTTTTATAGATATTAAATCCAATAAAAAACTTTTTCTTTTCACAACGTGTACACAGTGATATCTAAAACAAGGAATAGTAAAAGAACTTAATCATAAACATTGCGGACCATATTAAGCTTAATGCTAGTGGTATTTTAAAAACTAGTTACCTCTAAGTTTTACAGCTTTCAAACCGCTTTATGTGAGACATTTCGCAACATCAAGTTTTTGTCTATTAAAGAAAATGCTTTAAATACTAGTTTTTTTAATGTAGACTAATCCCGCTTTGACCTCTGTCTCAGCTAAAGGTTATTGAAGATGAGTTCGAAGATGACAGCACACGGGACTAGGAATGAACTGGCTCTTTATAAATTATTGCCAGAACACATCACCTATAATAATAAATTTAATATTTAGGTAATATTTAGCGGCAGATTTAATATCATTAATTGCATTTACAGGGTCTTAATTGTTGCTTCATTCATTGTTGCTTCAAGGGCATTACAGATTTAAAAAAAGTAATATTTTAACTTATAATATTTGGGTTGATAGACAAATGTTGGTAAGTTTTTAGGACTGGAACCACTTGCTGAATGAAACTGAAAGGTCATTTTATTGATGAATAATATTGAGAAAAAATAATAAGGTCAATTATTAATGGTGCAATAAAATGTTATGTAGATGGTAAAAGCTAAAATGCAAGGACTTTTTTAACGCCAATTTAACAGTTTTTTTACTTTTAAAATTATCATCACAATGTCTTTTCTAAAAGTGGAGGAACTAGGTATGAACTGAATTTTTGTGCTCAGTAAGGATTTTTAGGATTAAATTACGATTGGCTTGAAGTACAGCACTCCCAATAAAAGCCATAATTTTTTTACCTTACTTTTTTCGTAAAATTCATTTTGCATGCCTATTTCGTAACTTATTGTATTCAAGAGCCTGAAGTACAGAATTAAATTAGGTACGTAAAGACACATATATGTATATGTATGAAGCTTTTAGTCGTCGCGTCGTGGCGTAATGGTTTCCTGTGCTTGTCATACGATGTAGGGAGTAAAGCAACATTTGCCACAAGAATAAGAGACCAATCATCATTCATTTTTCACGACGACCCGGGGAGCTGTATACAGTAGTCTTTGGGGATTTCTCGAAGCCGTTTTGGTGCCCTTAAAATCCAGCTTCGTGGTTTATTGTCTCTAGAGACAACATGTTGCCTAAACCTCTAGAAAGAGTCGCATGGCCCAGCAGTGAGCTATTTAAAAAAAAGTTCTATGATGATGATGAATCATTTCTGCAATGAAAATTATACAGGGCTGATTTTAGTCACCGACCAAATTTTTTTACTCAATATATATAGATCATTATTTTTGCAAAAAATGGTATATATTTTTTTACAAGGTAATTAATACACTCGCTTACATATTGAGCAAAACATGGTCACTCTAACTTGAATGAATATCATTTAAGTAAAGAGGACTACAAAACATTTTGTATTACCACATCGTAGTACGTTTGCAGGTACGTTTATATCGTATCAAAGAAAATAACATTTAAATTTAGATGTTGACTGAAAAACAACCCTGCGGTGCGACCACAGAACTTTATCGACTAGTATGTTTGCGAATGTTCGTATAGTATTTTTTATTTAACAGTTATTTAAGAGTACAACATATTTACAAACATTCCAAATTAACAAGGCACACATTTATTTAAGCTGGCCGTGCGGCAATGAATCTGCTTGGTGGTAGGATCCCTTCTGGGTCCGCCTGGCTAGCGACCACCCTTTATATAAAGTCTGCCGCCAAATGTTACCGCTCCGGCGGTAATGTGTTCCGGCAATATTGTATATAGAGCCAGTTCCTTCCTAAACCCGTGTGCTTTCATCTTCGACCTCATCGTCACTTACCATCAGGTGAGATTGAGGTCAAACGCGGGATTAGTCTCTTATAAAAAAAAAATGAATAGATTTCAATTATTGCTATAACAAACCGTCTCCATACTATACGAACATTCGTAACAATACGAGTCGATAAAGTTCTGTGCTCGCACTGCTGTATAGGTTACTCTTTACCAATGTACGACGCGGTTGAGAACAATCAAACAATTTAATATTTTGAGAGAACACATAACCTCATTTTTATGACTCATTTTGTTGACCTCAAGACAGATTAAACACATACTCGTACTCCTAAACAAAAGAAGTTAAATTATCTTCAGATAACAAAATAAGGCTAAATAATCAAGATGCCAGACGAGAATCACCCTATGTTGACCTTCGCGAAATGGCGCCAGTCGGGTCTCAACCCTCGTTTGTATACCAAACTTCACAGAGTTTTTATGAACATCGATACTAAATATTGGGAGGCCGACAACAAATAAAACAACATGAGAAGAAATCAAGGAACGCTTTATAAAGGTTGTATTACGTATAGTTCCAAGCTATTTAATTTAGGTAAATTTAGGTAACCTACTTTAGCTTCTGTTGTGATTTGCGTAGAGTTTAATAAACTGTTTCAAAAATTTTTTAATAAATATTTCATACGATCAAACGTGCTGTTTCCCTCGTACATATTCATTATAAGGAATTTTTTAATATCGTTTATCAGATGATAATTGTAATTTCAGATGATTTAAAGATCCTCAAGCTTCGATGAATTTATAAAGCGAAATAATTGGTTTTTGTAAGCTGAAACAAAGGAAATAATTTTCAGATTCAGCCAACTTTTTTTTACTTGCGTTTCCTAGAAAGTAATCCCAATATATTTGGGTTATTGTTTTTGAATACTTTTAAAGTATGAACATTTACACAAGCTGCTAGGCTGCTACTTATATGAAGTCATACTATTAAGGTATACGTTTTCTTTAAAAAAAACTTATGTTCATGCTTTTGTTTGATCCTGCATTTGATTTAAGAATTATAACTTGAATATTTCAATCGTATTCTTATGTCAATAAAATGTAGGATAAGAATTTCACTGAAACAGTCACCATGTCAGTATAAGAAACGAACAATTAAAAATTTCATCTGGCATGATTTTCAAGACTTCGCAGTCAAATAATTCATGTTTTTAAGGATCAAAGTTCTCTTATTTTCAAATTAAGATTTGTGAATCACATCTATTTTAGATTTTTTACAAATTTATACACAGAGAAAAGTGTCTCTTCCCGGGCATACTGTAAAAGTCAGTTAAGGGACCGAGATGTTATGGGAGGCTTTTTTGTGGGCGATAGGCTGACACCCTGTCACTGCAATGGTCTCTCTCCACTATTATAATGCCTCCAAATTTGTCAAACGTGACATCTGATGGTTTTATAACTTCTGGTGTTCTGCCTACTCCATAATGGATACAGGCGTGAAGTTATGTATGTATGTAAAAAATTGTGTGAAATTTCACTAAGCGTTGGATACACAGTCAACAACGATAAGTAGTTATTTTATTCTAAAATTGTTTCCATTTAGAGTTACATCTTAGTCCCGAGCTAAGGGTGTATGGGTAAATTGCGACTGGAATAGGATCTACTTTTATTAATCGTTCAATGCGGGCTGAACGATCATCAAAATAGGATGAAGTATCGAAACCGAAAGATTCAGATTAAGATTCTAGATTAGGAGAAAAAATCGATTATAATAATAATGGGAGATCAAAATACGGCTATAATTATTAGCTAGCAGAGTAAAGAAAATGATAATTATTGCAATATAATCTTTATTACCAATTTTCCGTAAATTTGGCTTAAAAAATACCTTATAACTGACTTACGATCGCCCCTGCTGGTGCAGGGGAAGCTTATGATATAAAATGATTTTTAAGGATGAGACGTTTGTCTTTCATGACTCCTGATGGTAAGTGATCGTGAAGAGTAAGGTGGTACACATCTATCCATCAGAAACCTACTTACTCTATGAGCATAGAGAAAATTATCAGGGAGCGAACTTTTAATAAGACAGATCATTATTCTTTATTGTGGGTATCATTATCAGCCTATAATGGCCGAGTGATAACATACTTATTGAAAGTACAAAAAGACAATGAATTAGACCTGTCTATATAAAAAGTCGGAATGTTATCAACCGAACCTTTGAACCTTACAATAAAAAAATGTGCGAGTGGAGAAAATCTATTGGAACTTCCCCCTGAACAAGGTTGGGTAGAAAGTTTTATTACAATTTACAAGTTACCAATTTGTCGAAGGATTTCTTTGAGGACCGCAGGAAAGATCCCACTTTATTTTCGTATTTTAGTAGATTTACTTTACTTTAGTAGATTTACTTATCTGAAGATATGTGAGTAAAACGATTGGAATCTTATTTAGAAATATGGTATTATAAGTTGCATTTATTAATTAACTTCAACTAGCAACATTATGATACAGTTTTCTTAATTTTTTAAGCTTCTAAGAATTTGTTTTGGGAAGCCTGGGCAAAACTCAATATTATCAATGTTAATAAAATGTTTAAAAAAATACATATCCTAAGTCCACGAATCTCTGGCATAATAAAAAGATAAAAGGTAGCATATGTGCTGTTCCAGGCTGTACACTATCACTATGTCAAATTTTATCCATATCCGTTAAGCCGATCTTTTATTATTGAAGAAAAAACCCATCCAAATTTTCAGTTATAATATTCAGATAGTATTAGTAAGAAGTAAGGTAGTAAGATTCAGTAGGTACAGGAGATATAGTAGGGACAGCAATGTAAAGATCCTAGTCAGTGTTTATTTTTTTATAATTGCAGTAAGCTTAGATCCAATTTAATTTAAGTTATTATAAATTATAAAGATTTTTAAGTATTATTTTGGCACATTCCAGCTTGTAAAACAGGATAATCCCAGTTCAAGCATCAATGCAAGCATCCACCACCCAGTACTAAGTACTAAGTACTGGGCCAGCTTGGTGGTTTATAGCCCATACCTCCTCGTCACCCAGGGGAGAGACTCATGTCCTGCAGTGGGCTCATTACAAAGAGTTGTGATGATGATGATGATGAAGCATCAATGTTGTATCTTTCCCTTTGTATTTTTGTGTTGTTTTTAATTTTTGGTATTAGAAATCGATAAACATTTTATTTAATATTTGTATTTGACCTTATTTAACCTTCATACACTTGAAGCGTATTCGTGAATCTATCCGCCGAGTGGTGAAAACCGAATGAAAATCCGTTTTTCGACGAACATTTTGGCGGTGGGGTAAACCCATGGTATACCTATCGTCATAAATTTTATTCCGCATTAATTTAAATTTAATTTTTGTAACGAAACAAACGTAACCTTACCTAACTTCAACGAACCATATTATAGCTTTGCTAACATGAAGCTGGTAAGCATACAACAATGTTAAATACAGTGATAAATTTCACCTGGCAATGTTCGCTAAGTGCTGCCTAGAATTAATTACAATGTCACTAAAAGACATGTACAACCTACAGACTAAATTACAACGCAGAAAGTCCGGAATAATTCAAACATTCATATTATTTCTGCGCTGTGTTGTGCACGTTCAAATTAAGGTGAGAAGCCCACCGGGGTTGTGCGAATGCAACAGAAAACAATAGTAATTTAAAAACGAAACTAGGTCAGAGAATTTACAGTTAAAAGTAAAAAAGTACTGTCTGATTTAAATTACAAAGCTGTAAAAGAATGCTGGATATATTAACTGTTAAATAACATGTTCGAGAAAAACTAGCATTGAGTTTTACTTTTATTGCTTTTAGTTTTGACTCGTTTGGGTAATACACTTTTCCAGGCTGGCTCCGTGTGTACACTGGAATAAACCCCCGTTTCGCTTTATGTTCTTCAAACTACAAATTTATTAAAGCTCACTCTGGGACAAAATTGTTGGTGTGTCAGTTCGGGTAAGGTATTTATTTCGTCGTGAAACTCTGCACTTGGTATTAGAATTATAGAAATGTCTAACTGGACAACGATCATGTTTTAAAAATAATGTGCTATTTAAAAGCCTGCTCCTCATGGTAAGGTCACCTAAGATCTCTTGTAAAGCCTTAAAAACTTGGGAAGACAAAAAATTTAAGAAAGATGCATTAATACTGTTTCCAATTACAAATTACTGCTAAACGTATTTTCTAATAATTAACCGTTGCATCTCAACGACCTCGTCTGCTGAAATTCAGGCGTAGAAGTTTTAACATGTACGTGGAGCGAAGAGATTTAATCCGTAGTTCACACACGTAATATCGATCCAGCCGCTGAGATTAAAGGCAATTCGTATACGGACTGTGAATCATTATACAACTTGAGTTACAGATGTATAGAATATCGAAAGTATGAAAGCTCAAGAGAGAGAGTTCTTTCGGGGCCCTTCCGAAAACGTGGACAAAATTGTTTATTATACGATAAAAAATATTTTTTTCCGTACCTACTACTTATATCGAGATTTATCATCGTTAATTTCTAAGTTTTCTTTAAACTGTATAATATTATTAAATAAAACACTTTTTAACCGGATTTATCGCGTATATTTACATTTTAAATTTTGACTCGACCTTTGCAGACCCCGTGGGCACGAGCGACTGAGGTATCAAGCGTCGGATTGATAGATTGAAAAAGTTATCATCATCATCTCCATCTGTTTCTCAGTCTTCGAGCGTAGCGTTCTGGATTGACACAAAACGAGCTGACAGTATCTTGAGTTTCAGGTCGTGCAGCTTGCTGGATGTTAGATTTAATGTTTTTCAGGATAGGGTCCCATGTCGGTGATAGTTTCCAACCATCTTCTCTATTTAAATAAGGGTGTTTTTTAATTTCAATCGCTTCTCTGATCATTCTAGGAATGTAATGCTTCTCTCTAGATAAAATTTTCACAGAGTCAAACCTTAAATAGTGGTTGGGCTTGTCCATGGAATGTTCACAAACTGCAGACTTTGAAGCTCTTCGATTTTTAATATCAGCTATGTGTTCTTTTACGCGGGTTGATACGTGTATAATATTACGTTTTCAATCTATGAACTACTGAATTTGTAACACAAAAACTAGGTGAAATTAAATAAAAGTCATTAATATGTAAGTACCTATATTATGGATAAATCAAGATTGCGGTAATTTTTACGACTGAAAATAAAGATAATTCACTCTGATTTGTTTAGAAAGCACCAAGCGTTGAAATTAATATTAAAGAAATATTCGACCTTGATATTTGGTTTAAATAACTTACAGTATAAAAGTGTGTCAAATTCACGTACTGAAATGTCCTTACCTGAAAAACACAGAAATTTATAAATTCCAAATGTTCTAATGTGTTAATTGTTTTAATTTCTAAAGGATTATATTTTGAATAAAATTAAATTTCTATAATACTGTATTATAAGTTAGTAATTAAAGATCAATAAACAGTGAGATAATGTTGTAGTATTATTGGCAACGATCTTAAAACTTTATCCTGAGCGAACAATGGAACAAAAGAAACCATTAATATTGGTGAAACATCAGGTCTCTTATTTAAGTTTATTGTTTAAAAATAAATAAGTATATTTTGATGCAAAATATTTTACTTATTTAAGCTCAGGAATTAAGACAGTCTAGGAATAGTTCATTTGTTAATGGTGTACAGATCATATTTAATTTCATTAGTTAAAAGTTTATCGGTTATATTTTCGGTATAAAAATATTTTTATAAAAATACTTTTTAACCGGATTTATCGCGTATAATTTATATTTTGCATTTTAACTTGACGTTTCGGTGTCTTTGCAGACCCCGTGGTCACGAGCAATTGATATGAAATAATTTGAAAAAATGATATAAAATATCTAACAATATCTTACGAGGTATATGAAATAGGTTATCTAACCGAACCTTAGACTATTTATTACCATATACGCTTGCCAAATACAGGTTGGCAATGTTTTGGTATCCTATTCTTGAAATACCTTCTTTCATAGTCGGTTCACAATATTACCATTGTGTTTTATGGGAGTTTACTCAAGTAAACTCATCATTTTAACATATAATGGGCGGTTAGCATGATCTACGTCTTATCCTAATTCATTTTAAGACTTATTTTGTAGACTTTCCATAGGAGTTAGTATTCTCAGGGCAGCGTTAAAATTTTTGTCAAAAATCGAAGGTAATAATCGCAAATGATGTGACCGAGTCTATTATAGTGTTTTGGACTGAATCGAATCACCGCGTCAACACTTTTCTCGATAAAAAAAATCCTTGCTTGACGCTAAAAGACAATTAATTTATTATATATCTATGAGTTTGAACACAAAACAAGTGGTGGTGTTCTTGTAAAGATACTTTACAACATATATATTTTAAAAGTTAATATGGCACCGCAGGAAACCTGATAGTCTGCATAGAAGGCAATTAAATAAATTTATTATGACTTACAAAAATAACTTATTATAACTTTTCTTTAATAACAAAATATTTCCATGCTTGTGCTCTGTTGCTCCTAAACATTGCTTCTGAAAAATATTGAAGCTCATACAGGTCACACAGGTTCTTAAGAAGCTATATTAACTTCGTACTAACTGGCATTCAGATATTTTTGATAAAGTTTAAGATTTTTGCGACGTTATTAAAATTACAGATATTTGAAACCATATATTTGCAAGAGTGCTTTGGGCTAAGTTTATAATTTAATTTAATTATAAATTGGTAAAAACTCTACCCAAAGCAAATTTAATGCGTTCAAATAGTCATCGTCTCTTTCATGATGATCATGATGTAATCCCGGCCGATTCCGGCCACGGCGACTGTCTTCAACTCTGGTTTTGCCGTCGATGAGCTCAGACGTGACTTGTGTTAAAAAAGTACACCCTTCGAAAAAGCCAAACCTTATTCAGTTTGTTTAAACTTATAAGCTTTATAAAACTAACTTGCCATAGTATGAAACTTAGAATTTTCGACATGGAAGTCAAAAACACATGTGCTACACAAACAATTGAAAATATTTGTAAACCTTTGGGAAAAACACTTTTCTACGCTTTTTAGTTATTTTTAACCACGTTATTAGCTCCACCTACGTATATCTCTATTCCTTAAGAAATGAGGATACAGAGACTCCAGACTTTTCTTGTTTGTGTGCATTTCGCTCAGTTCACTATATTCGCATTACAAGTACTTAAGCTACATATTTTAAGTCAAAATCATTTTCGAACATTTCTTTCAACTCACGTTTGATTTACCTGTTGGTTTGAGGAAAAGTCATATTGGAAATAATAAGAGAAAAACTAATGCGTAAGAGCTCATAGATGTAATCTATACATATAATAAAATGGTAGGAAAGTCAAAACTGTACATTGAATATTTTTTTAAAAGAATACTTGGGGTATGATCTACAATCGAAACAGAAATAAAAAATATAGTTTTTAGAATTTTTGTCTGTTTGTCTGTTTGTCTTTCAGGGATAAAC
This sequence comes from Stenoptilia bipunctidactyla, assembly GCA_944452665.1. Classification (NCBI taxonomy): domain Eukaryota; kingdom Metazoa; phylum Arthropoda; class Insecta; order Lepidoptera; family Pterophoridae; genus Stenoptilia; species Stenoptilia bipunctidactyla. The sequence continues at coordinate 11,734,377 of OX101727.1, forward strand.
TCAAAAAGTACTGCATGGATTTACTTCAAATTTGGCATGAAGATAGTTAAGAAGTCGGGTCAACATATAGGCTACATATTATCACGCTAGCAGTGTTATAATGAAACTTGATATCAAAATGTAAATGTAAAATCAGCCCCTCTATCCTCTTTCAAGTTGTTGTGCCCAACAGGGTCCATGATGTATGTACTACTACCTTAAATTGTTACCTGAATTAACCATTGTGGAATGCAATAAAGAATTGAATTGAATTGAATTTAATCGTAGGTGCGTTTGGTGCTGCATAGCGTTCACGCAGACGACGTCGCGGGCAGCAGCTAGTATAATGATACAATAATAGCTCAGAACCTAAAGTATGTATAACCAGTGCAAAAGTCATGTAGTATGTTTTCTTGGTTCATTTGCTGCTTGGGATATATAGGGATATATATACTCATTTAAGTTTTTTATCTAAGTACATACATACATAACTTCACGCCTGTATCGCTTATAGGGGTCGGCAGAACACCAGAGGTTATGAGACCATCTGATGCCAAGTTTGTCGAATTCGGAGGTATTATAAAGATGGATAGAGACTATTGCAGTGACAAGGGGTCAGCCTATCGCCCACAAAAACGCCAATAAAACCTCTGTCCTTTAACTGACTTTTACAATATGCCCGAGACGAGAAGCAGCTGGTACATTCTATGTTTTTTATTCGCTCCCAGTCCAGCATGGTAAAAATCTAAGTATAATATAAAAATTGCTAGAGAAGTAGTTGTAATCAAAACATATAATTTTGTAACTTTTTGGAGATTTTTCCTCTAAGTTTTACTCATTACCTGTTTTTATAACGCATATAAAATGTTTAAAGATTGAAAATAACTTATCCCAGAAATGGAAGGAAAGCTGAATAACCGCTCTATCTTGCTAACAAAAAAATATATCCCAAATTGAATGGTAACAAAAAATACATGCCGCCACTGACACTGAAATTATTTTTCGGAAGAAAGAAAACTGACGTAAAAACAGAGTGTTCCCCTAAGCAATCACTTTTTAATAACAAAAGGATTTCTTGGACAAATTGCTTCTGTTTATTTTCTCATGATTAGTGTTATCGATGTTTTATTTCTCAGAATGTTGGTACTTAATAGTTATCACTATGCTCAAAGTTTAGAATCATGTTTATTAAACTTTTTTTTTATAAGTAATAATATAACAATAAAAAACAGTTGAAGTGGGATTGGTTTCCAAACATGGTAAAACAAATAAGAAATGTCAAAATATATTTCGTCAGCCATAATGATTTTCCTTAGGTCGCTCAGATAAATAACTTAAAAAATATGATTTTATTTATAATTATGTCTTTAATTGCAAATATGCAATACAAATAAATATAGTTCAGTACTAACTGCAAATATTTCTTATAAATTAATATTTTCTAAATAATATATGTATACATGCTTACTATTTTTACACAGTCAATTTGTTATGTACATTTTTTTCTATACAGGGTTATATTTTAGTCACCGGCAAAATGTAAATGTTATATTCTTTGATACGATATAAACGTACCTCCATATTTAATTTATTATCGCTCAGTAAAAAAAAAACGAGATGTGGCCACAATTATTTTTACAAATACTTGGTGTTGACGAACACAGTTACTACAACGCAGTATTTCATTGATAATACTTTGACGTAGTACTACAAGATATTTTGTAGTGGCGCGTAGAATGTCTTTAGTCTTCATTCATATTAATTTACTTATGAAAAAAATATATACCTATTTTTGCATAAATCGTTTTTTCCTTTGTGTTTATTTCATTCGCTATTTCCTTATTTTAATGAAAAATTAATAAACATATTATATGTTTATTAATTTTTATTATAATTTTTTTTATGTTGTTATCATACGCAAAAATCGTATGATAACAACATAACTCAATTTTTCAGACTGCTTGAAGCAATATATTTTGTTTATGACTCATACAATGTAGGAAAATACCTTTGGCAGTGTAAACTTTATGACTCTTCTAGGGTTGGAGATAATGTCGATGACGTTATTATGGAGTTAATATACGATGGCTTAGAAACACAATGATGTAGTAACAGATAATCTTGAGTAGTGTAAATAGCAGGCCGTGAAGAGTGGGTCTGAGGAATTGATTGCTGCTGCAAGTCAAATAGTTACATGCAAATATTGTTTGCTAATATTTATCTTTGAGTTGGATGTATTTGTTGCACAACTTGAACAAGTTTGTGTTTACAAGAGGTGCAAAAAATAACTTGATTTTCTTCTGAATATCCTTATAAATGGTCCAATAGTATATGCGTGAAATATCTTGATATAATACAATAATTAAGACCCAGTTTAACAACAAATATAACATTAGTTGAAAAATTTCAATTCTGAGCTTGATCAGTGTTCTCGCTCCTATAATTTGATGTTGCTTGTAACTTTTTTAGAATCTAAACATACTAGACAAGTTTTGAAGATTAAGGGCAGTTAGAGCACCATACGTTTTTGTCACAGTAGATGATCAAAAGTTGAAACGATGAAAAAAGTAAAAAAAAATGTCCTAAAATGACGATTTTGACAATGTTTCAAGTTAAAAACGCCTTAAACTGTATTAAAAATACATGTGTTAAGTAGTCAGGAGTATAATTAAAATGAAATGGCAACAAAATTAATGAAATAATTTGGGATTTATATAAAAAAAAGTATAAAAATCTACGCCATTTTCATGTGGATAAGAATCTCAGCAAGAGAATACGATTTACTTACAGTCTTACATCCGGACCAACTCCAGTTAAAGAGTTATCCATTCATCATGATAGACCCTGTATATTATTTTTAAACAAGTATTCCATCTAATATTGTCTTAAGTTTTCGCGATTCATACTATTAAATAAAACACTTTTTAACCGGATTTATCGCGTATATTTACATTTTAAATTTTGACTCGACGTTTCGGTGTCTTTGCAGACCCCGTGGTCTCGAGCGATACCCGGTTAAAAAGTGTTTTATTTACGTATTCCACCTATTCTGTTTGCAAAACATTTCAACCGTCGTACAATGTGTTGAATGTCACATTAACCAGCATTCTTTACAATAGATTTTAAAGAATGAATTTTCGTAGTTGTCTTCTGAACCTTATTTCTGTCTGAAGTTCTGAGAATCAACTTCGTAAAATTAAATTGTGTATCATCAGAAATATTTTGTAAAAATGGAGCACTGCTCGGGAGCTCTATTGTTCATCAGTGTATTTTTTTCTCAATTTTGTGGCAGTTACGAATATTTTTTATTTTTCCACTCGTTCGTTTCTTTTCGGTTATTTGCTGATCAATTTTTGCTTCTAATTAGTAAAGATAAAATAAGTAGTAAAAAGTAGATATTCAAATAAAAACTTAAATAGTCACTCTATGATAAAACTTTGCAAAACTTCAGTGGCCGTGGGTAGCTTCTACCGTAGTTATTAGGTCAAAACGGTTCTCGATCGGTAACTACGTGCCAAAATACAAAGTATCGACAGGCCTCAAAAGATAGTCGTGATAACTGGTACAGTCGCAGAAAACCACTTTTGAAGATCTCCAACAACTCAAGTCAACAAGCTGAAAAAGTTGTTTCCTCTTTTTTTGCAAACTGTAGACTTTTAATTTAATTTCGACTTTAATTCATTTTTATTTTTATTTCATTACAAATAGTGGAGTCCATCCCAGGCTACTTTTTATTTCAGCCCTATAGGAAAATAATAACTATACGCTAATTCATATATCAGTCTATAGCGATTATTTAAAATGAAGTCGGAACCACCAAATGTACCAAATAATATAAAAGACACTAAATCAAATGATGAAATCTCTTTCCGCATGCATCTTTACCGACACGGACAAGGTTCTCGGACAAGGGGTTATTAATATACAAAATGAAATAATTGAGGAAAAACTTAATAATTTAAAATAGGTTAAACTTAATACTATATAAGTAAAAACTTTAAAGTAGTAAGATCATTAGAAATTAAATTAGATTATTCAATATATACCTAGTTCAGCTAATATACCTAAAATAATGGTTTTATATTATACTAATTATTTACGCTTCATTGTATTGAATATTCTAACAGATTTTTATGGTATGGTAATTTTACACAATTGGCGGTCTTATCTCCAGGAAGCGATTGCTTACAGACAACCACGGCTATTGCACCTTTGAAAATAAATAGTTTGTGCTTAAGGCATACCTAAATAAACTAAATTGAAATATAAAGAACAATATAATATGATAGAAACCGTTAGGTATTTCAATATTAAAAATAGACACTCCAATTTAATTTATATGTACCTGTACCCACATGTATAGATAAACATAATTTGATGATATATATTTGTTTGGTTAAAGGTTAAAGGTTAAATGACTTCAATATCGTACAAAGCGAATGATTTTTATTTTTATTTTTAGTATATGTAGTGTTTTGTATAGTGCTTTTAATTTGGGGGGATTTATTTGGCGGATTTATTTTCTTCGATCGGTAGCTGTCAATAAAAAATCATTCGCTTTGTTATTGTGCAACAGTGAATGCGTTTTTTCGGATATCTTCAATTTTAAACGTTTTTTTGCTCATCATGGACCTCGATTCTGCCCTTCAACATGACCCTCGCAACCCCACGGACCTGATATCTCCAAACAATGAAGACCTCGGCTTGAATATTGAACAGATTCCCGCTTCCACTTCTATCGTTGAAATACGTTGTGTTAATTGTAACACCGACCTTTCTAGTAGAAGAAGGCGATTAATCCGACAATCAGTTGTAGCTACCATTGTACGCCAATGGATTGCTCCGCAATTGGTGAGTTACAACAAAATATATTTTCCTTCAATGGCTGAAGGGCGCTACACACGACTAAGAAACTATAATATTTTATCTTCAGATTTTATATTAATATATATTAGGATATCACAGACCACGAAGATGCGATATTTTAAGTTTTCGAGTTAGAATTTGCCACACTATGTTGCACCAAACTTACCTACAAATCTCGACATGCTTTAGTCACGTTTTGTATCTTAAGATATATTTAGTAAGTTAAGATGTTATGTTATGAAAAAATCTCATACCGCTCTCTATCATAAGATACGATAAATGTATAGTATCGTCGTCGTGTGTTGTCACATTAAATTGTATGGCGAGAGATAGCGGGCACTACTGCGGGGTAATTCAACTTATTTTTTTTAAATAACTAATAAGTTTTTGGTTCATTTGATAATAAAATGTAGTATTTCGCTTACTCCTTATTCTAATAAAAATAATTGTTACTCTTTATTTTACTGAAACATCTGTAGCCGATCGTTCAAACCCTTTGGACTCAGCCCTTTATTTTTATGAACACATATTTTCGTTTGTTTTTTGTAGAGTTTTGTGTGAACTGATAAATGTATAATCACTTCGAGTGATCTCATTATTAGTGGATTTCTAAATTTAATCTAACTTTTGAATCCAATTTTGCACTACGAGATATAAATCTGGGGTTTTGTTGTCATGGCAACGCTTGTACACTTAAAATAAAATGAAAATAAAAATTCGAGTTGAACTCGGCTTACGCGTTAAAACGAGTGCCGCCTTCAATATTTCTTCAGTCAGAGCCGAGATTTGTAAATCTAGGCTCAGAAGGAAATCGGTGAAATCTGAACATGATTTATACAAAAAACTTATCACGATAAAACAGTCCCTTTTAAAAAGGAATGAAAGAAATAAACTTTGAAATGATGTTTCTTATCATGACCTATTTATAAGGCTGTTCATACAAATAAACCTCAAAGCAAACAAACAAAATACATGTCAGCTAATAAAGGGAGATTTATGCGATATTTGGCGCCTATGCTAGTAATATTTTATATCCTCAGGGATATAAATACCACGGTAATTATGAGATGAAAAATGGCTCGCGATAATGTCCGTGAATATCTATTTTATCTTGCTATCGAAATTCTTGGTACCGCAGAATGTGGTTTATCGTTTCGTTTTTATCATTCGATATATTACTTAAATATGAATAGGTACTACTATATGTATGTATCTATTGTTGTATCTAACTTTGTCGTTCCCAAAATCATTGTATTGGAGGACTAAAGATAATAAGGACAAACATTTTTTAAGTGAAAACTTGTAAAATGCCTTATCAAACTACTTTTACTACCCACCTATGTTATTGTTTTAGCTGTAAATTTTCCTAAGAGAATAAAATAAATAAAGAAAAAAACCATTTAATATTTAAAATTAATGTATTGATATACATAAAAAAGTGAGAAAATGTATGTATAAATTTTCATTTACATGTACAAATGCAGTACATTCGTAAAGTGAATGCCCATCAGTCATAGATGAACTCCGTGGATTTGTTAGTGAGCAGACGTGTCGCTAGTTTAAATCCTAACTAAATTAAAAAGTCTCAAGCAGTTAAAATAACTCGGACCATAAGAATAAGAGTAATTATTATTCGATGCATTTAAAAACATCGAAATATTCCATTGTGCATAGGTATTCGCCCAAGCGGCCGCGGAACGCAGCAGCGAGTGCGGGGACAGCGCCTCACCCCGCGGGCAGGAACGATTGATATTTTTGCCTCTTTCTTACGACGACGGGGAGCTGCATGCGCGCGCGCGTGATCACTTCATGACGTAGACTTGGCTAAAACTACAAGTATTGTAACGCACAGTCTACGAGCTACGAACCGTAGCGCCTCGCACTGGATAACGCAAATTGTTCTGATTTGTAGTATTTTATAATTATTGATAGCGTTTATAAACAAATAATATCGCATTTTAAACTTCCTGAAATGTAGCAGTCTTTTAATTAAATATCATGGCTTATGTACAGAGAACACCACCCAAGACCTCTGGGAAATCTACATTGCCCGATTCCGATATTCTTAATAAGAACAGAGATGATTCTTCCATAACAGCTTTCCAAACACAAAAGCGAAGGCGTCGAGATAATTGTCAGGAAAATATGATCTTTTTTAGAGAGGAAATAAAAACCATGTTAGAAAACTGGAAAACTAACAAAACACAACACTGAACAAACTGATTTCAGACGTTGCTGAAATAAGGCTACAGAATTCCAAAACACAGCAGTCAAACCTTGAAATTGAGAAGTCTTTGGTATTTCTCTCTAACCAATATGAAAACATGAAAACTCAATTTCAAGCTTTAGAACGAGAACGCAAAGAGGACCTGCTAAGGATCACGAACCTAGAATAAAAAATAGAGGATATGGAGAGGAAGTCCAAACAATCAACAATCGAAATACGAAATAAACCCATCGAAAAAACTGACACCATTACGGAACAAAATAATATCGTGCATAACATATGTAAAACACTCAGCGTTAGGATACAAGAAAATGAAATCTGTGAGTCTTTTCCAATCAAAGGAAAATCTGGAAAGTGTACCATTGTAACAAGATTTTCTAAGCCCTCTGTCAGAAACCACATCATCAAAGCTGCAAAAGTATAAAATAAAAAACATCCAAATCAACGACTTACTTCCAGTAGGTACTATCGGAGCTAGCGGGGAAGAGACACCTCTTTATATCTCAGAGTCGTTGACCGGGGGGGGCCGCCGGCTTTTCTTCCTAACACACGGGCTAGCTGTAAGTTGCGGAAACAAATATTGCTGGACAAAAAATGGAAAAATATATTTAAGAAAATCGGAAATCAGATTCGGAAAGAAAAGGACGAATTATAAATGGAACGTCTAAAGAACGGTACACAATGACTAGCCTTGCATTATTGAAAAATAGTAAGTAAGTTTAAATTAAAACTGTATTGCATGCCGAAATTCTGTTTTAAAATATATATTGATTAATTAAATTATTTTCTATCAAATAATTATTTTGTTCGGCCGTTCAGAGAATGCGTTCCTGACACATCGCGATTGAACTGACGACGTAACTTTGTAATGGCGTTGCAGTTACGATAAAAAATATTTTTGCTGGTTGTTTACCGTTTAAACTATTGATGAGCATTAAAAGAACATTATTATATCAATAATCAATGAATTTTATAATTTTGTGCCAAACTGAGTGTCAAATAACTTGGTAAACAATATTTTTTAAAATCTATACTGCGCTATTACAAGGTTATGTCAAAGCTTTATATTTGTAGTGCTGTGCTAACAATAACAGGCTATAACAGTATCGTAATCTGTTCTTAAACAGGTATACTTTATGAAATAATACGTTTTATTTTACTTTTTAAGAATTTGAAAATAATGGACTATAAGATAACTTTTATTAAATTAAAAAATAAAACTATGACCAAACCGAATGCGCGAAAATAAAGTTGGTTACAAGCAAAAGGCATTGACGCAAATATGCAGATGCTAACAGCAGAGCTAATTAAATTAGTTACAGAAAATAAAGTGGCAAATGTGCGATACGAAATCGATGAACTGGCTCTGAAGTACGGATACTGAAGTGCCAATATAACGCGATTGAGATAATCTGGGTTCAAATAAAAGGTTACGCCGCCCGCCACTATACGTCCCCGCCATTCAGCACGAAAAAGATGATGACCCTATTAAAAGAAGCCTGCGGGGAAGTCACTAGAGATGACTGGGCAAAGGTTATTGAAAGACTAAAAATCTGATTATGGAACATTTTGACCGAGATATCAGGATTGATTCTGTTATTGATAATAAAATAATTATACATGTAGGCGAAGATAATGATGAAGACACTACCTCCTCAAGCGAATCGGAGTCTGATTAATATTCTGTACGCACATTCTATACTTATATTACCTTTTTTGGTTTCCACTTAAATTACTAAAATATAAATTTTAAATGATTCCGCCAATTTAAAACGAAAATAATCTTAAAAATACGAGGCGTTTCATTTTGGAGGAACGGCAACGAACTCAGTGTTATGTTGTGCCCATCACTAGTCGTGACTAACTGATAGGCGTCAGGAACGCATTCTCTGAACGGCCGAACTTATAACATTAAAAATTTATTGCATGTCAAAATTCTATCTCAAATTATATTTTAACCAACTAAATTTCAATCATATAATTATTTTAAATCAATTCAGATTGCCATTTATTTTTAAATGTATTTCATGCCAGTGTTTTTTTTTAAATGTTTACCAAATTTTACTATAAAACCAAATTGTACAAAAGGCTTACTTCTGTTAATGAAAAGTAATTATATCAAGATATATGAACAAGTTTTCTCACTTGTAATAAAAATAATTTGTTTCTTGTGTGAATTTTTACTTCTGATTTTAAGTCAAGGTTTATTTAGCTTTTAAAATCGATTTTATAAATAATACAAAACTTACAGAAAACATGGATGAGATAACAGTAGGTAAATTATTTACATGTAGTCCAGAATCCAGTAAGTTGATCTTGAATACTAATAATAAACAAACATCTTTTAAAATGACACAAAATATACGTAGTGTTTGTAAAAACTTCGCCGATTTTGAAATACTCTGACCTAGAACAGATATTAAATGTGACATTCATACTTACGAAATGTTGGAATTCCATCACGATAAACTTTCCTATTTTACATAACTATCAACTACAGTACACTACACATAATAGTAACCTGAACGACGGTGTTGTTGTATACCTCAAGTCTGATTTAAATTGCAATTTTCAAGAATATACACTAAGGGATGCATCGTGTTTGCTGATCGAACTTAATTGCGATACGCTTATTATAGGAATCTACAGATCCCCCTCAAAAAGCGATACTGGTCCCTTTATTGATTCCTTAGACTCTCTTCTGAATACATACAAGTCGTACAAAAATATTATTATAATGGGAGAAGATATCAACATCAATATCTCGCCCAGTAGTGAAGACCAGCACTAAGCTGAGAATCTTCATTTGCTAGCTAGTCACGGAATCCTAGCCACGTTTATCCTACTCGGGGAGAAAACTGCTTAGATCATATATCTATATTAGATATCTATATTATATTTTGCCATACATGATCATATATATTAGATCATGTATGGCAAAATATAAATCCTCATTGATCACTCTAGTATTTAAAGATTATTGAAGATTGACCGATCATACAGCTGTACTTACATGAATAGATCTAAGTAAAACTTGCAAGCCAAAACCTAACTATACAAATACAAAAATAAACTATGCTAATCTACTTAATGATCTTAGTAAAACAGACTTCGACGGTATAATGGATTCAAAGGACGCTAACTGGGCGGCGTAACAGCTTGTTGATAACTTTGTCAACCTGCATAAAACTTAACTCTGTAAAAACTATAATTTCCAGGTGCCAAGTATGTATTAAACCTTGGATTACCAAGGGAATGCTAAAATGTATAAAAAATCGAGATCTCATGCACTTAAAGTTAAGGAACGATAAAAACAACAAGATACTCAATGTCACTTACCAGATATATTTTTTTTGTAACAATCTAATAAAGAGACTAAAACGAGCATACGAACAGAGTGAACTACAAAAATACGCAAATAACTCTAAATCGACATGGACAACTATAAAAACTATAATTAATATGAATACCCAAACTGAACCGCCAAACAATTTACTTGATATTAAAAATACACCTCAACACTTAGTAGACTACATTAATAACTAGTTTTCTAATATCGGTAAAGAACTGGCTGATAAAATTTCCACAACACCCGAACAAGATTATCATTTTAACAATAAGATAATATCCTCTCCGAATTCTATGTTCATGCTAGACACCAATGATACAGAAGTGGGGACCATCATCGATAACTTAAGGTCTGAGAGTGCAGTGGGCTGGGATGGAATCTCTTCAAAAGTTTTAAAAATCACCAAGCACCTTATTGTACGTCCTCTAACTCACATTGCGAATCTTTGTCTGGCAATTGGTGTGTTTCAAATCTATTGCATAATTAATATGCGTATTACTACGATAATATTGGATTTTAGATAACTCGTCTTGCAATTAAACTCCCAAGTAGTATTACTAGAATATTAATAAAAATAAAAAAATTCTATTCAAATGCTCATTCTATAATCAGGGATGCCAACCAACTGAAGCCGTAATTGTAAGGTTATTAGATCTTCGTCCCAATATGACATGCAGTCACGTGTTTCATTTCCACGTCACTAGCAATACTTGGGTTTCTCCCGAAGTTTTTTTCTTTAGCAAAAATATGTTAATTCCGCCTTTGTCGGATGACGTCCGCTTCGTTTCCCATGAAAAGGGCCGGTGGGTTAATGTAACTTTAATATTTATAATGATTTCCACAATCGGAAGCTTTTGTTTTTTATAGATATGAATATAAAAGCTGTTCGGAAAGTTTTTGAACATAATTTTGGTTTTTCATATTTGAAATTGATATTTTATTGTCGCTTTTTTTATTAAATTTTTTATGTAAAAAACAGGAAAATAGAGGTGTAAAAGTCGTCCTTACTAGTTACTTATTGGAAATTTGAATGTCTTTCGCGATTTGTTACTGCTGTGCTTGCTTGACAATATTTGCCCGCACAATGCAAATATTGCTTCACATATATCGGGTTGTTCTTTAGGCACCAGCCAAATTAAAATGTTATTATCTTTGATACGATATAAATGTGCCTGCATATTTATTTTTGTATCACTCAGTACAAAAAAGATGCGTTAGCGAATATAAGTATTAATGTTCTGGTAAAAAGAAAATAATAAGTTTTTTTGCAAAAAAAAAATACTTTCTTAAAATTATAGGTACTAATTGTGTCGGTGACTTAAAAACAACCCTGTATTTGCTTTGTGCGGGGATCGAACTCGCGACCACTGGTGTCTGATATTAGACGATCGCGACAGCCGGTCAGTATGAATGCTGCCAACAATTTTTAAATTAGTTCTTTACTCCTTATACAGGTGCCATTACTGTTGTAATTTTTCTATTTAACATTTGGCCAAATACATATTTAAATAATTCAATCCTAAAAACTAAGTATAACCGATAATAGAAACACTAATAGCTAAATGGGTCCCGATTCCTTCTTTAAAATTGAAAACGTTTTTAACCAGTCCGAAACGTCGAATTCAGTTGTAATAGTATATTATGTAACAAGTGAGCGAAGTTGCTAATTACAGTCGAGGCTGTGATTTGAGCCCGAGCCGCAGGCGAGGGCTTAATAATGAGCCGAGACTGTAATTAGCAACGCTCACGAGTTACATACGACGTTTTTCAACACACTTGTGAGTAAAAGACAGACATACGTGATCATAAAATAACAAACACACTTGATAACAAAGCTGTGAATTGTGATTGAAAAATGGCGCCGAACCTCGCGCATGCGCGTAGGTTTTTTTTTCCGTCAAATGTGTCAATGTCTGTATAGCATATACAGCCTATTTTAAGTGAAAATGTTTAATTTGGAGTGGTAAATGCAAATATTTTAATATTTTATGACAAATGATTGTAAATTGTGAATAATTTGTTTAATATACAAATTTATTTTACTAATATAAGGCGCAAACATTTAAAAATGTATATGGATTTGAAGTGGTATAAAACCTCTTTGTTGTTTCTGAAAATATTTAGTGTATAACCCGGACCAATAAAATATGCTCTGTTTTCTCGCATGTTATTTGCACAAAGTTACAATTCAACTTTGTAGGATTCATTATATTATGCACTAGGGTATAATATATTAATGCACGCGTGACTTATAGCCCAGTTTATAGTTCTAAACTCAATAGAATAACGCTCACTTTACGAGCAAGTGTGTCGAAAAATATATTACATCAAGCTATAAATTAAACAAAATTCCTTATTTTTTATCATAAAACGTATATACTACCTCCTAGTTCTAACTTAAACACAAGTAAGTATAACTTAGCTAAGTGATAGAAAATATTGGATTACATCCATTATCGAGGCCTGTTAACGCGGATGCTGTACCATAAATACAGTAACCGGGTTTACTTAACGCCAGGCAAATGTTTGCCTTGTAATTCGATAGCTTTTAGAATAAATATTATTTAGTAAGTTTTTACAACAAAGGTATTTGGATTATTTCCATACGAATCTCATTTGTTATCATTACGAGTTGTCTGAAGCTACATAATTAAAATTTATTCTGGTGTAAAAAGGGATGAAATATATATTTGCTGGCAAATATAACTAAACAAATGACCTCAGTTTCGCTTACATTTCACAACAAACTGAACTCGTGCGCCCTAGGGGATTTTTTGCAAATCAACTCAGAGTCATCCTTTAGATAGAACTTCTACACAGAAAAACAAAAGACAGTCGTGAAATATCATAACTATACTACATTAAATCAATAGTTCATGAATATTATGTACATAGCTAAGTTGGAGTTGGACTTATACAAAAGATTTACGAGCCGGGGTTTTCAAACTTTTTACTACTACATTCTGATGCGGACAAAGTTCGCAAATATTAAAGAGAAACAAAGTTTGAAAAGTTTCATTCTTATATATCTATAGACTGCTGTTGTAGGTTAGAAACTCGATAGCAGCTTGAGGATAGCTGCTTCATAGCGTTGACTTTAAATAATGCATTTTATTTTTCTTACTTTTCATAACACTTTGCCCATGGGGTAACTAACACTGTCTGCCTCAGTATATTAGTGGTCGCGAGCACGATTCCCGCACGGAACAAGAAAAAAAAATGTTCCGGATTGGGGCATTTATCTATATATGTATATATATTCTAGGTTCCCCCTAGTTCTCTACATGGTATACTATATCACAAGCTCTGATAAGCTTGGGGCCATGTAGTTGGTCGGATTGTCTGGGGGATTTTTTAAGGGGATTTCTTACATCATAAAAGACCCTTGTAGGTACCAAATAGCAAGTTTCTAGGTACATTAGTTTCGGCTGTGCGTAGATACCTAAGTCAGTCAACTAAGCCTTAAATATGCTTAAATTTCTCAAAGTTCTTAAAATGATAAACATGCATAAATTCATTTAATGTATGTCCAGGTAGTCGCTAATATCCATGGTAGTCATAAAGTGGCTTAAAATAATTGAAAACAAAGATTAAGGTTCCAATTTCTCATCATTATTGAACAAATATAATATAAAATATAGCATAACTTATTGAATTCTAATTTTGAGATTATTAATAAAGTAAAAGGTGACTGGTATAGATGGAAAATAATGTGGCAGTAAACCTAGAATTTGAAAAAGTGCTTAAAAAAAACAGTTAAGTGTGAGTAGGGCTCGTGCTTCGAGCCGTCGAACCTACATTTTTTTCTACATTGTTTCTTTTTTTGTTAAACAACTCTAAAATCCCACAATTCAGATTGTTTCCTTTATTTGTGCTTCAAGTTTACACTTCTTACCAAATTATATGATTTAAAGATAAGAAAGTACCCTAAAGGTTTTGACAACTTTGCGGACATCAAACTATGCGGTATAAATACGGTATGATACGGGTCGCCAAGGTTGAACTGCCTGCGTCTATTTTCCCTGACCAGTATAGTCCTAGTACTTTTAAGCGTCGAGTGAATAGGTTTCTCTTAGATGGACGTGTAACACCTTAGTCTTCATGTTCACTTAACATCAGGTGGCATGGAAGACAAACGTCCCATCGATAAATCATAAAAAAAAATATGACGTTCTATTCTAAGTTTTCAGTTTTTTTTTTGTGTTGCGGAATCTTAAAAACAGTAAATATTATGAAATTCATTTTATTTTCAACCATATTATTAATTCATCATCCTTATAGGTTCAATAATAGAGACACCTATTCTACTTATATTACAAATGTTCAAAGATGGATGGAGGCTTAACTGTAGTTTTTCCACGTTGTAACAGCTGTATGGATTGAGCAAAAAAATAACACAGAGAGAGGAAAGCTAGAAATGACACGTAAGATCCTTTTATACCTTCGTGATTATGATATAATATGAGTGTATAAGTGCGAGAGTCAGTATAGTTTTGATCTAGTCAATAATCAAACGATTTCAAACTGATAACAAAATAATATAACCAAGTATGTATCAAAAAACACCCTATTTAAAAATATATCCTCAGGATATAATATAAAAAAATAAAAAAAAAATATAGTTAGTTTAGCCAAATAGATGGAACAAGAGTGGTGATATGTCTTTAATTAAGTGTGGCATTAGGTGTCATCAAAGTGTAAGTAACGATGCTTGCAGACTATAGAAGCGACCTCGGTCGATTAAAAGCTATTAATATGTCCAAGATTGTGCTTAATTCAACAGTAACAGTACCAAAATTATAATAACATGTTCATATGGTTAAAATAGGAAGTATACTTGTAGATCAGGTTTGTAAATTTGAGGACGGATAATTAAAAAATTATGATGAAAACTGAAGATTTTATCAAAAGTAAAGGACTTACTTTATATTTTACGTATTCAGAATTTTGCTTTGTTTATCCGCACCAAAGAAACTACAGCAAAGAGATAAAATCTAAAACGAAAAGCAAAACTATTCCCAAGCAACGTAAAATTACAGACTAATAATACTATAGTCCACAAAAGATACTTTCCATTTATCGAAAAATGTGTCCATATGAGAACATCATATTTAATGTGCGTGGTTCATATGCAGGACTGATCAAAAGTTTTAAAACTACACTTGCAACGTAATATGAATAGACTTATTGACAACATAGCAAGCGACTAAGTCTTTTAAAAGAAAATTATTTCAACACTAACTTCCAAACAAAAATTTCTCACTCTTATTCAACTAGATCAATAACAAATAACAAACTAGAAACCACCAGAGCTCAAAATATGTATGGCCAGCGTACATGTGCATATCTTGTCCCTAGAATGATTAATGAACTGAAAAACTCAATCAGATCTACACTATCTAATCAAAACATTAAATTTTTACTTAAAAAATACTTTATAACTCTTTTGTAAAGTACAATACAGACGCACATACACAAATATTTTTAAATAAAAAATTTGATGGTTTACCGTGGTAAAGGGTCGTTTTAGTAATACTTTTATAAATGATAGAAATTCAATATTCTCTGTAACCTAAAATGCAACTGATTTAGCTAACTGTTGTTCTCAATTTAACTGTGTACCTATTGTTTTCTAAATATGTATAATTTAATAAAATCCATTGTAAGCTAGACCTAACTATGCTCCATCTAGACAAACCCTCGAGGTTTTTAGATGGCAAGCACTTCAGATATGTAATTTTTTTTCTATTCAAATAATAAATAAAAAAAAAAAGTTGCATGCAACTATTGGTGGATTTTAACTGTGTCGCAACATTTGGCGTGAACGCTCTTAAAGTAATTAATTTCGACTCCACTTTGTTTCAGTACATCTACCAATGCCGTGCCATATGACGACTATATTTGCATCTAGCTGATGTGGTGTATTTATAACTAGAGATTTTTTTATACAAACCTGCGCAAACCCAAGTAGAAAATTGCATTAAACGTAATAAACTTTTTTGTTATAAATGAAAAATTCTACTACGCTTTAGCAAACACTATAAATAAACAGGGTCAATTAGAGTGAATTTTTTTTGTGAATAAACTATATTATATCTTTTTAAGATTCATAAACGACACATTTGTTTCTAGAAGGTTTTTAAGCTTTCATAAAGAACTTTTTTTATTACTTTGCACCTTAAGCAAGCGTTTTTTCTTTAATTTACTGTCTCTCGCATAGTGGAAGCCGGTTTACCGTAGTTATGTTTACCTAATCTGAAATATTTTCCTTTCATTCCAAGTCAGGATATTATGTGATCTTTAGAAGCGTACCTGTAACAAAAAAGGAATTATTATTATACTCGTATACTATCTGCCCTTGATGTATTTATTATGTGCCTATATTTTGGCATTACTCTGTATTCTTAAAACTCTTACAAGATATATTTTTTTTTAAATGAATCCTCATAAAATTTATAAGGGCTACCCCAGTACACAAAAGTCTCTTTAAATAAACAACATAACAACTATATTGGTATAGTTAGTAATGTTCCACCATTATGAATAATATACATCATTTTATATATAGGTACATAATAAAATACATAATATACAGCACTTTGATCACAGAAGTACAGACAAAGTACCTCTGTGATCAAAGTGCCCAAAATATATAAATAGACAGTACCTTTTAAATTGTGATTTGGCGAATATTTTCCTAACATTACCCTTTTAAATACAAAGCCGATATAAATATCTCAGGGTCTCACATAATGGAAACCGTTCCAATGTAAACCGAAGGAAATTATTTTCATACATCGATGATAGAGAGATTCCGGTTTTTATAATAGTTTTTTTACTATCGTTTTTTATTTCTGGTGGGGTAACTTGTTTCTAGCGGATCATGGATTTTTTAAAGGCTATATAATGGTACTGATGAAATTATTGGCCATGAAGGGCATTTTAAGCAAAGAAGCATTTTGTTTGTTATCTGATAAAATATCTTCTACTTCCGAATGAGTCTTGAAAGGCAAATTAAACACATTAAACCGAGGCATAAACACTTTACGGCAAGCGACCTTAATATATAATCAAACGAACTTACCTAAAGTGAAGTTAGATTGTGATTATATGAGTCGCTCCATTCGAAGATATAATTAACCAGGTAGTCCCCCTATCTTGCTAGCATCAACGCATTTTCAGAGATTATTTGGAAACACCAAATAAATTTTTAAAAAGGCAACACTATACTCGGCTCGACTCCTCACTCCTGCTCGAGTCATGGCTTCATTCCTTTAGAGACGTATAATAGTGTTCTTAAAAAATCCTATAGGGATGGGTGGGTTGGGTTGTTATATCTTCGAATGGAGCGACTCATATAATCACAATCTAACTTCACTTTAGGTAAGTTCGTTTGATTATATATTATATTTCGTCGCTCCATTCTTCAGATATAATTAACCAGGTAGATGTTTAGAGACCTATTTTTTAAGAACATACTTAAAGCAAAACCAAACGTCACAGGCCTTAAGCAAAGCTCTTTTTTTTTTTACATCTAAATCAAAATTATCTAACAACCGAGCAAACCAGTAGTTTTTTATGGTTACTAATAACATAATTTTAAAACTTTCTTTATTAGTTTTAATGTCTAAGACACACAGAGTCTGCAAAATACTTTATTCTTTTTATATATGTCGACCCCTGCGCCGTTATATATTATATAATATAGCAAAATGAGGTATGATCCGCTATAAGAAATATTAACTTTATGCACCTGCTTATCTATACTTTGAGAAATAATAGGTTTCTTAGACGACAAAAGGAGATTGTAACAGTTCTTATACTTTCTATAAAATCATTATCCTAACGGAGATTAGCTGAACAAATACCTATCAATATTTCTATCAAAAAAGAGTAAACAAATAGAAGAGGTTGATCTCGTCCTGGAGCCGATGTCTTAATATTAATCTTCATAATAATATTATTACATAATAATTTAACTTAATAATAATAATATTATATCCGTTGAATACCGTTGTATAGTATTTTAATATTACCTATTTAGGTGTCTAATTTAACAAGTAAAGACTTTTAACCCGTTGAACATTAGACAAGTCTAAAAGTAAGTATTACCTACTAACTTTTTGATATCTTATAAAAAATAATTGACTATTAATGCTTTATTTCGAAATATTCTCATACTAATTGTGGATCCCATGGACAAATTGAGATTTTAAATGATTACATTTAAAACTCATTTTTATCGTCTCTTTTCATATTCGTTGGAACTCATATTCCTACTAGAAAAAGAAGAAAAGAAAATGTTAGCCAATGGGTGTTATGTGCGCCGTGGCTGAAATCTCAATGAAATTAAAGAACCAAGAAGGATATAACATCGAAAAACCGAAGAATAGAAAAAATATATAAATGAGCATATTTGTTTACCATTGAAAAAAAAATTGCAACCACTTTTGTACTACTAAGACTTGAAATAACAACAACAGCTTCAATTTGGCTGGTCGACAGCTACCATTACCATAATAGATTTTTACTCCACCCAATTCATCATTACATTATCTAGGCTGAGCGCATAAAGAGGAGTTGGTGACTCCAGGTTGCTTGACGGTCGCCCAGCTGTCTATAACCAATTTCGGTTATCCCAGAGCATGGGTAGTTGAAATGTTAAAAGCAGAAAGTACCTTGCTGGGATTTCGAAACCTCTTCGCCACATCTACCACAAATGACCATATTGAATTTTTGGAACAATCTATTGCTTAAAAATATCATATCACAATGGCCCCTATAGTGGACCAGACACTTGCTTGAAGTGAGCGCAGCTCGTTTTGCAAACGTCAGATGATAAATGTCATTTGTTAGTCGCCTTCTGTCATATTATGTCAGTTGTCACTTGTCGAACTAGTATCCAAACATAAACAAACAAACACCCTCGTTTTGTAATAATGAGATTTATCAGTATAGCTTGAAACTATATAATTAAGGAGTGTTAAGGTCTTGAATGCTCTTAATTATTATCTCATTCCTTGAAGCACCAGTGCGATACAACAAGACAACAATTGTTATTGTACAATCGGAATATTTTATATAGGTACTAAAATATTGCGTTTCAGTAAAACAAAAACAATCAACTTTAAGGAGTAAAGCGAGGTACCCACGATGAGTACCGTACCAGCTTATGAATGCTGGCTGGAGAATATTGCTGAAGCCAACATAAGCTGTTGGTGCAAGCATTGTTGTTTCCCCATAAAATTGTTTTCCAAGCAAAGTAAAACGGTAAAAAATTCTAAATAATTGATATGAAATGATATCTCAGTCTCATTTCATGTACCATGACTTTCCAGCAACAAATAAAAGCGCCTGTAAATATTTTGAGGTCAAAACTATATTTGAATTGTTTTTACAGACTTACCTTTATTTTATCTTATTATATAATAGCAATAGCAAATAGCAAAATTTTGGCATCATTGTCATATTTTTAGTCAATAAAAAATAAATATTTTTATGTTTCTGTCATGCACAAAACAATCTCTCCGACAACCACTTTGGCGATAGGGTAAACCTATCTGCCTCTGACACCAGTGATTTGATTCCCGCATGGAACAAGAAAAATAATGTTTCATGTCTGGGTGTTTATCTATATAAGTAAATAAATAAATAAGTATGTATTTATATTCTAGGTTTGCTACATGGTATACCATATCACAAGCTCTGCTTAGTTTGGGCCATGTAGTTGGTGTCATTGTCTGGGGATTTTATTTTATTTTATTCTAACTTAAATTATGTTAGATAAACTTAAGTCATTCTAAACTTCAGTCTAGTTACAAAAATTAAAAAATGAACACATTTACAGCTATACCGGCTGTTGGGAAGGTACTTCAATCAATAGAAAAACTCTGTGATAGTGTATGACTGGTAGGAATATAACTTTTGAGTTCTTTGTAAAATCTTAGAATGATTATCTTGATTATCTGATATAGATAATTTGGGCCTAAGGATTAAAGATTAATCCAAAAAATTACAATAAGGATATCCTATCTAACTCCAGGCAGTACTAAAAAACCTAGATAGGTATTTCAATTATTGAAATTGTACTTACGGTTTAAGTCTAGGGTATTTTATACCATCTTGAAATTCCCACGTGTTAAAACACGGTTTACCTCTAGGGTACTTCAAAACACCTTCAACTTCCCACGTGTTAACACACGGTCAACCTCTGGGGTGTAGAATTGCCTTCGTAATGACACACGGTCAACCTCCAGGCGTATTAGTTCAGCAATAATTTGAAACGAATTAGGAAACTCCCACGTATTAACACACGGTTAATCTCTAGGGGTTGATTTGCCTTCGTGATGACACACGGTCAGCCTCCAGGCGTATTCGTTATATTTTAAACAAATTAATAAACTCCCACGTATTAACACACGGTTAATCTCTAGGGGTTGATTTGCTTTCGTGATGACACACGTTCAGCCTCCAGGCGTATTCGTTATATTTTAAACAAATTAATAAACTCCCACGTATTAACACACGGTTAATCTCTAGGGCTGATCTGCCTTCGTGATGACACACGGTCAACCTCCAGGCGTATTTGTTAAGCAATATATTTCAAAATCACTGATAAGCACTAAATATTGTCAAACTATCCAAGTCGTCTGAGTATAAATGATTTGCCTCCATTTGCATTCCTTGGATTTAACTGTTTTTGCGCTGGCAGCGCTCGATCTTTTTCTCATGTTCCCTTTTGGGCATATTTTTGTAAGTACATAATAACTCGTTTTATGGTTCGCAGTTCAAACTAGTAGGTAGTCGATTCGACTACCTTCTTATTCCATATTGAATTTCTTAAGATATTCTTCAGTTTTTTTTACTGCACGCTTAGACATCTTACTAAATATGATTAGTTATTTAATCACAAAAACATTTTGATACAAAAATCACTAAGAGTAATTAATTTTTAAATACACGTCCGTTCGATGCTACGCACGATAAAAGAATGAAGCCATGACTCGAGCAGGAGTGAGGAGTCGAGCCGAGTATAGTGTTGCCTTTTTAAAAATTTATTTGGTGTTTCCAAATAATCTCTGAAAATGCGTTGATGCTAGCAAGATAGGGGGACTACCTGGTTAATTATATCTGAAGAATGGAGCGACGAAATATAATTAATAAATCCAACAAGATACCATTTAATTAAAACGATGATGGCACCTTGACAAAAGTTTTATTATAAATGATGATCTTGATAGTTTCACAAAGGATTAATTCACAATAGGTAAATTTATTAGTCTAAAACTGAGACACATATTGTAGCTTTCAAAAAGAAGCTTTCTGGGGAAGCAAATTAAAACGTTGTTCACTTCTTTTCAATGTAACGTACCATACAACTGTTTATAATAAGTGACATGCTTGATGTATCGTTTTGTTAATTGCGTTCCCTTCTGTTGTACAAGTTTTTTTTTTTTTTTTTTTAACTTATGAGCTTTTTCCCGCAACTTCATATGCGCATAAACATAAAAGTCTTATTTTTCCCGATCCCGTGGGAATTTCGGGAATTAGTTTCATAATACAATCAGACACCTATTGAAGAACCTTTATACCAAGTATCACATCCGTGCACTTAAGGAAAAAATTTTTTCATACAAACTAAAAAATCATATATTTCCCGTTCCCGTGGCAATTTTGGGAATTCCTTAATCAAAACTACTATGGAAAAGACACAACTGAGACTTATTACATTTAACTGTAAAGATATAAAGAAATCAATGGAATGTGTTCGAGGATTATGTAATAAAGCAGATGTGATAGCACTCCAAGAAACATGGCTGCTCCCTCATGACATCCCACTGCTGGGCGACGTACACTCGGATTTCAGTGCGACGGGCGTGTCGGCGGTGGACACGGGTGCGGGGCCGCTGCGTGGGCGGCCGCACGGCGGCGTGGCGCTTCTGTGGCGCCGCAGCGCCTTCTCGCACGTTAAGGTGATACAGTGTAATCATGAAAGGATTTGTGCTATACGAGTTTCGGTGAGTGATCGTTCTTTTATGATAGTTAGTGCATATTTACCGACAGACTGCGCTGAAAACTTAGTGCTATTTACTGACTGTATGAGCGCAATTAGTGCTATTGTTGAGAGTGAGGGAGAGGACAGTGTCTATGTCCTGGGCGATTTTAACTCTCACCCGGGTAGGCAGTTTGGCAATGAACTCTTGCTATTCTGTAAAGAACAACAGTGGTTGTGTGCAGACATAGAAAAACTAGGTATTGACTCTGGTTGTTATACCTATGTTAGTGAGATACACGGAACACATAGTTGGCTCGATCATTGTCTAGTGACGAAAGCGTTGTGGGATTCTATAGTTAATATAAATGTTTGTTATAGTGTTTATTGGTCCGATCACTATCCATTATTTATAAACTGTAACTTAGAAATAATTAAATGTAAAGTAGACTTAAAAACAAAACCTAATAATAATGTAATTTGGGGGGAGCGGGACATAAATCAAATTAATAGCTATAGTAAAATTTGTCACAAAATGTTTAGAGAGTTAAATTTTCCTACGGATTGTGAAAGGTGTTGTAATCATTTATGCACAATTGCTGACCACAAATGTATTATTGACGAAATGTATAATAGAATTATTAATATTATTAAAGATGCGGCTACCCAAACCAGTAATAGTTTTCATGGGCAGACTAAACAACGTACTATGAATAAAAAACCGTATGTTGTTGGGTGGAACAAGCACGTAAAACAGCTACACGGACAGGCGCGGCTTGATTATGAGTTGTGGGTTTTGCAAGGAAAACCAAAAAGCGGTTTTATTTTCAGTAAGATGTATGAAAGCAAAAAGAAATTCAAAGCAAAATTAAAGTGGTGCATAAAACATAGTGAACAAATAAAAATGGATATTTTGGCTACTTCACATGAATTGAAAAATTTTAAAGATTTTTGGAAAAATGTAAATAAGTTAAATAGCAAGCCGCGTCTGCCCGTGAGTGTTGATGGGGTTAATGAACCTAAGGCCATTGCGGAGATGTTTAGGGAACACTTTAGAGTACCAGCCCAGCCCTTAAGTACTAGTGAAACAGCTGAGACCGGTGCAAAAGAAAGACAGTTTAGAGATATGCCGCTGGTTCTTATCACAGCCAAAGAAGTCGCTAAGGTTATTGGGCACATGACAAGAGGAAAGTCTCCTGGTCATGACGGTCTAAGTATAGAACATTTTAAGAATGCCGGTGTTCACCTACCTAGGGTTCTAGCGCTGCTTTTTAACCTCTGCATACGACACTCATACTTACCACCAAATTTAATAAAGACCATTGTTGTACCGATTGCTAAAAACAAAACGGGGGACTCTTCTGACAAAACCAACTACAGACCCATTTCGTTGGCAACAATAACAGCCAGGGTGCTTGATGGTGTGCTTGATAAGCGCTTGAATGAGCATATTAGGTTGCACGATGCCCAGTTTGGTTTTAGGGAGGGGTTGTCAACAGAGAGTGCCATTCTTGCGCTCAAGCACACTGTCAGGTATTATACTGACAGAAGCACACCAGTATATGCATGCTTCTTAGACCTATCCAAGGCCTTCGATTTGGTCTCTTATCCAGTTTTATGGGATAAGATGGATGGAGTGGGTGTCCCGTCCGAGCTCACGGGCATTTTCAGGTACTGGTATAAAAACCAGATTAACTGTGTGAGATGGGGCAACGAGTGCTCGGCGGAGTATGGGTTAGAGTGTGGGGTGAGGCAGGGGGGGCTGACCTCTCCTAGGCTTTTCAACCTTTACCTCGACCAGCTGGTCCACGAGCTTAGCAGCATGAGTGCGGGATGCTCAATCGATGGCGTCAGTGTAAATAACATTAGTTACGCGGACGATATGGTTCTGCTGAGCCCGTCAATCAGCGCACTTCGGAAGCTGTTGCACGTGTGCGAGAGGTACTCGCTGACTCATGGCTTGAAGTACAACTGTAGAAAGAGCGAGATCATGGTTTTCACGGCAACCAATAATTATCCACAGGTCGTGCCTGCAGTTAAGCTAAACGGTACAGCCCTATCAAGAGTCAAGCAGTACAAATACCTAGGTCACATTATAACAGAAGACCTGAAAGATGACCAAGACATTGAGCGTGAGCGTAGGGCGTTGGCAGTCAGAAGCATTATGATAGCCCGTAGGTTTGCTAGATCTTCAGCGCAAGTAAAGATAACCCTATTTAAAGCTTTTTGCCAATCTTTTTACTCTGGCAGCCTATGGGTGAAATATACACAGAAGGCCTACAATGCTCTAAGGGTCCAGTACAATAATGCTTTCAGGATGCTTTTGGGACTGCCGTGGCGCTCCAGTGCGTCTGGCATGTTTGCTGAAGCGCGAACTAATGACTTTTATGCCATCATGCGCAAAAAAGTAGTTTCTATTATGAATAGAGTATGCGGCAGCAACAATAGCATCCTGAGGGCAGTGGCTGGGAAGTGTGAGTGTCCTATCAGCCGCCATTGGACGGCTATACTGGTTGGGTGAGGCCTATTTTAATTTAAATTTGCTTGGTTTAATTTTATGTAATTTAATTTAATTTGTTTTAGTGTAATTTGATTTAGTTTAATTTGATTTGATTTAACTTCATTTAATTTAATTTGATTTTATTTAATTTAATTTGGCTTGATTTAATGTAATTTGATTTGATTTAATATGATTTATTTTTTAATTTAATTATTGCATTATTTCTTATTTTATTTTTAGAGTTTAAATTGTTCTATTAGTAATATTTCTTTTGACATTAATTATTATTATTATTTATTTTTTTATTGTTTACAGTTATTTAAGTTATGATATTTTAATTTTAGTTTTATGCCTGTGTGTGAAAATATCTAATTCTCTAATCTATGGAACCTGTTTTCTGAAATAAATGAATATTATTATTATTATTATTATTATTAAACAAAACAACCAGTCACTCCTTAAGAAACCTTTATGTTAAGTATCATATCCGTGCTCTCAGGAAATAAGATTTTTCATACAAACTAAAAAGTCCAATAATTCCCGTTCCCGTGGAAATGTCGGGAATTCCTTCCTTAGTGCTCCCCCACAAGCTCTAAGGATTGTATGTTCCAAATGTCAGCTCTTTACGACCAGTAGTTACGGCAGTGCGTTTTCTGCCAATCACTCAGTCAGTAACGGAAGAGTTATATATATATTAAGAAAAAGATGTCATCCACATTGAGTCTACGTTTTTGTTGTGACGGTAGGTGTTTAAAAGAGCATCTAAATAGCATACTTATAGAGTTATATTAAAATCTACCTATTATTGCAGTGTCATTTGCATCCAATCCTTTATTGTTGAATCATGATTGATACTTATGTACTGATATTACAAAATTATTTTGTCATTAGCTTTTATCCCACCTTCGTGTGTTTGAGCTTAATCAGTCCAGTGTGAATGCAACAAAAAGCCGTCCAATTTCACGAAATTCCCCAAAATTGCACGTTATGTCGATTGTTTAAACGTGGTAGCAAACGGACTTAATCCGGGCCATCGAAACCGCGTGCCTTTTAATGAAACTAAAGTCTGCGTTTTGTCTTTTCTGATTGCGACAGTGATATCAGTCTATGGGAGTATTTTTTACTTTAAAATATTTGAACATATTTTTGTACTTCTCCTCGATTACAGAAGAATTTGGTTATGTCTCAATTTTCCCCTTTCTCTTGTCGTGTCTTATCTTGTCCTGTGTTAGTTTATGCTTGTTTCTCAAATACAATTATATAAGGTGTTAAATCCTTGATTTCATATTCAGGTTGAATCACAAATTGCTTGGACCGGTGGCATTATGGATTCAGAATTATGTTTCAATAGAACTGGAATGCCTCATTAAAATTGACGGAAAGCTGATTCGTATGAAAAACTCACAGACACGACCAATTTACGAGACACTTCATTACGCTTAATGTTTTCTGACAAAAAATGGGCTAGTCTGAGAATTTAAATCTTATTTAAATAAAATCAAGGATATTTTACGGATATAAAAAAGAAAACAATGAAAGCATCAAAAACTGACTAATACGGCCTTTAAGGTATAAAACTTTAGTGTAGGATGTCTAGCCGCCAAGAAAATGAAACTTTCTAGAGAATAATAAAATAGCCGGATATTGAAGTACACCGCATTATGGAAGGTAAACATTCAGTATCTTTTTTTAATTCATGGGTATTGGAGTAAAAACGATTATCTTTTACTTTATCTTTAAAAGAGCTCTGCAAAGTTTGCTTAAAATCACATTTTCAAAAATAACTACTACGATTCTAACCAAAACACTTTACCTTATTAGCAACGCAACGTTTCAACTGAGAAAGCAGTATTTTTATTTAACAACAACTTCTAAAAATGCACAAAATAATCCTTATGTATGATTCATATAGAAATTGACGAAATGGTTCATAGAGTTTCCTTTAAAACAACTAACTTGTATATGGATGTATTTGCTTTTTCTCGCTAAAACCTCTCGATGGATTGAGTAGAACTTTTTGGCGTAGGCGTCGTTATTTCAATCAAAAAGAAACTCCAACAACTTGAAAGAAAATCTGACATGAAATGTATACAAATAAATTTAATTTTATTTGCTCTTATTTCTTATTTTGCAAGCATTACTCAGTTATGTTACTTCGCGATATGAACTAGATTATGCAGATGTTGTAGTAAGTATACAATGTTGTAGTAAGTGACGACCGGCTGGTGTAGCGGTAACATACATTGCCTTCTATGCCAGAGGTCCTGGGTTCGAATCCCGGCGGCGGCGGATATTTGTGTGATGAACACAGATATTAGTCGTCAAGTCATGGATGTTTATATGTTTATTTAAGTTTATTCTAATAAAAAATATGTATTTATTCAATATGTATGTTTATATTTTTCTTAAGTATATCAGTTATCTAGTATCCATAACACAAGTTCTTTAAGAAACTTAATTTGGGCTAAATAATGTTAGTGGACTAGCGCGGGCTGAGATGATGATGATGATGAATGTTGTGTGAGTGTCAGAAATATTTATTTATTTATTTATATTTTCTTTACGAATTTATGCGTAGGAAAAACTCTCACACTCTCCCAGTGTGATTCCACCCATATTCGTCACAATACCCTTAGGAATGTTCCAATTAATTCAATTATATACAAAAAAGACATCATCGATCGACACAAATAATGTTGTTCTGATAATAAGTTTTAGTCCCCGCCTTATCGCAATTCTGGTTTCTTCCACAAATACTTCGTTTCTTCAGCTCTGTATTTACCACGAGCTGTGACAAAACTTTCAATTCGTTTAAAAATACCTTTACGGAGTTTAATTCTTCGGTCAAAGTTGCTGTCAAGTAAACTGTTGGTTTCAACTTTTGTTCGTTGATTTAATGAAGAAAATATCTATTGCTTCTTTTGAGGTTTAATGGAATTTGTTAATTAATTGAACGTTTTATTGAAATAAATAATTATATGATTAATAAATAATAAAAACATTCAGCTTAGCTCTTTTTACTATAAACGAATTAATAAAATATACCGATAGAATACACCTGAGTAATGTAGCATTCTATGTCATCAAGAAAACTATTCGTTTTGCCTACGGACAGTAGAATTAGCTAGAAGGCGTAGTTAAAATGTTTTTCAATAATCAGCCTCTTGTCATTCAAAGTACTGCTAACTATTCTTTTACCCACTCTAAGTTGGACGTATCGGTTACTGATACATAACAGACCGTTGAATATTGAAACCCGCCACTAATGGTAAAATCTTGTTTTAAATCGGTCCAATGGTTTTGGAGTTTATACAAAACAACCAAATCAAAATATTTATTCTATGAGCATAGATTTAGTAAAGGCAGAGTTCCCAAAAAAACTATACGGATGAGACAACAGAAAATACATTATGAATACTGTACGAGATTCTAAGTGTTCTTTAATACTGCGCTGATTTCTTTTAAATCATATTATACCGGGATCCCGAATCGATTTCACATCATCGGTCTCGTTTTTAGGATAGCAGAAAAGATCCGTACGTGTTTCATAATAATGTTTTTTCGCTGTAACTGAAAAGCCCACAAAACCTGTCAATCTTAATTCCATTGAGCTCGCCATTGATATTTCGGCCTTTCACTAGAATGCGAGACGCGATTAAAATGACATTCTTACAATTTTTGTATCATTTTTCAACACATTTTGCCGTTATTCCTATATTTTACTTTAAAGATAAATATTTTTGGATACCGTCAGAATTTTTGAGAAAATATCGCCGTCTCCGAAAGTTATTAAATGCAAAATTACATTTTCAAATCTTTTTTTGCCACTGTAGTTTCCTAGATTAATGCATTCAACAAACTCAAATAAACTCTATGGCCTAATGATGTTAGTGTATAGTTTTAATAAAATATAATCTATATTTGATATATTTTGGAGAGAAAACGATAAAAGTATTTTTAGACGCTCTCCTCGAAGCTCAACTTATCATTATTATTTATATATCTTCATTCTATTAATATATTTATTTTTAAGAAGAAAAGCTCCAATTTCAGCTCCATAAAGTAACTAATTGCTTTAAATCATTGTTCTGGGAAAATAACTGAATACTGTATAGCTTCGAGATTCCTACAGCAAACATATTATATTAAAATAATTTCATTACGTTTCGCTTTCACTTTGTTTTCCTCAATTTGAGTGGGAGTGTTTCTTAAAAGACGGAAGTTCACTTATGTTTAATCAAGTATTTTCGATACAAAAGAGGTTTTGTATGCTAGATGTCTCTTGAATACTTATTTTTACTGAATACTAGTTTGTCTTGAAAATGAACTTTGCTTTTTAGCACTGAATGGTGCAAAAAAGAACGTACCTATTTTATTGTACTCATAATAATATTAACATAATAATATACTTATCCTTTGATCCGTTTAAAAGATGGAATGGCTTGACTAATTTAATCAAATACAGTTTAAAATAGTTAAAGCTAAAAATACCTATCATTCATTTCTTTTTTAAAGAAAATTGCGTGCTTACGTGTAACAGTAAGTAAGTATATGTAGATATTTTTTCATATCATATTTTTACAAAAAATTTACGTCAAGATACAAATTGTTTCCTAGCTGACTTATTGAAAGAGGGAATTATGTTAGATCAAATTTGTTTTATGCTCAATCACCCAACGAATTTTATAATGTGAGTATTGTAAAGTGCTAGATTATTCTAACATATAAGCCAGGAATACATGAATACATAAAAGCCAGGTTTCTTGATACAGAAACAGTTAAACAAACACAACTGTAAAAAGTATGATTATAATTATCTTAGGTATGTCGGTAAATAAGGCTTACTTACAGCTGCAAAAGCATAGTTTGAAATTCTTCGTTTTAAAAATGTCTAATTTAACCAGTGTTCACTGAATTTAATCGAAGAACTTTTGAAGTTATATGGGTACGAATAAAGCACGATTGAACTATGTCCGGTCCTAACCGCGGATATCGGTCTGAGCAGGCCGTGTCAAACTTTGACCACTTCGGACACAACGGAACATACTGGCTCTGGGACTTTTTCCCTCGATTTTACCGGATTCAGCTGACAGACTAAGAAATAAATTTGTGCCTTATACATACTTATATATAAAAAAATGTACAGCTATACATCGTTAAAACGTCATAGGTAGGTAGATGTTTTATCCATGATGAAACCCGCCTATTAAAAAATTGCTTTTAAAAAAAAATAGAGAGGATTGCAAGATTATTTCACTTCATGTGAATAACAATTACATTAACTTTATTTAACAAACTACGTCTTAACACTGCTTCAACATGCCTTATACGCAAGAGGTGACATACGCAACCCCTCCAAGGTTCACCACTCTTCACATAAAACAGGCTGTCAAATATCAACGCTCGGCGATGTGTTCCGGCAAATTTTATGGAGAGATAGTTTATTTTTCAGCTCGTGAGCCGTTAATCTTCGATCTCATCTTCACTGACCATCAGGTGAGGTTGTTATTAAAGGATTTTTTATCATATTTAAAGGAACATAACCGAAATATTGCCAAAAAGTGTGAATGCGCTACACTCTAACATCACTAATCTGATTTTCCGCTGCCCCACTGTTCACAAAATATATCTATACTTCAAAATCTAACCTATACTTCATCAAAAAAACGTCGCGTTACTGGAATTTTTTAATAAAGTTACACCAATTGAATTTTAAAAATGCTCAAATATTTTAGTTTGAATACCGTCGCGATTTAAATATTGTTTAAATGTCATTAAAAATATGCTTTTATTTATTCTAATATGGCAAAATTTTAAGTGAGAAAAATGTAGCTTCAAGTTAATCTAATAAAAAAATACAAATCTACAGCCAGTCAGGTCCATTACATATACGGATACCGTAGAATGGTCATTTTTTACTCCAATATTTGATCCAAAAAATGTTAATTATGAGTATTGTTTTGATTATTAATGATGAACATACACCGAAGTATTTATTTAAAGAATATAATATTATCTAACACATTTTTGAAGTAGAGTCAGCGTGATCAAGTATTCCATAATATATACAAAACTATGAATAAGGGTATATTTCACAACCAATCTTCATTGTAGAAGCTTTTTGAGCAAAGTCATGCCTTGCTTATTAAAACTATGCTCCAGTAATGCTACGCTTTACCTTTTTTAATAGTAACAAGTGTCGAAAATTTTGTAAATATCAAAATAAACCGTATTTTTTACAGAAGTAATGTTATATTTCTTAAATTTAGTTACAAAATCAAATCGTATCATAGATTTTTAGATTCTTTAATTATAATAGGCACTGCTATCTTAAGTAATAACTTTGTTTACAAATGTCTCAGTCTCTAAACAAAAATCAGTCAAAAATCAGCTAACGAAATAATCTTTAAACCTTTGGTGGTTTGGACAAAAATCTGTCGAAAATATTATATTAACAAAATAAATTAACATCCCAATACATCC
Source organism: Stenoptilia bipunctidactyla (assembly GCA_944452665.1). Lineage (NCBI taxonomy): Eukaryota > Metazoa > Arthropoda > Insecta > Lepidoptera > Pterophoridae > Stenoptilia > Stenoptilia bipunctidactyla. Next base: position 11,765,773 of record OX101727.1, read on the forward strand.
TGCCAATCGTATTGCATTTCATCGACGGGCCTGGGCCACACCCAGGATTTTAGCGACTTTTATTTTAAACTTCATACATTTGCACTCAAAGAAACTTTTGTCTTTAACTTAACAATGTCACTTATTTACCAAAACGAAGGTTTTACTTTTTATCTTACAAACCCCGGGGCGAGTACCAAAACATAATACACCTACAGAATAATTTAACCAAAGAAAAATTGGCAAGGAACAACTCTGTTACGTTACCCGCGTTTGACCCTGTTTGACCTCGAACCCACTTGATGAAGTGACTGCGTGATGAATCACGAGGGCCCTCTTAACATACTGCCGACACGCATGAATGCAGCGCTATAAGGATATTCTAATCGGGAAAAATAGAGCGGAGTTTCTTGAGAAGCGAGTTAATGCTATCCTTGTCACAGGCGATGATCGTAAAAGAGATAGCTCTGTTTTTGTTTTTCTTGGAACGTGATGTTTATCAAAATATTATGAAAGGTAAAGTATTTCACTGCTAACACATTTTAAATATTGTTAAAACTTATTTCGAGGCTCTGATATTATATGGATTTAATATTGTCTTATTATTATTGTATTGAGGAGGTTTAGGGCATAATCCACCCAGCACTGGGCCAGCTTGGTGGATTATGGCCTAAACCTCCTCATCACCCAGAGGACAGACTCATACCCTGCAGTGGGCTCATTATTACAAAGCGTTGTGATGATGATGATGAATATTGTCTTAAGATTTCGCGATTCATACTTTGAAATAAAACGCTTTTAACCGGATTTATCGTGTTATCCTATATAATATTATACATTTTAATATTATATAGGATTATATAGGATAGGATTATATAGTCTGGGTCTGTTCTATTTAATTTTCTAAAAAAAGTTTTCTAAAATTTAGTTGAAATAAAATTACTGTACGATCACTCTTAACAAGAAACCTAATGTGTAATGTGTAATAAAAAAAATGTGTAGGTAATGCGTTTTCAGTCTGCCATCAAATAACAGAAATACATTTTCTTTTACCATTGAACAGATTATTGTTCTAGATTCATAAGAGTCCAAAATAATATTAATAATGGATAAGCGGGTGGGTAGCTTTTATTTAATTAACTACCATACATGGTGACCGAGACAAGAAAATTTGGGAGAAGGATGACGGAGAGGAACTTTTCAACTTTATTTTTACAAAAACTCTTTCCCTTTGAGCTATCTTTTGCTGCGTTGTGTAAAAATTAGCAAATGTTTTTCTTATTTTTGATGTCTAAAGGAAATAAGTCTCAAAAAATTCCTGATATTTGAAAAAGCAACGGGAAAATATACATTTTCCAGGAAAAAGCAATGCTTACCGCCGGTATTTTCATACAACAGCAAATGTATGTATTTATGTATGTAATCCTTCATCTCAAATGGAATAAAGCATTTCTTATGTGCCTAACTCCCAACGTTGAGCTCGCATTTACTGTTTTTTTTTATCTACGCACCCTGAGAATTTTATTTCGATTGTCAAGATATTAAATTCAATGTATTCGTAAATTAATAAAAACATTTAACTATTTATATTGATCCATAAATGTGCCGGTACACTGACAGACAAAATGCATATTTTCTTGGCAGAGCTGAGTTATTTCTGCCTTCGATTCATTCGTAAGCATTTATTGTGTACAGCAAACTATAAAGATAAGGTATAAACTGAAAACTATTCCCTCACATAATAAAAACAAGTCACATGTCTTGCAAACAAACATTATACATGTATTTGATATTAGACGGAGGTTGTGGGCTGTTTGATCTGACACATGTTCTAACTTAAGGCTGTTGATCTCCTTTGCTTTTAGATGTGATTTTACTTTACTGGACTCTGATGTGATTGACATGTTTATGCTCACAACTTACGTAGGTGCTATTATATCTATTTATAGCCTGCTTATTTATATCTTATCTTTAAAAATTAAACAAGATTCATTCGTAAAATTTTGTAGCGTAGAATCAATTCATAGTTTTTTTATTAATTTAAATATGAATTCTAGTCAATTTACTCTGAATAAAGGTTCATTAATATTATGATAGTTTAGTTCGATAGAGTAATTTGGTTTGATAAAATCAGCATATGCGGCAAAATAAGTGAGTTCAAATTAAAATTTTTGGAATTTTTACTTTACTAATGTCTTATTTCTCTTACTTTACACATTTATTTTCCGTCAAAATAGTCAAAATAACCCTTTTTGATACTCTTTCCAGTATTGATATGATCCTTACTATATACAACCTAAATGAAGACCTATTTAAATATCCAAGTCAATGATGCATAGTGTGTAGAATCTACATACAGGTGAACCAGTCTATTATTGGAACATAATCCACTCAGTATCTTAACTGCTATTACTCAACTAATGTTCAATCTTCAACGGATATTACTCAATAACCAGTTAATCTGACACTTTGGCATACACTATATTACCTTAAACATAACTCTTTCTTAATCGCAACAATTAAAATTATACCAAAACGATTAGTCTCAAAAATGTACTAGGAAAGAATTGAAAATCTTTTAAAAATATAAAGTAGAGTAAGGCATGACAATTTTCACGATCTGCAATTCTGCATCTATATGCCCATATGTATATGTAGTTATCTGCGAATGATTTTTTAAGAATATGCTTTTATTTATGTCAACAAGTATGAAAAAAGTTTTGGAAAGTGAGCTTGATCATTAATAAATATCGCTTTCATACATACATACATACATAACGTCACGCCTATATTCTTATGGGGTAGGCAGAACACCAGAGGTTACAAGACCATCTGATGTCACGTTTGACAAATTTGGAGGTATTATAAAGATGGAGAGAGACTATTGTAGTGACAGGGGGTCAGCCTATCGCCCACAAAAAAACTCTGTCCCTTAACTGACTTTTACAGAATGCCCAGGAAGACAAGCAGCTGGCACATTCTACGTTTTTCTTTCGCTCCCAGTCCAGCATGGAAGCTGATGATGATATTATCGCTTTCAATCGACTCCAAAAGGAGCAGATTCTCAATTCATTTGTGTCTGTTACGCATTTTTTCAGTAATGAATTGTGTTTGATGATTACTATTTCATTTGATTGAAGTTACTTTAGAGATGGTCTCATAAAAATGTCATCAAAATTGATAGAGACCTTTTAAAAATGGAATTTTCGAAAAAAAAAAAGCATTGAAACCTAAATATGTAGATACGTAGATGATGTATCACATCAGCGTATTAAGTGACAAGAACTTTTATTACTAAGCAGCAAATATCATCAAGTTAAAGTGAAATATTAAGTGATTATATTTAAACTCAATCCAATATTCAGGCTTTTCTTCAAACAAAGCATTGAAACTCAAGCTTTTTATTATTAAAATATTCTGTCAGTATAATTCTACGAACGCAGCGCTTTAAAGGGTAAAGCACTTTATTGTAATCTCCAAGATTTCCGCAGCCCCGACTATTACCAAATAATCCACCAACTTCTATTTTAACATACCCTTAGTTTACCCAACTAAGTCTTTTGCTGATTAGGAATTAAGGCTTATTTATTAGTAGTATCTATATCATTACTTCTCTATCTAACACTATAAAGAGAATGTTTATAATGATATTGAGTTTCTAACATTGTCTTCAAAAACCAATAATAGTATTAGCGATTCTATAATGATAACAATAAGGACTTGTTGAAATTACCATTTTTACTCTTCATGTAATTCTAAATAAAGCAAAATACTTCTACAAATAATCCATTGCTGATTTCTAAATAAGCTGAAGAGGTATTATTATTAATCAATTATATTTGCGTATGTCAATTATAGAAGTATCCAAGAAAGTATACTAGTAAAACGGTAATGAATGGCAAAAAAGATGATACCAAAACAAAAACGTATTATCGTCGAAATAATCAACATAATTTATCCACAAGATCAATGAAAATCCTGTAAAACCTCAATCAACTTTGAGTGTCTTTTCAAAAGATGCCATAAAAGACAGCAATTTTTCATTAAATCCCTTTTTATCGAAGTAGGAACGTGGAGTCTTATCGACATTCGCGTTTGTGCATTGTGAGTCGTCCAATCGAGTTTTTTATGGCGAGATCCGAAACCTTTTGAGACCTGCTTGACACATCTCGGGTAGGTCTTTCATGTTCAAGGGTTATATTAGTACTCGTATTCACACGTCCTATTATTATTCATAAGATGTAAGTATTTGTTTGAACTATGTTTGAGGTGAAAGATATTGAGATTTCAAGTATCACCTCAAAATTGCTAAGAAATCGTGCATTTTATTAAGTTACATATTTTTAAAATCTTTATGACTGTCTTTTTGACATACATACATACATGCAGTCCTAGAAAATATTGCATCGAGTTTTTTAAAAGACCTCTCTTTAGTATTATGCTTTCTCCTATTACATAACGACTATTTATGATTCAAGGAGCGTATACATACATACACAACTTCACGCCTGTATCCCGTATGGGGTAGGCAGAACACCAGAGGTAATAAAACCATCTGATGTCACGTTTGACAAATTAGGAGGCATTATAATAGTGAAGAGAGACTATTGCAGTGACAGGGGGTCAGCCTATCGCCCACAAAAAAGCCTCCCATAACACCTCGGTCCCTTAACTGACTTTTACAGTATGCCCGGGAAGAGAAGCAGCTGGCACATTCTATGTTTTTCTTTCGCTCCCAGTCCAGCATAGAAGCTGTACTATTGAATTAGATTCAACTTATATCTTTTAAAGTTTGATCCTTATTCTTTATTTTTGTTTAGGTCTTAGTCTCAACTCTTAGTCTAGTCTATTGATATCAAGAACATTTTAAGTCTTTGACTTTTTATGGAGCAAGTGCAACTTGACCGTTGGAAATGATCTTCAAGTTCATTAAAATACGAAGGCAAGTGATATTATCTATCCTTGATATTTATTTGAGATCTTTATAGATCAGAAGCTGTAAAGTTATAATTTTTTTTTACTTACAGTAATTAAATTTTTGGCAGCAGCAGATTATGGATACAGGAATCTAAAGAAATTATTTTCTTTCCATGATATAATTCTATTTTTCAAGGAGCCCGGATTTTCAGAGACAGGAAAATCATCTAACTTCAATTAAGATATATAAGGTTCTTAAAAATCTTTGGTCCTTTGATACCATAGCACGGAATCAATTTGGGTTTTAAGTGTTTAACAGAATAAATTTGAGTCTTAAATTGCGGATTTTGTGACCCTTTTTGTATTAAAACGTCTTTACTTTCTGATAATACCTCTACTGTTCACTTAGTGTCTTACAGTTTTTGCACTTTTTTTATTTTTAGATATGCTTCGGTTTTTGTATCATAAATAGTTACATAATTTTTATCTATCAGTCTATCAATCAATTATTATTTTTGATATCTTACTTTATGCGAGCGTTTAATTTTTCCTGTTTTAATACTTTTTGAATAAAAGAATTAATGTTTAGCTTTATTTTCAAAAATCTAAAAAAAAGCACAAAGCATGCTGCTGGCGTTAAACGTAGCCACGAAAACAAATTTTACTTATAATTTTTACTACATCGTAAAAAGTGGACCAAATGCGAAATACTTAGACGTTTTGAGAAGTGGACTAAATGCAAAATTTACCAAGTGGACTAAAAGCAAAGTGGACGAAATTTGATGAAACGACAGTTTAGGTTCGTCCTCGTTGTTATTATGACATAACTAAAATATTTACAATTTACTTAACCACATGTTTGCGTCGCGGTACCGCGAAAAAAAGTCAGTAGTTGCGCGGTGCCACGTGCCACAGGACCGGTCTGGTCGTTCTTCTATTTTTACTAATTTGATAGTTGTTTTGATTTTTATGCGGATTTTACCATTATAAGAACTCTTTTTTTTATTCTTATAGCTTCATCCATAGGCTTTACGAAATATATCATTTGGTTCTATGCAAACTGGATCAGTGGTTAAAGAATCTTGAATGAATAAGGTGTTTCAGTGTTACTGGTTGGGACATCAGCTTGGATCAAACCATTTTCAACTTAGATAATTTTTCATTATCTATAACAATACTTTTCTTGAAGATGCCATGTTAAAACACGAACAACATACTTCAGACACACATTTAAAAGTGCCTTTACTGCGATTTTATAAACCCTCAATACTTTAAAAAAAAGATCGCAGCACTTTTTATATAGATTTTACCGAGAAATTATCAACGATTAAAAACTGAATGCTCTTAAACAATTTTCACCTCTTTGCATAATAATGAAATTCTCGTGATTACCTTTGAAAAAATCTTTATCTATTAAATAAATTATATTACTAAAGGCATTTGAACTACGTATTTATACTTCCACTACTGCTGAAAATAAAGAGCCTTCATTTTATTCACGGGCCCAAGTTTATTTGTTTTTGTTTTGTCCTGCAAACTAACACACGTTTTGTGTTTATTTTGGGGACTACGTAGCGGAACTGAAATGTGTTTTTCTATGCACAACCTAATAGAGATAAAGTTTTATTTTCTATAGGTTATAGGGAAAAGGTGGGCCTTTCAATTTTGGTATTCCCAAACCAATCGGCGCATGCTGCTTCTGTTTTAAGGAATTTATTTTCAGGCATTTATTTCTGTTTTGCGAAATAATCTCGAATTAGGAAGTTTTAAATCTAGAATTTATAAGATAAACAATGACTACAGAGGTGCTAGCATAGAACTTTATCGAATCGTATGTTTACGAATGTTCGTATAGTATGGAGTCGGTTGTAAGTTTTTAGTAACATTGTTATTTTTTATTTTACAGTTATTTAAGAGTACAGCATATTTACAAACATTGAAAATTAACAAGGCACACAATTACTAAAGCTGGCCGTGCGGCAATGGATAGATTTCAATTATTGCTAACAAACCGTCTCCATACTATACGAACATTCGTAAAGATACGAGTCGACAAAGTTCTATGCTCGCACTGTAGTATAGTAACGCTTAAGTGTGTTATTTTAAATTAGTTATATCTACTTATAAACATTACTAGTTGGTTTTGGTTTTATCCACGCATCGCCTTCTCTGCGAAGATACGAAGAATAGTCACTTATAAATTTCTACTTGATCAAAATTTAGGCAGATAAAACCGCGCCAAGTTGCTTGTCTCCCATTAACAAGCACGTGAAGAGATTAAGTACTTCATTACGTGATAGTGATTTTCTGTTAATAAAAGTTGCTTAAAAGCTGCTATAAAACTTTCAAAGTTCATCAGCTCTCTAAGTTTTAAAATAGTTAAGTGGTAATTAAGATGGACATTACTTAGGAACGGTTCCAGGATTTACTTCAAAACAAACAAAGTTAACTTTGGTAGTTAATTGTTAATTTGTGGGGTAAATAACTAGTTAAATATAAATATTTTGTCTTCTCTTTTATCTTTGATCTGGTTTTTATTACACAGAATGTAGGTAACCTTAATTCGTACCATATAAACCTTTACGTGTAACCTTAACTTTAGGAGTTATTGCAGCGCGCTTCAAATTCCATAGTTCTCAAAATTTTAATGTTCAAACATTGATTCCACTAGCTCTAAAAATGTGCAGCAAACGTAAAATAATAAATGTTCCCAAATTGAGCGTAATAAACATTACATTTTTGTATTACTGCGCTTCAAAAATGGTGAGTTGGTAGGGTTAGCAATTAAATAATTTTCGCGGCGGGTTTCAATATTCAACTGACTGGTATGAGTACCTAACCGATACAGGTACAAAAGTGGTAGAAAAAAAACGTTTTACAATATCTATGAGCTACGAGCTGTAAGTTCTCAAATTTGGCATGGGCACTCTTTACATGACGTTCTTCTAAGACAATAGGCAACATGTGATTTATAGAATATCACGCATTCGCAAATTATTTGTATGATATTTGAACTAAATAAATGTACAAACTTATTAAATTTATTCTTGCTATATTTTGGTATTCGATAATTATATTATTGTATGTTTTTAGAAATTTTGTTAATAATTGCGTTTAATTGCTTACGTAAAACGAAACGCCAATCCTTCGACTTATTTTGCCATTAGATATAAGTTAGAAAGAGAAAACTGGATTATTGATATGTTGACAGATATTTGATAGGATATTTCGTTAAATTAATAAATTGTTACGTCGTTGGCTAGATAAAATGACTTATTCTGTAATTGGTCATAAGTAATGAAAAATTAATTCGCTATAGGCCACGGCAGGCCGCCATGCCACCTTTGCCTCATTGGTTTAAATTAATAACTTGTTACGTCGTCGTTGGCTAGATAAAATGACTTATTTTGTAAATGGTCAAATATATATATATATATATATATTATCATGCTTACTATTCTGACTTACGGAGTCATTATTGATGGGCGTTCTATTTACTTAACTCTTTCTGTGGCTACAAAGATAGAGGTCACAAGGTTTCTTCGGAAAATCTACTACGATAAGAATAATTTTGTCCAAGCCACAGTATACTCAAGGAATGGTGGGCAACTATAGTAGCGATAAATCATCTTGCTTCTTATTACAAGGGAAGGCAATAAATAAATCCAATAAATAGTTTGTATAGTTCCTAAGAAATCTTCTAGACCTATACCCTGGCAAATAATTCAAGGCAGTAAACTGACTGTTTAGAATATCAAAAAGAAAAATAATAATACCAGTGTAACACTACAATTTAACACTAGTCTAGCACTAGAGGACGCCACTATCATTAGTTTAACTCATTACACAAGATGGCCCTAGTATCAGAAGCATCAATGAATTATCAAGCTGAAACTAAAGAGTTCCACTAACAGACGATAGATGGCGCTGCCAGTACTTTAAATCGCGCATGTAACTTTCAGAATGATTTAAAGACCTCTGAACTTTAAAATTGTATCGATGTGAACGCCTTCGGTATCACTTACTCTACCTACCCTGTATCATAAATTATATACTTACGATCAATAAATCGTTTATAGAACTTCTCATCGTAAGTCATTTCCCCGGCGCACTCCCTGAGTTCCTGCCCTTACAATCTGGCGCCCAACGTGGGGCATCCTACTGAAGCTGCCCTTACAATCTGGCGCCCAACGGTTTGGATCCTCCTGAAGCTGAAGTCTCCAAGCCAAGATTCATCGTAACGCGTGCGGGACGAGTTACTACCAGTGTTGATAGTAAAACTGATGCTAGTGGATATGCCATTGGAGCAGTTTTACTCCAGGGGGAGGGAGAAGATGAAAGACCAGTCGAATATGCTAGTCGACTGTTAACGCCACCCGGAAAAATTACTCCACTACAGAAAGAGAAGCCCTTAATGTAGTCTGGGCAGTTACAAAATTTCGCTGCTACATTGAGGGATTACCGGAAAGCCCGTCGGTACTTACCACAGTTCCGCGCTGAAACTGTTCAAGACCCAGGAAGTTAATGAAAGTAATGTACCTATGCCACTACAACCAATACGTGGGAGAGGTAGACCTAGGAAAGATCAGCCCAAGCAAAAGACCCGCGGCCGAGGTCGACCACGTAAACAGAATACTTAATCCTGTCCTTCTCACCGGGACGTTTTCGAGGACAGAGGGGGAGATTGTAACACTACAATTTAACACTAGTCTAGCACTAGAGGACGCCACTATCATTAGTTTAACTCATTACACAAGATGGCCCTAGTAGCAGAAGCATCAATGAATTATCAAGCTGAAACTAAAGAGTTCCACTAACAGACGATAGATGGCGCTGCCAGTACTTTAAATCGCGCATGTAACTTTCAGAATGATTTAAAGACCTCTGAACTTTAAAATTGTATCGATGTCCAGTAAGCTAGCCGACTCGGGCATACGTTCCTCTTACGTTGCATCTAATTCGTTAGGTCTCGTCAAAGGTACTGGTGCCCCTGGAAGCCTCTACATATTGAAGTGTGCTTCGCCTTCGTGAACGCCTTCGGTATCACTTACTCTACCTACCCTGTATCATAAATTATATACTTACGATCAATAAATCGTTTATAGAACTTCTCATCGTAAGTCATTTCCCCGGCGCACTCCCTGAGTTCCTGCCCTTACACCAGTTAAAATTTTCGTAGTAGTGTATGTGTACAACGTGCTTTAAAACGGTCACAATAGAAGTGAAATTTGTTGTTTGCAATTACGAAAAAGTAAGTGACGTACAGCAATTCCACTCTATAAATGAGAAATTGAAAGTATAAAATATTTTGTGCGTCAAAATATTTTTTTTTCCTATATAGTTACGATATTATATTAAACAAAATCATTCATTCACTTAAACCGCATCATTATTTTTTTTCTTCCCTAAAGTGGGCACACTGGATCTGTCATTTTACTGCATTGAATTATTTGCCAGGGTATAAATTAATTGTTAAAAAAACCAATACAAATATTTAACATCAACTATTTACATTTTGATTTTAAAGCCCAAAAAAGTGATGGTTACCTATCATCATATTTATATTTAAAATATCACAAATATAATATGAATTCTGTAGCAGCGTAAAATTTAATCGTTTTCATGATTCCCCGAATTTGTTATTATTTATGAATATTACGGGAGAGTGTAATGAGTATGGAGTTTACATTTCTCAAGTAATTGCTGCCTTTCTACCAATAAAAATATACGAAATAACGTTTTTTCAGTCATATAATTTTAATTGAGTAATGTGAGCCTTCTAAATAAATATGCAGTTAGGTTTGTATCGTATCAAAGAATAACACATAAGGCTGATGACCAAAAAACAAACCAGTATTATACTTTTAGAATTTTTTTTACTTGTTGGTAATTTTTTGATAATTTTTTCATGACTCTCATGCATGTTTATTAATGTCAATTCTAAACAACAATAACGTGCACAAATTGGTGTTTTTATGAAAAAGGATATTTTTGAATCCAAGAGTTTTATAATTTATGTAAACCTTTTTCGCTTGACTGTACTAGTTTTGGATTGAACAAAAGATCTTTGTTTATTAATTATGTGTGGTCCCAATCGCCGGAAGAAAAATTAAAATTAAATCATTCCGGCGACCAGGACCGCGGTTCCAATCAAAGCGGACCCAATCGACGGAAACCTCATTGTATCGTTGTTTTAGTTTTCATATTTAATGAGGATATCTTCGTTTTTTCTTGTAAATGGTAATTAATAAGGTATTTTTAAATAAGGAAAGGAAGTAAATCAAATCTCATTTGGTAATTCTCATGCTTTGCTTTGCTTTGCTCGCAACGTTTGCTTCTTTGCTTTGTAACATATTTTTGATGCTAGAAAGGGCACGTAGAATATAATTATTATTATCTACATACACAACTAATTTCATACAATTGTTGATCCAGTTAAACATTATTAGGAATTCTAATTTCGATCAAGTATAAAAATTTGTTGTAGCACATTTTAAACAAGGTAAACCATTCTTACTGAATATTACAAAATATGTTACGATAAGAAAATATTTTTTTCGTATAAAAAGCTTTGGACATACAATTATTAATTAACTTATAACACATTATTCAAGCTGGTGTAAAAGGGTTTTTTTCTCTAAAATTGGGTAATTTTATTAAAAAGTTTATTTTGTAAAGCGTTTAGAGTTCATTATTACTTCCGAAATGCGCTGTTTAGATGCTTTTTTTATAAACGTTTATAATTTGATAATCAATTGTAAATATTTCTGAAAATAGTTAAAGTTGGTAAGGAATACTCCGCTACCGCTCTCAGCTTTTAACTTATATTGAAATACCTACTTCTATTGTAGAAACTTTTGAAAATGTTCTGTAACTTGAACAAGCTTTCATGTTTATGCTTTAAAATTAAGAAAATGGCAGTTACGTTGTTATTATAAAATAGCTGGCTGAAGATTTCGCAAATATTTAGTTAAAACTGTTTGTTAAGTTCAGGATAAATTGTGATATCATATCAAAATTCATATCATATTAAAATAGCAGTCATAACCTATATCTAGAATTTATCTATCTACAATTTACTCTTATTTAACTGGTACCACGTTCATAAGTCTTCAATATGAAACAGTATTGATATGCGGGATTAATTGACGGTAAAACCCACTTGAAAAGCAGTATTCCAAACGCTTCTTATTTCAGGAAAAGAAATCGATGAAGTTTCCAATTCCAGGTATTTGATCCTTACCGAAGGTTAAATGGATAAAAGGTCAACTTATCGTAAACAGGGTTCTCGGTACCACTTTTAACTAGGGGCTTAATTTGAAATCGGTTTTGTAGAAAAAAATATTTTTTATGGCTCTTCCATGCCGGACTGGGAGCAAAGGAAAAACATAGAATGTGCCAGCTGCTTCTCTTCCCGGGCAAACTGTGAAAGTCAGTTAAGGGAAAGAGGTTTTATTGGAAGTTTTTTTTGTGGGCGATAGGCTGACACCCTGTCACTGCAATGGTCTCTCCCCACCATTATGATTCCTCCAAATTTGTCAAACGTGACATCAGATGGTTTTTTAACCTCTGGTGTTATGCCTACCCTATAAGGGATACAGGCGTGAAGTTATGTATGTATGTGTATATGTCTTTTGGGATTCTTATAATTCTTGACAGTGGTAAATCGTATTCTGCTAAATCTTCATCCACATTATCACTAACCATCTGTAAAGATAAAGGCCAACGCGAGTTTAATAGCCTATAAAAAAAGACTCTACGGAGTGGACCATTTACTTCCATGAAGCGTACAAGAAACCAGATCAAGACTTGCCATTGATTAATTTATCTGTGTCTTCTAAATATCGTCCTACCTAAAAATGCTACATTAATGAGGCAACTTAAATATCTTACAACATGTGTCGGAGTATCTACATTATTCGCAATTAAAACACGGTGTCAAAAGAGCCTTGACAAGAAACTTTTAAGTAATTTTCTCAATGTACAGAATGACATCAAGTAGAACATCAAGCGTTACAAATCTGTCAAAATTTTTTACATGAATCTGAACTCTATGCCTTCGACATTAAGTTCAAATTGGTTGGGGTAATTTGGCAGGTAATGTAACGCTTGATCTGCTGCCTTCTTACCTTTCTGAGTTACAGATACTTTCAATTTATTTCATGTTTAAGCGTAGGTAAAAGATAACTATTACAATCAACCGTCCAAAATGCAATGCATCAACATACTTTTTTTTTTAATTACTTGACTACTAACCATCCTTGTTAGCAGTGCGAGTCTGTTGATCATATTCCTTTATTTCCCAGATTTGATGAAATTAGAATGCTAGAACAGTTATGATAAAATTCTCAAAACACAAATTCCGAGCAAAGCTGTGTTGCTCATTCAGAAGTGTTCGACAACAAGCCAACGCAACGTTGCGAGCTTGCCAATTTTGCAAGTTCTATATTGAAGATAAAATAGGGCATATTTGTCGTAAAGTTTGTTTGCTTCTTGGCTTTTAACTAATGCATCAAATACATTTGAGACATTTCTTAATTACTCATCTACAATCTAGTTGTTATTAAGTTTCACATACTCATTTATAAATTAATATTTATTTAAACATGAGATTACCTAATAAAAGACTGAGACCTACTTTAAATGTCTATTTAACACAGGCCGAGCATAGGAATTTTTAGATTCAGACTTCTGGACGGAACGGAAAACTTCATAATCGACATTAATATTTATTCAAAGTTGTTAGAGCTCATAACATAAATCGCAACAACTTCCAACATAATAATATAATGATATCATCACATGGAGTTAAGTTGTTTATTCATAATCATACATGTGACATTGACAAAATCAAGATTTATACTTACGAACCTTTGTCTACCAGTGGCAGTTTCACAAAATGCAACACTGCCCTAGTTTTGATTGTCATTTATACTTAATTTAGTAAAAGAATAATTTAATTTACGATTTAATACTAAATTCTTTCAAGATCGGTAACTGGTTTGCCTGCGAATCTTCTCATGTCTGATTCAATCCCGCAGGGAAACTCCGATAAATAGCCATTTTCATTGCTAGCTAAGCGACTTTGAGCTTAGTTTTAAGAGCCATAGACTTTGAGCTTAGCTTTAAGAGCCAAAACACATTAGTAAAAAAGCTTTGTCTTCAGACGAAAGATTTTTTGGATATTCTCGAATGCTGCCCAGTCACATTGGATTCAACGATTGACTTCTTTCCATTTGTATACCTATACATAATCGACTATAACTTCGAGTGTAGAGCCTCCTACTACCACAGGAGCAGTGTAACGTAGATGTTCAACATAATTTTATTCATGTTCATCTTAAGACTTACTCGCCGCGAAGCTCCTCTGAGGTCATTGAGTTCATTTTACTCAAGTCCTGCAGAGTCTCCACCATGACTACGATGTCGTTCGTGAATTGAAGGTAAGTAATATCGATACCGGCTATTGATATTGATACCGAGTCCATCCCAGACCAGAAGCTTGTAGATATCGTCTATCGCGGCGATGAACAGCTTAGGTGAAATAACATCACCTTGCTCTTAATAGTCGTTATACTTATTCTAAGTATACATCTCTACTGTATAAATTCAGGAAAGGGTTGCTTTGTACTTGGTTAAATATATTTCAAAGGGTTTGTTGTTATATGACCGTTTGTTTCTGGATTAAGAAAATAAAATTGCATGTTTTAAATTTAGCACGTTTATCCGATAAAGCCATTTTTTATATAAAAAACAAGTCATATCGTTTATTCCACGCGGAATATTCTTTCATGCTCTCAACACCTGTGCGCCGTATTACATCTTTTAAATTGACAAACAGCGGCACGGTGCGGTGCGGTGGTACTTATTTAATTGGTACACTCTGCGATTTATTAACTATTCAGTTTTTTTTTGTTAATAGGTAGCTTAGAGGTATTTATGGAATCGATTGATTATGTCTTTTATCAGTTTTTTGCGCAGTGCTTTTAGTTAACTATTTTATTAAACTCTTGCATTTAATAAATAGTTAACTTAAATTTAGCTATGTTTAATAAAACCTATCTTTTTACTAATATTAATCTAAGCATTGTCTATTTGGTCCACAGCTCCACCACTTATCAGCAAGAATAAAAAAGAACAGTTGGGTGTATTGTAGAAAATAAAGAGTTCTCTTATTTCGCAGCTTGTTCATGTTATCGTGATATCCAAATAAACTTTCCAATATTCAAATAACCTAAACAATACCCCTGACTCCTCTTGCCAGTACACAGACACAGTACTATCCAGTTACTTAAATGAGCACTCCAAGTTGATTGTAAATTTAAATTACTCCATAGCACAATACACTTCAGAGTATTATGATAGCAAAACACTTAAAAATTCATGTAATGACTGTAGCGACAACGAGGGTTGGTGAACGTGTAATTGTAACTGTCAGAAGGGTGCGAACAATAATAAAGACGCTGTAAAAGTCGAAACAGAAGATCAGATCTCGCTGTGTTGTGTCAGCGAAATTACTTTTTCCAGGGAACACTTGCCTTTTACTTTTTTGTTGACATTGTAAAGATGTGTCAATGTTTGGAGCACTTATTTTTGTGTCAATCCTTAATTTTCCAGGCTTTGAAAGTTACGTCGTCATGTATGGTTAGAATAAAGTGCTTAAGTTTTAAACTTTGTATACTCTGCTTACTATAGTAAAACGTAAGGTGTTCTCGAAAAAAAGAGTGTGACAGCGAAGGGACTTCAAAAAGGGATCGAAGTTTCTTTTGCCGAATAACTTTTATTTTATATTTTTCTTTCATTGAATGGAACCACACTTAATATTGATGAAATGATCGATTTGTCTCGGTCAAAACTTTGTTTTGGAAAAAACAGAAAGCCGTAAAGTTCTGACATAAACTTAGGCAAGGACACTGAATACAAGACATTATTAAGTTAGTAAATATGATTTCAGGACTTTCCATATAAATATTTCCTTAAGGATAAGATCAGGAATCAGCTAAAATAATTGTTTTATTTTATTATTATGGATTGTGATTCTATTGGCCCGAAGAAAAATATATATTTAATAAAGTACATATTTGAGGAAACGGACCGCGACGGTCACTTTCCAGAGTGGTCCCTATCGCAAAGTTCTCAGAAAAGATAATGTTGAATTTAGTCAGTTACTATTTCGACAATGCTATTGTTTCACCTAATGGTAAAAAGCTGAAAAGGCGGCTATTAAAGGAATTGGCTGTTTTAAATATTGCCGGAATACATTTACCCCGTATTTTTTTTCTTTAATAGAAAGTTCAAAGTTTACGAGTGAAAATTTAAAGTGGTAGTAAATAGAGTCGTTTAAACTTGCAACAAATGTCACACTTGCAATGAATGTTTTGGGTGTAATAACTTAATGTAAAGCTTCAGCGTTCACATTAAGATTTTAATAAAACAACATTAACGTTAACAGAAATTTTAATTAATATTATAATAATAGTGAAGAGAACGTACTGAATGGCAAATCTGAAAATCGATTCTGTTTATGCCGTGCTAGGATAATTAATTTTGTGCCTGTGAAAATGATATGCATTTTTAACTCGCTTTGTTTCGTGTAAATTGCAATGCAAACATGAGGTTATTACTATTTTAATGACAGAGTAGCTGATATGTAGCAGTATTTGTCTGTCTCTCGGTGTATCGCTGGTTTGTTTTATGTTGTTTTCTTTTATTATTTACTTACTATATATTTCTTTTACAACACAGCAACTTTTACAAAAATATTGAAGTTAATAAATAAATTTTGCATTTATTTATTATATAACAATTAATAGTTCTGGAAACGGTCGGAGGTTAAAAAGTGTTATTAGTGGGGATTCGTTGTTTCATACCAGGGGGGTTTCATACCAGTGGTATGAATCGCCGAATAGCGTTTTGGAATGGGTCGATTCATGCCAATGTCAAAAAACTACAATGTAACAGTAGTGCACAAAGGTGTTACGAATAGAAATTTATTTAATTATCCTAATTCCTACTATTATACAAAAAATTTCTAATAACAGCTTTAATACAATATCTGAATATATGGATGATAAAAGTTTTTGGTTGTAAATTGTTTGTCAAAAGATCTATCTCCAACTTCATCCCCGTCTTTATCTTCATGTCCTTCTCCATTTTCATCTCTATCTCTTTCTTGCCCGTTCAACACCAAATACGTCATGCTCCCTCAGGTGGCATGGCGGTCACCCTCTTCCCTAAAATATGGTTGAGAGCTAGCGGTGCCATGTTAGCGTCTATATCTCATACCTCTTTGCCTAATATACAGGGTGACTGGTGACAAATTTTAGATACCGAAGGAGAGCACTCTGAACTCGATTCTGGTCATAATTATGTAATGAAAAAAGGTACTTAATTTTTCAATAGAATTGCCTATAAATAAATAAAGTTGTCTTACTATTTACTTTACTTACGCCGGAGTTAATTGCGGCACGTGACCTGGCATGCGAATCGCTGCCAATGCTAGTGTTACCATGCGTCGCGTAAACAATTCTTTAACTTTCGGTTAAATTTACTCAGTAAATAATTAATTATATTATAATTATAAAGTATCATATTAACTTTTTGCGACCTATACTCTACCTCTTTTTCTTGTGGTCCCAAATTACCACAAGAAATTAATGTTTTATTGAAGGTGGCTTTTGGCACCGCGGTCCTGGTCCCGAAAGCCTTATCATATTTCTTATATCACTTACATTTAAGATTTAATAATAACGATTACTAAGTTGTGTCGAGAATACTTTATGAATCTGTAATTTTAAGTTGAAAATTTGATTACCTACTTTCACCTATTGGTGACACCTTTATTATCCTTATTATTTGTTTGTTTAATGTACACCTAGTGAACGCATAAAAACATAGAAGTGTAACTATCGCTTGAAAATGGCCCAACGAAAATTCGATTTGATTCAGTTAGCTCACACGCAATGGAAGCTTTAAAATTTTAATAATAATCCTCGTTTTCGCAAAATTTTCATCTTCAACACTTCGCTCATGTTATCTTTTATAAAATAAACTTAACCTCAGTTACTCCTTATTACATCAGCTACCTTCTAATGAAAGTCCTGCTAAAATTGGTCCAGCTATTTCGAAGATTAGCCGGAACAAAATGTAATTTTTTTGTATGTACCTATATTCATATGCATGTGTTAAAAAACAGTTATTACAATATTATAAACAGGCACTCCAATTTTATTTATATGTATAGATTTCATTGTTACATTCTACATAGCAAATCTTTCAGCTTTGTAAATGTTCGCAAATGTTCTTTTCAAGGGTCAATGGTGTTATAGTTACTGTGCGTTATCTAGCCAATTAGAGACTTGCGTTGACAAATAAAGCCAATCAAACTTTAATCATTTTCCAAGAAAACAACTAGGTGTTAAATGAAAGCAAAGGTGCCGCTTTTCATGGAGATTTTGTTTGAAGTTACTATTTCATGCTTTCTTCTTTCACTGTGTGCACTTTTTTATGTACCTTATGTACAATTAAATTGCGGTTTATTCATTTTATCGGTTTATTTTATCATTCTGTGTAAATAGTTTTAAGAAGTTATTATTTGTAATTCTCATGAAAAGTTTGCATGTAGTAAGATTAATAAAGTTACCTAGATAAATAAAATTGCAATACTAATAAATTTATTATTGCATATGGTTCTACTAAGCAATTTCTACACGACATTACATGAAATCGTGTTTTTTTTTTTAATTTTGACAGTGGTGTGAATCGACCCATTCAAAAACGCTGTTCGGTGATTCATACCACTGTTATGCCACTGGTATGCAAACACCGAATCATAAAAAAGATATGGGCGTTTCATATCATGGTATGAAATGACCCATTCAAGAACGCTGTTAGGCGATTCATACCACTGGTATGAAACCCCCCTGGTATGATGTTATGCAATTATTTTCTTTCTTTTTATATGATTTATAATTTTGAGATAATTACCATGAGTAATTCAAGGTAAGTTTATATAAAGTTTAACACTACATTTTGCTTATATTTTATTTAATTATAATTGATTGATTTCTAAATACTTTGAATATTGAAGAATGTTCGAAATTTTATCGTTTTATTCTGCATGTTCCGTAAAAGACACGGTAGGAAAATGCACTACTATAGAGGATGACTGATGAGGATGAAAGAAGTTGTTTCGCACAGTTTTACCCGCGCGATTTCGAATAAAGAATAAAGAGATAAAAAGTGCTATTCCAGACTGTACACTATCACAATGCCAAATTTCATTCAAATCCGTTGAGCCGTTTTGAGAAACATGCATCTATAAATCCATCCAAACAACTAGGTACATTTATAATATTAGTAAGAGTAAGGCTACAGGAATCTCACATGAGATGTCACTTTGTACGAAATACCTGAAGAATTAGAACAACATAATGGAGTGAATGTTCGTGAAATATACCTACAAACATCTACGCGGCACAAAAAAGCAAATATAGCAATATCAGAAAGAAGGAGATAAAATATATCAGATAGATTTTTAGGCATAGTGCTTTACGATTTTTCCGTGGTGGTCCCAAGGCGGAGCATGTGTTGGGATAATCCTTCAGAATGCGGTGTGCTTATTATTTTCATTACCATGTGATGAAAAATATTGATTTGAAACATATCATATTTCTTTAATAAATTGTCCTAAATATTTAAAAATTAAAATACTTTGTCGTTACATTCAATATTTATTTTATAATTCCTAACTGAAAAAAAAACCCATAGTACAATGAATTATCATGGTAATAGATTCCCCTATTGTGTCGTTTACGACACACTATTTTCCGGCTTTTCTGTAAATCTTATATATTTTTTAAATATTTTTTGTTATTGTATGTATATAACATAAATAGGAAGTGTACAAAGTTTCCAATCGATAAAGTAAAAAAAAATTATTAAGGAGCAAGTGGGTTAAAACATGTAAAATGTACTATTGTCTTTAGATTTCACGATTCATTTAATTAAATAAAATCCTTTCTTAACCGGATTTATCTAGAATAATCATATTTTACATTTCAAATTGTCATTTTTTTGTGCCTTTGCAGACACAGTGGCCTCGAGGGATAGATAGTAAGTGACAAGCTGAACTCGAAATATAAAACATTTAACTCTCCTTTGATCTTTATTCTAAGTTCAGAATAGCTTTAGATAAAAGTGACTCGTATAATACGCATGGATAACCTTATTATAAAAGGCGTATTACCTGTCCAACTTCATTTTGAGTTTATGATCGTGATTATGATTTTTTATTAAAAGTCAAATAACTTTGACATTAAAAACTCTTTCACGTTATATCGCCCAAGTGGATTGAGCTATAAAGCCTGTAACTACACCAAGTTGTTATTATTATATCCATCTTCAGCCAGAGGATGTCCACTGCTGGACATAGATCCAAGTGCTCCACGTGTCACATCGCGTACATCTTTATGAATCTTATCTTTATAAAACGTATAATTAAATTTGATATCCAAAAAGTATTAATAAAAACAATACAATAAAGCTGAGTTTTATTGTAATTGGCTAAAATGTAAGTACTGTTAAAACGTACACGTTATTCTAATTACACATATTCCTTAGCCCTTATATGGCATGCACAGATAAGGGATCAAAGACTCCCCAGAATCAGATTTATAGGTCCCGCTACCTTAAATATTGATAAGGTAACGTTATGAAAGAATATAAACAGGCGTGAATACAGTCAGCAGGAAACATTCCAGCAAACTGTTTTGGTAAATAATAAATTAACTTCGCTGGTTCTTTATTTATTTGTATTGCTCGGTAAAAGCGTGATAAGGTATGCCACAAGATTATGTATGTATTGAGATTGAAATTTGTATGATTGAGAAACAAATGAAGGTAATTAATTTTCAAACCGACATTATACCAAAGATTCCTGATTTTTTGTAGTAATTCGTAAAATTATTTTCATGTTCTTTAGGTACCCTTTTTTAAATAACTTAACCAGCATTTGACCCTTATCTATCTGATGGTAAGTGAAGGTGAGGTTCACGATGAGGTCCAACCACACGGGCTTAAGGCTGCCTGCCCATTGATGCGGTGCGAGGCAGCGGAGCGGAGCGAGCGAGTATGGCGGAGCGGAGTTGCGGACAGTGTCTGTCCATTGACGCGGAGCATGGCAGCGGAGCGGAGCGAGCGAGTATTGCGGAGCGGAGTTGCGGACTGTGCGGAGCTAGGCCGAGTTCACGGGACGATTCATTTGAGCGAAGGGCAACGGGCGGTCAAGTCAGTTATACGCGATATATTACGGAAAACAGACATGTTGTCGACACAAAAGTTGAAATGTTACTACCTCGCATTGCTTGAGGAAGAAGAGCTGGACTCGGACCCCCGAGGCCAGTCCGTTTCCCCGCCCCGCCTCACTCCACCGCCCCGCTCTGCCGCCCCGCTCCGCCGCCCCGCACCGCTACCACGCGCAGTTTCCGAAAATGTACGAATTTTAAAGCCGGCTCGCAAATCCCTGTCCACTGGAGCGGAGCAGAGATTTTATGCAATTCTATTGGTTAATATTTCTCCGTTTCTCCGCTCCGCAGCCTCGCTCCGCTTCAATGGACAGGCAGCCGAATGAGTTGGCTATTCATAAAATATTACCCCTGTAATATTTTATGAATAGCCAACTCATTCTTAAACATCACTTGGCTATCGAGCACTGCCGCCTAATATCACCGCCCTTAATACATCACGTTCGGGGCGGTGATATTTGGCGGCAGTGCACGATAGCCAAGTAAACCCTGAAGGCTTACTACCACCACGCAGGGGTCACTCGGATTAGTCGCCTTCTAAGAGACGCTTATCACGGAGGGAGGGCAACACTGACTGCAAACTGGACGGCAGCGACAGCGATAGCGAGAGTGACGATTTCCGCGACACGATAGAAAATATTGAGTTTGTATGAAACTGCGACAAATCGCTCGAGCGCCCGCTGGCATCGAGAACGGCCCAGATTCCTTGAGTCGTTGCCGTTTGTTTGCAGCCTAAGCCGACCCGCCCGACGTCGCGGCTAAACTTATAAGTCTTTAATTGGAAATTCCTATAAAATAACCTTAAATAACAATTCCTCAACTTCATCTTTTAATTTCCCAATTAATACCGAAATCACCTCAACAGACTTTTCATAAAAGTCTTCCTAAATTAATTAATTACGCTTATTGATATTAGAACAATAATGACATCAAACATTTATTCCAGAACTGCGAACTAGACAGCGTGAATAAGTTTTTTTCTAAGTAGTCAATGAAAGTTCATTTCGGAATTTAATAGTTAATAACTGCTTTCAGGACCAGAAAGCTCTAGTATTTAAATGAGAATACCACAGATAAGCCCTGACGGGTTTAATCTCATTTCATAAGACAAAAACTTTACAAAAATGGTTATTTCTTAGCAAACTCAGAAAGTTATCCGGGATTCCATTTTATATTTATTATCTATCACAAACTCTGTGAAGAAAATGTTTCGTTATTGTAATCTTTTGTTTTTTTTTAAAGACATATTTTCTGCAAACATGTTTTTTTTTATGAATTATGGATGGGACGTTTGTCTTCCATGCCACCTGATGTTAAGTGAACATGAAGACTAAGGTGTTACACGTCCATCCACGAGAAACCTATTCACTCGACGCTTAAAAGTACTAGGACTATACTGGTCAGGGAAAATAGACGCAGGTTTCTTTGCATTAGTCTGGACGTTTTATGTATGTATGACATGCATAAGTTTGCGTATGTATTTATGTTCAACTAATTCTTAAGATTTATTACACAAAAGTTTAAATAAAAATCACAAACAAGTTTTGCAACTCTCGTTCCTTAAACAGTTCTATTGAGATGATTCAAATTCAGTGACACAGTCAAAAACTTGTCCTGCAGAAATTTCAGAGTTATAATCGTCTTGATATCTGCAGCTTCTAAGTAGACTTGTATGAAACCATTACAAGTTTAAACTCGCACCAGTTGACAGGCACTGAAAGACAATAAGTCAACTTACTACATCTCTTCAAACTTTCATTAAGATCCGTTCAGCCATTCTGCCGAGATTGAGAAAAAAGACACATGCACCCATCCATCCAAATTGTCGCATTTATAATAAGTATAGCAGCTTCTACAAGCAGTTCATATTTGGAACAAACAAAATAAAATCTGAAGTTAACCCGGCGATGCAATATACTAAAGATTGTCTAGTTTCATAAAGATATCGCCCTAGCTTACGAACCGTCGTCGTCGTAGCAATGGCTGCAATGCAATACGAGCTTCTTTGTGCCTTTGATATTTCAAATTTCAAAAGTTATATTCACCGGAACTTAGTGATCTTTATTTATTATTAATTTTGAATAAGTACTTGAGATATAAGTGTGAATATGATGAAATAAAAGTGCCATCTGTAAATTTTAAGACGATATGAAGAGTTCATTCAAAAGAGAATTATTAGTCGTGGTTAGAATAAAATATTCAAAACTCAATGAAACTGAATGAAATTTAAATTACATCCATGATTAATTTTCATTTATCAAATAACGGAAAATGGTATTGTAGTGCTAAGGCTATTTAACTTTTTTTATAAAATTTTCAAATATTTAAATTTATTTCATGAATTTATGTGTAATTTTGTAAGTTCAATAGGCCTCAAATAAAAATCACAATCAACTTTTGCAACCTTAAACAGTGGAGATTTAAATCCAGTTCAAAAAATTCAAAAAGTTTTATTCGTCTTAGGAATTTCACAAAACACTTGATGAAGTCAGACATCACAAACTTCGGCTTTAACTAGTTGTTGATAGTTGTTAAATAAGATATTACAGTAGACCAAGAGACAAAAAAAGCCGGCGGAAAAAAACTCTTGGCACTCTTTTTCAGTCAGAATTATCAAATTAATACAAATAGGTACAGTACAAATTGACCGTGACATGAAAAAAAAACAAGCACAAGACAGCTAATTGTGAGAGCCAATGTCAAGCCACAACCAAATTGCTTACATAGCGGATGCAATTAGCTATGGATGCACAATACGAACATGACAAACTGGGACCAGAGTATTTGAACAAGAATGGAATAAAATAGTCATAGTATCATTAGCAAAACGACCTGGCACCGCTAGCAGCACCCGTTCACGAGTTAACGCAAGCACCAGCCATCACCCTCCTCAACCATATTTTAGGGAAGAGGGTGACCCGATACCCGACGCTACCACTAGCCATGCCACCTGACGTTCTTGCTGATGTCTTGACAAGAAAATAAGTGAGTGGGACAGTCACCAGTATGTCATACATGCACAGCCAAGCCGTAAACAAAATTATTAAGTAATTAGAAACTTTTAGAAATATCCTGTTGTGCTTAATCCCATGCCTTTTTATCATCTAAGTAATCTTTAGTTTTATAATAATCTTTTCGAGATAGAGTCTTTTTAATGATTGATTTAAATTTATTGAATGGCAGGGATTGAATTGACTTCGGAATTTTGTTATATATACGTATTGACATTCCAATAAATGATTTGCTGCTTTTAGCCAGCCTTAATTTAGGAAACGCTAACTTATGTTCGTTCCTAGTCCTTACAGAGTAATTTGTATCATGATTATCTTTCCTAGTTTTAAATTTATTACTATTCTTATAAATATACATAATGTTTTCATAAATATATTGTGTATAGTGCCCCAGACAAACACATTTCCTGCAGAAATTACAGAGTTAAAGTTGTCCGGATGCTTCAACTTAGGAGCAGACATATGGAATCTTTACAAACAATATAATGGTTGATGTTCCGTTTTTGATGTTCTCCTATGGCTATTTCACCTTGCCAAACCGAATGGTAAAAAAGTACATATATACTTGTACAAACACGTGTTTATAGCTATCATATTTTTTTTTTGTCTTTAATTTTAAAGGAAGGTATTTTTTTATACACTCATTTAATACGAATATTTAGCAAACTACTACGACATTTTAGTTTTCCCTTTTTACGGAAAACGATATTGCAGCGCAAACGCTATTTTACCTTTTTTTATTAAGTTTTCAAATAGTTATTTAAATTTATTTCAAGAATTGATGTATATTTTCGTAAATAATTGGGCAGCAAATATTTTTAAATGCCTCCGCAATTTTCAATAACCTGAAACTAACGGGACCAAAAGTATCCAGTTTGTTAACCGACAGACGGCAGACAAAATATTGTCCCATCCATTCAGTAGTATGTCAAGAATAGTCATTTGTTTCCGCTTGACTACAGCGCGCGTAAAGGTTCAGCTCAGAAATCATTTGTCGGCCCCGAAAATTTTACATCTGTCAAATAACTAAATAAAAAAAACTAAGAACCTTTATGGAAGAAGATTTATGAGGTTATGAAATAGGGTATGTGACATATTTATTTCATACCAGCTGTTCGTCTCGTATTTTTGCAAATTAATAACTCAGAATAATACAGCTAATAACCCTAAATTAAGCTTTAATTTGCTTTTATAATGGAGACAAATCAGTTTTTACGATTACTAAATAGTTAATTTCAATTTTATAGTGTTATAGTCCATTACACTATTATTAGGTACCTCGTTTGCGGTCTCAATAAAACTGCTGAAAACATCCATAAACTACTATAACCTGAATTAATGGATGAAACTTATGTTTTGTACAAAAAGCATTTACATTTTATGAAAAAGTATTGTTTTGAAAATTCGACTTCATATCCTATTGCAAATATTGAAATATCCGTTTGCTTCTATTCCAGCTTTTTTGCTATTTTTTATATCTCAGCCCGCGCTAGTCCACTGCTGGACGTAGGCCTCTCCCAACGCGCGCCACCGAATTCGGTCTCTAGCGCTGCGCATCCAGTCCCTGCCAGCTGTCTTCCGCAAATCGTCTTCCCAACGTGCCGGGGGGCGTCCCACACTACGCTTGCACCACGCTTGACGTGGCCTCCATTCGAGAACCTTTGGACCCCAACGATTGTCAGTTCTTTGACATATATGAAGTAATGTCGAATCCTATTTTTTTTATGAAGTAATAATATAAACCTCGTAAGTGAACTCGTCAGGAATAAAGCACCACGGGGAAACTCATTTGGAGACTGCGGGGACGCCCGAACCCCCCCGAGGTCACCATCTGTTCCTCTCTAAGCAGTCGGAAGCTGATACGATGGAGCTTCGAATGATACTCCTCGTTAAGCGAGACCTACAGACCGTTCACTATAAGATGTTGCTGCCTGCTGATGTTGGCAGCATTGTGGCAGCAGTGTTACCAATAATATGTGTCCATTTTAACCCCGTAATCTAACTTTGTTTATACCTACCACGAATAAATATATGTTTAATTTTCTGATTTGTAAATAATAAACAACTATAAGACTAGGAAGGTTTTGAATGACGACACAATTTATATTTTACGAGGGCGAATCAAAAAATTCTTAGAATGAATACAAAAAAAAAAAAAATTTACAAGAATATTTTATTTTTCTTCGTAATCTCCTTCTAATCTAATACACTTAGAATACTGCATCTCCAACTTTCTTATTCCTTCCGCAAAAAAAAACATTTTCTCGACTATTAAAAAACTCCTCTGCGGCTATCTTTTTTTTTTTTTTTTTATAAGTGACTAAACCCGCGTTTGACCTCAATCTCACCTGATGGTAAGTGACGATGAGGTCGAAGATGCAAGCACACGGGTTTAGGAAGGAAAAATCAATCATAACCGCGTCATCATCGTCAAATTTAATTCCACGAATATGCTCCTTTAATTTTGGAAATAAGTGAAAATCACTCGGGGCTAAGTCAGGAGAATATGGTGCGTGATCAAGGACTTCGAAGCCAGCACTGCGGATTGCGGTGAGCGCAACTTCCGAACGATGAGGTGGAGCGTTATCCTTGAGAAACAACACGCCCAATGACAATTTCCCACGACGTTTTTCTTTAATCGCTTCACGTAATTTCGGGATTAAGTTTGCATAATAGGATCCAGTTATCGTTTGCCCTTTTGGCAAGTAATCGATAAAAAGGATTAATTCACTAACCCAGATAACGAAAACAGCTTGACAAGCAATAGTGCCAACATAACGGCAGGGGACATCTTACGGTGAACGGACAATAGGGACCACGACAAGACACGGAGAACTAAACCTTGCGGACGCGAGCTGCAGTTTTCAGCCCCCAAAAATATAATAGGTATTGCAACATATTTACAAATTATGTGAATACTGTAATTAGAATTGTTAATCTATGTTGCACATAAAAATAACATTTGTAATATACATACGTGCGTGTGGTTAAATGTTGCATTGATTTTTTTCTACAATCCCTTTTATTTTACAGTGATCGTCTGCCGTTACTCTGTGATGTTATTTTTTTACTTTTTTTACATGTATAAAACATGAAAAATTTTATTGCAATATATCAGTGTTTATTAGATAATCCGATACAAGTATAAAGTTACTTAACGCGGTACATGTAGCTTCTACTATTGAAATAATTGAAATGAAACATTTCATGCAAATTACACAGAATATTGGTATCCTTGGAGCTTTTATACATTACCCCCGAGGGATCTTCAGCATAATTGCCTTTACAAAATACAGTTTAAATATAGTATAAGTACTTAAGCATTATTTTCTTTAAAAAATGTATTTAACCATACCTATATATATATACCTACATGCATTATTCGACTACGATGCCATTTTCTCTCTTCTTACAAAACCACAAACAAATTAAAACGTATTTGAAAAAAAATATAATAAATTTTAAATCCTTTATCATATATGAATACTTTTTTCAGAATAATAAATTTCTTAGACATACTAATATTTTTAAAATACAATTTATATCGGAAATACTAACGGAAGGATTAACGGAAATATTGATTTCGGCATGTTTCATTGATTTTTTTCCTGATAATTATATATAATTTTTCCGGATTGATTAAATAAACATTACAAATTAAATCACAAAACCGATGAATATTTTTTAAATAAAAAAGTAACCTTTTGCTTTGTATTTTGTGATATTACCTTATATGTAATATGATCGGTTATGCATCTGACCAATTCAAGGCGTGCAAACATGATGAAAATGAAAACGGGGCCAACGAGCTTGTAATCTAATTTTAAACAAACACCTTACTAGAGGCGCTCCCAAGAGGTTGCTATCTTTTCAAGAAGGAGTTGATACACTGTTTTTTTAAGCTTAGAGGAAATAGGTATGACATATTTATTCAACATATCGACTTTTTGATTACATCGACTTATAGATTCCTTTCAATTTTGTTATCAATGTAAATTATATAAATATGTCGACTTTGATTAAGTGTACGAAAGTACTTCTGACGGAAGTTTTCTGAGTTCTAGAGTACACTGTCTAAACCTTTTCCTTAACTGTTGAGTGAGGCAGCAATCATCAATCAATATATATAAAACTGTTCCGTTACTGACTGAATGACTGAGGTACTGAGTGACTGAGTGACTGAGTGACTGAGTGACTGACAGACAACGTACAGCCGTAACTACTGGGCGTGGAGAGCTGAAATTTGGAACATACATTCTTTAGGGGATGTAGGGGTGCACTAAGGAAGGAATTCCCGAAATTCCCACGGGAACGGGAAATATAGCACTTTTTAGTTTGTATGAAAAACCTTATTCCTTGAGTGCACCGATGTGAAACTTGGTGTAAAGGTTTCTCAATGTGTGTCTGGTTGTGTTATGAAAGGAATTCCCGAAATTCCCACGGGGACGGGATATATATGATGTTTTATTTTGTATGAAAAAACCCATCCCTTGAGTGATGTGATACTTGGCATGAAGGTTCCTCAAAGAGTGACTGATTGTGCTACGAAAAAAATTCTTAAAATTCCCATGGGCACGGGAAATATATGATTTTTAGTTTGTATGAAAAAAACTTATTCCTTGAGTGCATGGGCGTGATACTTGGTATAAAGGTTCTTTCAGTGAGTGTCTGGTTGTATAGTTTCTGAAATTTCCACGAGAAGGGTAGTTAAGCGCATACGAAGTTGCGGGATAAAGCTAGTTATCTATATTATACAGATGACATTTCAATCTGAATAATTTCGGTCGTCTTCTATTTCATAATAGGCCTGCATAAACTTTGGAATCCCACCTCGACATCTGTAATTTACATTGATGATGATAGTTTCGCATTATGGCTTTTAATGTATTTTGTCTTAGGTAAAGCTCCGATTGAATGCAGTCAATATTTAAGATAATAGTTTTCACTCGTACATTTTGCTCTGTAAGTATTCAATATGTAGAAAATAACGGTTTACAAAGGCATTTTTTATAGTGGATCATTGTATCAAAAATAATAATTGAAATTTAGCACAAACTGTATACATTTTTGTGATTAATTTCATCCAGCAAATTGAACCTAAGGCATCAAAGGAAGAAACAAGCTAATTATCTATTGATAGTTAAACTGATAATTAATAATTCTTTTTAAACCTACTAATTTGTAGTTTAGTGACAAACCTATTCAACTTTGGAGAGCACGTACAGTCCGTCTCAAGTGCTGTAAAACTCTTTCATCCACCAACGTGTCAGTTCGGTAGCTTGCGGTCTTAAATTCCTCATCTAAGAATACACGAGTAATGTTTAATACGTAACATTAATATTTTTTTGTTATTCGAGGCGATTTTCTGTGCGCGATTTCATCTCAATTCTTCTCGTATCCTGCTCGTTTCAAGGTAAAAGAAAGCAAAACTGTCAAATAACTTCAAAAATCCTCACAAACTTCTACATTTTTAAAATTTGTGGGATTTTTAGAAATATTCGGGGAATATGATGTTTATAGCATAAGTAGCATGTAGCACGATTACTTAAACTTAAATTAATGAATTGACTACAAGCTAACTTTTTATGAAGTCAATAATAGTGAAATTAAAAATAAAACAAACTTCACAAAACTAACTATATCCAAATTTTGAGCAGTACAAAGTGCCATAGCTATAAATAGGTAGATACTGTTATTTGATTGAGGCTCAGCGTTCATCCATAGTAGAAAGAGGGAGGAAGTAGGTTAACTCCGGCCCAATCCGCGATATAATTGCCTACTGTCTCAGGGTTGTCACTTTTAGCTAAATTTTAATTCAATCAATGTCTATAAATTGGCAAGGGTCGGAAAGTTGTGTTTTTTACTTGTATTATCTGGGTATTGGGTTTGTAAGGTCAGTTTTATCTAAACGATGATGAAACTTTTTACGATCAAAAATAGGGCGACGGGCCAACAGACGGATGGCGGCGGCGCGGGGCGGTGATGAGCACGATCATTAGTTTAAAGCCCGGCCCTTGCCAAATACAACAACTCATGTCTGTATAACTGATTCAGTGATCATTAGTCAATCAAGTTCAACAATGGTTTTCCTACAGAATTTTTGTAAAGATTCAGAGCAGTATTATTTATGAAAAAGGGATAAAATAAACCGATGTTTCGTCGGCTTCGGTTGTCGTCCAATCCAAACGGCTAATAAATATTTATAGACTAAGAGCTTGTGTTTAAATTATTTGATTAGTTATATACTAGTCAGTTTTTTTAATGAGTGTTTGTACACATAAAAGACAATAAGTATTTGTTTTTATTTTTAATAATTACAAACATAAATAATACAAACATATCTATTGAATCAAATCACACATTTATTCATTATCATAACAAAATTACAAATTAGCTACAGAAAAATACTTTCTTCGGTTTCGACTATTGCGACTATTATCAGTCATCGCGGTGTCGAAAAGCCGTGACGCGCGCGTGAACCTCGTGCGGAGTTAGCCCCGACTGGCGCTTCGATATCACCGCGAGATTTTGTGTATGTGTGCGTGCGGCGGTGCATAGATACTATGGCGCGCACATACTCGCCGCGCGCGGTGCGTTTGTATGAAGATAACCTACTTCCTCCCTCTTTCTACTATGGTTCATCGCTTTAATAGCTACCAACATTCCATGAGCTAAATAAACCGTGTCTGCCTATTCTCGTTTATTTACCGCCGGTAGTTCTCCTCCTAAACGAACAATTAGCTTTATAATAGAGTTTGGCTAGGTTCTCACTTCGAAACCTTTGTTGTAAGGCGGTGATTAAAGTGAACTAATTACTGAAAAAAGATAACAGTGAGTAAACTAGAGGGTTTAGTTGTTTATTTTGGTTAATTTAAAGTTTTTGTTTAGATTTAGAAGGGTTGTTTAGTAATGTATGTTTGATGCATGAGGGAGGGATATAACTACAGATTGGTAGATTAAAGCAGATACTTGAATATATACAACTCAATTAATTCCATTAGGCTTGAAATAAAATGATCGTTGGTATTTGATATGATTTCTAGAGACTTGATTATTTAAAAGGTATGAGTAACAGTACTGCATTCTGATATTTTTTTTATAATTGGAACTAGTCAAACACCTAAAAATAAGTTTTGGTACCAAAAGCTTATTTTGATATATTATCATTGTTTTTCCCACAATGCAGCAAAATGATTGAACTAAAATGGACCAGTTGGCAGCTCTAAATATAACTCTTTATTTTAAATTCGTAGGTATATTTATTAATTTAAACAACGCAAAGTATTGTTTTATGATATCTATAGGACTTATAATAAATCTGTAGAAGTAAAAATTCTGTACATTGAAAATATCAAAAAATTGAGACACTGTTTCTAGACAGACAATGAACCCAAAAATGTGATTAAAAATTCTTGTCTGTCTGTCTGTCTGTTTTTTCAGGCATTCCAGGCAACACACTGGGTACTTTTTATTCCGGAAAAGTATATACAATAAAAAAACAAAACTTAATTTGCGGTTCGATCCCCAGACCCGATTACTGTACCAACCGCAAATAATAAGTTTGTTGTAGTAACACACAGTTTACTAAAAGTTATGCTGTAAATAAATGCAGTGCTGAAGGTTAAATTTGGCTTGTACCGTTCGCAACATCAACTCATACGTTTTATTGCCTAAACCGCTAAACCAATTTTTATGAGTTTCGATATAAATATAGAAATGATCTCGAGAGAGGACGACTACTTTATTTTTCAAAAATCAACCAGTAAGGTGGCGAAATAGGGAATAAAATTTTGTAAGTAGATATTTTTTTTCTTATTCGATTGACTTGAAACTCATACTGCCGAAAATAATAACCTAGGTTTGGCTAAAAAAAATTCTATAATCGACGAATGCAGAGCATTACAAAAACGACTTTACGTTTAGCTGAAGTAATAGGTTGTCAATGTAAATATTCTCCGTACTCATGCATATTATTTCAAAAATAAAAAATAAATCATGATGTACATACTCAACCAATATGGATTAAATTTATATGGGACCACTTCTGAAGAATATTCCAAAAAATCGTGTAAAAAAGACACAAAAAAAAAAATACACACGAATAGAGAACTTCCTTTTGGAAGTCCGTTGAAATTCAAGCAATAAGAAGGCAGAGAAGATGATTATTTTTTTTTGTTTTTTTTTTTTAAGTTTGTTTCGAGACCTTTTTTTATAGCCTGTGTAATTAGCATTGCTGCCGCAACGACGCGGCGGCGTGGCGGCGCGACAACGGCGGCGGCGTGGTTACTAAGCTACGCTCAGGGAAGCGCATATCACAAACTATGTTAACCCGAACGGACCTACCCTGTTGAGTTTTTAGGGTTGAGAGTTGTTAGGTGTACCTTCCCATAAATTGAAGTTTGAAGTTGGTGTTCTATTAATGAGTCACCTTGACTCACTCAGACTGTTTAATATTATTTAGGCAACAATTATGAAAGGAGAAGTGTAAAAGATTATCCCGATAATTTCAAGCAATGTTATTCTTCAGTTCAAAGGGTACCTATAATATCACGCTGTGACCAACAGGACCGAAGTGATTTTGTGAGCTTCCGTTGCTTACCATGCGTGAGCAGTTTAAGTTAAAAATCATTTATGGCGGAATTCCGAAATTTTAAGAAATAAAGAATTTAGAACTTTTAATGACAATTGTCCGGTAAAGAAAACTCTGGATGAGCAGAATGTCATCTTTGAAGGTTGACTCACAATGACCATTTTAAAGGTAGTAAAATGTTTTCAAAATTAATGTATTATTTGCTAAGGAGTTTTATCAACATACTTTTAATCTTTATAGAAATAAATATGTAATCATACGTATTCAAAAGCGAATTAATTTGTGTTTCACATCGTTTGTTCCTAATCAACACATTAGGAGATATAAGGATTTTAAAAATACGCCGCTACAAAATAGGTAACTATGATAGAGCTGACGCGGGTGCTGTCCGAGGTAGCTTTGCGAGTTACCGGTCTGTGAAGGCCTTACCGCACACGTATACCCTCAAGTTTTATAATTTTAGTAAAAAAGCTTCAACCACCAAAATTTGTATAAAATATGCAATAGTTTTTAATGCTCCAGCAGTTGGGTCACAAGTGCTAATATCCTTGCATCTTAATAATTCTCAGAAATAGGAAAAGTTCCTTTCGTAGAAATTCCTGTTCACGTGTTTTATTTTCGTTTGTAACCATATATGTAGGTATTAATTTTTTGAAGGTTTTTTCCAGAAACCTGTGTACTACGGAACAGCAATGTTATCTACACTACAACAGTTTTTTAAGTAACACTTTCTGACTGTCTATCTAATTTAAGTATAGAGTAAGCTTGAACTTGAAGAAAAAACATAGTAATATTATTTATCCCATCGCAGTTACCGATATTCACGCGAGCGAAGTCGCCGGCAACAGCTAGTTTATAATATACAAAATTTTAGTTCGCTTTTATTCGATAGATGTCGCTGTACGTCGATTAAATCACGCAAGAAGGGTTTAAATGACTTGACCATATTTACTTGGTACTTTATAACTACTTTTATTCATCCTCATTTTCACAACCATAATATTAGTAGGATGTGAATGTTTGGATGTATGTACCTCAATCACGGCAAAACGGCTCGATGGATTGTAATGAAATTGGACATAGCAATAGAGTATAGAGTACAATCTGGAATAGCCTTTAGGCTAATTTTATCCAGGAAGTCCCGCGGGAATCGAAATTGCGCGGGTATAACCGCGAGCAACAGCTAGTAAATAATAATATAATAAATTACCCAATCTGGCAAACCAATTATGTTCCTCTAATGAGCATTAATAAGCTAGTGTAATGGACGCAACACAATTGAACTAGTGGCTTCCCTAGTGTAAACCCATACACAGAGAGACTTGAGAATAAAAAAGCGTACTCCATCTATAGCTAAATAGCATAATAAATTTTTTTTTTTTTCTAGTCATCTTTAAAGCAGGGCAAAAGTAATTTTAAGCCTCTCTCTCGTTAAAAGAAAAATTACATTAGTAGATAAAATTTAATTAAAATATGAAAATTATTATTCCAAAAAAAATGTTATTTTGTATTATCAGCAAGACTGTTTTGAATACTTACGTTAAAAGTCTAAGGTACCTAAGAGGCAAAGTTTTTTTTATTAGTACCAATAAAATAAAAAATAAAAAGAACTTTGTGATTTCCACAAAATTCCATAAATTAGCCTAATTCGATGATAAAGCCATAGAGCTAGGAAATGAAAGATTTCTCATTTGTTTATTCAACGCTATTGAGCGTCTTTTAGCGGGAGGTTGTAATCAGGGGAACCCTTAATTTTCAGAATAAATTCCTTTGATTTCGAGAATTATTCTTAAAGCTTAAGTTAGATTATAAATTAATAATAGCAGAAGTTTTTTTGTGATCGGTTCAATCCTACAATATTGTTAACAACATTTTGAAGTCAGTTTCCGTCAAATTTCTGGACTTTTTTTCCTGAATCGAAATTCAAATTATATATTATTAGTTGTTACAAATAACGGGTGAGTAGACCTCTATTTATAGACAAAAAATGTTGGTATTAAAATAAAAAGAAATGATATTTCTAGTTTGTCAAGAAGAGCCTTAAATTCCTTGAATTTCAGGAATACTAAGTAAATTTCTAATATCATTCTTCAAATAATATCAAGACCTTTTTAAATTTTGAAATCATTTTTACTATCGTATGTTACAAAGCCAGTAGAATAAACAATCGCTGTACAAATGCAATTACTATCACAATATAGCATTTTGTACTCCCAAGCGATACCACAGCCAGGAGTTCTGAAGTTAAGCGTTGACTCGCAACATCATAAATATTGAAACTAACCAACGAAAACGTTGAACAATATTAAACCAGCATTGATTTTATCGGGAAAAAATTACTTGGAACAGAATTTTACCCGATTTCCACAGCTAGCGAAAATTACGATTTTTCCTTCACAGACGTTTCATTGATGACAAAGGTTTGATTTTAATCGCTTACACGGAACTCATTCTCTGCAGATGTATTAAGAGATCACCTGCATCAGCTTTTAAGAACACTTTTAATTCTTCTTTAACAACTTTGCCACTTATACGATCATAAAATATACCTACGTTCATTAAATTAACAGTAAAATACAAAATACCTAACTTTCTATAGGTACTATATTGTACCTATTTTGTGATCGAATTATTTCTACTAATAATATTGCTGCCACAATTTAAGTCACAGTTTTTCTGGATAAATTTTTACGCAAAATTGCAAATTACGTAAGCAGAATGTAATTTTTTACAAATAATTGGTTTAAATAGGTAAGTAAACATCGATTTAAAAAAGAGAATGTGGGTTTGAATCAAAAATAATTAGTCAAGATATTTTTAGTTTGTCAAGAACAGCTACATCGCAATTTACCGCTTTAAAACAACTTTTATTGCAGTTTAACTGATTAAATTGCGAGGTCACAGTTTTTGTGGCACTATAACATAACTTTCAGTATTCATTTTAGTATTAAAGCATTCTATTTATCTTCGATGAACATAACGTAAATACAACGCTTTGTCATATTTTTCTAGTGGTACCTACCTACAAATCAAGCGTTATTGTTCATATAGGGTGACTGGTGACAAATTTTAAATACTGAAGGAGAGCACTCTGTACTCGATTCTGATCGTAATTAAGTAATAAAAGTAGGTTCTTAATTTTTCACCAGAAATTTCTATGAATAAATAAATAAATAAAGATACCTTACTATACTCAGTAAATAATCAAGATGTATTTTTTTATTTATTTTTTCTCTTCATGTATGATCTTAAACTATCACGTCCTGGAATTTTGAAAGTGACCCACCAGTCACCCTGTATGATAGGCTTGCTAGGTTGGTGGACTCCTAAGGGACCACCAAATTAGGGAACTCGGATTTGTCGCCCTCTATGACACGCTTAAGACGGAGTAGGACTTTTTCTTATATTACAAAAAAAATGTGACATGTCAAAAATAGGATCGAATTAATGAATAATTTAAACATAGTATTAGAACTTTTTAACTTCAAACAAACGCAAATTATTTTTGTTAACTGTTATTACTAAGTATTTTAATAAAAACTATGGGACCTGTGCCTGAATAATCAAGAATTTATAATTATTATTATAAGGATAGGTCGTTTGCCTCTGACTTTTGGATGGTTGTTTCAGTGGGCCTCGAAAATCTTTTTATAACTTCAGTTTTGAGTGGTAATGTTGTACTATTACATGCTTTATAATATTTTAGTTTTTCCATCTAATTAGTTTTTTATATAAAGTTCCTAAAAGAAAATTTTAATCTTTTTGAAATTTGATTTATTTACTTTCTACTGATTATTTAGCCAACTGATTACAGGTCATAGAATAAATTGCATATGGCCAAGTCGATATTTCCCCTAAGATACACAAAATGGCGAACAATTTATACATATCTACTTGGTTTGATTTTTTTTTTGACAACAGTTGCTTTTTAACAAGGATATTGTTCTTTGTTGTCCTATATTATTAATCAAAAGGTTAACTCTCCTTGTTATATTTTATTTGTTTACTGCTGATGGATTTACCCGCCTAAAATGTAGCCTTGCATACTGTTGTTCGAGAGAAAGGCTTTTAAAAGAAAAAGAAAATCTCATATCGGGCTAGTAGTTTTTCACTTTTTCTAACGGAATTCCAATATTGGTACAGAAAAGCTCCATATTTAGTAGGACTCAAATTGCAATGTTGGTTCCTGTTACCGTTATTTCTAGTTACCAAATACCTAGTCATTAATGAAAATATACAAAAATAGACCATGTTCATACTAATTTTTTTTTACCAGATTTGCTGAACTTTCGGACTTTCGTACTTTGTAACGGACTATTTGTGATTATAATTATAGACTTATGCAATGAATAATTATTATGTATGTAGCTTCTGTACTTTTTCTCGTTTTGTATTCCATGGATTTTTTTCATTTATTACTCGTATATCTTCACATTTAAAAATGATAGAGATAGATTGTGCCTTAACTACGTAAGAAACTTCTTTACTTTCTCTAGTTTTTTTTCTTCTTGGTGTAATTTTTATTAAAAATTTATTGAAGTATATCGTTTTTTTAATCACTACTACTACCATGCTGGACTAGGAGCAAAGGAAAAACGTTGAAAGTACCAACTGCTTCTCTTCCCGGGCATACTGTAAAATACGGTTACGGAACAAAGGTTTTATTGGAGGTTTTTGTATGGGCGATTTTTTTATCTAACGTCATTATTTTAAAAGTGGAAACTTGTCAATAGCCATAAACTATCCATTTCTCTTCACTGTACTGTAATAGCTGTAACTTTTCCTAAAAGTGTAAAATTAAATAAAAATGAAATAAAGAGGCTGACCCCCTGCCACTTGAATAATCTTTTTCCACCATTACAATAATGCCATGAAATTTGTCAATCATGACCTCAGACACGTTTATAACCTCTGGTGTACTGCTTACCCCATACAGGATACAGGCGTGAAGTTATTTATGTAGTTATTATGACATAAACCTAATGGTCGTCAGAATATAAAAACTCAGCTTTGAGAAACGAAATAAGTAGAATAAATAGTAGACTAGCTGTTGTAGCTTTATTCTACTCGTATAATTAATTGGAAGTTTCATAGCGTTAAGTTTGCTTACATTATTTCAGACTTAGGTGTTAAACAAGGTACAACCTATGAAGCTCATGATACCTTAAAAAATATGAAGTAGGTAGTAAATACAAAATAGACTTTTAAATAGATCCAAATAATTTTGAGTTTCTTCAAAACAAAATAACAAACACTTTACACATATATTTCTATATAAAAAACAGCTTAACGTCAAACAGACAGTAATGGTTTTTCCTTTCCTCTAACTTATGACAGTGGGGTAAGTTACAGGGATAAGTTACTGGGTTGCCCGACCTTGGTAAGTGCCTTTCAAAATGAGCATTGTTTGCAGAAGACGGTTAAATGCATATATCGTGACTACAAAGGGTGTTTGTGATCCTCATAAGCTACAATTTATGACAAAATAATAAGTGATATTGCCACAGCTTATTTAATATTTAAGTAATTTTTTCCCCTATTTTAATCAACTCTTAGTATCACCATCAAAGTTTTTGTGAAGCTTAAGTGCTTGTCACCAAAAATGACTGCTTTATGACCAAAAAAGAAAGTTAACCAACAAAAAAAAAGTAGATTACCCAACTTTTAAAATGACTTCAAACTAATCATTAAAGAGGTTAAAGCTTTTCATTACAAAAACACATTCAAAACGGTTCAACGGTTTGACTTGGCGTCGGGTGAGCTAAACCACTCATCATCATAATCATCATCAACAACCTGGAGACTCTCACTGCTGGACAAAAGCCTATCCCGAGATTCTCCACGTTGCTCGGTAAAACTTTTATATCCCAGTAGGTCAACTTTCGAGAGGAATGTACAAAGTTGAACTACTGGAACAAAAATTCCCACTCGTTCAACTGGTTGAACTGACTAGTTGAACTACTGGGAACTAGCCAGTTTTTCGCAGATCATTGGGGTGTATTGGTCTAGCTGTCGCCTACAGTGTGACAGGACCCCGACTACCAGTTGGGCCAATGTTTGGGGATACTTTTTAAACTTGCTTAGGCCGCTATTTCCTTTGCAATACTTTTTGTGTAAGTACTCGCTTAGCATCAACTGAAGAAAAACAACACTTCGCTTCTTGGTGTGGAGGCTCCAAACCCTGGTAATGGCTGAGTTTTGAGTGATTGATTTTAGTCAAGTCTTACTTAAAGTCAAACTTACATAAGATGCAGCGTCTGCATCTTATGTAAGTTTATTTTTTATATTATACATATACTTACATGTTTCTGGTTACATCTCATTAGTTTCCATTACATAACTTCTAATGAAACTTAGTATAGCCTTTATTCCTAATGTTAGAGATTTTAATATATTGTAAGGTACATACATACTTACCTTTATATACATATATTTATGCCTTATTCTACAACATTAAGCTCCAGTTTCAGAAATCACGGGTCACTGCGCGCAAGACTGGCAGAGGTTATCGATAGCTACGACCACAGACGTTTTTGAAGTAGACCCAACAGGTCAACGACGTATCTTGCATGCATAAAAGTGCTGAATTTAATTTATGTCCAATTGGACTTACTAGTTATCTTTATCAACCAGCACTGTGCTAATTTAATGATTTACTGCCTAAACCTCCTCGTCACCCAAGGGAGAGACTTAAAGCTTTAAAGCTCTGCAATGGGTTCATTAAAAAGAGTTGCGATGATGATGAGATTTACTTTCAGTTAATAACTACTATCAGTACCATCATCATCTTCATCCAACAGTGAACCCCGCAAGTCAACCTACTTTGTATGCCACCATGGCGATATTTGATCTTTTTGTCTTCTTCTTTTATTAATTTTATCTTACGAGTAATTCAAATTATTTAACTCAATTATCAAAAATTTCGTATAGAAAACACGATACACTTAGATTTTGTCCATTGTTGAAGCTGATTTTTTTTAATCGCAAGTGCTCGTTACCACACTTTCTAACCAATTTCAAAGATGCCAACCGTAACGTTATTGAAGTGAAATATTTAATACTTTATATGCGATTAATATTTGCTTCCAATTGCTTCCATGCTGGACTGGGAGCGAAAGAAAAACATAGAATGTGCCAGCTGCTTCTCTTCCCGGGCAAACTGTAAATAGTCAGTTAAGGGACGGAGGTTTTATTGGCATTTTTGCGGGCGACAGGCTGACCCCCTGTCACTGCTATAGTCTCTCTCCATTATAATAATACCTCCAAATTTGTCAAACGTGACATCAGATGGTTTTTATAGCCTCTGGTGTTCTGCCTACCCCATTAGGGATACAGGCGTGAAGTTATGTATGTATGTATGTATGCGATTAATACAATTAAAAGAGGGTTTTATTTAAGATACTGAATCGAGAAAAACTTAAACATTATAATTTTTTGTCTCATATATCTACTTTAAACAAACTCTACGTTCAGGATCATTCGGCAAATTTTCCGGCAGGCCGCCCGCTCGCTCGCTCCTACAAAAATCATTGCTATATGTAGATGTTAGTTGTTGTTACGGGGCTTAAGCACACATATCGTCCAAGACAGTGAAACTTTTGTCGGACATTAAAGCTTCAATAAAATGAAAGGTTTCGAATGTTTAAGAATTATTTGATCAAACTGCAAACACTTTCCTTGAGCAGAAATTATTGAGCTCAATTATTGAAAAATATTGTATTCATAACTGAACACATATTGTATTCAAACAATGATTAAGAACATCATTTTTGTAGCTTAATAAACATTATTTTTAATTCGCGAGCGCTAATGACCGCGCTGCCTGTAAAAGCCACAAAAAGTAGAATATATGCTATTAATCCGATTATTATTGTGTTCAATATGAGATATGTGAAAACTTATAATAATAATAATTTTATGGCTGATATCTACTTTAAACAAGGTCTACGTTCAGGACCATTCGGCAAATTTTCCGGCAGGCCGCCCGCTCGCTCGCTCCAAAAAAAACCACGCTATAGATGTTAGTTTTTGTTACGGGGCTTAGGCACACATATCGCCCAAGTCTGTTATTCACACTCAAATGTGGACAGGTTAACTTTTGTCAAGCATCAAAGTTATAATGCAGTTTAGAGTTTACAATGTTTTTGGATTATTCTAACAAACTGCAAACACTTTATTTAATCACTACCGAAAATTGACTAGTTGTTCAAGAAATATTGAAATGAAAGCCACTATGGTGTTGTTATTTGTAATTTAATTAAGTATTTAATTGAACTGAAATTAAAATTCTCTTAATTTATTATCTTTCTGTGTTACAAATAGTTTAATGTGTTTGTTTCAACTTTGTTGTATAATGAGCGTTTATATTATTTGATATTGTATTTAAACGTTATTTGTCTATAGTCCAAACCCTGGCTTTGGATCCGTCTGTCTGACCACATTTTACTCACACATGACTAAACCGATTTTCTTTTTAATGGATTAAGTGATTTATGGAGTTTCATTTTATCATACATAATAGTATTTATAAAATAACGATGCTGCCTATCGCCTATACTTCCTGTCACTGCAATGGTCTCTCTCCGTCATTATAATGCCTCCAAATGTGTCAAATGAGACATCAGATATTTTATAACCTCTGGTATTCTGCCTACCTTATAAGGGGCATGGAGTTATGTATGTATGTCTTAATTACTAGTGATGCCGAAGGAATCACGCCAATGACTGGAAGCTAGACTTTGCTACCATTGTTAACGTGTAATTACGAAAAGTGGCTTTTCATTTAACATTATTTATTTATTTCATTTAACGTGTTTGAAGAACGTATAAAACGCCATGCTCTTCTCTATATTTTTACTTTAGTCTTTATATAGAACGAATACTTTAACTTACGTAGCGCATATTCAGTGCAACACTATTAAAAACTATAATTTTTTCCTTTTTTTACTTTGTGCAAAAGAAAACTCACGTAAAGTCTTTGGATCACAATTTAACTATAAAATATTGAATGTGTTTAAATGTTATATTTCAAACATTTTGAATTACATAAAGCTATCAAAATAGTAATTAAGCCTTAGTTTTATTACAGTTGTGCTTTTAATTAAATTTGATGAAAGACACGGTCTTGATTTATAAACCAAATATATTTCATATTTGTTGAAAGCTAAAACTCAAATTAAGGCAGTGCCATCTTGTGTAGGCTAAATCAAGTTCCATAGGTTGTCGTTACAAGTCAATACCTTTTTTATAGAAAATGCGCACAAGCTTGAGAAGCATATAAAAATATTCTTATAAGGTAATAACCTACTATCAAGTGTATAAAAAGTATTGAAGATTGTTATTACAAAGCATATCATTTGATTTTTGTGAAGCAAGGCGAAAGGAACGGAAGAAATTTCAAGATCTGTATTTTTCCTGTTTTCCTACTTCAGATAGCCATTAAATTTTCAATACCTCCACACAATTTAATATCACACAATATCACCGTATCATAAAAATATCTTAATTGAAGGTGGATATTATCGCTATAATGTGTTTTTTAAACACTCAGGTACACAAAGTTTTAGAGCATGGAGCATTAATATTTGATTCTGAAGTGTTAGGTAAGATCCGGCGGCCCGCAAATTTGATCTATCCATTACGCAACCAGCCCGCTTGCTACAATGCCTTGTTTTACACCTGAAGGGCTCCCTTTTTAAATATTTTATACCTAAGATACAAAACCCCTCTCATTATACTGGTCCTTTTAAAATCTGCATATTTGAACATGAAAAATTTACCGCTTGAAACCGGTTTTTATACTTACATAATATTTTCAGATAAGTTTACCAAAAATATTGACAGAAAAGTAAACAAAAATAAAAGGTAAAATGAACGACCCATAACTTATAACGTCAGACATATAAATTCAAAAGTAACGGTTTCCGCCGCGAATGGGTTGAAGAAATACTAACTTATGCTATAAAGTAAATCTTACCTCAAGATAAATCATCCAAACTTTAGGTTGCACGGGCGCTACTCCGCTTGTTAACGTCACTTGAGCCCTTATCTGTCCGGGTCGGTTACAGTTCAGGCAAGCACTTGTTTCTTTTGCATAGGAAAGTTTATGCGTTCGCGGGTATTTCGAAGTTGGGGCGGGCGGCCAATCGAGAGGAGGGCTCGCTTACATCGCCACCGAAGAAGTGGCGCCGTGAGGGGGACAGAGGATTCGCGGGGTATGAGCCACTGCGCCTGCGTGGGATTCGTCCCCGGATCTGGCTGACGTCACGCTCTATCCGCCAAACTGCCGCCCGAATCGCGGAGTTTGGCCCCGACACCCTCATTTCACACTCCTTCGGCCACACATTGCTGTGGACAAACATGCCAGACTTGCGTTCTATGACTAATTATAGACAGGGATATTTAGGGTACTAATGCTTGAAAAAATTTGACCTTGGGTTCTGACCGTGACTATGGGTTATCACAAGAGCAATTTATATTATATTAGTGTCAGCCGCAAAGTATGAAGAAATCTACATCGAGGAAAGTTTGTTAAGTTTCAAATGGGAAAAATCATAGAGAAATTAGTTAAATATGTTCTAAACAATTTTAGGTAGATATTAAAGAAAATCCTGAAAAACAAATGATGCACTAATTATTTTTT
Source organism: Stenoptilia bipunctidactyla (assembly GCA_944452665.1). Lineage (NCBI taxonomy): Eukaryota > Metazoa > Arthropoda > Insecta > Lepidoptera > Pterophoridae > Stenoptilia > Stenoptilia bipunctidactyla. Next base: position 11,809,216 of record OX101727.1, read on the forward strand.
ATTAAGGTACTTAAAGTGTAAAAGATTACAATAGTTTATCTTTCGTGTTTTCTTAAGTCTAATGTTAAAAGAAGAAAAGTATATTGTTATCTTTTTTATGTTTATGACTATAATGTTTTTTATGTATTATATTTTATATACGAGTATATAACTTCATACCGTTTTCGAGACGGATTTTTAAAGTTAAGCTCTATAAATTATTAATTATTATCTTCAATAATCAACGAATGCAGAGCATGAAAAAAACCGACTTCACGTCAACACTTTGGCCGACTTATAATGTCATCCACGTAAACATTCTCCGAAGTTATACATATTGTTTCAAAAATTTGAAATTTTCGATGTAGTACCCCACCGATTTCGATGACATTTATGTGAAGTATCCTCTATAATAAATAAATAATAATAAAAATAATAAAATCCCCAGACAATCACACCAACTACATGGCCCCAAAGTAAGCATAGCTTGTGTTATGGGATACCATGTAGCGAACTAGGGGGGAACCTAGAATATAAATACATAAATAGATAAACATCCAGACACGGAACATTTTTTTTTTCTTGTTCCGTGCGGGAATCGAACCCGCAACCACTAGCGTCTGAGGCAGACAGGTTTACCCCATCGCCAAAGTGGTCGTCATTATATCCACTTTGGCCACATCATATGAATTAAGAATTTTTAAAATCGATTCATAATGTCTGACATTTCGTGTAACAAAGACACAAAAAAAAACATACAGACAAATAATTGAGATCCTCCTCCTTTTTTGGAAGTCAGTTGAAAAGTAGCTTTTAGTTCATAGGATTTTAACAGTTCGTTTTTTATTAAATTATTACAATTGACGACCGATTGGTGTAGTGTGACAAAAAACATTTCCTCCTATGCCAGAGGTCTGGGATCGATCTTACAGGGGTAGATATTTGTGTAATTAATAGCTACAGATATTAGCCAAGTCATATATATTTATTTTATTGTGCTGGACAAGTGGTGCTAATATTAGAAACTACCTATATTTTTATTAATCTTCCTAATATTATAAATGTGAAAGTTTGGATGTATGGATGTTTGTTCCTCAATCAGGGCAAAACGGCTCAACGGATTTGGATGAAATTTGACATGGTTATAGTATACAGTCTGGAATAGCACATAGGGTACTTTGTATAGCGATATTCCCACGGGATTCGAAATTGCGCGGGTAAAACGCGAAACAGCTAGTATTAAATTAAAACTTAAATAAAACCAAATGCTTACGTTAAGCTCAGTTTTGCTACTTTTTTAATCTTTTGTGAGCTAAAGCAAACTCTCTATAAAGGCTTCTGGAACATCAAACGTTGCTTTTGCGTAAATGAACTCCGGCAAGTGCTCGTATTTGTTAAAAAATTCTCAAATTGTCGGCTACAATTCATGGGATATTGGATTTTTTTGAAAATCCCCTAAAGATAAAATGGTTGAAAGCCTGGCAATGACACTTTTGTATTACAATAGGAAATTTATAAGTCTTTTTTAGACCTTTCTTTTTCAATTTTGGTGGCGCTTGTTTCAAACAGAATGATTTAAATTTTTATTAAATTATCTTTGAGTGTACATTTCGCATGTACATTCTTTTTCGAAAGCTGTGTATGACTTTTGTGTATATGACAATAGTTGTGGTAAATTAAAGTAGGCAGGTTTCGATGGATCTAGTAATTAACTATTTAGTAGACGTACATTTACATACATACATACATAACTTCACGCCTGTATCCCTTATGGGGTAGGCAGAACACCAGAGGTTATAAGACCATCAGATGTCACGTTTGACAAAGGAGGTATTATAATGATGGAGAGGGGCTTTTGCAGTGACAGGGGGTCAGCCTATCGCCCACAAAAACGCCAATAAATCCTCTGTCCCTTAACTGACTTTTACAGTATGCCCGGGATGAGAAGTAGCTGGTACATTCTACATTTTTTCTTTCGCTCTTATTATAAAAGTTATTAGTTATTTATAAAAGTACATTTATAAAAGCCATAACTCGAGTTTTCTCAGTATAGATACTGGTATCTCTAGACTCGTAATACAGCATTATTGCAGTAGAGATTGTAAATGGTCGATCGTTAGTCAGCAAAAAAATTTTTAATGTTGATAGTTTTTGCCTAGAGCGCTCAAATTCTATAAATAACATATAACCTAATAAAAGTAAGATGAAGAGCTCATACAAAGGGATGAGAACAAGGATAACTCAGTGAAGAAATAACGTGTAGAGGAAAAGCAGTTCCTAAAAAATACTGCCAGGAATAACAAGGTACTCGAGAACATTTTTGAAAACGATTCTAACTGTGTTAGTCGTAAGAAATTATTATGGTGTCAGTACTCATAACACATTATTATCATGATCAGCATCAGAAGTATACGAATTATTCCGTAAAGAAGTCCGAAAAGTATCTCTAGACAAATTGGTACCTATCGGTAAGTACCTATGGGATTTTATGATTATATTTCTATGGTGTTTCGCACTTGGTTAGTCCAAGAACTTAGATCTTTAGTAAAATCATTTAAAAAAATGCAACAAATTGGTATTAAGTCTGAATAAACAAAATGTTGCTTTTCATATATTAATTATATTAACATAATCGTTTTTCAAAGAAGCAAAGAAAAAGAATCTCTAGAGATCATGCTTTCTATATTTTTTTTTTCTAAATAATAAAAGTAGTTAACATTCGGATTTTATTCGGTATGTTAAGTTTATGTTAAGTATCACCTATCATTATTTTAACAAGATTTTTCATAAAGAATGTTTGGTCGTTTGCTGTTCGCAAAGGTAAGTAAGCTATTTTCACTATATAGTATCAAACAAAATCGTTATTTTTCGGATTTATGAGTAACAGATCAAACTTTTTCCATATAAAATTTTCTTAAAAAAGGTTTATATGGAATAGAACAAACGTTAGCCAATTTTATTTTGATAATGGCCAAATATCAGAAAATTACAATTTTTGGTCTAATCATGCAAATACCAAACACCACAGAGTTATACTTTTACTCGATGACGTTTCGGTGTCTTTATGCTTTATGGAGTTGATAGTAAGGCGATAATGACGTAATTAAATCCAGTAAAAAAGAGTTTCATTTAATGAAATATATCCTGAAAGCATCGAGTCAAAATTTAAATTCAAATTTAATTAAAATAAATTTAAATTTAAAATGTAAATATACGCGATAAATCCGGTTAAAAAGTGTTTTATTTAATAATATGAATCGCGAAAACTTAAGACAATATTAATAATTTCCTAATTAATTATATTTATTTTTGGATAATCCTAATTGACAAGTAGCATTTAGAATGTCATAAATTTTTCAATTATGTGTATGTCAAGGTATACTTAGGTTCAATGTATTTAATAATATTATAGAGATATAAAAAACGTTCTATTCAACGAAGGCATATGAAATTATATTTTCAGGTAACTACTTAGTTCGTTATTAAGGTGAGACTATATCCTTCTGTTATTAATGAATATAAAGATAAAATTTCAAAATCTTTGTGTTCGAGCCATTCAACCCTATATAGGCTATTCATCTTTGAAGTATGAGGTCGATAACGCATTAGTCTAGACAGGGGATACATCGATATTAGATTTCTGATAATGTCGGTGATATTCGCTGGACAGTAATGTCAATGTTTGTTCGAGAACACATCCATCATGCTGCGGCCATCAGGCTCATGTTTGACGATTGTGGGCTTTTAATTTATTGTGATTTGGGAAACTTTTTTAGAAGTGGTTTTTTTTTTGTTTTTTTTTTTCTAATTGTGTGGGTTTTATTTGAGATTAAATGAATACATATCAAGGTAATTTTATGGTACATTTTCTTTTGTTGTGATTACGTTTTTGTAATAACCATTGCTCTACCTGGGCTTCTTGTTTTGCAGATAGCTTCAACAGTTAACGTGATATTTTAGTCAATTTACACAAATCTCTGATTATGTGTATCTTTTTCTTAGATTACCTTTAGAGAAATCCTTTGTTGAGAACTGTATAAAATCTTTTTTGAATTCATCGCATTCAGAGAGGAAGACCCACATGGCGACTTTTCATTCATTTGATTATTTTAATAAATGAAACTTAAGGCTCTATTGTTAAAATGAAGTGAGCGAAGACATTACATGTTAATTCACCATATTACCTATGAGCCAAGATGTTGATTGAAACACTATGTCTAGCCAACTTGTTCTATGAAAACCAGGTAAATATACATAAATATTAAGTTTATTTTGTATTAGAAATGAACATACAAAACTTCATATTAAAACAAACGTAAGCAAATTATTGTGTTTATCATACAAATATCCGCCCCTCGAGAATTCAAACCCAAGACCTTTGCTGAAAGGTAAAGTTACCTCTGTATTAAAAAGTTTTAAAAACACTAGCCTACATAATCCCTGCGTCATAATTCTGTAGTCACAGCCATATTGGAGCAAAACTTGGCCGTGAAACCTGCCGAAAAAAGGATCCGCTTAGAATAACTTAGAATAGAAATGCCCCTGGATATAAGTGTTGTAAAAGGTGAAGGTGTCGTAAGTAATCCGGGTGACCCCCGTTTGGTGATAGAATCCCGCCAACGTCCGCCTGGCCAGCGAAGACCCTTTATACAAGGTGTTTCTTTTGAATTCCCATAACTCTAGGGTATTAATGGAACCATGTAATAGAACCAAATAACATGTAAATAATTTGTTTTCTTTTTCATTCAAAATAATTCAATTAAGTCAAAACATCTTATGTAAAACACCTTTATGCGATGTATGACAACGTGGCATTTTCTATCCCTTCTTTATCACTATGCACAGGTACAATTCGCAACGTTTTGCGTTGTACATTGTATGCAATCTTAGCGTTTAATTTTTGTTGTTGTTTATTGTATTAGCTTCAGTGACACGCGCCTATTGAATGAATGTTAAAGCGATTTTACAAGGGTAATAAATTATGAACTCATTATATTAAGATCAATCATATCTTGGGAAGAATGCACTTTTGAAACACATATTCTTAGGCAAAAAGTATTATTTTTTAGTAAGGTATCAAACCTTAAAGTTATGGGATATCAAAAAGAACACCTTGTATAAGATCTGCCGCCAAATATTACAGCATTTACAGCTCCAGCGTTGATGTGTTGCGGTAACGTTTTCTGAAGAGCTATTTCTTGCCTAAGAAAAGGCAAGATGAAATGCTTCATCTTTGACCTTATCTTTACTGACCTTCAGGTGAGATTGAGGTCAAAAAATAGACAATAAGTCTATAATGAAAAAGAATATAACAGCTATGCTTCCATCTGTCTGTTCGAATCATTGTTGACAAATATCCTATATTCCTGACACGTAGACTCATTGCCCTGGCAATTGTCCCATACTAATAAGAAGCAATGTTTACTTACAATTGATTGCTAACCCAGGGTTACAAATTACTCTTTCAACAAGGCTTTGCCTGTTAATATAAAAATACTTTATCAACATCTATTTTTTTTTTTATTACTTACTTTATTTTTTATATTTGGCATTAATTTTGAATAAGCTAGCGTTTATAGTTTGAGAGATACCTTATCATGAGTTTTTTCTGCGACCCTAATTCTTTGCTCTCGAGTGTAGATGACGTAGAAATTTATGACATCTAATATTAATAATTTCATTTTTTTTAATTCAGCATTGTCGTTGTACTCGATTACGGCAAGCAAAATTATACCGAATAAGCAGTGCGAGCACAGAACTTTATCAACTCATATTGTTACGAATGTTCGTAGTATAGTATGGAGACGGTTTGTTAGCAATAATTGAAATGTATCCATTGTCGCACAGCCAGCTTAAATAAATGTGTGTCTTGTTAATTTGTAATGTTGTGCTCTTAAATAACTGTAAAATAAAAAATTATATTATTACTAAAAACTTACGACCGTCTCCATACTATACGAACATTCGTAAACATTTATAAACGAGTCGATAAGTCGATAGTTCTGTGCTCGCACCGCAGGATCATCTTGCCTTACTTGAGGGAGTTTTGGCACCAACACTCATAAAAGGTGGGTGTGAAGATTAGGTCAACACACACATACATAACGTCACGCCTGTATCCTTTATGGGGTAGGCAGAACACCAGGGGTTACAAGACCATTTGATAGTATTGTCTTAAGTTTTCACGATTCATAATTTAAATAAAACTACTTTTTGACCGGATTAATCGCGTATAATTTCGTGACCACGGGGTCTGCAAAGACACCGAAACGAGTTGAAATGTAAAATATAAATTATACGCGATTAATCCGGTTAAAAAGTAGTTTTATTTAGACCATTTGATGTCACGTTTGACAAATTTGGAGGTATTATAAAGATGGAGAGAGACTATTGTAGTGACCGGGGGTCAGCCTATCGCCCACAAAAACGCCTTTAAAACCTCTATCCCTTAACTGACTTTTACAGTATGCCCGGGAAGAGAAGCAGCTATCACATTCTACGTTTTTCTTTCGCTCCCAGTCCAGCATGGAAGCAAATATGAATATAATATTAGGTCAAATATGAATATAATATTGCCGGAAAACATCACCACTGGAGATATTATATTTGGCGGCAGTTTTCAAAGCTAGTCGTTTGCCAAACGGACCCTGACGGGATCCTACCACCAAGCGGGGGTCACTCTGATTAGTCGCCTTGTACGAAACGCGTATCCAGTGGCGATAGTTATTCACTTATAGGCTATTCTAAGCCGAACATACACGGGATGTATATGTATTTTTTTAATTGTCCTTCTTTTATCGTTTCTAAAACAAGTCAACAGTTTTCGTATCGGTAATCTTTGCCCAAAAGAGAATGACATTTTTGATTTAGCTATGAAAATAACCGAAAATTAGTTACGCTGCAGCTTTTCATGATTTTCACGTACAACGGCACACGCTGCTGAACCAGGCCTTTATGCCAACCTACCTTTGTGCGATCCCGATCGGAGTCTTTCATTTGAAGCCTTTTCAAAAATACGTTGAATTTACAGAATCAATTTCTTGTATTACAGTTTTTTTTAATTGATATGCAAGATATAAGGAAATGAGAGTCTTAGTTATTACATTTAACTTTTTTTCACTGTGGACAATTTTATTGGCTTGATCTGGTACCTACTCAGCAAATCGAATGACCATACAAGAAAGGAGAAATGGCAAAACATGAATGTATGTAGATATATGAATGTAGGTCTATCTCTAAGGACGAGAAATACTCATGAATGACGCTCTAAGGCACGCTCGAACAAACTGCTGATCTAGATAATCCTTCCCATTGAAGTCAATCCTTAACCGAAGATTGTAGCCAACCTCTTGAGTATTGTATATTTCGTGAATAATATGTTTTTATATATAAGTAAATTTAGTCCTGGTTTGCTTATTTGCTTAGCAACCAAGCCCAGTGACATAAATCTTTAGATTTGTGACTAAATAGTAATAAAACATGTTTAAATTTTCATATAGAAATGTCTGAAAATGTATCACTGTTATTAATTAAATCATATAGCATAAGTATAATTAATGAACTCAGGGATACGTAATGGATAGGGATAATATAATAATAGACATGGCCCCAAAACTGATTCGAACCATTAAAGGGACCTTATACAGTAAAAGATAGATTGAGTTATTGCTCGTTTGATGTAACTGAATATGAAAACGTAGGAAGTCATTTCAATGATATAATATACTTTAGAAATAAGGTTTATTTTACCTAAAGTAATTTCTGTTTGATGGGTTATGGGTTACCAGGAACTCAGCTTTGCAGCATTAACGGAACGTTTTCTCATACCAATGCAAAGTCAAATAAACGGTAAATAAATGTTTTCCTGCTATTTTAATCTAAATTATTACCGATTTGAGATATACATGTTCGTGTACAAAATTGGACTCAAGTTATGTACAACAAATCGCAAAGCGAGCAATGGGGCGCCTGGCGTGCTCTGGGCGGGTGCTGGGCGGGCAATCTGATTCTCCAGAAGGGACTCCAGAAGATCACCAACTCGTTCATGGGTCTTTTTTTTTTTTTTTTTTGTTTTTCCGCCACAGAAAATTTTGGGCACCCCCTAAAACAAGCTTTAACCAGTAAAGCAAGCTTTAGCGGGAGGAGGATGAATCCTATTACGGACGAATGGGCATTCTATAAGCTGTTAACCCCAGTGGCTAACGGCAAATAGAATGCCCAGACAGTGTGGAGACTCACTCAGTGAAGCCGAGCATACCCACTAAACATCCCCCTTTACTGACTCACCTTGATTGAGGCCATTAGTCTTCATCGGAGCGACAGCCAATTGGAGAGAGAGGCTGCGCAGTGAGCGGCATCCAGACGGCTGCCACCAAAAGGAACTGAAAGTGAGAAAAAACAAAGCTAAGATTAGCAGAAATGACAAAGCTGAAACTAAGATATTATCTAGAGTGATCAGACTCACTCTGAGATAGGAATGCTGGAAAGAAGGACTACGTTTAGAAACGTTGAGCTTGCTGGAGTTTCCTGATAAGGGGAGCGAACTTGGTTAGGACCGGAAGAGCACCGTTGAAACCCTCTGGGCTGGCGTCGAGAGCGGCGCCGAAAGCCAGGATCTCGTCGATGGGAGCGAGCTGGATCCAGAACGCCATGCGGTCTTGAGAACCATTTGCATTCTGGCACTGGGAAGCCGATTTGGCGGCCGGTTGCGATTGAGTCGCGACCCGGCTGCGCTGACCTGGAACGATAGAAGTAAAGGCCTTAGGGGCCTTGGAACTGACTGGAGAGGCGTCCGAGCTAGGCTGCGGTCGCTCTCTCCAGTTCTCGATGGGCTTCACGGTAGCCCTGGCAGCACGCGGTGCCTTGGGGCAGCCGCGAAAGTTTGCTGTGTGGCCTGACTGGCCGCACAAGACGCAGGACGGAGCGGTGGGCGATTCGGGAGTGCGAGAGCACTCCTTAGTCCCATGCGGTTCTAGGCACTTGACGCACCTAGGGGAAGCATGACAATTTGCCGCCGCATGACCATACAATTGGCAGCGGTGGCACTGACCTGGAAAACCAAGCTTGTGTGGTACCTCGACGCGGATGTTGGAGAGACCGCACACGGTGAGCTTGCCTCTGAAAATGGACTGCCCTTGCGGGCTCCTCGCTAGGATTACTAGCGCTAGTGGGAACTGCTTGCCTCGGCGGCTGTGCATTTTGTGCACAGATTCGACGGGGAAGCCTTGAGAAGACAAGTCCTCTTGGATTTGCTCGTTCGAGAGCTCGAACGGCACGTTCCTGAGGACGGCACGAATCTTACGCTCCTCAGGGAGGGCGTACGTGTGGTACTCGAGCTTTTGATCAGCAAGAAGCCGAGTGAGATTCCTGAAATCGGGAATGGAATTGACAACGACCTTAATAGAGTCACCCACGTTGGATGCCTTACTATACTGGATCTTGGGATTGTGTCTACCGCAGAGAGCTGAGACCTCGGTCCAGCGGCTCTTGTCCCGTAGAAAGACGGGGGGCGGAGACTTGACTTTCGGCGGAGCCGAATCTGATTGCGACGCAGGCTGTGACGCCGGGATCGCTGAAACAAAAGGCGCAGGAGCAGACGCCGGTGCGACATTTTGCGGAGCAGGAACAGCGGCTGGAGCAGCTGAAACGGATGGAGATAAAGTCGAAGAAGCATCTTGCTTCTTCTTCTTAGACTTGGACTTTTTGCGAACCTCGGTGAACGGAGCAGGAGATTCTGGAACTAAAGGAGCGGAGTCGGAATCACTACCCGGCGGGGTAGTTTTCCTTTTGCATGCGGTGGAGTCTACCAATATGCGATCTGAAAGAGGGGCGACGTACTCAGATGGATCTGGAGACGCCGGAGAATCGGTTTGGAACCCCTGAGAAGAGGAGGCGACCTGAGGACGAGCGGACAATTGCTCTCGCAAGGACTCGATTTGAGCGAGAAGGGCAGACTTCTCGGCTTCCAGTGATTGTTTTTCTCTGGACAACTGACTGATAGTAAACTGACTGATAGCAGCTGAGGTACGAGATGACTGCTCCAGTTCTTGAAGTTTGAGAGATTTCTCTTTCTCAAGAGCCTTCCAGTGATCTTTATTTTTTATTTGATATTGAAGTTCATCAAAGACCTGATCGTAGTGATCGCAATGATCGCATTCATCGCAACCATCGCAATCCCCGGAGCACCCAGGGTGATCCATTATGCTGGGCTGAAAAAAAAAAGTCTATCGAAGACAAACTGCGCTGAAAAGAAGAACGACCTATTACGGACCTATTGCCGGTGAACGGCGGACGATCAGGCTTCGTTGGCACGGTTACGTATCCACCTGACCAGCGATGCTTCGGCCGGCAGCAGTCGGGTCCGCCCTGAAAAGGGCAGATGAATTAGCCCCGACACCACACAGCCTCCACAAGAGAAAACTTTCCGAAAGAGCTTAACTTGGCACCTGACCCGCACGAGTGCGGGGGAGGGAACAAGGGCAGCGCAATACGAACACTCGGGAGCGGCCGCAGACACGACCGTTCGGGAGCGAACGCGTTCATGGGTCAATGTGTACGCTTTTATAATAAAATTCCAAAATATTTAAGATTAACCCTTCGATAGATTTAAGGATAAGTTTTATTATAAGATATCCGGATGCAAGAAGATTGTAAATTGTTATTGTTATTGTGTATTTTTAAAAGATGATTGCTGTTGAGTTTCTTGCCACTTTTTCTCAACAGATCGACTTTCCGAAGTGGTGGTAGATTCAGTTCAATTTGTAAATTGTGACTTATTTCAAATGTATTTAAATACTTACGAAATAAAGATTCTTTTGACTTTGACTTTGATCTAAAAGAGCTCTAAAGTTGGTAGCCAGCCATCCTCACCGATTCCTACGACAGTACGGGTTCCATTCTGTTATGTCGCACTTATCTAGGGGCACTTGATTATTCTTAGCAAACACAATCCTAGATTGCTATTCTAGAAACTAAACAGGATATAAAAGCTTAGACCTTTTTTTTACTGATATTGAATTAAATTTAAAAAATAAAGGAACAAAAGTTCTTAAAGAAGTACCTATTGCCAATTAAATGGAAAGGACAGAATGGAGTTTTTGTTACATAAGAACAATTATGGTAGCGAGGACTAGTTTAATGAGTTGGAAAAGTTCGAGAACGATGCAACGATTATATCCCGCTCACTTTCAAGTTTTCACAATGTAGCTTTTTATAAAAAAAAAATAAAGAAGAACACTTTATCTAATTTCTAGTTTTGGAATGATAGTCATCAAATGATAATATTCAGCAATATCAATAACTTATTTCGCTATTAAAATGTGACGAAAATAAACTTAAAATCCTTTTATTTCTGTATCAAAAGACACTTAAAAATATTGCAAAATGACAGAGCCCAATAACTGGCAATTTCAAACTTTTCCTTCCGAGGGCCGAGGGCAAAGCAATCTTTACAAAACCTTTAACTTCACTAGAATTTCTTTTTAAACGTCGCAGCCAATTGAGTAACTCTTTTCAGGAGCTTGTTTTGTTAATAAAGCTTTGTGAAATTATTTAAGCAAACGGGGTTGATGGGTAAGTCGCTACAAGGGTTTATGACTGGAAGTAGGAAAAAGATATCATAAACTCAAAAGGGAAATATCTGGTACATATAAATTTTTATATAATCCAACGAAATTTTAATTTAATTTATCATGTTTAAAGGAATTTGGATTATTTATTATGGTATGGACTGATGATTCTGATTTAATACAGGTTTGGATGATAAGTATATTATTTTCAGTATTTTCGATGTATGGATTAGAATGATCTGAATTAATTCCAAAGGAATAAAACGCCATTCAATATTGAAATTTATATAACATCAGGTATTACTAACGATTAACTCTGATTATTCCCACGTTATAATTATCAAAACAAATCCTTGGTTTCATGGAAAATACACAATTGTTTACATATCAACAATTTTATTATTACATACAGTTTAAAAAACCTCATCTATATGGAAAGGTGTTTCATTTAAAAAATTTGGTATGAAAATCAACTGGTAAATGTAAGATGTAATACTCTTTCAATCGCCATACATGCTCTGTTCATATATAAATTGTATTTAAAATATTTTACACTCCGTGTTTATAATAAAGTTTAAATAAATTATTTAGTCTAATATTAATAAATAAGGAGTATAATTATTATTCAACCTAATTATTTAGTTAGTGGTAAAAAAATCCAAGAGCGTGTCTGAAGTCTGAAGATATAACAAACGGACATAAGTAATGGGCAGCGTCGTTCTGCATAACAATGACACAACGATCGTCGAGCAGTTCGCCAATTATATTTCCATTGTCCGGTAGAGATGAAACGTTCAAATCAGTTTTAATAAAAGGAATAAAACCTTTTTAAATGTGATCTTTATTTAGTATTAAAAAACTTAAGTATTTTTTAAGTTGGTCTTAGTATGAGACCTTAAAACAATATTTCCAGTTATGATAAAAGTCTCTAAAAATACTTTTCTTTTCTATAAAGATTTAGCCCGCGTTTGAACTTAATGTCATCTTATGGTAAAGGTAGAAGATGAAAGCTCACGCGCTGCGAAAAGAACTGGCGCTTCATAAAATGTTGCCGGAATGTGTTCGCCGGAGTGGTAATATTTGGCGACAGGTTTATATGAAGTATGTTGGCTGGCCAGTCGATCCCTGACGGGAACCTTCGAGTGCAGTTCACTCGGATAAGTCACCTTATACGAAAATTTTATCAAGGGGCAGTAGGTAGGGCTATTCTGTGCCAAACCTAAACGGACTAAAATATTTTAAAATCGATTACAGATTTAATTTTCAAAAGAAAAACTATAACGACCAAATACAAAAAAATAAATTCTGTACCTATTATCTCTACCACGTGCCTGTTTAAAAGCTCGACTTAAAAATCTATAAGCTTACTACTCTATCCAAGTTTACGTAAGAGATAAAACTCATCAATAGAATTACTTACAAACAGTCCCATCTATTCTTTGCGAAAACGTGAAGTCGTTTCGTAAAACAAGGTTAGATTCTGTGATAACATAAGCTTTACGCCTTTTCCGGGTTGCCGGGTATCTTCTAAGGCAATTTATCTAAGTCACTCTCGCGTATACGGTCAATTACCTAAGAATGTAGATATGTATAAGGACTTTTTATCAACTGTATGTAAGTGGAATGACTCTTAGTTTAGCTAAACTTTAGAGATGTTTTCTGTTTTAGACTGAAAAGGTAATATTGCTGTAAGTTTTCACAGTTCATTCTTTCAAATAAACTTGAAATCCTTTCAGTTTATCTTTGTGATTTTTGTGGACGGTTACGGACAAATAAAATAAGGAAGTTAGAGTCTTTAAAAATTGACTGTTAACATCTTCACCCTACTTGAAAATATATTATTATTAAATTGAAGTGACTCGTGACAAAGGTATGATCTTGAGATTATCCAGATGTTCTTCTTTGGAGGTGTGCGAATTCCTCCAAAGAAGAACATCTGGATAATCTCAATTCCTGTAAAGGAAGATTTTCAGGGCTCCAATATTGATTCCGCTGTGAAACTTAATAAAATATATCACTACAGCAGCAGTGAAAAAAATATGGCCCTGCGAAATACAGAAATCCTAAATTAATCATCAAGTTACCTTTCCTTCACCTTTACTTTGACAATTGACAACCTCCATATTTACCCAAAGTTCCAGAATGATATTAGTGTCGTTGCATGGGACTCGTGAAAATACACCAATTCATAAAAACAGTAACTTCAAGTAAAAGAGCGATAAAAATTGAAAAAAACAATCGCAGACTCAATATTCGACTGTCTAAATAAAAAAATAACAAAGGAAAAAATTTAATTTTTCAAACTGTCGTAATAATTTACACTTGAAATAACTTTCTAAAATTGATATAGACCATGATCGTAGCAATAACAGTGGTGATCATGGTGCTTCATATCGAGAACTCTAAATATTCCATTTCTAAAGTTATTTCAAAAGATTATATTGCGCGGTTTAGAATAGTCTCATTTTATTGAATTTGAGATACAGGGAAAAACATGTATCTTGAACCAAACGAATACCGAACACAATGTGGACTTTTTCCTGTTTATATGAAATAGATCATTAATCTTCGGACATGATCAATGCTTAGCCAATGAAAAGAATATTTTGCTACTATACAAGACACTACAATCGCACTTTACTGGACATTATAGATCCGATACGTGGGACATTATCGAGACAAATTAAGGACGCATTAGAAAGCACATAAAACATCTAACGACAAATGTTTTTGGTTTTCCGCTTTGTTGTTTTTTGCAATCGGATTGTTATTTGTTGGCCAGGGAAAATTCTTCTATGTTGTGACTACAATAATCCTTCTATCCTTTGAAAACTAAATCTTGGACCAAATGAAATTGTAAACAATGCTACTGTCGACACGGCAATTATATCTATGATCTCTGGTGCCTTGGATGATTGTTTGACAGCAGTTTGAGAGTTACTGGGTTCAAGGCCCAGTCTGGCCAGGTTACAAGTTTTCTAAACTAACGCAGGGATTTTGTCAGAGACGTAGTATTATAATTTCACTAGTGAGTTTATTATTGTAAACACACATTATTGTAAACAACGACCGGTTACTATAATTTCAGTGTCTCTTTTCAATGATATTGTAATTTCACGGGGCCGCAACAGTTATATTTTAATAACCCTAGACGTGGTATCATTTTTACCTGTGGCGGGGGTTCCGCGCATTCTGATTGGTCAGTCAGGCAAGTTAATCAGACGCCATTTGCAAAACAATAGATGTAAACATTAGAGCGTACTAATTTTTAATCTTTTTTAACACATAAATTTTGCTGTTTTAAGTGATATTTTCTTGATAATTTTAGAGCGTGAGCAACTGGAAGTCGTTCAATTTTCAGATACATTAAAATAAAGTAAAAACAATTGTGAGATTGGAGATTGTAGTATGGGAAGATTTCGACACAGAGCTACGAAAATACTACAGTGACCGATCTGATAAAATAAAAAAGCCGGAAAATATTACGTGTGTTTATACACGAGCCGAACGAGCGAAGCGAGCGTAGAGCGCCATTATCCAGGGGGAGTTTACTAATTTATTAGCCAATGCTGTCGATGGCAGCCGGACCCAAAGTGGGACAAATCTATACGTATGAATGAGAAAGCTTTAAAGTACTTTGCTTTGACGTAAGTCTATATGTCAATCTTCTCAAAAGTGACAATCGAAGACAAACAATCAACCATCGCCAACGACTGACTGACGCCATTTATAAAAACGGTTCATTGCGTTAACTGCGTAATATCAGCAACCCATTTTTGATTTGAAAACCTGTAAAATTTTTGATTTGAAAATCTGTAAGCTGTGTGTTTTTACGGAAGTGCTATTTGTTCAGTGTGAAATTGACACTTTATATTGTGATAGTGACACTAAATATCGCCTACTGATCGCACAGGTGGCGGGGTTGCTATCTATCTTCGTTCTAATATGGCTTTTAAAATAGTCAAAAGTTCAACACACCCTTTAAGCGACACTAATCCCATAGAATACCTATTTATTGAGGTCGCGATGGGTACTACCAAAGTCCTTCTAGGAGTTGTCTACAGCCCTTCTCCTACAGCAAACTATTTCCCGATTTTTGAAAAGCTGCTAGAGGATTTGGTACCCCTCTATAGCCACACAATTATAATGGGTGACTTCAATACATGCCTTTTAAAAAAAGATTCCCGGGCGAAAAAACTAAATTCTTCAGTCAATGCATGCAACCTTAATATTTTGCCATCTTCTGCAACTCATTTTTTTCCTAACTCTGTTCCATCCCTACTAGACCTAATAATTGTATCCTCACTTGACCATGTAGTACATCATGGACAAATCGAGGCTGATGCTTTTTCATATCATAACCTGATATTTCTATCTTACAAAATCAAACCCTCCAAAGCTAAGCCTCAAATCCTGATGCAAAGAAATTTCGATGGAATTAATTTAGAAAACTTGCTTAATGACGCACACGAAGTCAACTGGTCTGAGGTCCTAAATGCTGACACACCTGATTTGCAAATAGAAATGTTTAACTCCCTGCTCTTGCAGCTTTATGACCGTCATGCCCCAGTTCGACCGGTGAAAATGAAACATCTTCCTGCTCCATGGCTAGATGACCAAATAAAATCGATGATGAAGAAACGTAATCGTGCTCGTGTTAAATATAAACACAACCCCACCGATGAAAATCACGAGAAATATTGTCTGTTACGAAATCGCTGCAATACTATGTGTAGGGATGCACAACGACGCCATATCCATAAATCCGTTTCAGATGGAAATCCAGCAAAAGTCTGGAATTTTCTAAAGAGTATAGGTGTTGGCAAAAACAAAACTGCAAAGCTTCCTGATCATTTAGGTTTTAATTCACTTAATTCACATTTTGCAACTCCAGGTGCTTTTGATGCTTTATCAAAGCCAAAACCCTGAATCAGCTTTCATCTTTGCCCACACCTTCTTATGAATCCTTTAATTTTACTCAATTTACTGAATGTGATGTTAAGAGAGCTATAAAATCCATTTCATCTAATGCAGTCGGGTCTGACCTTATTAGCCGCAAAATGGTCCTCATTTTGCTTGACTTTCTCCTCCCTATCATTACGCAGATCCTAAATAACTCTATATCATCCAATAAATTACCAACTGCTTGGAAGGAAGCAAATATTATACCTCTGCCCAAAACTCCTATACCTACTATGCCACAAGACTTCCGACCTATTTCTATCCTGCCATTCCTGTCGAAAGTCTTAGAACGCCTTGTCCATTTCCAATTAAACTCCTTTCTTATAAAAAATAACTTACTTAACCCACTTCAATCCGGCTTTAAAACTGGACATAGTACAGTTACGGCACTGGTGAAGATAACAGATGATATTCGCATGGCTATGGAATCTAAGCAATTAACAGTATTAACCCTGCTTGATTTTAGCAATGCTTTCAACACCGTTGACTTTTCCATACTGTTAAAATTGCTTAGGTCTCTTAACATATCTCCATCAGTTATTGACTGGTTTCATTCTTACTTGTGTGGGCGTCGGCAACGTATCGTAGTTGGAGACACTATTTCTGCTTGGTGTAACAATGAAGCTGGCGTCCCTCAAGGTGGCGTGTTGTCTCCACTCCTTTTTTCTATTTTTATCAATTCTATAACTAGTAATTTATCTTCTTCCTACCATATGTATGCAGACGATCTCCAAATATACATACAGACCACACTTGAAAACCTACCACAAGCGATAACGACTATCAATCATGATCTCGCTAAAATCTCGTCCTGGAGCGACAGCCACGGTTTGACTGTTAACCCGGCTAAAACCCAAGCAATCATAATTGGAAGCGCGAAAATAACGAAGCAAATTGACTGGACATTATGCCCGCATATTATGGTAAATGATGTCAAAGTGGATTTTAGTAAATCGGTGAAAAACCTTGGAATATTCTTTGACAGCAATCTAACCTGGAAAAACCAAATTGATGCAGTGAGCAGGAAGATGTTTGCAGCAACTTTTTCTCTAAAACGATTGCGCAATCTCCTACCAACTTCCACCAAAATTTCTATTGCAAAGTCCTTATTGTTTCCTATCCTTGACTACGCAGACACTTGCTATCTTCATATTACGGAAGATCTACTTAATAAACTTGAGTGGCTTCAAAATCTATGCATAAGGTTCATATTTAATTTACGTAAATACGACCACGTTTCTGAATATCGCACTAAGCTCAATTGGCTTCCAATTCGTTTTCGCCGGAATACTCACCTTCTCTGTCTTTTATATCGCACGCTGTTCAATCCTTCCGCACCAAACTACTTAAAAGCAAGATTTGAATATCGCCACACACACCACGATAGACAATTACGATCCACCAATAACTTTATGCTAGCCACACCTCTACATAAAACCGAATTTTATAAAAAATCCTTCACGGTTTCAGCCGTGTCACTGTGGAATGAACTGCCTCTTGCGATCAAACAGGCTCAAACAATTAACATATTCAAAAGACTGGTTAAAACACACTTTCTTGGAAAATCTATGACATAGTAATCTATTAATTATTTTTATATCATAGTATATACTATTTAGTATACTTATATGTATGTATGTATGTATTTGTGTGTATGTTTATTTATTATATACTTATTTATTGGTTTTTTATGTCTGTATAGTGTTTAAGTACCTATAATATGTATTAATATATTATTTATATGTATTTAGTTCTTTAGTTTTTAAGTTCTAAAATGTATCTTTTAAATTATGTCACCTTAAATTATCCTTTAACACAACCCAGGGTTGTCTGGAAGAGATTGTCTGTAGATGATAAGGCCGCCTATTGTGCACTGTACCTATTATATTTTGAATAAAGTTATGTCTTACTCCATGTGTACAATGAAGAATAAATAAATAAATAAATAAAAAATAAATACTTTGTAATTGTTTGTTTGTTTATTTGCGAAATTGACGCTTTTGTGCAGTAGTTTTAAGATAATGGTTGGAAAAGGGACTGATTAAGGGGATTAAGTAAATGATTATATGATATCTGTAATAAAAATATGTAAAACTGATATAAGTGCATACAAGTAAAAATTGAGACTGTTATGTGCCATACTGATCTAAGTGAATTATTCCATGTATACTATGGATCACAACGGTACAAGTGATTTTCTTTTTCCATTTTTTTAATGAAAACTTTATATTATTATTATAATTTTGTACCCAATACATTGCATTTTGACACTAAAAACATAACGTGTTTTATTGTAACTCTTCTACCAAAGAGTTTTGAAATATTTACAAAATTCAGTTTTTCTTCATTTTGTACAGGTGCCACTTATACCCCAATGGTTTTCAACCCGTCAATTATACATTAAGTTCCTATCTTAGAGTAATAGACTGCATAGATTACTACTGTGTAAAGTGGATCTATTAATACACTGAAAAGTTGCGGATGACATTAACTGAAGCGCTAGTGAGCTTGTATGAGTATTGTAGTATATTGTTCCATGGCCATTATTGAATCAGTAACAGGCTAGGTAACCCCTTATTTCTCTGTGGTATCTGCAACACAAGCTATGCAATAACTTAGTTGGATAATTTACTTATGTACGAGCTGTTTCCCGCGGTTTTCACGCGCAATTTCGATATCGCCGGAATATCGGAATAAGACTAATGCTACTGTTACACATACTCATTTTTTAGCTCGAAAGCATGCTTCAATTTAGAACTTGCTTCAATTGAACATGTGTGTCGGAATGTTGCTCAAAATAAGCATACGCCCGTGAATAGACAGGCTTGCGATTTTTGAGCATGCTACCAGCGGCGTGGGTAGAAGGGGGTGTGCTGTAAACGCGTCTAAACATGTTTGCTTATTGAACATGCTAGTATCGATCAGTTGTTCATACTTTGATATATAAGCATTCTTAAAACTAGCATGCTGATTGTTAGCAAATTTGAACTGCTCCTAAGCATGCTCATATTGAGCATACTCAATAGCAAGCTTTTATGCATGATTTTTAGAGCATGTATAACAGTAGCATAACTTTTGTGCTTATCCAGACTTTAAACTTAATACTTCGCCAAATTTCATCTAAATCAGTTGCGCCGTACTGCTGTGATTGAGAAACAAACATCCATACATCCAAAGTTTCCCATTTATAATATTACTAAGATTACAATTATTGCATCAAATCAAAAACCTACGATATAATATTATCTAACCTATAATATTTTGTGTATACTTTCAAATACTTTCACGTTCTTGTGATATCTGGCTACGGTGAATAATACGGAGTAAGTTTTTTCCTAACCTGCGTGCTTCAACTTGTCTCAATGGGTATCACTTATAACAAGGTGAGATTGAGATAAAACACGGACGAACCCTCTTGAAGGCAATAATAAGCCCTTTATGAAAAATTATGTAAGATATAGTTTCTTGGCTCGCTCTCAAAGAACCGTAGATTGTTATTGAGTTGTTTTATAATCTAAGTTTATGTGAAAAACTAGTCTGTCATAGGACTTTTGTACTCATATTATGTCGTATAGTATTATGAGTACCTCTTGATCTCTGCCTATACATAAACAAAAGGAAACAGCTGGGTAGGCATGCTGAGTCGGGTAACTACTACTTTAACATATTATGTTACACTGGCAGGAAAGTACGCACGGCGCTATCAACACAGAATAGGTAGGTAGGTATAGATCGTCGACCTAGTAAAACTCATTATTTATTTATAGGGCTAAAAAACAATGTATAAAATTTGTCACCAGTCACCCTGTATATTAAAAAGCAACGTATACGGGTGACCTTCGCTTGGTGATAGAAACTTTAAGAACGCGTTTAAACCAGACGCGCACGCACAGTGAACTCACTTTGCAATTTATTGTACATACTATGAGTCTTATTTTACACACCAATACATCTCAAATTGCAATTATCGAAGTCCACCTGGACCTACCCGGCACCCACCCTTCGCTCGCCCGTTTTTAGTAGAAATCAAAGCAGTCATCACCGAGATATTTAGCAGTCATTGAAACTAGTGATAGGATCTCAGCCAACATTAAAGCTATGTATTCCATATGTAGATTTATGTTGGTATCGTTATCTACATCTATCGCTCAATACGGGATTTTCATTTTTCTATTACAAAATCTGATAATGAATGTAATGAATCATCAAAATGTAATCCAACTTTTTCCTCAATGCTATTCTTATTAGGATTAATATTTAAACTGGAAATTACACTTAAGAGTAAATTGAATTTGTAATTCCCGTTTTGCATAATTACGTCAAGTTCTACATGTTATTTTCGTCCATCAGCTAAAATACAACTCATCAGCTGGATTAAGACACCTAAAACAACACACGGTGCTACTTTCCGTGGTTCCTTTAACATTAATCCCAAAATCAGCTTCTATATTATAATAGGGTGACCATACTAATACGTCAAGTATTAACCACAAAGACAAACAGGTTATGCCTCTTACAGCTTTAGATTAATATGAACACTTATTTATAAGTTTTATCCGCAGGTTTTACCATAACACAAAGCAAGCATGTTGATCAATTAACCAGTATTGTTCCAATACCCAAAGTTGTTCGTAACAGGTGCGAACTGAATGTATGCAGAATGAGTAATTTTGTTAGCACCAGTACAAATACAATTAATTAAGGGATGTTAGACAATGCGCTGCGAGGCTCTATTGCTTCAACCGAGTCAGATATTACGATACAATTGAAGGCACTTTAGTTATTATTGTCTGTTAGTTTATTGTTCATAGTTAAGGTCTATTTGATGCAGTAGGCAGTGGACATGAAAAATTCACTGGTTTCATCTAGCTGTCTTATAAATTTTGACACGATCTTCACACATATACACATAACTTCACGCCTGTTTCCGGGGTAGGCACAACACATTTGGAACTATTATAATGATGAAAAGAGAATTGCAGTGACAGGGGGTCAGCCTATCGAGCACAAAAAAACCTCCAATAAAACCTCCGACTTTTACAGTGTGCCCGGGAAGACACGCAGCTGGTATATTCTATGTTTTCCTTTCACTCCCAGTGCAGCATGAAAGTTGGACACGATCTTCCTATATTTGCCATAGGTTGTATGTTTAACGGTAACGAAAAATATCAAAATTAGTTGGACTGATGTTTTTAAATATAAATAACAAGCCACCGCGCGCGGTTTTACCCGCGTAATTTCTGATCCCGTAGAGTTTCGGGATAAAATATAGCCTATAACCTTCCTCAAGAGTTGGGCTATCAAATTCAAAAAGAATTTTTCAAATCCCACTTGTAGTTTCTGAGATTAGCGCGTTCAAACAAACAAACAAACAAAAAAACACAAAAAGACAAACTCTTCAGCTTTATATATTAGTATAGATAAATATGTCTGACACATTATCTATCCCAAATTAAGTTTCATAAAGAACTTGTGTTATGGATACTAGATAACTGATATACTTAAGAAATATATAAACATACATATTGAATAAATACATATTTTTTAATAGAATAAACTTAAATAAACATATAAACATCCATGACTTGACGGCTAATATCTGTGTTCATCACACAAATATCCGCCGCCGCCGGGATTCGAACCCAGGACCTCTAGCATAGAAGGCAATGTATGTTACCACTACACCTGCCGGTCGTCAAGTTAGTTCCCATAATACTTTTTTTGCTTATGAAAGGGCCAATTTCTAATAAGGATTCTACTTAGTTTAACTTACATCTTATTTTTTGGTAGAAGGGTATTTGCATCTTGTAAAATACGCCTGTTTGTGAGCTATTTATACCGTCCAAAAGCTCTCTTTTATTTTTATAGAAGGGCAGGAGAATAATGACTTCCTTCGAAACTTACCTTTTAGTGATCTTAAATCGGAAACGCATCCAGTCCACTTAACTTAACGTTTAGCCCCTGATTACAAAAGAACAATACATTCAGATGAAAATGTTGCGACAGCATTTGAGAGCTGTTTGGCTGACATTCCAGTTTCAACTACTAAATCATTAAGTTCATCACCTGTGGCAGCTGAATCATTGCTCAAAAATCATGTGAGTGAGAGCAAGGTGTCTTTCAAGTTCCAACCCATAGACACCGGGGATATTATTAAAACATTTAAGACAATTGATATTAAAAAGACAACTGATCTCTAGGGCATATCTGTTGAAATATTAAATTCTAATATAGATGTAATAGCTCCTTGCCTTGTTGAAATATTTAACAACTGTATTATTAGTGGGGAGTTTCCTGATTGAATGAAGCTTAGTAAGGTTATACCTTTTTTTTTACTAATTTTAGACCAATTTCAATTCTACCTACTTGTAGTAAAATTTTTGAAAAAAATATTCTTAATCAACTCTTGGCCCATTTCACCTATAACAATTTACTTCATAATAAACAATTTGGATTTACAAAGGGCCGTTCAACAACTGATGCTGGTGTTGAACTATTTGAAATAATCACTGGTGCCTGGAAGAGGTTGGAGGATGCCCTAGGTGTATTTTGTGACCTATCTAAGGCATTTGACTGTGTTCAGCATGACATTCTCATCAGGAAACTCCACCACTACGGCATCAAAGGCACTGACCTCAAACTTTTGATTTCATATCTAAGTGATAGAATTCAGAAGGTTGAGGTTAACCGGAAAAGGTCGGCTGGGTCGGTTGTGAGAATGAGAGTGCCTCAAGGATCAATTCTGGGCCCATTTTTGTTTCTAGTCTATATAAATGATCTACCCTATATGGTAGGCAATAATCATGAGATTGTATTGTTTGCTGACGACACATCATTAATTTTTAAGATGATAAGACAGAAAATAAACTACGACGATGCAAACAATGCTCTCGCAAATGTTGTTCAGTGATTCAATATAATTAATCTAGCGTTCAATGATAAAAAAAACTAAATGTATAAAATTCTCTGCACCAAATGTAAAACAAGTTGAGTCTGATCTGCGGCTTAATGGGAACAGATTGAATCTAGTAGATAACTCTGTTTTTCTTGAAATTACCTTAGATTCTAAATTGCAATGGGGCGCCCATATCTCACAACTAGCGAGTAGACTTAGTTCTCCAGCGTTCGCGGTAAAGAAAATTCGCTCATTGACTGATGTTAATACAGCGAAGCTGGTATATTTTAGTTATTTTCATAGTATAATGTCCTATGGCATCCTACTTTGGGGCAATGCCGCAGATATTGACAAGATATTTACACTGCAGAAAAGGGCTATTCGTGGAATGTATAAACTTGGAAACAGAGAATCTCTTCGAGAAAAGTTTAAAGAGATTGCTATCTTGACCCTTGCATCACAATATATTTATGAAAACATGATGTATATTTATAAGAATAGTAATAAATTTAAAACTAGGAAAGATAATCATGATACAAATTACTCTGTAAGGACTAGGAACGACCATAAGTTAGCGTTTCCTAAATTAAGGCTGGCTAAAAGCAGCAAATCATTTATTGGAATGTCAATACGTATATATTACAAAATTCCGAAGTCAATTCAATCCCTGCCATTCAATAACTTTAAATCAATCATTAAAAACACTCTATCTCGAAAAGCTTATTATAAAACTAAAGATTACTTAGATGATAAAAAGGCATGGGATTAAGCACAACAGGATATTTCTAAAAGTTTCTAATTACTTAATAATTTTGTTTACGGCTTGGCTGTGCAGTATATATATGACATACTGGTGACTGTCCCACTCACTTATTTTCTTGTCAAGACAACAGCAAGAACGTCATGCTCCCTCAGGCGGCAAGGCTAGTGGTAGCGTCGGGTATCGGGTCACCCTCTTCTCTAAAATATGGTTGAGGAGGGTGATGGCTGGTGCTTCGTTAACTCGTGAACGGGTGCTACTAGCGGTGCCAGGTCGTTTTGCTAATGATACTATGACTATTTTATTCCATTCTTGTTCAAATACTCTGGTCCCAGTTTGTCATGTTCGTATTGTGCATCCATAGCTCATTGCATCTGCTATGTAAGCAATTTGTTTGTGGCATGACATTGGCTCTCACAATCAGCTGTCTTGTGTTTGTTTTTTTCATTTCACGGTCAATTTGGTCTGTACCTATTTGTTTTAATTTGATAATTCTGACAGAAAAAGAGTGCCAAGAGTTTTTTTCCGCCGGCTTTTTTTGTCTCTTGGTCTACTGTAATATCTTATTTAACAACTATCAACAACTAGTTAAAGCCGAAGTATGTGATGAATGACTTCATCAAGTGTTTTGTGAAATTTCTAAGATGAATAAAACTTTTTGAATTTTTTGAATTTCAAACGAACGCCTGATTTTTTCATTTTTAACCTAATTAGTTGACACAATGTAACCTAAAAAGTTGAGACGAGTTTTAAGATGAATCCGCAAGCAAAGATTTGATCTCACTTAGCTTTTTTTTTAAGTACGAAAAAAAAGGTCTGAAAAGGCACGTTGCAATGTTTGGCCTCAAATTCACTTATTACTTATCAGGTGAGATTGAGCAACAACATCATTCTCAAAACTATCAGTGAAAAGCCTGACTGTCCGGTAATGCGCCACTGG
Organism: Stenoptilia bipunctidactyla; assembly: GCA_944452665.1. Lineage (NCBI taxonomy): Eukaryota > Metazoa > Arthropoda > Insecta > Lepidoptera > Pterophoridae > Stenoptilia > Stenoptilia bipunctidactyla. The sequence goes on from OX101727.1 coordinate 11,834,319, forward strand.
GTGACGGCACGCACATGTCAATGTGGCTAGTGTGCAATGCAGTCCAGGTAGATACTTATTGCTGTTGATATTTTATTACGTGCTCATTGATTTTAATTTATTAGTAATTTACTTTAATTTATGAAAGCAATAAATTTAATACATACAAAAATTAAAAAATAAATTTCGATTTTTTCTTTTTTTATATTTTTTCTGTAATCCTCATGGCTCACTGCTCTAAGATAAGATAATCATTACCAACGCAAGGCAGATAACCATACTTTTTGTCTTTCCCTCCAGCCTCTTGATGTTTATATGACAATGTATGGATCTCTGTAACATTTGATGTCTCTGTAATTGTGAAAGATGCATTTCCTCTGGCATTTACTCAAAGCAACATTATAAATACATTTTGATTGTCATGAATGACGTTTTACTTAAAAATTAAACCACGTTTAAGCTTTGTTACTTTTTGCCCCATACGTTAATACTTGGCCCGGCTTTGTTAATAATTGGCCCACTTACGGAATAAGTATTAACAACTGCCTTTTATGGTTTTGAGGGCTCTGCTTTTAAAACCACTTACGAAACTGATGGTTTTTGTAACTAATATAATAGATGAATAAACCAAGAATGCTTTTAATGAAAAATAATACAAAAATGTTCGTTAATATTGAAGTTATAAACCATAATACAAAATTTGTTAGAACCAGCCCCGCTCTCCCCTACTATAAGCACGTAACCATATTTTTGCAGTTGATAACATATGGAGTAGTTTTATAAGAAGAAGTTATTTATAAGAAGTAGTTTTTGTCTCACTCACGCCTAACCATCCTTAAAAATACCGCTCACACTCGCAAGTTTATGGAATATTACCTGATTTGTACAACCAAACTCTTCCATGCTGGACTGGGAGCGAAAGAAAACATAGAATGTGCCAGCTGCTTCTCTTCCCGGGCATACTGTAAAAGTCAGTTAAGGGACGGAGGTTTTATTGGCGTTTGTGCGGGCGATAGGCTGACCCCCTGTCACTGCAATAGTCTCTCTCTATCATAATAATACCTCCAAATTAGTCAAAAGTGACATGAGATGGTTTTATAGCCCCTGGTGTTCTGCCTACCCCATTAGGGATACAGGCGTGAAGTTATGAATAAATGAATGAATTGTACGACCAAAGTCGTGTATTTTGTTGTAATTTTGACCAAATTAGCCCAAAAGAGAATTGTCACTCCCCATACTAAAAATACTAAAATTTGTATAGTGTTTGTTTTTAATTTATTAGATACATTTAATTATAGGTAATCACAGAAAAATCATACATTATTATATTTCCAGTTTTATAATAAGTTATTTCACAGAGAAATTATTAAAATATGGTATCATCACCAACAACTTCAACAAAGAAGATTGAACTTGTTCAAAAAGTATGTACACTTGACAGGCGACTGACAGATAGATGGTCGCCATGTTTTTGATATATGATATTATCATTCGCGTTTGCTCTGTGTTCGTGAATGCTCTCTTTTCGGTTTTCATAATACTCTTCGCAGTCTTATGCAATTTAGGTATAGCTCAGTAACAATATCAGCTTTCTGATACAATCAGTATTCCATTTGCCCAAAAGAATAAAGGTAATTAAGTTTTTCATATTTTTCACAAAACAAACAGAATCAATCAACATCGATGTCAAAGACAGATAGTCAGGTGTTCATTTTAATGACAGTGACCGACGAACGGTTGCCATATTGCTTTATTACCATCGTATTTGATTTTTATATATTTTTAGCAAAATTACATAAAAATCAAAAAAAAAATAAGCGACGCTAAAAAATATATAATACCAGAAATAGATATGCATTGTTCCATAGTTGATTTTAAAAATAGTTTCATGTTTATACATTCAATAGTATAAAATGACGATTCTTCTTTCAATACTAATGTGATAATTATTTGTTAGTAAAGGTTCTTGCAAACAAATAAGATGGAAAAAAACGATATATTAAAGGGCTAGTTTTTTAGAAAGCGCACAATAATAAAAAAATTTGGTGAAGTTTTCCGGTTATACTTAAGAATTTCATGACTATTTTGCGTTTTATTTTAACGAAAATTACTATACAAACTAAGTAGTAAATATTATAATCTTTCAAATAAGAGCACTTTTGTGTATCGGCGCGACATAAAAATGTTAAAAAAAAAGAGTTTCAGTGAACTCATAGAAGTACGAGATATTAAATTTTAAAATGGCTGTCATTCAGAGGGGTGAGGAATGCGACCCCCCTTTGTATAGTAAAATTTAACGTTGTATACGTGGGTGAAGTATCGGAAATCGGAAGCCTAACACACTGTATTTGCAATCTCACACAAGCTTTTAAAGAAACTGTATTAAGGCTGTATGTTCAAAAATTGAATACATTTATTTCTATCACATACCTTTGATTAACAGACTTCTTTTGTCAATTTGGTAACTGTTCTTTCTCACTAATGAACATTATACACACACCATTCCTTGTGTTACTAGTGTGTCCGTGCCGAGAGGCAAGTTTGTTTTTTTGGCAATAAACTTTTGCGAAATGTTATACTATTCAAATCATACACAGAATTAAGTACAATGCGACACGAGGTTTATTGTGGTCGTCTCTAAAATCTCATTGTCAGTAACATTACCACAGGATGTAAAATCAAACCTCATTGAAATGGGAAAACGGCATAGGAAGCTTTATAGCCATTGACATCGCAATGATTAGGTACAGTCACCGTCAAAAGTCAACAATAAGCAGGTAGCTGTCGGTATGTGAAAGTTTATTACAGGTCTAAATTGTCAAATTAATTTCTTTCAGTTTGGGATTATGTTCCTAAATTAGGAGTATTTAATAAACATGTTTGTTTTATTCATGTAGGTACTCAAAGAAAATAATTTGCTCCGACGCGAAAATAATCTTGAAATTAAACTCATAATGAATTAATGTATTTAGATTTTAGTTTGGAAATACTTACTTCGGACTTGAAACCGAATTCATTATGAATTTAATGTGTTAGGTAAGTACGTTTTTGGTTTAAAAATACCTCTTAAATAGACTCGTGGCTATCCAATAGAAAGGGTAATCAAGCAAGCTGAAAAACTAAATGAAAACAGATCGAAGTAAATAGTTAGTTAAATAAAACAAGTTTACAGTCTGTAGTTATCGCACTGTCAACATACGTTTCGCTTAATAGTTTTGATTTTAATAATTCATTGTCATACAAGTTATTTGTTTTTTCATCGAAATGATGATTCAACGCAAATATTTTCACAAAAAAGAGCAAATTTTAAATAATGAATTGATAATATAATAATGGAACGAAAGATACAGCCGTCACATTGCTGTATCGATTCAGAAGTAAAGGATTTTGAGTCTTATTATCAGCACTGTGTCATATCCAAAACGAAAATTCGGCTAACAAAGTGTGTGGCTAGCAGTTCAGCAGCATGATCTCCAATTTGTTTTATCTGACCAACACTGTGTTCTCTGGTAATTTTGTACCAGTGTAAGAAGTCGTTCAATGATGACCAGTTAAACAAACAACCAAAACATCCATTCTCAGAAACATATATGATGAACTAGGTATAGTAATAGTATAGTAATAGTCTATATGTTACCGGCAATCTGTATAATCCGGTATGCTATACAATACCATTGCCTGAACGCACCAAGTATTCTATACACTCCCTAAGTATTATCTAGAATACCTGCCAGTTATGAAAAGTTAGCACTAGAACCCAGGACCTCTCACGTCGCAGCCGAATACTACTCGAACGGAGGTACAATAAGAGACTATTTATTTAATTACATTGTTTGCAAAGTGACTTGTGATTGTTATTGTACACTTCACCGAATTTGAATGCTTAAGTGCAACGCCATCTATCCCGTTAAATATGCACTACTGCTACCTTAAACCCCATACAGCATTACAATATATTTATTAGTGGATTTTTACACTTTACATACATAATATATTAATAATATTATGCAATCTATTTTACATGCCGAAGACGAAAAAAGTTATTTATTTTATTTTTAATTATTATATTTTTTAATAAGTTTTTTACCTAAACATTATAATATAATAAAACATTACTTACTAAAATCACTGTTACACCTCGAATGCACGCATGTGCGTATGGTTAAAAGGAAATTCGTCTTCTTGGAACTCAGTTTCTTTTCAATGTCGTACAGTTACTCTCTCAAAATTATAGATGTCACTAAATAAATTTGTTGAAGGGAAAACAGAACTGATACTATTTTAGGTAGGTAGGCGAATAAGTCTTCGTATTTTCTGGTAAAAAGTTTTAATATACTTAGCCTTTTTGGTTGTTTTTTATGTCTGGCTGATATGAAATGAAATATGATAATAATGATATTACTCTTTATTGTCATTACCTATACTATAATATTATAAAGCTGAAAAGTATGTTTGTTTATTTGTTTGGTTGAACGCGCTAATCTCAGGAACTACTGGTTGGAATTGAAAAATTCTTGTTGTGTTCGATAGTCCATTTATCGAGGAAGGCTATAGAACATCACGCTGCGACTAATGGGAGCGAAGTTACAAAGTATAATGTTGCGAGAACGGGGAAAATTATTAAATTTTTAGAGCTTTCATTGCGTCCGCTGCATAAACGGTTTAAGTTACGAAAAAACAATGTATGACGGAATTGTTCCTCTTTAAAAGTTCTAAAAAAAAACTACGACAGCATATATCATTTATAATGCCTTCCAATAATGCCTTCCTCGATAAATGAAATATCGAACACAAATAGAATTTTTCAATTCGGACCAGTAGTTCTTGAGATTAGCGCGTTCAACCAAACAAATAAACTCTTCAGCTTTATAATATTAGTATAGATGTGAAAGTTTGGATGTATGGATGTATGGATGTTTGTTCCTCAATCACGGGAGAACGGCTGACTGGATTTGCATGAAATTTGACATAGTGACAGTGTACAGTCTGGGATAGCACATAGGCTACTTTTCATCCCGAAATTCCCGCGGGACTCGAAATTGCGCGTAAAACCGTTATTAGCAACAGCTAGTGACTAATAAATATTTTGTAATTGATAAATTAATGACAATTGGCTACCTTGAAAGCTTTTGAGATTTTTTTGAGTTTGAAGAATAATTACCATATACTTACTGCATTTACTAATTAAGTTAGATATGTCACGGTCTTATGCTTATCATAGTGAATATTCATTGGCAGAGACTTTTAATTACCTTCCAATATTTTTTGCACGATTTAATCTCTTTTGATTTGTTGACTTCCTATTTGTCGCTTTAAATGACTAAAGGTATAAATGCCCCAGACAATTACATCAATTACATAGCCCCAGCCTAAGCAAAGCTTGTGATACGGAAAACCATGTAATGAACTATGGTAAACCTGATTATGGATAGTAAATATATATATTTTTTGTTTTTCCCCAGAAAATGACACCAACTACATGGCCTCAAAGTAAGCGAAGCTTCTGTTATGAGCTATCATGTAGCAAAATAAGGGGAACATAGAAAAGAAAATATATATTATTTATTTATTTAAAACTTTATTGCATAAATAATTTTGATACAATGGGCGTAGGTACTTAATGCCATTTGGCATTCTCTACCAGTCAACCACCACAGAAGCAGAGAACGTAAATAAGTGGTGCAGACTAAAATAAAAACTATACTATTACACCCAACTACATAAATACATATACATATATACTCCATCTATTTTCTGTAGTTTTGGCGTGGCCCGTGATCGAGGAACAAACATCCATACATCCATCCAAACTTTCACATTATGATATTAGTAAGAAGTAAGATATACGGGGTGTCCAAAAAAGTATTTTGGAGAAAAATGCCCTAGATAGAGCTAGTCTTTATTTCTCTATCTAGCGTATTTTCCTCCGAAATACTTTTTTGGACACCCTGTATTTATTTATTTATTTTATTTATATATAAATAAAATAAATAAATTTAGTTCTGTGATCATCATCGCTTTATAATAATAAAATTTACATTTTAGGTAACAACTTTCAAATAATAATATAAAATAAAACTCTTTATTGTACACCAACATAGTTACATAGTTTGAATGAAACAACAATTACAATTAACATACAAAGGGCGGCCTTATCGCCGAAGCGCGATTTCTGCCAGGCAATCCAGGCATTGGAGGAAATTTACTTTGGTGAGGTGTACACCTAGTAAAATAAACCACATACGAATAATTACATCCATTTACATACACGTTTACATACATAACTATATACTATATAAATAAATCGTATATTTTAAAAAATGTAATATTACAAACGTATATATAAAAAAACGTAATATAACAAACGTATATTAGCATATGCAAATCATATATAAAAAGGTTTTTTCGTAAGTTAGCGCTCATAAAGCGAAGAAGTCAATTGCGTAAATTGAGGTTGAACTGAAGTCAAACGATTTTTCAAAACAATGCATAATTTTAGACAAACAATAAGTAAAACCCTTTCGCTTATCTAGTTCGTATGTTACAGCTTGCCTACACCTGAGCCATTATGAACGTGAGAATTGAGTCATAAAAATATTTCATCTTTGCCACACTTATAGTCCTTATGTTTTGTGCGTAATAGTACAGAAGGATTAAAGAAGGATTTATGACTTAATTTGCACGTTTACTTATAGTCCTTATGTTTTGTGCGTAATAGTACAGAAGGATTAAAGAAGGATTTATGACTTAATTTGCACGTTTATAATAGTTCAAGCATAGCACTAGCTGCCATAAACGAGTGCGAGAAAGAAAAGGTTATTTTAGATGCAAAATGAGTGCATCCTTTTCGATTCTTTCGATCAAATATTGCAAATATGCAAAAGGTAACATAGGTCAATCGGTCAGTATGTCATTTCACAAGTAAGTTCATTCTAACTTCCTAACTTTAAGGTCCTTCTAACTTTCATAACCTACAGTGTAATTATAAACTTATAGTAGGTAATAGAAATCAAAGAAAGCCGTTATTACATGCGGTATGGGAGAAAGAATGATTCAGTGTATCAGTGTATCTCCCATACAAAAAAAAACCTTTGTTTTAATTATGTATAAATTTTGTACCTAGTCGATTTATTTAAAAAATATATTTTTAATGCATTGGTCTTGTGTTCGCCTGTGGTTCTGGGTTTGAGTCCCAGGGGAATCCAGGGCCAGTGTAGGTTGGGCCGAAGACATCAAAAATGTCTTCCAAAGCATGCCAGACCAGATGCAGGTGGTTATGAGGGTAGTAGGAAACTACAGTAGGAAACATACCATATGAACAACGAACGCAGAGCATTAAAAAACCGACTTCACGTCAAAACTTTGGCTGAATCGAGAATGTTATCAACGTAAACATTCTCCGAAATCATACATATTTTTTCAAAAGTTTGAAATTTTCAATGAAGTACCTAACCGATTCCGATGAAATGTATATGGGACCAACTATGAAGTATCCTCTATCATATGAAACAAAAATTTTGAAAATCAATTCATAACTGTCCGAAATATCGTTTATCAAAGACACAACAAAAAAACATACTGACGAATTGAAAACCTCCTCCTTTTTGGAAGTCAGTTGAAAAGTGCAGAAAAACAAACAAAAATTTCACAGTTTTTAAATTGCAGTGCATCAAACTCGAGTGTCAAATTTTGTGTAAATGTGACTTTTGACATTATCTTCATTATTCGCTTGTGATGTCCTAGAACTTATGAAAGAACTGATTAAAAACACAAATTAAGACGAAATTTAATTGGAATGAACCAAGACTTGTAAGGTTTAATAAAGAAAACTGAAGTCACCAAGAATTTTACAAGTGGCCAAGTTTCCGTGCCGGTGAGTATACAGGGTTGAATTTTAGTCACCAGCCAAATTTAAATTTTAGTTTTTTTGATACGATATAAACGTACCTGCATATTTATTTTAACGTCGCTCAGTACAAAAAAGTCAAAATATGGAACCACAAACTTTTTTGAAAGTAGTCGCTGTTGATGAACATAGCTACTACGACGCGGCATTTCATTGATAATACTACGACGTTTTGTAGTAGCGCGTAGTCATCTTGATTTTAATGGAAACTTAGAGTAACCATGCCTTGTTTAATATGTTTGCGGATATATTCATTTTCTTGTAAAAAAAAAAATATTATTTTTGCAAAAGTCGTTTATATAAATGATACTTATTGTGTAAAAAAAATTTGACCGGTGCCTACAAATCAACCCTGTATATTGAAACAAATATGTATAACTAAAATCAAAGTGTATGAAAAGTGATATTATGAACATCAATAGCAATTTTTTTATATAAAATTTGAAGAAAGATAATTATTATTTTAAATGGTTTGAGAAAAATTTCGGACTTCCGATTTTAGGAGTTGAAACAATGCACACCTTGAAACAATGCACACCCCCAGGAGGGTACACCAGGAGGTTCGCCTGTTTGGTCTCCATATTATTTTGTAAAATCACATGCTTTTACTAGCTGATATAAAGGAACTTTGCGATTTCTTTATTTATACAAGCACACTAATCTCTTACTCTACTAGCCGTTTTTTTTCTAAAAACTCTATTTGTTGTAGCCATATTTATTTTTATTGGTTCAAAAGTTCTTCAGAAAGCTTACTTTATATAAATGTTAGTAACTATGAGCACTTGGAGTTTGATACGACAACTATACTGCATTTGACAGCCCGCTTGCCAGGCGTGGCGGAGGCAATTACCTGTCAATTAGGAAAGGCCATTGTCTTAAATATTACGATTGAATTCGTAATACTAACGTGCTAAGCATTATTGTAAGTGATTATCAACGGATTCCTTTATGCAGTGTGCTCAGTAAAGAAATTTAAAGGCCAGAACACTTGCTTACACATACTTCAAAATAAGCTGTTGGTTCAAATTATACAGAAATCATATTTTTATTTATAATATTACGTTGTCTATGCAATGAACATCTGATAAATTAAGTTTATTTTATTGATGTAATTTTTGTTCGCGGTAGTGTAGTTTTACGTGCTTTATACAACGTGTAACAAAATGGAGAGATAAAATTTATGGGTTAGCTTCTATACCATACATAGAAAATACAGTAAAAGAATTAGCATGATCAGTGCTGGTATAGACTTTCATACTTTATTTAATTATTATACAACAAAATATTTTAACTACCCTAGGTAACCTAAAAGTCTAAAACAAGACTTGTGCCGCAGTCAGAGACCTTATGACCTTTCCCGCACCGGCTGAACTTTGTAGTATATGTCTTAGTTACCCATCACTTTATTTTTACGCCATCTGTTATCGAATAGATTTCATCAAAAGTTAACAGTTGTTTTTAGGGTTGACACTTAGATATTTTGATCTAAACGTTGTATTCGTTTTTCGGCCGAACCGTAAGAATAACAAATTTATGTTATCTACTGTTACTTATAAACTACATCACCAAACATACAATCCCCCTAAGTATTATCTCTTCATTATGTAACATGTTGTATATTATTTTTATAATCTTTCTCAAGATATATACCAACAGAGAGTTTTCATATAAATCATATGGTCAGTGTTCTATTGGACATCAATCTTAAGTTGTCATTGATTGAAGTTTATTACTGGTCATAAATATTAGTTGAGAGCGGCCTCTTTATAACTGATTTTTAAAAATAGGCAGTTTATCCAATACTTATCCTTTTTTGTCCTAATATGGAGTAAAAAATTGAAGTAGGTACCAATCACGCGGGTCCATTATAAAGTGTATTGATAATTATAATTTTACATCAAAGTTGATATAATTTATAGTTGAGATTGCGTTTAAATCTGTTGTATGTAGCAACCTAACTACTGTCCTTTAAGGACTCTATTTATCAATTTTATAGCTTATCTCTATAATCATAAGCCGCTTATTTATCTTTTGTTAACTTGACTAAAATTAATTTTATATTTATAACCCAAAAACGTCTTCAATAGATATATGGTATATAATTATGTTATACCATAAAACGGAATATACTTTATGTAGCAAACTGTCGTTGTCTAGAAGAGGTAATTATCAGGGATAAGGCCGTCAACATTGTCTCTTAATTTAAGTACCTATGTAACGTTTATTTTTTCCAAACTGTGTGTTTAAAAAGGTTTTCTTTTCACTTACTCTACAATTGCTGTGTTCAAGTTATTGTTTTGTCATGGTTTTGCGCCCTACCGAAAGGCAAGACTTAAATGAGTAGCCATATACAGGGTCATTTTTTTGAAGACCAAAATATTTTAGGAGAAGGTTAAGAATTATGTGTGGCTTCAATTTATGCCAAAAAAAATGTTTATATATTTTTTTAAGTGAAATTTTACAATTCTTTTAAGTGATCAAATTTTTCTGACTATTGAAAAATTCGGGCTTAACGTATTTCTTAATAGAAATAGTTGAAAAAACGCTTTTATTTCTTGCTATTTAGTCGTAAGTAACAGATTAAACTATAATTTTGTTAACTTATGAGAATTAAAAAATATCAATTTACGTAACAAAAAAATTTTTTTTTCATAAATTGTATCCACCCATCATTCTTAACCTTCTCCTAAATTATTTTGATCTTCATAAAAAAACACCTTATATATATGATCATATTAATATAAACAAATAACACCTGTTAGCAAAAACCTCTGTGAGCTGTTGGTCACCAAGAAGCAAGTTTGGTGCTAGGTTGTATATTGAAGGTGTTTTGTGGCTAAGGGCTCCAGCAGGGCTATTCCCTTAAACAACAACTTCGAGTTCATAGATGCATCAGCGACGAGTGACACAATTGGTATTCACATAACACATAACTCAACCCCAGCGCTCGCCACTGATGCCGGCGTGAATAAGATCTGACATTCGTCAAACTGATTGACATCTCGTCGACGAGCTCGTCGTCGAGCACAGCGCTGTTATTTTAGTTACGCGAATAGTCCTGTTGTGCATATCATTCGATCAAGTAGGTTAAGACACTTTCGACTCGGTCAGTACAACGACGGTTTACCGCCGATTGTTTATTTATAACGATGACTATCGTGCTTCGGAGGGCACTTCAGGCTCTTAGTGATCTTTAAGATTTGTCAGAAGTCATTTCTGAGCGTCTAAAATTCTAATTCTGAGAAGGTTGGCCGGAACTGCCTCTTTGCCTAAGGAATAGGCTCATGGCCCTACAGTGGGCTCATGCTCAAAATTATGTACGAGATATATTGAAATTTTACATTTTGTACATTGGAATAACTTTATCAAATAAATAAATAATAAATAAATAAATATTTCTGACACTCACACAACATTATCTAGCCCAAATTAAGTTTCTTAAAGAACTTGTGTTATAGATACTAGATAACTGATATACTTAAGAAATGTATAAACATACATTGAATAAATAATAATAATAATAAAAACTCTTTATTGCCATGAAACTTAAAAATAATGATAACAAAAAAATAATAATAAGAGAGATGACAATTTCGGCGGCCTTATCGCTTTAAGCGATTTCTTCCAGGCAACCAAAAACAATTATAAAAGAAATCACAAACTTAAACTAGGGCAGAGCATTTAACTTGTAAGAATAAACATAATAACTATAAATTACTAAAATTACAAACTATTAGACACAATATGTTACAAATATTAATAATTACAGATATATAGATTAATTATTTTAGATAAATAGATATTAATATTAAATCCGAAAGCAAGTTACTGATTTATGTAAAAAAAATATACATATATATATATATAGACACATGTGATTACAAGATACTTCCGATAGCAACCTTACAGGGACAAATATAAATTTTTCAGTTCTTTTTTAAAGGAAGTTATGGTTTTCGCATTGTGAATATGGAATGGTACTGTATTCCATAAGGTTGCTGCATGCACTGTAAACGATTTATGAAAGAAATTAGAGGAATGCAAAGGCGTCGCTAAGAGCATGTTGTTTGACGATCGTAGATTCCTTTCGTGTGTTTCATGTCGAAAATTGAAACAATTATTTAAATACGTAGGTGTGGAAGGATTGAACAGTATCCCATAAAGCAGAGAAAGAACATGAGTATTCCTGCGAAGGCGAATTGGGAGCCACTTAAGCTTATTGCGGAAATCTGATACATGGTCATACTTACGTAAAGAAAATATAAACCTTATACATATATTTTGGAGGCGCTCAAGCTTGTCTAATTGCTCCTCGGTCAAATCGAGATAAGTTACATCTGCGTAATCCAGTATGGGTAATAGGAGGGACTGTGCGAGCGCAATTTTTGTAGGTATTGGCAAGAAGTTTCGTAGGCGTCTCAGAGAGCCTACTGCAGCAAACATCTTCTTTCGGACGGCGTCAATTTGATGCTTCCACGATAGAGTGCAGTCCATGAGAACACCGAGGTTTTTTACTACTGAACAGTAATTAATTATTTCACCCTCAAACGTGACAGGAGGAAGGGCTTTTGCGTCAACTCTTGATAATAACTTAGAACTTCCGAACATAATGAGTTGAGTTTTGGAAGGATTAACTTTTAGACCAAAACGCTTGCACCATTCTGATATATGGTTTAGGTCATTGTTTATTATGTTAATAGCAGAATTAATATTGCTGATAGGTGCTTGGGTGTATATTTGTAAATCATCTGCATACAGGTGGTAGGAAGAAGATAAAGAATTAGTTATTGAATTAACGAAAATTGAAAACAAAAGAGGAGATAGCACGCCACCTTGAGGGACGCCGGCAGTTGTGTTACACCAGTCTGAAACAGTGTTTTCCACCGAAATACGCTGCCGACGGCCATGCAGATAACTACGAAACCAGTCAATCACCGTTGGAGATATGTTGAGTGTACTTAAAACACCAAGAAGTATATCAAAATCCACTGTGTTGAAGGCATTACTGAAGTCGAGTAAAGTCAATAGTGTAAGTTGTCTATCTTCCATGTTTCGACGTATGTCGTCAGTAATTTTGACGAGAGCCGTAACCGTACTATGGCCGGGCCGAAAACCAGATTGAAGAGGATTCATTAAGTTATTTTGGTTAAGGAATGTTAGGATCTGTTGGTGGACAAGGCGTTCAAGTACTTTAGAAAGGAAGGGGAGGATAGAAATTGGACGGTATTCGGAGTAGGAGATAGGATTTGCTTTTTTAGGCAAGGGAGTTATACTAGCTGATTTCCAAGCTTCTGGAAAGGTGTTTGTGGATATAGAGTAATTAAAGATTTTTGTAATGATAGGAGTAAGGATATCTAGTAAAGGTATGACCATATTACGGCTAATGCAGTCGCTACCTACAGCGTTAGAAGAAATCGATAAAATATGCTTCTTGACATCACAATCGGTAAATGGACGAAAATTAAAAGAAGGTATATCTGGGTACGACAAAGATGAAAGATTTTTTAGGGTTTGGTCTTTTAAAGATCCATCCATTGAAGAAGTATAGGAAAAGTGCTTATTTAAAAGATTTAAGTCAATTGATGAGGAGTTATTGTCATATTTGGTTTTGCCAATACCCAATGATTTTAAGAATTTCCAAACTTTGGCTGGATTTTCATTTTCTACAGACTTATGAACGTGGCGGCGTTGTGCATCCCTACACACCCTGTTGCAGTGATTTCTCAATGTTTTGTAACGTTCCAAGTTTTGTTCAGTAGGGTTTGTCTTGTATTTACAGCGGGCTGAGTTCTTTTTCGCTAGGAGTGTTTTGATTTCCGTCGTTAGCCAAGGAGCAGGAAGCTGTTTCATTTTTACTGGCCGAATCGGTGCATGACAATCATACAGGTCAGTTAATAAAGAATTAAAAACATTAATTTGTTCGTCTACACTAGTTGCTTGATCTATTACAGACCAATCAACTTTTGCTGCATCTATGCAAATTTTTTCTTGGTTCATACCTGCAAAGTTACGGCGCATCAGAATTTTTGGCTTTACTTTAGGGAAACGAATCTTATAAGATAGAAACAATAGATCGTGATAGGAAAAAGCATCAGCACTGCACTGGCCATGTTTGGCGATGCAGTTTTCTGATGAGACAATTATTAAGTCTAGAAGAGAGGGGTCACAATTTGGAAAAAAATGTGTAGCATTAAGTTTAGCTAAATGTAAATTACTGGACTTAATAGTTGACAGAAGTTTGGCTGATCGGTAGTCATTTTTCTGAAGGCAGGTGTTAAAGTCGCCCATAATCACTGTGTGTCGATACAGCGGTGTCAAGTCTTCTAGGAGTTTCTCAAATTCAGAAAAGTAGTTGATTTGGAGCGATGGACTGTAACATACTCCTAAAAGAACTTTAACGTGCGACAAAGTGACTTCTATGAAGAGGTATTCCAGTGCGTTGCCGGATAACTCTGTGGATTTTCGTACAATGTTATAGGAAACACCTAATCTGAGGTAGATGGCCACGCCACCACCTGTTCTAGAACACCTGTCGTTGCGTATCAACTGATACCCAGGTAAAGAATACGAGGTCGATGGCAAACATGGTTTGAGCCATGTCTCGGACACAAGTATAGCATGGAGGTCTTTGTTGTCAAAACTATTAAGCATATCTACATGATGAGCAGGAATACTCTGGGCATTTATATGTACAATGTTGAAATTACGGGGAACATCAGAAAACTGAGAGTGTAAAACTTCGTTAAGAGGAGGAGAGGTGCTTTGAAAGCTGAGATTACTGTTCGAATCGTTGGGTGAGCATGACCCATTGTGCAGAGAACCATCACTGTTATAAACCGCCGACATCAAATATAATATTATTCAACACTACAACAGTTTACAATAGATATGACAATAAATAAAAATATATATAGTAAGAAAATATACCTAAATAAACTTACTTTACCTTCTCCCAATAACCTTATCAAGTTAAACACCTGCATGCTTTAAAATTATGTAAAAATAATGTTATTTAAGTTACAACTATAACACTTTATACAATACTACAAATAAAATAATAGAACAAAAGAATCAAACTAAAACAAATAAGGGCATAATTTATAAAAAAGAACTACAGGCTGTATAGCAATAATTTGTGCCATCTTTAACAAAAAAAAAAAGTAAGTGCTTGATTGAGTTTGATTGATTGAGTGAGTGACTGGACTGGACTGACAAATATTACAATTTATTTACAACCAAAATAGAAAAACATTAGGTACTTTAACCAAATCGTTTTGCAAATCTAAAATAAAAATAAAAATATTGAATCAACACAAAAATATATCGTTACTTTTCACATTAAGTACCTGTAGATAATATTTACAATCGAAGACGAATAATGATACTAATAAGAAACAATGAATGAAACATAGAAGGTGCCCAATTATTATTGAAAAGTCACAATTTGATTCACTTTTTAGATGGCAGGCGTCTAGATTTAGGAGCACCAACCTTAGTCTCCTTTACTTCTGCTACTGAAGATGAAGATGTAGATGGATCAGGAATCGTTTTGAGATCGGCGATAGTCACAACCCGATGACGCAGTCCATTCTGGCCAGCTACAAAGATGTCTCCATCCCTAGTCCAACAGTTTTTGACGCTGAAACGTTGCCTGGCAGCCATGAAAGTTGTGTGTCGAAGTTTCGTTAGGAACTCGGAGAGCGTTATACCGGAGCCCTTCAAAGCAGTCTTGGACATCCAAACTTTATCACGGAGAGAAGCATTACAGAACTTAATAATGATGGGCCTACTTTTACCATCCTTTTGTATTCCGAGACGATGGCAGTAACTTATGTCTGCATTCGAAAGTGCAGGCAACTTAAGGTGGTCACTAAATACCTTCATCACGGCAACAACTATGTCCTCCTTCCTTTCTTCAGCCACACCGTGAAGAAGAAGTATTTTGCGGCGACGGCACATTTTGAGTCTGTCAGTCTCGAGCAGTAAATGGTTTATTTGCTTCTGAAGGTTGGCCATTGCGGTGTGAATAAAAGTTTTAAACTCAATAAAATCTGAAGCCAGTGTTGCAGTTGTGTATGAGGAGGCACTTGTTTTATCCAGGCTCTGCTGGAATTGGTCCATCCGGGTATTGAACATCTCCATCATACTTTGCATACTATCCTGTACAGTATCCATTGTGTTCTTTGTTGTGGTTCTTTGTTCTCAAAAGTGTTTTGACAGTGAAGTTATAATCTTAATTGGAGAGATTTTAATTAAGCTAGCAGGTATCTACTCTATTATTGTACATAAGTTTAGTTTAAATATACAAAATAAGCTATTTAATTTAATTAAAAAGTGCAGAGCAATCAAATCAGCTGTTTCTTTATTGTAGTCTACCCCCAAAAAAAAGACATACATATTTTTTATTAGAATAAACTTAAATAAACATATTAACATCCATGACTTTACGACTAATATCTGTGTTTATCACACAAATATCCGCCGCCGCCGGGATTCGAACCCAGGACCTCTGGCATAGAAGGCAATCTATGTTACCGCTACACCAGCCGGTCGTCATAAATTACATCCTACATCAAAGGTAAGGTACATTACATCCTACTTTTTACAATCACATAATCAAAAACCTGCCACTAATCGTTTTGACTTTAATGCAACCCAACCGATTATCATCAAACGATGTATTCAGTGATACTAAAGTCGTGATCATACCAAAAAAGGTGTTAACATAATTATTGTTAAAAGGTATTGCGTAATTTGTATAACCGTGAAAATATTTAAAATAATGAACCATGATAAAATAATTAAATAACAGTTTTAGCATGATGCGAGTAAGAGTTGTTATACTTTAAAGGGTACCTTAAGTCAAACCCTGTAATTTATGCAGAAAAAATATTAATGTCCGCTTGCATTTAAAGGTACTTCTCTTTTCTGTAGGATTACCGTCACGGTCAAATTGAACTACGTCACCGTTACGATTAAGCATCTACCCGTAGGTGGTATTTTTAACTAAGCTTTAGCTCAGAGCAATAACTATAAGAATCTGAGAACCAAATAAAACAGTAAATTTCCTACTCAATTACCATCAAAGTTCACTTATCCTGAGAACGCTCAAGGAAGTCTAATATGCCAGGACTGCTGTTTCCTGACGAAGAGTTTCAATTAAGGTCCTTAGTCTTCGCCGAGCGCCCTCCACGTAGGAAATGGTCCAGTACACGAGACCATTTCCCCACACATAGCCCTAATAGCCGCAGCAGGTCCCCTCACCCGCTACGGCTGGCTATCGGGAGAGAGAAGGTTAACGTATCTCCTTTTCCGCCCCCCCTCCACCTACGGCGGATGTGTGCCGAAGAGGCGTCATCCTCCCGGCACCGCTCCGCCACCTCCTTCTGCGACATTACGTCCTCGCAGAAGGAGGTCATGGCCGCCCAAGCCTCTCGACTCCCTAACATGGCTTTAACCACGCTAGGAAGCGAGAGGTCCTCTCCGACGACAGACGTCAACACGTGCCGCTCGTAACACAAAGGTGTGCTCCGCCGTGTCATCGGCCGCCCCACAATGGTGACACTATGTCGTCACTTCCCTCCAGGCGATCCTGTGCAAGTAGTGACCGAAACAACCATGTCCGGTCAATACCTGCACAAGGCGTAAGCAGGGCCTGGACCAACACTCATTAATCTACACTCATTCTTCCAACACTCATTCATCTATATGCACCGAATCACGAAGTAGGTACGCTTAGAGGCATAGAACTGGTGCATTTATTTTTTCATATTACGAAAGCATAGGTTGTTATAGGGTTTTTTGTACAATCTATCATACTAAGGTGTACGAAATAGTCTCGAGCTTACAATATCATTGGTGAACTCCTGTGAAGCTGAATTTCATTATAGAATAGAGGCATACGACTGTAGCTCCTGACTAGTAAACCACGGTGAGATCCGGTAAGATCCACAAGGTTCTGAGCTGCCTCTTTTCAATGCTTTGTAGTAACACTCCAAAAACGAAGAAAGTGAATAAAGTGAACAGAGTTTACAAGTAGTACAAAACTTTTAATTAATGTTCAAAACAAATGAAATCAAATTCTTTTTCTATATGTTTTCGTCACTTTAAAACAACCTGCAAGAAACAAGCTTTGTATTGTTACAAAAATATGTTACACTTATCTGTTTAAAAATTACAAACAGAAAACTTTATTTTTTATACTTTGATACATCACTAAAATCACATAATATTTTTCGTTATACATTTAAATAAAACAATTTTTAACCAGATTTATCGCGTATAGTCAAATTTTAACTTGATGTCTTTGCAGTATTTCCCCTTAGACCCCGTGTCTCCAAAGAAACTGAAACGTCGAGTTAAAATTAAAATGTTAAAAATTAAAGTATAAAATACGCGATAAATCCGGTGTGAAAGTGTTTTATTTCATAGAAATCACATTCCAAAAACCAAATTGATCTGTCAAAAGTCAAAACCCTCAACATTCCAATTCAAAATTGATTCATATCAATAAAATCAGCATTTGGCCACATCCGAGGCCACAGACTGCACGACTTTACAGGTTCTACACAATAGACACACAATGGATGCAAACCCTGGAATTTAGGTCGCAACATATTGCTTAGCACTACATTGAATTAACTAACATTTAATTGGAATAAATTCTAATATTAGTTTGAGAAAAGGTTACTTGCTAATCGCGGATTGCATGCTGCTATTCGCTCCGGAATAGGTACGAGGTAGTAAACTACGTAGATAACTTGGTTTAGTACTTCGAATCGTGTCGAAATATTTGCAATAGTTTTTGTTATTTATGTTCCCTTCTTTTGTGAGCATCCTCAAGAAACAAGTGAACATCCCCATGATAGCACCAGATGACTAGCAGTTCACCTCAGTTTTCAGTTGGAATGAATTACAAAAAATCTACGCTTATATTTCAAACTTTCCCGTTAATAATACCAGGTGTTGTCGCGGGTTAGTCCACATATCGGTATAATGAGAAAATTGGTGAGAAATGGAAAAAACCATACATCACTAAGTATTGTACTAAGTAACCATACAACACCTTATGTGCAAAATTTTAGCTCAATCTGCATTACAGCTGTAAAAATAAAAATAAAACATATATACGCATATTTTTTTACATTTTTAATATAAGAAGCATTTGAGGATGAAAGAGTACCTACCTACATACAACTACTACAGTAATAATCTTAAAATTTATCCTATGTCCTTTTTTGGTTTAAGTACCTTGGGTAGATATTGACTGATAACCTTATCAATGAAGCTAATATTGAAACAGGGCCAAGGTGTCAGAAGTATGAATAGATCGCTTACGTTCCACTCAAAGTTGTCTAATTGCCCCTGGCGATGGTAAAATGCGACTAATTCGAGTGGCGTGGCGCTTGGTGGTAAAGGACCCTTCAAAGACCACTTACACTAAGCACTGCAAAGTCCGCCATTAAATTTTACCGCTTACTCCTTGATGTTCATTGAGAGTTTCTTATGAATTTTCTATTTACAAAATCGTGAGTTTCTATATTCGACCCCAACGCCACTGGTCAAGTAAGATTGAAGTCAACCGTGTGTTTGATCGCCGCCAGCAAAGAAGTCACAGAAAAAGCGCAGCTCGAGAGTATTAAGAAGTGCGGATACCCTTTTTAAGGTCACTCAGTAATTTTACTCGAGCCACTCACTCTGGTGAATAACAAAAAGCAGGGCCAAAAGGTTCAATATAAAAACGTATTCAATACTAGCCACCGCGCGCGGTTTTACCCGCGCTACTTTTGATTCCGTGGGAATTTCGGGATAAAATATAGCCTATAACCTTCCACAAGAGTTGGGCTTAGCTTAGTTGAGATTAGCGCGTTCAAACAAACAAAAAAACCAACTCTTCAGCTTTATATATTAGTATAGACGAGTCTGTTTCATCCGGCGATGCCGACTTCTGGACAAAGTCCTCCTCCTAAGTTTTCCACGTAGCTCAGTCGTGCGTCGAACTCATCCAGCTTTACCGACGAACTCAAAAAAACATATAAAAGTTAATGAATAGTTTTTTTTAACAGCGGGTAAGTCCGCGATTGACGTCAACCTCATTTGAACTTAAATGAAGATGAGGTGTAAGACT